>OX381717.1:42411522-43100631 GCA_947462335.1 Harmothoe impar | reverse complement strand
AGTTGATCACCTAGAGTCATCACAGTAGGTGATCAACTTGAGGACATCATTTTGCTGCTAGAGGGCTCTACTATATAACAATATAAAAAACAGCCTATAATCTAGGTGATCTATTAATTAATACCTATAGTAATCCTGATCAAATAAGTATATAAACTGGAGGATATAAAGTATACTATGAAGCTATCATACTATAAAGCCAAGTAATTTGAAAAATAATTGTGGCAGAATTACCAAATATAGAGAAGACACAGACATATACCCCTTTTTTGTCTCTGAAACCATTGTTACAAGGACTGACTGTTGCTTGTGATATGCACACAATACCTTATGGTGCCTGTTATAAGGGATGGCCATGCTAGGCAACATGATTGGGAGGGGTAATTATCATATTATCTCTTAATAACACTTCATAATGAAGACAGATCAAAAACAGTATGAAGTCATCAGATTGACTTCTCAGGGTTATCATTTGGATGACTCTGCGTCCTCTTGGATTTTACATAAAAATCATTAATATGATGACCCTAAGTCCTCACATATGTGATCACTCTAAAGAGGACAAGGTACGCCGCCAGGACACCATCCATATGATCACCCTAAGGTCATCACTACTGATCACCTTATGGGCCATAGGGGTTTCAGTGTTGATAATTGGTCTGAGGCTAATACTCTAATAGGTGATAACTCCCCATGTATGTTAGCCGATTGCAATTGGCCTGACAGCAGTGGTAGTACAAAGGTAGTGGTAGGAGGCTGGAAGTCTGTCTAGAGCTTAAATCCTGATGGCTTTTACCTGCACATCTGTCTACATGGATGTCTGTTATTGGATGACTCTATACTCTATGGTTAGTTCTCATGAATGGAGTCACAAAGAGAGCAACCTATCTGCCACACATACTCACTCCTTTTATATCGAATTTAGAGAATAAATATTGGAAGGCATGGATACAGGAGCTAGAATGCATTTATACAGGCCACCTAGAATTTGTAGCAGCCTATTTTTTTTGCAAGTTATACATGATGGGTCAGAGTAAAAAGGATGCAGATCTGGGGTTACACATCGACAAATTAACAAATCCAGATCTGCAATCATTTTTACTGCATGTATGCAGAGCCATAGTATGGCATACTTTCCACATGGAAACACCTCACGTGCCACACACGGGCAAATTATCAGGGTCATCCAATGTCACCAATAGCACTCTCATACAAGGGTCAAACACTGCTGGACTATAATAGATGGGTCAAGGGCCATTCAAGTAAGGGTCAGGCTATGCTGGACCTTCATAACAGGCTGGACTTTTGCAAAATTGCTTGAGAGTCTGGCCATGCTGGATCTTCATGCCAGAGTCTGGCAATGCTGGACTCTTGCAGTCTGAAAGGGACTCTCCACATAGCATGAGTATCCAGCATAGCCTCTTGAGCCATTTGGAGTGAGTAGAAGCTCTAGATGAAGGTCCAGCATAGCCTGACCCTCACTGAAATAGCCTTTGACCATCTAATGTATTCCAGCAGTGCCTGACTGTTGTATGAGAGTGCTATTGGTGACATTGGCTGACGCTCATAATTGCCTGGGTGCACATAGTATATTGAAGTATTGAAGTATTGAAAGGTTTATTGAACGTTCACCTCAATGAGGTGTTTTTCCACGTACAAGTGCAAAGATGATCACATAGGCTGATAATATAATTCGAAATGACGGATAATTACGATCAAATAACCAGTCCACGAAACATCCAAGAATCAATACTACAAAGAGATGAGGTGAAATTACAATTTAGTATTCAGTAGAAATGGGTGTATGGAGGGGGATGACGGAAGAGAGTGATGTGTAGGTGATTCCTCCTGTTGATTAGGTCAGTGATAACAGTCCTGTTCAGGGTGGTTTATCATTCCATTTTTCTCTGATCTTTTGTCGGAAGTTGTTCTTGACTTCTAGTTTCTGAACCTCATGATCCAGCTCATTCCAGAGGCTGACCCCTCTATAATAGGGGCTCTTTTGGTAGAACGCTGATTTTGGTACTCTCTCTCTGAATTTCAGCTTCCGGTCTCCACGTGTTCTGCCTAGGGGATTGTTAGTGGCCTCGCCTTTTCTTGCCAGCTTCCACATTTGCTGCACCAATTGATGTTTGCGTCGTGTTTCTAGCATCGGGACATTGTTGCTGGAGTGGAGTTCAGCTACGCTCGTTCCTCTAATTGCGGTTCTGGTGCATATCCTTATTCCCGCGATTTTGGAGTCGTTGGATTTTGGTCAGCTCATGTTGGTGTGCACTGCCAAGATAGAAACTGCAGTAGTCTGGGACCGGCATGATCATCGTTTTGTAGATGGTAAGGCATATATCCTTGGGTAGATACCCTCTCATCTCCTTGAGTTTGTATAGCCTGTTGCCCATGTTTTTCTTAGTTTTGTTGACAAAAGGGGTCACTGTTAGTGGTCCGTCTAGGTCAACGCCCAAGTAGGGGTAGGTTGTGACCACCGGTAGTCTTTTGCCCCCCATGACTATAATGGGTTCAGGACATTGACTGAGTTTAGTTTTTGAACCAAACGTCATGACAGAGCTTTTTTCAGTATTAACATTATATTGTTTCTCTGATTGTATCATTTCCTTAAACCAATTCTAACTTCATACTCAATTCCCATCATCAATAGGTTATGATGATTATAATGAATTGTAAATCTTCTCAAAATTTAATATATGGTGAGTGATAATAATATTGCACATAATATTAGCTCCACTCTGTGACTACATGTCCTGAGAATTGACCATATAGGTGTGATACATGCAATATTATTTGAGTTGTATGGAGGCTGTTGTAGTTTGCAATTAAAATGTTATTACCTGCCTTGGCTATACGGTCTCCACTCAAAAAGTAAACTTGTCTCCAGGCTCTTCCAAGTCACATAAAATAAAATTAAGTGACAAGGAAGCGGGTCTTCTAGCTGGAGATGGAATACCCACTTGGCATGTGCAGCCCAAAATCCGACATTTTAAGGTGCATTGTTGACTCACTGTGGTGGTATTTCACCATTTTAGTACAGTATCGGTTTTACAGGGGTACTGCATATATGCAGTATCGGTTTTACAGGGGTACTGCGTATATGCAGTATCAGCAGGGAAAGGGTTAATATGCTTAAAGTGTAATTTAATTTACTTACCTGATTGTATAGAAAATTCACATTGTTTTTTATAAAGAATAAGACTTACCATAAACCTTTTGTGGGATATGTTTGTATAATACACACCTTTTAGATGTTGAATAGTGCTAGCTTACATGTTCTTATATCCTTTTATCCCTAGGATGTCCTATGATATGATATTGTCCTTTCATCCAGACAGAGTTGGAGTGCTGATATGGGCAAAAGTTGTGAAATACAGCCTTTGGAGAACAATATATTATAGCATTATTGATGATGACAGAAAATATGATGCTTTCGGTACTTTTGCGACTTCAGCCAGATGAGCCATATGCTGTAACAGAAAACCACCTGACAATGTCTACTGAGCACAACCAAAAATAATTATCTCATTTCAAGAAAGTAAGATTATTAAACTCGTCTGGCAGACAAACCACTTGTTTTAAGAAAAAGTAAAAAATATTTTCTTAAAACAAGTGGTTTGTCCGCCAGTCGAGTTAAATAATCTTGTTTTCTTGAAATGAGATCAAAAAATTTGGCTGTGAGACACAGAGAAACAGGTGTGTGGCAGCAACCTGATACTCTCATTCCTAGATCCTTCCAAAGTAAGGCTCTGGTAACAACCACTATGACTTTGATCTTGGAATTTGTTGGGTATTGCCAATAACTACTGGTAGCTGGGAACCAGTGAACAGGAACCATAATGTATGAGTTCCACCCACCCAAGTCCCGACCCTTGGAGTTCTAACCATCCAAGTCCTGCTATCTGAAGTTCAACCCACCCAAGTACCGCCCAGAGGCAGATTTAAAAGGGGGCGCCAAAAAATAGGAGGTGCGCCCCTCCTTTTACCAAGAGAAGGGGGTCCACTCCTCCTTTTTCAAATCCAGGATCCACCTCTGCTACCCCTAGGAGTTCCACCCACTGGATTCCTGCCATTTGTAGTTCTACCCACAAATGTTCCACCGTTTGACGTTCAGTCGAACCAAGTCCCGCCCCTTGGAGTTCTACCCACCCTGGAATTCTATCAACCATGGTTTTACCCCCTCCCCCCCCCCCCCCACCTCATCTGGCTCCCGCCGGTGACTTGAAGTTCCACATGCTCAAGTCTCCTGAAAATAGTACCCACAAGTATAAAATAAAAACTTTCAGTGTGGAACTCTTCATCGTCTTGCTATACACATACCTGGACTGCCTAAACCCAGCAAACATTCAAGTTCAAGGTCATTGTGGTTGTTTCCAGAGCCTTCCTTTGAAAGACTCGGGGAGCAAGAGTAGCAACCTGAAGACAGCCATGTCAAAAGATGATAACTCACAACGTTGCTTGGTGACCATATATATTCTGTTGGACTAATAACAGGAGTCATTAAATCTACATTTGCCTTTTTCCCCTGGTAATATGATAATTATATTTTCATGTCAAAGGGAGGCACTTTATTGAAAACCAATAAATGACACAACTAAGGCATATATGATGAATACACACACAAAAAAATACAGTAGTAGTATATGTAATAAGTTCAAACAGCCGTCTGACCAGTTTGGAGTTAATGCTGGCGGTCACAAAATAGAGCAGCGTCACTGGCATGAGTTGCCGTAAATTCCCACATTTAACCCGCAGGTTATATGCGAACCAAACCTCCAGTGCAGGTTATACAATATTCTCAAAGTCTAGGTGCCGGTAATACAAGGGTTTTTATAAGTATTGAACAGTACTAGAATGGCAATTTTCAGACCGTATCAGGTTGGGAAAATCCTGCCATTCATACCTTGAAGGGAGAAAATAGGGTGAGGGGGTTTCTTCCCTTGATTTTCGGTTGATATACATTACTTTTCGGTTCAATCAGGAAATCCAATTTGCTGATATCTTACCATTATTTGCTGAAAATTAATTAACCTATCTATAGGTACACAATATAGTTAGCTAGTTGTATAACATTCTTGTATTGTTCGAGATATAATGACTTGAATGTCAAAATATAGCCTAGATAAGGTACATTTATATGTGGACGCTCCTCCCCCCTCACCCCTCCCTCACCACAACACCTGAATAAGATACTGCATTGGGAGATTCCCCCTTGGAGGGGCGGACAGGTGGCGGCCCTTATCTCTCCCGGTGGCCCTTATCTCTGTAGAGATAAGGGCAGGGTGCCGACCAAGGGGCAGGCTTAAGTAAGGAAGGATCTCCCCTCACTGGGAGAACCTCCCCTATAGGCTGATATACCTGTAATGGCGAATGTCCGGGATTGTCCAGGCCTGCGTATGTGAGGGTTATACGATTCTCCCAAAGTCGGGGTGCGGGCTGTACGCGAGGTGTGGGTTCCCAGTAAACACCCTACGTAAGTCCAACATAGATCAGAGGTTTCTCTAGATAGTTTTCCTACCAATGGTTTGAAATTCGACTTTTTGCAACGTCTATGAATGTCAAAAACGTTTTTCTACCTCACTTAAACGTAATTAATCTACGTAGATCTACGTTAAAATATGTAGTTTCTCAACTTCAATCGGGTTTATAGTTCCCCAGTGTCCCACTAGATGGCAGCACTATGAAGTTTGGAGAGAATCAGATGGCACCTCAGCAAATGTACCCCTTTAAACAGTAAACTCTTAATGATTATGAATTTAATGTCATGCAAATCAGCTGCAAATCAATGAATATTTATCTATAAAGATTTGGAGATACAGGAATAGCATATGATATGTGTTTTAAGACTCTTTTTTGAGTGAACACCACATCAGTGGTAATGAAAGAAATACAAAGCCTCAATGAGGCCAAAACCAATCTGACTTACCTGGTAAAGGATATGATAGGAGAAGCGATTTTCTATTATAGTATAAATAGATGATTAAACACATTTGTGAATGTAAATGACACAGGTCTATGCCTGAACCCCGTATTAAATCCAGATAAAAGGTAGTTATCTGATACATCATGTGATATGTGTCATTTTGCCATATAGTCATGTCTGAATAAGGTAAAAGATCTATTACGTTTATCTATGTCTAAATGAGGTAGATAAACGTGAATCAAACATAAACGTAATTAAACGTAAATAAACCTTAATGTTTTGAGGCTCATAAATCTGCTAAACTGACGTAGTTCATACCCCAAATGAATGTAAATTTATGTCTGACAAACGTAGTTGTGTTTACTGGGTTATACGCGGGAATATACGGTAAATCTCATCTAATAATGGACCCAGAGACAAAAAGTTTTAGATGAGTGAAGTGTGTGGAAGTCCTAGGGGTTAAGGTCCTAGCGGATAAAGGTCCTAGGTGGTAAATACCTTCCAAGTAAATGGCAAGGGGTATTGCATTTGTATTTGATATATTCAATGGCTGAAAAAAATCTGTTTATAGCTGGGGCTCCACTACCTGATCTTTTGGACAATTATCACGATCTGATCATACAGGTCTATACAGTTTGATCAGTTAAAAACAAGTGCTTCTTTTCTACATGTACTTTTATGAAATTGGCCCATTCGATCCATGTGGAGAGTGTGACATGTGTATAATTTACATATCACCATAGTTATGTACAGTGTGATCAGATATAAACATTGGCCTAGAGTTCACACCATTCAGACCAATAAAAATCAAACCTGTTTGATATAAGATTGGGAGCAAAAATTGGTCTGGGATTCAAAATCGGGACTTCAATCAGGCCCTAAATCGTGCTATTTACCCTTGGCAATTCTATTTTTCATTTCTCTAAATTGTGCTTATAAACATAACCATTATTTACAAACATAAACCTATAGCAGGGTCTACAGAGTTAAATTCAATAACTGAGTCAAATTCGTGAGAATGCCCCGATCTGAGAAGAAAATTGATTAGTGGAGTCTCACCTTAAGACAGTCCCTCAGTTTTAGTGTGCATTTGGGGATTCAATTGATAGATCCAAGGTACATGTCGGAGGGTATATGTCCAGCAAATTGGTTATTGAAACTAGATCCATTGTTAGCTCCCCATTCAATTGGAAGACAAATTAGGTGATGGAGTTTTAATCAGGGGTTGTTTTTCAAGATGTGACCGTAGATGGCATCTCCATTGATGGTAGAGTTTTATAGGTAGTGAAAAGGACAATACCGATGTCACCAAGATCAAACAGTTCACCTGAAAATAAAAATATATTGTTTAATTTACAGAAGGACAGTTAAAAACAATATTAACGACTTTTAAAACTTGAACTTGCTTGGAGTAATGCTATTGTACTTTCTGCCATCCCCCTTTGATCTAGTGATATTTATACAATGGCAGAATGTATTTGGAGAGTAGGTAGCTCCAGCCGTGCAAGGATACACCAATTTGCTTTTTTTATTCAAACAACTTTTGAAGTATTTCTTTGGGGTTGGCCATTATCAGCTTCTGTAGTAAAGCTTCATTCACATACTCTAGAGCCACATTGTGGCAGTTGTATGACAGCTTCTAGGACAATTTGAACCAGAGTGTATGCACACCTTGTATTCCATGCACAGAACAAACCTTCTTCTCCCCACCATTTAATGAATAGACATTTAACCCTTCATTCATACGAGATTGAGTCACATCAAGTGATGTACATATGGCCAAAAGATCTGTTTGGAATTGTATGGAATTGTATGAAGCAACTACAACCATTCATATACCACCCACCAACTGCATTCCTCACAGGCTGTAACTAACAATAATACACAGAGAAACAAAAAAGAGTCAGAAGGGAGTCCAGGTTGCATAAGGGAGCCTAGGTGACTCACTATATGACCTAAGGGAGTCACCTAGGGGAGTCATATAGCTCTCTGGGTCATATGACTCCCCCAGGTGACTCCCTTATGTCATCAAGAGAGTCACCTAGGCCCCTGAGGTGACCTGGACTCCCCTAAACAGGGGAGTCATTCTGGAGGCAACCTTGACTCCATTTGATGATGTTTCTTCTCTCTGTGTACCCATAGCACCATCAGCCCCACATGGATTGAATGGCTAATGTATAATACTCACTGGGAAGAAGCTTTTACTTTGGCTGACCCATGAGAAGTAGGGATACATGACAAGGGCTGATAATCCACTAATGACATATGTGGTGCCATAAATGATCCCGAAGTATTCAGTGGAGTACCTGTGAGAATAAATAGAGTTGTGAATAATCTTGTCAAAATCTACTGATTAACCAAACTAAATGATTTCTGTAAAGCCAGTCAAGCCTTTTGCTAGCTTTGAAGTCTTTATGCCTCCTAATGTATTCAATGTCATAATCGCCAAGGGCACTTATAAAACAGTTTTTAAGGCACTCATTAAGGGGAGTATCAACACAAACATATGTGGATCAACAAGGGAAAAGGGACCTCCGTGAGGGATTTTTAGTACCAACTTTGGCCACCAGGGGGCTCCATATAGCCAAAAAGGACCAAAATATAACAAAAACTTTATTCTATACTACTTTTCTATGTAGAATATGATAGGCCACATTAGAAGATTCCATTTTTGGTGAAAACATTCCATATTTGGAATGGAAAAGAACTTTTTGGGCCTACATTGGTCATTTTGCACATGTTGGTTGCCATGGAAACATGATTTTCATTCTAAATCTTTCTTTTTTTTAAATTGATTGATAGAAGGCCCCAAAAATATTTCTATGCTGAAAACAGAATGTAAATACCATTTTTAGATCAAAGCTGTGACCATTTGTTTGAAAAGGTTTGGATATATGGTAATTAGCATAACTATGCTAATTAGATAGGAATATCTTTAAAACAAAGCAAGATAGAGCTTATTCGCATTTAAGATTGGACAGTGACCACACATATTCAGAGAGCCAGTACTCAAAGTCTAGAAGTGGTACCTTCTAATCAAAGATATCCCTTTTCCCTCGACCGTCCACATATTTACCCACACTATACTCACAGCAGACTCATGTATGAATTGGCTGTTGAATAGATGAGAGGCTTCAGCAGAGCAATGAGGGCTATACAGACGTAGATGGCCATTTCAGAATGAAGCAACAGGAATATAGTCATGATGATATTAACCACTGAGCCCAAACTAATAGCAGGAATCAAGGACAAGCTTGTCCCTCCTGGCTTTGAACCTGGAAAGCAGAACAGAGGGATGCAATATAAATTCATAATTATGTTGGAATAAGAGTAAAATACAAATCTTCAAAAAGAAGCTGTTGTAAGCATTCAGAGAAAGTACTAGAGAAAATGTAATGCCAACGTCCATTGATACCGGCTCTGTTGTATTTCACGACTAGGGGCTGGGCAGTGTCCCACAATTTTTTTTCATTTGAAGCCATTTAATGAAGGAAAAACTACTTTTTCTTAGCCAATTGAACACAGCCACATTGTACTCAATGGGGGCATTGAATACAGCCTTCCAGTGCTTAAGCATAGGAGATCTTGTATTTCGAAAAAAAAAGTTTGAACAGTCACTCTTCCTAGAGTAAGACAATGACTAAGATTCTACCAGCAGACACACTTCTTTCTGTGTAATGAGGCTCAACATGATTTTTTACAGAATCTGATGTGGATTCCAAAGTCCACCTACCAAATGTGGCCCTCATCTTGTCTGTGATTAGGCCAATAAATGGAGAAGGAATTACAACTAAGAAGTTACCATAGGCCAACATATTGGTGAAATAGCTCACTGAAAAATAAATATATGAAAATTGGCATTGTTTGAGGCACCCATTTATGTAGACTCTATAAGTCTGCCAGAATATCTAGATCAGTAATAACATGTGAATTGAAAGTGTGCACTGAGACGTTTCCATGACACATAAATGATCCTTTTAACCATTTTTACATCAACCATAACAAATTGACAAGCCTTTTGAATGCATATAAATTATGATTATAAACAACCTTGTAAGATAGGCAGGGCCACACTGTGTAGATGACCAGTATGTCCCTCAGTCTACTGGGACATGCCTCACAGTACATATTTAGGCACAAAAGAAGTATGCCCTACCTTTCTCAATATCTCCATGCACGATAGCTGACATCCAGGCATCATAACTGTTGTTCATCATGTTGATTCTCACATGGTTTGCGCAGAACCAGTAGATGAACAAGACAAAATTCCCATTGAAAATTAACCTCCTCAATTCTGACTTATCGTAGCTAGCCTCTTCCTTTTTGTGATCAGCTTTCAATTCATCATCAAATCTTCCATATTTTACTCGATCATTGGAGTTTTGTTCTGTAAAATATGGAAATGTAAAATCGGCAAAATAATAAAACAGGAAAAGAAACAAATGATACTCCGAAGAACAACATTTCTTTGTCTGTTGACCACTTCAATCGCATGGCTTTAATTATTGTAAATAGTCTATTATTTTACTATGGATTGAGATACATAATCATAGTTAATTTTCCATGATGTAATGTACTATTTGAATACATATTCTAGTATAATACCTCCTTCTCACCTTCTATTATATTACCATGTTCCTTGTCAGTGACCTTGAACTTTGGAAGTAAACACCAAGTGGATATGAGGACCAGGACCCATAGAAAAGCCATAATACCAAGACTGGCCACCCTGGGCACGCCATAATCATGGGAAATCTGTAATATAATACAAGAATATTATGCTTAATAACTGGGCATTTATGAATAGTGGGCAACCAGAGACCGACAAAGGGAAATGAGGAATGTTACTTCATGGGTTTCTCTCAAGCAGATAAATGGGAAAAAAGAACATAGTTAATTTGCATTATTGGGCAAGCAAACGAGAACAAGGCAAGGAGCTTTTATGAAAAATGTATAAGTGCTAGGTAGTGTACAGCAGGAAAGTCCAAATACTCGTTGTTCCCCCCTGCTGACCCTACCCTGAGCAGGCTTGACATATTATATTGCAGTCGACCCATTTGACCAATAGTAATTCTCTGGCTTTTTCATTAAATAGGGATAAATTATTCATTAGTCTACCCCTAAATGGCTCAAAATATCTTTTGGTCACTCTCTGTATTCTAACAAACCTTAACTGCTGCAAATCCACATGCTGTATCTATTCCAGCCAAGAAAATCCCAGTTACCATTGCAGTCTTTGTCTTGCCTAGAAGAGCCACCTATGGTAAGACAAAGATGGTTGATTCGGTGTATTATTACATGCATAATTATGTACATGACCCTTATTACTTTAGATTTCATTCTGCCTAACATAGGCCCTACTAGTTACTGTGCATAATAGATACATGCAGGAAGTTCAATCTTAAAATGCACAGCATACATTGATATTATTCTATTTATAAGAAATAGTTATATTTCATACTAGCTGCAATCATGTAGCTACAAGTAAAAGGTTTACTTACATGACACCCTGTCATAACAAGGCCAAAACAACTAATCCCGAGACAGACAGCACCCGTGAACACCAACCACTCTGAACCTACAGAATGACCATAGAACCATATTGGCACAGGATTTGTGATTCATGTTTCTCTACAAATATCATAGGATAAGTTCCATTTATACCAGATTGTGTTATTCTGTTCATAGCCTACAAGTTGCTTATTATGTGAAACAAGATCATCCTAATTGTCTAGGTCGGTCTCTGATGAAAAACAGAATCTATAAAGCATATATGGTGTTCAGAATGATTTATTTTCAGTTCTACTAATCTATTTAAGTTAAAAACTATAAGAGTGCATAAGGTTCATAAAATTTCTTCCTGTTAAAAAAACAGAGTGATGTGAGCCATTACCTGTTTACCAGAAGAAGTGATAGGAAACTTTTACTATGACGTCAAGTGATACTGATAAATAATTATCATTCATAATCTATTTTGTTTTTGTAGAAACACTAAAAGAACATTATATATTATCTAGGATAGTAACAAACCTGGATTAGCAAAAGCTATCTGTAATTGTGCAGCTGCGCCAATCAAGCTGAAATGAAGGACAACATGATACTCTCACTATACCACTATGACTTTTTTTGATTAAAGAATCACAAAGCCCACTCCCTTTTAAAGGCTGTATTCCACTGACGGAATTCCGTCAGTCAGATGAGATTCGCCCACGAGTTTAACATCATCAAGTTTCATCGGATGATGGAATTATGGCCAACCGAAGTCAGTAGAATACTTCCTTTACGGTAATACCATGTGTGATGTCCATTTTCTGTTCAACTTATAACAAAATTGTCTTATAGATTATTACTGGTAATTCACAATCAGTTATCTGGCTGCTCAGTTTTACAACAGTTAAAGTAGGTGTGAACTGTGTTATAATATTAAGCAGTTGAAAATACATGCTGACTCATATTAGGATGATTTGAACTTGATCATATTCAATCTAAAGGAGACAATAGTTCAGGCATGATATCAATGTACCACCATGACAACACTAGGTGCAGTATGATATATGTCTCATGATCAAAAGTTAAAATTGCAATATTGGATGATTGGTGGACTAATGACCAGAATAGCAGAACACAATATGCGTGCACAAATCGCTTTTGTATTTTTTTCAAAGCTAAACAGACATTCGGTTGGCATACCTCTCTGCAATATTAAACACAATTTTATGCAGTAAGTAGCAAGTGGTGTGTGAAGAATTGATGATGTAATATCACCAATTACCACAAACTACTCCGATCAAGAATCAGTTCTACTCACACAATGACAGTTCTCGTTGTCCTCAATCCAAACCTATCAAAGAATAACCCAGTTGGTAAGGCGCTGAGTCCATAAGCTGTAATGCCAGCTGTGTAGGGTTCAGAAAGGGCCACTTTCTGTGCCAAACATCTGCCTGTAGTGTGTTGACCATCGAGGGTTGCCACGTTATTAAACATCCATGCAGTGGAGGTATTCCCAATAAAGGGCAATACAGAAATATTGTCATATCTGGCAGGGTTTGCCGTGTGACAGAGATTTGCATACAGTTTGTAATCCTATAATAAAGAGAGAATGGGAGACATGTCACATTTATAACAGTCTTTGAGGCTGTGAAATCAACATAGTTGAAAGTGTTTTTCTGGTTTAGTGTATATGAGCCGATGTCCTAACGGTCTAAGAACTTACTTTTGGAAGCATAAATAAAAAAGGGCAGAAGGATAAATTTTCCAAAAGGGGTCCAGTGGGTTCCCTATTTCTATTTTACCATTTTGATATAAACATTTGTGGCCAAGTAGGCCATTGTGTATGTCTTATATTTATAATTCAGTTTACTTTTTTTTTTATATCAGTATGAAAATGTTAGAAACCCATGTCCTTACCTGCAACACATACACTATAGATGGCCACCCAAACACTGAACCACCAAGGAGGGTCCCCTCAATGAAGCTTACAATGAGAGAAGCATAACGCCTTGACTCCTCCATTTCAGCTGAATTATGTCCCTTTAATTGCAATATTTAAAGAATGATCAACATATCTACACAGTCATTGCCAATAAATCTGATAAATAAGCCTCTATTAATTTTGAATCTAGCCATACGTGCGGAGCCGTGTAAGACTCCCATATTGATAACATTCATTTTGTAATCAATTTATCCTCACTAATTACCAAATTGCTCCGAGTGGCGGTGGCACAGTAACATTTTTTATCATTGATCAAAACACCAGCTGTTTGATGCAATTAGACTGTTTACGTGAAGATGATGCTGGTAGTTTAGCCAAAGAAAAGCCATGGAAAATGCCCTATTGATATTGGGTTGTATGTATTTAAAGACCATTAGATTTAAAAACCTTTGGTAATGGATCATATTCTGCATGGGAGAGTGTCTCATATGGAAAACTACGTCAATGGTCGATTTTTGGTCCTATTTTGTTTATTCTATATATATGTCAATGATCTCTCTCAAAAAAAATTGTCATGTCATTGTTTGCAATATGCTTATGACACAGTACTGTTTATCTCTGGTGATAATTTAGATGTTATTTCAAATACTTTGTGAACTTATTTGAATTCGTTGGTTACCTAGTGTGATGATGATTTGAAGAGTTTGGATGCAAAATGACATAGGCGCCATTCAAAAATTAGGGACAAAAATCTGACAAAAATGAAGATTAGAGAAATTTAATCCTCAAACAGTTTTTCCAAGATTTACAATTTTTAAATATAATTGGGACCTTTTTATTATAGACTATGTTACCATAGTATGATAATTAACCCGAGGGTGTCTTTATAAAAAGTACTATATGCGTAAATTCTTGGATGGAGATATGTCTCGTTGCATTCAAACTCTTCATTTGCTTACAATTAATGTTAATAAGACAAAGACAATGTCCTTGATATTGTAGTTGGTCTCTTACTACGTATGTAACACTTGAGTACAAAAACCAGACAAGGTAAATTAGACTGTAATATACGGCGACTTTATTATAGGAAACTCTTGGCGTATTATAGTACCAGGTATAACCATCAGCTATACAAGAACAGTAACAGATATATAATACAGTAGGCAACCCTATAGCATAGAGTTAAGCCCGTGAGCACAGGGTGGTCATGTCACGACAGTCCCAAACCTGACTGACTTCCAATGGGGAAGCAGCCGTCTTATATACAGCGCTGCGTAGCCACGTGACCGTACTAGCAGCGCCACCTGTTAGGTTTAGTTATGTAAAATGATTATGTAACAACTACCGACGGTAACCGAAGGTGGTACCGGTACACTACCGTATAGATAACCGAACTAGAGGAGTCGGTGTATGTAATGAACCGACGACACTAGTTATATGAATAAAACAGTTATTAAACACAATAGAACCGTGTTACATCTTATAACATACAATAGATATACAACGATAACGTTAGACTTATAGTCAACCCGTTACACTACCCCCCTTAAGAATGTAGGAAGGGCTGGTTTTATAATAATAATACCTCTTGGATACATTATACACCACGTATATCTATTTATCAACAAGTAACATTTCTACTCATAGTAAAAACAGGCATACATACATGAACATACAAGTTAACATGTACATAACAGTTTATATCAACAGTATTGTCTTTGGTATCAAACCACAGTCCAGTAGGCACATGATATAAAAAACTGTCCAACTGATAGTCCTAGACTAGTATCAGTTAATAGAAAAGGCACCAATAACCACCTTGGAAACCCAACGCATCACCTACTACGTTCAGCAATGGTGTGAATCCGTGTGGAGTTAGTGTCCTTATATATAAATAATAGAACTATAATAGTTCTCACTTCCTTTGGCGAAGAAAAGTTTATAGATGGAACTATAGTAGTTCCCACTTCCTTTGGCGTAGAAAAGTTTATATATAAAAATCCATAATAGCGTATCCTAAATAAGGTGGGATAGGTCGTCATCCTTATTAGGGTTGGTACTCCAGTACCTAGCAGTTTATGGTGGTAGAGATGGTTAGAGTCCAGCACCCGTATAGTGCTTCCATCTCTTGTGAAATATAAATATAAAAAGGTAGGTCCGTGCCTCCCTATAAATAATTATCACAGGAGGATGATCCATATAATAGTTTATAGGTCACAATAGTAGATAGTGACCACAGGATCAGGAGCCCTGGACAGTAGTAGAGAACCGACGGTTGTGGCTTAGTTGCAAACCACGGTTGAAGACATCAGGCTGCTTCCAGTGTGGTGGCAGTAGAGACTAGGTTAAGTCACGACAGCACCGTCGGTCTGCTTCGGTTGTCCAGGGGCGTGTAGCTGCGTCGAGGGTTTAGTTTTACCTCCGAGGGGCGGAACAGTGCACCCCAGAGGGCCTGACAGGGGACCATCCTTAGGTGTCCATAGGGACACCACCGGATGGCTTTTCTTCCCCATCAGGACTTCCTCCAGGAGGGGCCTCCGTGGCGCAAACCACAGTAGCCTCCACCTGGAGAGGAAGGGCTCCACCTGTAGCATCCGAGTGGGTACTCGGCGCCACAGTAGGCTCCCCGCCGCTTACCACCCGGGTAGAGTGTGCCATGAACGAGAATGGCATCTCATACCTGTGTGGGTGTACTGACAGTACTGGGGTCACAGGAGGAGCAGGCCTTGCGGCAAGCCCCAACCTAGACTGGAGATCTGGAAAACCAGTTCTCTCCCACTCTGTCAGTTTTAGCCCGAATTGTCGGAAGAACTTGGCGTCACAAGTTGTCAACCTTGATTCAAGCTGCTCGATCGTAGCCCTCCAGAGGGCATGATCTTGCTCCAGATTCGCCTCACGCTCGGCAAGGATTCTGGTTCGTTCAGCGACCCAAGCTTTTCCCTCCCGGATAGCCTGTTCTCTGAGCAGCTTGTACTGCTCAAAGTAGGACTTCTCCAAGAAAGAAACCTGAAACTGGAGTAGCTTACTTGCATTTTCAGCCATTTTCGCTCTGTAGCACTCAAATCCGGGGACTAGAGTGTCAGAGAATCCAGCGTCATAGGCAGGTCTGTCTCCGGGCAACACAGGTAACCCTGCTAGCCCATCGTCAACAGCCCTGTGCTCAGGTTCTGGAGTCACCTCGTCATCCCTTACGGGGTCAGAGGTTGCTCCGTGCTGTGGTGGAGCAGTCGGCTGGGCTGACGCCCCATCCGGCTGTTGTACCTCTACCTGGTCAGCGTCACTGACAGGTGAGACACCCCCCTGTGCAGCCAAAGCTTTCTTTTGCTTCTGGCTCCACTTGTACTGCTTGACATAGTCAGCAGCAACCTGACCCGCCTGCTCGTCACCCAATGAGTTCTGAACAATAGCCAGTGCATCACCCAGTTTCTGTCTCTCCTGCCGGGGCAGTTGGTCAGCAACAGGGGGCAATGCAACCGAAGACACCGTGACGGTACCGACGGTTTGGCTACTGTCGACCTTGGATGTTACCGTGGCTGTGGCGGCCCGTTTCTTTGCAGGTTCACTGCGGGAACGGTCACGCCCACCTTTGGTATCATCCTTGGATGACTGGCGGCCCCTTTTCAGATCTTTCTTCTTAGGAGGGGTATCCTTTCTCACAGTGGGCATCGGAATTTCTGTATCTGGCCCGAGATCGGTTTGTTCGCACTTGGCGCCCTTACACAATCTCTCCCAGTCAGCTTCTGTGAGGTAATTCCACTGTTTAAGTCTGTTGGTACGCCACTTATAGTGTAGATTACCTACACGTTTGTGGCACCCCCAGACCTTCAGTGCTGCCTCAACTCCACGACTAATAGTGCGCTTGTGAACGCCTTTATTGTCGCAAAGATGCCTTACCAAATCTGCCCTCCGTTGGCAACGGAATAGCTCGCCGTCACTGTACTCAGGGCAGGAGGTCGAAGAACTCCCACTCACACAGTACAAGTAGGGACGCACATTCATGTGCTTTTCTACTAAATGACGGGCAAACTTGAGCAAGTCTGGGCACCGCTTTGCTGCTGTAGCAGTCCCTTTCAGGCGCTGACAGCGAGCATACGGGCAGGGATCCCCTGGCACGTAGTTCCTCCAAGCATATCTCAGCTTGGAGCGGCATGACTTGTTGATGTTCGGTTTATTCCCTTCCAACACTGCTCTGATGTACACTAGGTACCAGTCAATGGGGTGGGAGTCACCGGACAACCAGTCTTCGTCATCCGATCCTTCTGTCGTGTGAGGCGGCGGAAGAGCCATTTTGCCATTTTCCTGAACAAGGTCAGAAAGGCTCAGGTTCTTCCGGTCATCGTCACCGAGACTCAGGTTCAAACGAACGTGCGCTGCCTTGGCGCGGAGGCGGCGATTGGCCCTGCTCTCTGCGACAGACCATCCTTCGGCTTCCGCCTTGGACACTCTATCAGCAATAGCTTTGAGCCTATCTGCCTCAGTAGGTGCGACCTCTTCGGTAGCAGGAGTTTCAGGGGAAGATACAATCCTCCTCTTAGGCCTCCGCTTACGTTTGGTCTTGACACGAACCGTGGACCCGTCTGATGAATCACCATCAGGGACCGTCGGTTCAGTTGCCACTACACCGTCGGGCTTCGGAGAAGATCCCCCAGCAGGGTTCTCCTCCTGGTTGGTATTACTACCACCCAGACCAGGTTCTGTTTTCGGAACAACATTACCCGACCCCTCAGGGTTAGGCTCTGCTGGTACCGAAGCCGAGTCTGTACCGATGGTTGGAGCACTGGTGGTGTCCATTTCCGTGTCAGACTCGAGTACCCTGTCTTCCCCGTCGGAGACTGCAGCCTTCTCCGGGGCCGTGCATTTGCCATCTACACGGGCTGCCATACCGCTAGCTCAGGCGTAGGTGAACCTCACGGTTCACTCACCCGAGCCTTTAGTAGGACAGCTAGTAAACAATAGTGTAGGTACTGCCGGGCAGACCTAGGCACCACTGATCAACACGTTACCCTACGGGCAAACGTGCTGATCTGAAGAAGCCTGGCTGCGTGTGGGGCTTATATACCCCACCCGTCCCCCGTGACCCCGCCCCTTGACCGGCTTCTCAGCCAATCAGGGGTCGCGTCTCCAAGACGCGCCGAGGTGACCCAATTTCTCACGGCTCATTTGGCGGGAGAAATCGATCAGGTGACGCGGGCAGCGCCCTTCCCACGCCTGGCATATCCGACGGTGGGAACACTCACTTGTTGTTTACATTTTTGTGGCCGAGCCACAGGAGAACCCGGGAATGATGTACCGGCGTTAGAGGACATACACAGCAGCGTGTTACTAAGCAATATGTGGTCAAAACTAATCCCATACTTAGAATTAATCGGCAAAGCCAGCCACCCGCCCTGAACACGTGCTTTTCTACCTCCAACGGATAACCACACCGGATAACCCTTCTCTTCTTGTTGTGTTTTGGTGATCGAGTACCGGGCCAATGACCACCGGCCCAGTACGGAACTGTCCATGGAAATTTAATGAAGCCAGCAGCTAAATGTCGTCAACAAGGTAAGAAAAAAATGTTTACACAATTTTATCTCGCTCTCTGACACGTGTACTCCTCCGTAGACCTTGTACCGGTATGTCCAGCAATGATGAAACCGGAGGTATCACTTTGCTTTGTTTACCGGTGTCCACGGTTAGTCCTTTACGCACAGCTGACCCTTTTTTACGAGGCCTACCGCGCTTGGGCTTGGTAACACACGACTGCGGTTCAATCGGTAATTTCCTAGGACGACCCCTTCTCCGTGCTACCGTCGGTACCGACGGTATGACCGTTGGTCCTGCCTTCGGTATCTTCGGTAGCTTAGGGTCGGTTGGTGCTGGTACTCGACCAGCACCGAGGGAATCTTCACCGTCATCTATATATGGAACTCCATACCAAGGTCGGAGTCTAGCCACATGTGATTTAGTGAGAGTCCCTTTTTGCAAACGTATTACTACAGTAGTTTCACTCACCACCATAGTAACCGTATGCGGACCATCCCAGGAGTACAGGGTCTTGACTTTGGAATTAGGTGTGCTAAATCTCGCGACCTTATCCCCCACCTTAAATTGGCGGAGTTTAAGGCCCGTGTCATAGCCCACCTTCTGCAAACTAGCAGATTTTTCCAAGTTGTCCCTCACTACTCCATAGGACTCGCGTAATGATTGTCGAAGTGATTCAACAAACATCACTGTGCAGGGTTGCTCGAGCTGGTGTCCCTGCACGCCATAGACCATGTCACTTGGCATGACTATGTCTTCACCCATTACGAGCATATTAGGCGTACAGCCCGTCGACGCATGTTCGGTAGCATTGTAAGCATGGGAGATATAGCGAGCGTGCTCATCCCAATCATCCCGGTGCTCATTAACCATTGTTGTGAGACATTGGATCAACGTCCGATTGAAACGTTCCACCATACCGTCCGATTGTGGTCGATAGGGGTTCGTATACGTCTTGCAGATGTGTATTTTGCTACACAGTTCTGCCCACAGTCGAGATTCAAACTCGCGACCCTGGTCGGAGTGAAGCATTAAAGGACCTCCCCACATGAGGATCCAATTCTCGAAAAGTGCTTCTGCACAGGTAACAGCTGTATGATTTACCAACGGATATACTTGGACATACTTGGTATAGTAGTCCTGTACCACCATCATACAGGTATTCCCACGGGGGGTCGTGTTGAAACCACTAATGATATCAACAGCGATCCGGGCAAATCGAACACCGAATAGCTCTTGACTTAGAGGTAGTTTACCGATACCAGGTCCAGGCTTTGATAAACAGCATTGGGGACATTGCTTCACCCAACGCCGTATGTCCAAAGTCATACCAGGCCAGTAATATCTACTCTTAATCTTTGCCTCAGTTCGTTGTCTGCCAAAGTGTGCTGAAGTTCGGTGGCCATGACAGTAATTGAGCAACTGTAGTCTGAGTGACAAAGGCACTACAGACTGAGCTGTTCTCCTCCTGCCAGGTTGCACCCTCCAGCGGCACAATACACTGTTCCGTATAAAAAGATTATCCCACTGAGCTAACAGTTGTCTAACTTCTTTACATTCCAGCGAAAGTGCGGGGCGAACAGGCTTGGACAGGCCCAACAACTTCAAGGAGTACACCCTCGAAATAGCCAGATCTGCAAGCTGCTCATCCTTCAAGTGATTTAACCCTTTCGTGCCCAGAACTATTTTGACAAAAGTCAGTTTTCACAAGATCATTTGAAGATCCTGTAACAGTACAATATTTTGTGCTGAGATAATATTATGTTTTATATGATATTTTCTGAAAGCTAATGTAATACCCTTTCTAAAAATGTATGAAAGAATGTCATAATTCGGGTTACCATGGCAACCAGAAACTTTATTTTCCTAATATTAGACAATTTGGTTAAAAACGGTTAATATTTTCAAAAAGGGGCCCCTTTAGGATTGGAATAGACTGATTTGGTATGTTGAACATGCTTTTGGTATTCCGAATGAGGGTATACAAAAAAGTCATATTGAAAGTGAAGAATACCACCAATTTAATTGGAATCTCCAGAAAAAATACATTAAAAAAAAAAAAATCCACTATTTTCACCATTTTTTTCAATATATCTTTCATTTATCAATATTTCTTTTAGCCCCTATGGACAATGCGCGCATTTTCAATGATATTTGGGCCTTTTCTGACTCATTATATTTTGTATTTAAGCATACCATCAATATTCTATAGATGTCACCATAGAGTATTTAGTATCGTTGGAAAGCTTATGCGGTTGTGCTTCATTTGCATCTAGAATCATCCTGATTTGACCATTATAGCACTTAGGATGCTCTGTTGAAGATATATCCTTAGGACTGCCAGTACTTTCTGGAGGTGCACTGCCATAGCGTATTGTTTCCAATGCAAACGCAAAAACTTGGCTTTCAGAGGGCCCTTTTTACTATACACATTGGCCCGCTACGGCAGTGCTAAGGATATAGGTGTAAATGCGCACACTTTTGGAGTTCTGGGCACGTAAGGGTTAACGTCCAGTTAGGAACTTTCGCACCCACAGACGCAATCACTGCATTGTGAGACCCACAGTCTCGGCAGTCTACACGGTGACAGTTCCGGATAGGATAGCGGGACAAGCTGTCCGCATTCACATGATCTACTCCACTCCTGTGTATGATATGCTCATTCGTCATGCCAAACTCAGAGAGGTGGTTCAACCATCTACCCATCATCCCCTCAGCGTCCACTGCAGAGATGAATGATCCGTCCGTACGAGATAATTCCCACCATATAGGAAATGTCTGTACTTTTTTGTGTAAACCACCACTGCCAAGAGTTCACGCTTGGTTGTGCAGTAGTTACGTTGTGTTTTGCTTAGACTGTTGGACGAAAATGCCAGCGGCACTTCTCGCCCATCCTGGATCTGCGACAAGGCAGCACCAATACTTGTATTAGAAGCATCAGTGTCCAAGATGAACTTACCAACAGGTGCAGGGTAGTGCAAAACAGGTGTTTCTAAGAAGAGTCTCTTTAACTCACTGAAAGACTGTTCTGCGGCTGGAGACCACACTATTTTAGCCTTAGCCTTCTTCTCTCCAATCATCAGCTCTTGTAAGGGAGCTGCGACTCTCGAGAATCCAGGTATAAAATCTCTGTAGTATGAACAAAACCCGATGAAAGAGCGTATCTCCTTCGTGTCCATCGGACGAGGCCAGTTCTGTACCACTTCGATCTTATGAGGATCAGCCATGATGCCATGTTAAGAAACAATTCTACCTAGGTATTCAACTGATTTCCTAAAAAGCTTGCACTTTGAAGGTTTCAATTTCAGACCATATGATAAGATGCGTTTCAGCACAGCTTGGAGGTTCTGTAGAGTTTCCTCCACAGAACCACCGAAGACGATGATGTCGTCCAAGTATACTAGGCACTTTTTCCAAAGTAAACCCCGTAACATGGTTTCCATCATTGCCTCAAAGGTTGCCGGGGCATTGCATAACCCAAATGGCATGACGTTGAACTCAAATAGTCCCATATGGGTAGAAAATGCGGTTGTTTCTCGGTCCCGGGGGTCCATGCCGATCTGCCAATAACCAGATTGTAAATCTAGTGTACAGAACCATTTTCCCCCACCCAGAGATTCCACACATTCATCTATCCGAGGTAGAGGATATGCATTCTTCCTAGTGAGTCCGTTCAACTTCCTATAGTCCATGCAAAATCGACAGGAACCATCCTTCTTGGTGACCATCACCACAGGACTTGACCAT
This sequence comes from Harmothoe impar, assembly GCA_947462335.1. Taxonomy (NCBI): domain Eukaryota; kingdom Metazoa; phylum Annelida; class Polychaeta; order Phyllodocida; family Polynoidae; genus Harmothoe; species Harmothoe impar. Next base: position 43,078,000 of record OX381717.1, on the reverse strand, counting down.
GGACTCTCGCTAGGTTGAATCACATCTTCATCCAACATCTTTTCTACCTCAGCCTCCATAGCACTTTTTTTAGCCATGGGTAACCGACGGTAGGGGATTCTACTGGGAAGCGCGTCTCCAGTATCAACCCGGTGTTGTACCGTATTGGTACGCCCTAGAGGATCTCCTGGTTGCGCAAAGGCGTCAGATAACTCCGACAGCTCATGTGCCACCATTTCGCTCTCTAGGGTTGTAAGGTGTGACTCACACAACAGGGACCTTAGATGTTTCGGTAGGTTGGATTTAGCTAGAGCCTCTTCGTGGAAAGAGTCTCCCGCCACCACACCTACTTCCACAAAGTCCGTAGTTAGTGAGTCTACCCCATATGCTCGCGTAGTGTTACCAATAGGCGTCCCTTTTCGTAGAGTGATTTCTCTACTACTCGAGTTACAAATCGGTATCACCCCCCAACGAGCGTTGGCCAGGTAAGTATGATAGCCAGCAAGACCTAACTCAGAGAGCTTTTGATCTTCTGGTTCAAACATTCCCGGCCGTTTGGCCTGCACTCCCACGCAGCTGACTAGGACATCTGATACATGTCCTGCTGCCAACTTTGTGTCTTGTGCCACTGACGCCACAGAAGAACCATTCCTTAAAACGCACTGTACAGATTGTTTATAAGGATGTTTAATCTGAAGTCGGCCTGTTGGGGTGTTCATTGTTACCCCGTAAAGAGCAGCAAAGTCCATCCCCAGTATGCCATCATCAGTGATGTCGGTGATGGTTGGACATATCCAGTATGTCTTGCCATCGACCAACATAGGTTTTACAGTTCTGCCATAAGTCTGCATACTATCTCCCGTAGCAGTCCGAGCCTTTACTCCCAGTAGCGGAGCTTCGGGCTGGTTGCAAAGACGGGCCATGAATCTACGATCGACCAAGGTGTGTGATGCACCCGTGTCGACCAAAAATTCACCACGCGTCCCGGAAATAACCAGATTCAGGTACCAACGCTGTCCCCGTAAAGGGACACACTCAGAGGTCAGCATCGGGCTTCCCCCTCCATCCATAGCAACCCCTTTTGTCAGGAGATAAACATGGGTCGCTCGGGGAGTCTTGAATCACACTGCTCTGGGCAATTGATTCTAACCAAGACTCCTCTAAGCCAGCGACTACAGAATCCTCCGGATTCCGTTCGTCCTTGCCAGCCCCGCCTTGCCAGACGCTTACAGGTTGTACAGACCCTTCTGCCTCTGCGCGGCCTTGGTTCATGGAAGAGTTAACACCGTCTACTAATCCCTTACAGGCATGGCTAACTGTGGGGGCGCCATCCTTGCCAAGAGGATGGGCCCCATTCAGTTTTCCGTCTCCTTTTCGGTTTTAGCAGCGACGGGTGCAGGGGCTTTGCATTCGCTAGCCCAATGACCCATCTTCTGACAGCGTCTACATGACTGAGGTTTCGTGTCCTTTTTCTTCTTCTTTCTCTTTCCAGATCCAGAATTAGAAGTGGACGCAGAGCTCTTTTCCAAGTGCTTCCGCAACAACCCCTCAATCATCTTTTCCATGTCCCTGTCAGGCATTACTGCCGCCACCTCCTCAGAAGCGGGCTGTTTTTTCTTTGATGGTTTCGTGGCGGCCTCTACCACCTGAGCTCCTTTCGGGGCTACAGATGGAGCTGCCGACACTCCTCCACTAGGAAAAACAGCCTGTTTGGTGTCATACACATCTGCATGGTCAAAAAGGTCAGCCAGAGACAAGTCCGGCTGCCATTTTTCCCGCAGATATGCTTGGAGATTGGTGTCCCTGACTCCATTGACAAACCTGGAGGTTAACTCCTGGATGACAGTGGGGGTGTCAGGTCTACATCCCTGATAACACTCGGATATCAGTTCCTGTAGAGCAAATCCGTAGGATCTCAATTGCTCGTCCTTGCGTTGGACACGTTTGAGCAATTGAGTCCTTGGGTCATGCTCACCAATCTTCCCAATCGCCCATTCAGCCGTTTCTTCAAGTGAGCTCAATGTCTTGATCTTCACTCTCTCGAATGCCAAAAGGGCTGGTTCACCTGGCCCGTTGCAGAGTGCCTGCTTCAGGGAAACCAGCGCTTGCTGATTGTTCCAGCGATTGCTCTCCACAATAGCCTTGAACCGAACTTTGTACTTTCTCCAGGGTGGCGACCCTGTGAAAGGCGGAATATCGATGGCCTTTTGACGGGCTGCATCTGGATGTTTGGTCTCCCCAAAGTTGAAAGGAGCATACCGTTCATCCAGTTCATCGATGTCCCGCGGGACGATGTCTGTCCCCAGCTTCTCAATCGCCGGGTTCCTGTCGTACTGAGCCCGCTGGACAGGAGTTAAGCCCTGTCTAGCTCTGGGCTTCGGTACTGGAACCGAGACCATGGTCTGCTGCTGGTTCAACATCTTTGAACCAGTAGATGGGTGGGTGTACCCTGGAGGTGTTGCCGTGCCTCCAAAGGCGCCACCACAGACCGGAGTCTGTAGATAGCTAGCCCCCATCTGAGGTGTCATACCTGTTACCGTGGTGTGTACTAGCGGCGGGACACCTGAAGGTGTCACTGTCCTGTACACATTGGGTACGGGTATGACTGGAGGTACCACCGTGGTAGGTGGTGGTACCTGCGCTGACTTCGTCTTCAGGTCCTGATTGACTTGCCTTAAGCTTGCGAGGTCTTGCCTGGTTAAGTGGAGCTGCGCGCTCAAATCCTTTCCCAAGGTATTTAAGCTTGCAACCTCACATTCGCCAGACACCCTCTGGTGCAAAAGTTTGTCAACCTCCACCTTATGTGAAGCCATCTCGTTTTGGAGTTCCAGCAGGAACCTTTTCTTCTCATCAACCTCCTTTAGGAATAGCTTCCTAGTTTGGTTGATGGATGCAAGTTCCTTCCGGGCTTCCCGAGCTGGTGCAACTCAGTTTTCCTGGTGTTGATACGCATGTCAGCCAGTAGATCCCCAACCAGCGGTAAACTGGAAGGCTCATCTACTGCTGGCAGGTTCACTTTACCAGGAGCTTTTGATGCCACCTCGGTTTTCTTTGATAGTCCTCCACTCCCCATACCGCCGGGTGTAGGAGTGGCACCATCAGTGAAGACCGAAGTGTCTGGATCCAATGAAGGATCCGCTACCGTCGGTGTGGAACCGACGGGAGCAGGGCGGAGAGTTTTAGCCTCTCTACCCGGTATTTTCTGACCCTCAGGACAGAAAAGATTCGTGGAAAGGGAGTCCAACGATCTCCTGGGGCTGATGTCAAAGGGTCCTGGGACAGGGGATTGCTCTCTGTCCTCACCTCCGGCAAAAGCCTCCACAATAGGATCACCTATTGCTTCTTGGGAGAGGTCGTCACCGGGCACCTCCAAGGCTGCCCGGCTCTCCCCCTATTTGTTTTGCCTGTGAAGAAGCGTACATTTTGTACGGCTTCCTCACGTTCCTCAGCAGGGGTTTTAGTCCTGCCGCTGAACGAGCTGACAAAATCGTATAGGTAGTCCATATACTGTAAGTCTATTTAATACCTTATCAAGTTCGGTTCGATCAAGTGGTCACGGCACCAATGTAGTTGGTCTCTTACTACGTATGTAACACTTGAGTACAAAAACCAGACAAGGTAAATTAGACTGTAATATACGGCGACTTTATTATAGGAAACTCTTGGCGTATTATAGTACCAGGTATAACCATCAGCTATACAAGAAGAGTAACAGATATATAATACAGTAGGCAACCCTATAGCATAGAGTTAAGCCCGTGAGCACAGGGTGGTCATGTCACGACAGTCCCAAACCTGACTGACTTCCAATGGGGAAGCAGCCTTCTTATATACAGCGCTGCGTAGCCACGTGACCGTACTAGCAGCGCCACCTGTTAGGTTTAGTTATGTAAAATGATTATGTAACAACTACCGACGGTAACCGAAGGTGGTACCGGTACACTACCGTATAGATAACCGAACTAGAGGAGTCGGTGTATGTAACGAACCGACGACACTAGTTATATGAATAAAACAGTTATTAAACACAATAGAACCGTGTTACATCTTATAACATACAATAGATATACAACGATAACGTTAGACTTATAGTCAACCCGTTACACTATCTTGGAATGTTGGTGGGTGATCTGCCTTGTGTAATAATGCCTGATTAAACATACAGACCCAAAGTATGGGGGATTTACACACAAGCATCCCAAAAATGGTCAGGCACTCTAAATGAGGCACCGTCAGATTTCTACCTGCTCCTCCTCAAATCCACCAACCCTACTAATTGCTAACTAAAGACCCTTTCGTTAGTCAAAGGTAAATGGGTTTAAACACCGTTTTTGAACATATAAATATTGAGGATCACAAACAACTAACCTGGATTAGAAAAAGCTCTCCTGCTAGAAGGCTAACGTGGTAGCCACAGCGGTTAACCTGAACAGCGTGCTGATATTGATGCTATTTAGTACACTAATATGTATGAGGATATCGACTTAATCTTTTATAAACGCTGAACAATGAGTTAGTTTATATTGAAGTGGAAATGTGTTAATGGAATTGTTATGAATGTACCACTATGGCTATTCTGTGCAGTATGATGCATTTCAAAGGGGCCTAATCAACACAAAGAGCTAGCTGGCGTCAGCTGAACTCACAAGCCACAGTCAGGCATAATTGTGTTGCCTAAAGCACTCTATTGTGAAAGTGAGAGGGAGAGAGTTAAACATTATGGTTTATAATAGGGTAACCTGCCCAATTCCCGGACAGTTTGCTTTTCCCCTCACTCCTGAGGTTCCCTGCCTCGGTTTCTGATGTTAAAACTCTACAGAATGCATAGACAGGGGCCCTTAGAACAATGTTAAAAGGGGGCATTAGCTAAAACCTTTTATTTGTATATGTTATAGGGGGTCCTGTATGGAATTTCAAGTTGCCCAATTCCCGGACACCTTGTGTAGGCTTGTCCAATTCCTGGACAGTCTCCCCTTTTAAAGATAACTTGTACATGTGGAGGCAACATTACCACAATTATTGTAGTTTTAATTACTAGGTGTGTAAAAACAGTTTGCAAGATGTTTACTGCGGTTTCATCTGTACCTTATTATTGGTTAGACCTTATTTGAAACAGCCATGCTACCTTGCCCAATTCTCGGACAGTGAGTTTTAGTGTGGCTCAATTCCCGGACAAAATTCAATGGGGTTTGCTGACCTTAGTTCCAGGCATTGCTCACAGAGGGCAGCACATATGCCAATATCCCTTAATAACTTACTGGGAGCAATGTGACAATTTAATTACCGTAACAGACAGCAAAATATAATAAAATAGTTGCTGGAAAGAAGGACAAAATTTCTTTGGGTTTTAAAATCGTCCGGGAATTGGACCTGTCCGGGAATTGGGCAGGTTACCTTATGACTTGAGGGAATAGACCTATAATTTATCTATAATTCATATTGATTAGCCCCTAACTGAAACACTTGAAAATCACATTCTAAAAATTATACTTTCTTCCTGAAATGTGTAGGGTAAGCTATGTCATTCAGGTATGAAGCAACATAGAGGTATAACTTAGTCTGCCTGCCTCGCTGTCATTCAAGGATCAGGCTGACTCTCAAAAGAGAGTAGCTTCATGTGACCATTAAAAGAGGCTCAGCCTGACTGTAGTTTAATGGAAGTGAAAGTCCAGCGGACTCATTTACCTGAGTCAGGCAGTGCTGGACCAGGAGAATCCAGCTAGAGATCACAACTTGCCTCTACCAGTGAATGTTAAAGGTGAATGCCGGTTCTGACACAATAGGCCAACTGGTGGCAAAAATCAAAACTCATGCTAATCTTCTTTAGCTAAATTCCTATTCTAAATATACATTACCTTCCCTTAATCAACCATTTTATTTGTCATTAGGAGATTTACCTGTATACATGTATGGTATTTATTAGCTGCTGAAACACCCATGAATTCCTATAGTCAAGGCAAAATATATTTTTTCGAAAGATTCATAAGTTTCTCAAAAAGTTTCAAAAAATGTCTGTATACATTTATATCACAGATTGTTTGCTTGATACAGCAATCGAAGGGAATAATCAATGACTGATGATATGAAAAAAAAGTGTTTTGCCATTCGTTACTATAATTATGATGTTCTATTGCGCAAATGGCTATATCATAAATAAAAATGTTCTCATTTTCTCTTTGATAGGATAAAATAATATAATCCTTCATTATATATGCCAATAGCAATAGAGTTTCAGTTATATACTAACAAGTAGCATTTCCCAAACAAAGAAAGGAACAAAAATAAACTGAATTCGTCACTTGCCGAAGTTTAAATCAGCTGTATTATAATTCAACATTGTTTTTGGACTGTATACGTTTCTTTATTCCACAACGTGATTCTACAAAGAAAATGATACAATCAAAAGGACATCTACCCTAAGTGTGCTTTAGATGCATAATTCCGCTTGAAATGTGTAATATACCACATAGTCACAGCAGAACAGGCATAGTTGCTGTTTACTATTCAGGGTGGTAGTTGTACAACCATATGGGTTGGAGATTTTGCATTATACATGTTATACTCACTGTGAGCGGCTTCTTGCTCTATCACGTGCATTGTGTTAACAATTATTAATTGAAAATATGACAACTTTAAGAGAGAAATTGGGTGCTGGCAATAAAGTAATAGACCAGTATCGAAGTTAATATACATCTATCAAATTGGGTTCGAGCAGATGTATGTAAGTCTAGCAAATAGTTAAAGTGGCATTCTCACCGAGCGTTTCCCACTCGCAATTCTAGACATGTTCTAGTCTGCTATGTGGTAAGTGTGAGTGGTGAGAATGCCCCTTTAACTCTGTAAAGGTTCCAGCAGAACACGGGGAGGGGGAGCCAAGAGCCCATGGCGCCCTCTGTACCACGGAGCATATATTATGCAGCTGTGCCAACCTAGTAGGGGCAGTCTAAACGACGGCAGTGTATACATGGTCAACATAAGGTGGTGCCACTGAGCCAATACTGTTTTGAATGTATCTTGTCACAGATATATTGGTGAATCAAGGTTTCTGATACTTATCTCGGACCTATGCAATATGATTTATCTTAAACAATGGTCAACTCTCCTGAAACGAATAAAATGTAAAACTCAAAATAAATGAGATAGACTTTACTTTTTAAATGAGTATCCCATTAAAAAATTACGATTTCTACCATATTTCTTTATCAAAGCAATAAAGAGAGAAAATAGGTGTTTGAGTTCAGCGTAGTTTCGCCTTTTGAATTGCTTATATTTGATTAAGAATTTCCCTTAGATAATTCATTCAGACAAAGACAATTGTCACCATTCTGTGAATCATGGATTTTCTACAGGTATCATTTGGGTAATACTGAACAATGTATAATGACCAGTATAACAAAGGAGAAAAAAAAGGTCACATTTACACTGTACACGAGTGTCAGTAAGTTGTGAATCTATGCAACTTGGGGCCACACAGAGGAAAATGTGGAGTTAGCTGGACTCACCTGCCATGGTCAGGCCCATGTCGCCAAAAGCACCCTCATGTGAAAGTCAAGCTGACTTTGACTATAGAGAGAGTCCAGCACTGCCCGACTTTCATGACAACATGAGTCCAGCACTGCCTTACTTTCATCACAACGAGAGTCAGGCAGTGCTGGATCGTGCTAGGAGAGAAAGTCAGGCAATGCTGGACTCTCATTATCATGAAAGTCAGGCAGTGCTGGACTCTCTTTACAGTTAAAGTCTGCCAGTTCTGGACCCTTGTTTGTGGTTGTTCAGCACTACCTGACTTTTTCACTCAAGGGTAGTCCGGCGATGCTGGACTTTACCTAGAGTGAGAGTACAGCAATGTCAGACTCTGGTCATCAAGAGTCGAGCCAGGCTAGATGTGAGTCAATCAATGCTGGATTTTCGACTTTATAATACTATCAAAGAGGGCTCAGCCTGACTGTTCATCGGGCACTGCCTGACCCTTGGGAGAGTCCAGCTGACGCTCACATTTTCCTCCATGCAGTCTCTATGAGCCATTGTTGCTATATGTATTATCATGGGATGAAGTTTCAACCAGTGGTTTGATTTCATGATTCAAATGTTGATGGGGTTTCCAGTCATAGTAGAGTTTTATGGGAAGTGACAATGACAAGACCAATAGCACCAAGATCAAACAGTCCACCTGAAAAGAATAAAAATAAATTGCTTGATTTAAAGAACTACAGTAATCTTCCACTTGCTTTGAGTGAAGTTATCACTTGTTTATGTTGTTTTATGGCAACTTTAACTGTGGGAAATTGCTTTAAAATGATACCGTGAATGTCAGGGATTTATCAATGAATACTTGTCTCTAGGGCACAACCATGCACTGCACATTTGCAACTGACGCGGTCAGACAAAATACACGTTATCTAACTATCTACCTGGTGTTCCGGCCACCACATTGTTTGCATAATTATTGTGTTTTTTTGTCAAGTGTTTAAGGATAAAAGTGGTGTTTCTAGAGATGTAGATTTCATTATGTTTAGATATTCATATTTAAATAAATTCTTGATTCATTTTATTTCCATATACTGACTTAAAGAGACTTCTAGCAGTCCCCCGCCCCCCCATGAGCCAGTGTATGCATCACTATTTCACATAGGCATCTATTTTAACACAGACACAACGTTGAGTTAATATAACAGAGTTCTTAAAAGAGGTGTCTATGTAGCAGATGTATCTTTATTGCACTGTGATCATTGTGACGTAGCATTCAACCCTTGAATCATAAAATGTGTTTTTTATCCTTTTGTATCCCCTGAAATTTAAGTTAATTTACTCAGATTTAAGCACCTTAAGAACAACAATAATGTTTGAGTGGTTATAGAAACTACAGTTAACCAGAGATCTGATACGTGTTTGATAATTACACAATGATGTAAACACTACATGTTTACATCCTAAACACCAATTCTTCATACTGTTTAAATGTGTCTAATATATGCCATGAAGTAGAATGTATTAGTCTATATTCACAAGGACTCATGATCATGCCAACTACCCATGTATATGGCTCAAACTCCGGACTTATGTTGTTTTAAGATAGAGGAAGGACAAATCAGAAAGTTCTTAATATGTTTAAACAAGTTTATTGAAAGGTAAATATAGTGGCTCCTTGGAACACTTTTTGATACATTTCAACCCTAACGGTTCAGTTTTTGTCGCCTCGTGAAGTTTATTTCCATTTTTCAGGTGACTCCGTACAAAAAATCCATGATTATGTACATTAGGTTTTAAAGACATCACAGCAACTAATAATTCTATTTACAAGCTGGGACAACATATATCTTGAAGCATATCCAGAATGGATATCCTCTGAGTAATAGCCCAATGAATTTTGAACATTTATCAGAAATATGAAAATTTCAACTACATACTCTCAACTTTACCCTAGATTCCTTAAAATGGTCCCATTATTGGTTAAATTCACTCTACAGTGTCCTGATCATGTGTACTTTAAGAAATATGAAGCATCATGATATCTTGTTAGACCTAATTTGTACAGTATAGGTCTAAAGTACCCCTATTAACCGATACAAAGCTGTGAAAACTTTTTTCTTTTTTGTACTTGTTATATAATCACTTTATTGTTATGTTGAATAAAGTGCTTTCTACCACCATCAGGTTGGTGGTCTAGGGCTAATGTATCTCTGTATCATGTCATTATTATCATTGCAGAACGGTATGAATAAACTTAACATCTAAAAATAATTATTCAACATAACTGTGACGAAACCAGGGAAATCGTAACATTAGGGAGAATAGCCATAAATGCACTAAATATGATATTTCAGGAGATATAGCTAAAAATGTGAATACTTAAGAAAAAATGACTTTAGACTAACTTTTCCTAAGGAATCCTCTGAAGCTATTATTAAAATTCTATTTTCATTCTAAATTGGTCTTATTTGGAATGTAAAAAGAACGTGTTTAGCCATTTTTAGCCCATTTGTTGACACTTGGTTGCCATGGCAACCATCAATTCATTCTTTTGGAATCCAATTGCCCCATCCATGAGGATTTCAGAACTGACAGAATGCCAATATTCCTACCAGATCCAAAGCTATGTACAATAATATGATTGTATTTATTGGTTAAATGTCTAATAATTATGATTTGGATTATTTGAAAAAAGATTGATATAATTATATGATCACATTGCAGTCTATTCTGAATTCCTACATGTCCCTACCATCCCATGTTTGAGATGTCATTTCTCAGCAACTATTTCAAATATTTTGATGCTTGAAGCATTAAATTGTATCTGAAGAGATGAACTTAAATAAAGGTGTTTTTCCCTAATGTCACGTTCTCTCATGTTTTGTCACAACTGTTTAGATGTTTAGAATACTAATGTTAAACTCCTAAACATAAGGATTCAAAGACACAAACCTAGTAAAATGTTTAGACTTAAAACATGTTTAGACCTAAACATGTTTTGAACCTGAGCACCTTTTTTTGCAATGTACATTCCCTACATGATGCATTGTCAGGATTCTAAGTATTAGTTAAACCACAGCCAGAGTGTCGTAAGCATTATATTGGCGACAGTCTAAACTGATCACGAGTGCCAGATGAGTGTACTCAGCCCAGATAAAGGCTATGATGAGTACAATGCTCTGGCTGTGGTTTAACTGACTTAGGCCACACCAGTGTTGATTGCCTACTACGTATTATAGACCTGGCAGTTTTCCTTTGTTTTCACTGTCAGGTCTGTTATAACACAATTGCTACAACATGGAGGGATGGACTGATGCTATGTACGTATACTTACAGGGAAAAATGTTTTACTGTAGCTAACCCAGGCAAAGTAGGGATACATGGCCACAGCTGATAATCCACCCATCAGGTATGTGATGCCGTATATCACCCCAAAGTATTCAGAAGAGTACCTATGTAAGTAAATGTAAATATTGCATGTAGAGTCCAAATATTCTGGCTATGTGCCGCTTTCAGTGAAACCAAGCTTTGGTTATGTTGGCAATATAGACTTCAACTTGTTACTATGAAGATACATTACTTTTGTCCAGGTGTATATCATCACAACTGGCATGGCATTCCACAGTTCCTAAAAGGTTTATACTGTTGAAAGTCCATGAAAATGACTATCATACATTGCCATTGATGAGCTACAGATCAGGTCGTTCAATACATCACAGAATCAATGTTACCAATTAGTTATTTGATATCAGATTCTACACTAATTCATGAAAACATTTAAAAGATAAATAATCCTAATGGAATATATTTCATTTACAATGTACTTACATTAGAGCAATGTATGTATTAATAGCAGAAAAAACAACTGGTTTTAGTAGAGAGAACAGGACTATGACAACGTAAATTGCCATTTCCGAGTGAAGAAACAGGAATATTGTCATAATGATGTTAGATGTAGAGGCCAAGATTACTACGGGTACCAAGGACAAGCCAATCCCTCCTGGTATGGAATCTGACAATGAGAGCAGAGCTTATATATTATTAATGGGCATGCTGAGAGAGAAAGCAAAAATGAAACATCATCTTTACATGAACATAATAGACTATGTATATTGATATGAGAGTGAAAAATTGGTTGATTTTATTCCATGGTTAATGATGATTATTATGATTGAATATGCATTCTGCTTATGATGCTGATTTTGATAGTGGCTTTTGAGAATGCACAGGCAAATTCAGATGCTTATAAAGATGTACTGACCAAACTATGTATATCATTAACATCAACTATATTTCAAGCCATCTACCTAATATTATTTATATAAGCACATGTGAATAATGACTGTATTCCTCATCGATTAGCAGAGGAAGAAGGTTTCATAGCTCAAAAATATGATAAATTATCCTAACTGTTTGCAAACATGACAGGTCACACGTAAAACAAAACAAATGTCTGTACTAGAAATATAGTCAGGCTGACTCTTGTGTTACAAATTGTCAAGACTGACTCTTACCACGCTCAGACAACGTGGCTGATGTGCCAATATTCTAAATGTTTTAATTTGTGCCTACACAAAAAAAAGAGTCAAAAGGGAGTCCTGGTTACCTCCAAAATGACTCCGCTCTCTAGGGGAACCTAGGTCCTTATGTGACTCCCTTAGGTAAGGCAGGGAGTCCCTTTTGAATCAGTTTCTTTTCTCTGTGTATTGATAAGAGAAATCTCATACCTACCAAACTTGGCTCTCATTGTGTCTGTAATTATGCCAATACATGGAGGAGACAGTACACCCAAGAGGTTTCCGTAGGCAAACAAATTGGTGAAATAGCTCACTGAAAAAGGAATATCTTTAGAGACAGTCAGGACTGGTATTCAGGAAATCTAAATAGCCACTTTTGAGTAGATTTGTTTTTAGAGCTGGATAAGTTTCCTTATCGGTATAATTTGACACTTGAAAATTGAAGATGGCCATCATTGTTTAAGATGGCTGCCAGAATCACATGTGAAAATTTGTGTCATTCATAAAAATGGATGTAGTTGGTCAATCAGTGTAATATTGGTGTCAAACTTTATATTTTCCGACCTGCTGAAGCTGATTCTTTCTTTGTTGAAACAAGGTTAACACAATAGAGAAAAAGAGAATATGGGAGCCGGCAAGCAGAAAGGGTAATCCGACGGCAAATTAAAGATTGAAATTTGTGTTCTGATCTTGGTGTATCACATGCTTAGCTAGTTCACATAGGGAGCAAGTACTGGTCCCCTGAAGATGGGGTATTCAAAAATAACAAAACCAGGAAATGGTTTTGTCCATAAATTCCATTATAGAAGAGATATTTATAACCTGATTTCTGTGTTAGATGCCTTATGGATCCCTTTATTGACCTAAATTACCTTTATTACATTTTAGAATGAAAGAATGGTTTCCATAGCAACCAGAAATAGGTCAATTTAGGGCTAAAACGTTCCAAATAAGGATGTGAAACGTTCCAAATAAGGAAAAATTCACTCAAAATGAAATGTTCTAATAAGCATAATCAGAAGCAGCATAAAAAGTTCACCCAAGATAAATTTTATATTCATCAATATCTCCCTTTATATTAGCTCTAGAGCATTTTGCCTTTCCCCCTTGGATTACCCATTCTGCCTGCCTGCTCACATATTGCCTACCCCTTTGAATATCTCCATCCACAATGCTTGACATCCAGGCATCATAACTGTTGATCGTCATTTCAAGTCTAGACTGGTTGGTAGAGCTCCAGAATATGTATAAGAAAAACTCTACGCTAAAGACTTTCCTCTTCAACTCAGAATGACAATGGCTAGGATCTTTGTTTTCATGTTTAGTTTTTGATGCATCATTAAATTCCTCATACTGTGCCCTATCACAAGAGGTTCGTTCTGTGTACACAAAAAGGTTTCACATAAATCAAAGCTAAATGATAGTATGGATCAGAATAGGACAATCATGGATTATTTTCTCACAATAAAGTATGAATAGCTGATTATTATATCCATTGCATGACATGATAGTAGCCCTTCTAAGTATAAGAATGTGACGTCTGCTAATGTGATACCATTCAAATGATGAAAGGTCAACTGAAAGAACTGCATGAACTGGCAAGACAGCCAACTTGCAATACTCCTCAGTTAGAAGTGTTATACCATAAAACTAATCAAATCCTTATAGAAATGTATTCAAATGACAATCTATGCATTTTGTGCCCTCGCTATTACTCTGTCAATGTATTATCTATCTATAGAATAACAACATCATTATCTAATGTAAAACATGTATATCTATCACCTTGTGTTAGATTCCCTCCATCCTCATTGGTGACCTTGAACTTGGGAAGTAGATACCAGGTGGATACTAGAACCAGCGCCCACAGACAAGCTGTAATTCCAAGACTGATCACCCTAGAAACCCCATAGTCATGGGCAATCTGAAACAGACACATGATAATGGGAATTCAGAATTGTAACATTTACCATCAAAGGTCTTTCTCAAGTAGATATTCAGCAAAAGTCTATGTAAAAAAATGCATGCACTGGGTCACTCATTTAAGCATGTTGACTGGGTTATCTCACTTGTTAACCCTCAGGCTACATTCCATTTGGCCTGCAGCCTCATGAAATACAGCCCAAGGTCAATGCGTGAAATAACCCAGTCAACAGACTAAAACTTGTGCAACTTTGTCTTTGAATGGTAGTGGCTACAGTCAGCCATCTATATCCAGTTTACACACATGGAATACCAACTAGAAAATTGACAAAATGATGTTTTAGATGATAGACTAATGTAGCTAAACAAACCTTGACAACTTCATAACCAAATGAGGTATCTATTCCACTCATGAAGATTCCTAATACCAAGGCCGTCTTTGTTCTGCCAAGAAGGGCGACCTAAAAAGTGTGAGTATGGTATAAACACAGTACACATGACTCAAAACCAATATGTCTACCAAAAGAGAAAGAGATAGAGAGAGAGTGAGAGAGAGAGAGAGAGAGAGAGAGAGAGAGAGAGAGAGAGAGAGAGAGAGAGAGAGAGAGGGAGAGAGAGAGAGATGTATTATGTATGTATAATATTATATGCACAATGCAGACACCTAAAATAATTTCCAGATAATTTTTCATTTTCATTGCAGTCATGGTACAAGGCATGGGTAGCAGCAGAGTGCTATACTTACATGACTAACTGTCATAAGAAGCCCATTGGAACTGATACCAGCACAGACAGCACCTGTGAACACCAACCATTCTGTACCTACCAAATGATATTTAAAAAAAAACATTATCACTGGATCTGAAAGGTCTCATTTGTACCATGTGATGTGAATTTGTTCAGAACATAATGGTAAGTCAATGTGCAAGCTTCTATGGCACATTGTTACATTATATTTTATGAAATATGGCAGTGCCTTTCACGTAACCAAAGAACGCCATAATTTCTTTCTTTGGGAAGCATGGCCTGACATTCAAATCGTGAGATAACCTAGTCAATAGACTAAAGCTCATACCCTTTGTCTATTTATCAACCGTATTTGCTGAGTTTCTGATCAGCCTGAAGCATGTGTTGCACATGATATGTTATCAGTTAAGAATACTATCCTGATATGGCCGAAGTGGAGTAAAAGCTGCAAAATTGCTGCTCATGATTGAAATGGTGAAATTAGACTCAATGACTTAAATGAAGCAAGCAAAGTACAAACTAAAAAAACGTGGATCATAGCTCTTAGACAAAACGGGATATAGGTAAAGATTTACAACTTAAATCCCCCTCTTTATATTCCCAAAAGGTGTTCAAGACCATCCAGAAATAATGAATCATAACAAACCTGGATATGCAAAAGCTATCTGTAACTGTGCAGCTATACCAAACAAGCTGAAATGGAATACGGATGCTTTCACTTTGTACAACTTAATTATAAATTATGTTTTGATGAAGGATACACCTTGGCTAAAATATGCCTATATGACACTGTGTGTAATACAGCAGAGTTAGAAGGGTCATAATCAGTAAATAAACCATGATCTGTTCTGTCCAATGTCACATGTGTTAAATAGTAAACTTTCTTGACAGGAAAAAAATAGAGCGGATGATCAGTGCAGTGGCCAATTGAATATTTAGAGTAAATTTTGTCTTGACTTGTGCACATAAACTGGATGATTACATCCAACTGAGACACATGAATTTTTGTATCATGCTTCTAAGGAATACTGAACACTGTTTGCCTTAAAAGTTATGCGGTAACTAATATATTGATAAAGCAATGTTATCAGTTGCCATGAGCAGCTCATGGTCAGCTTTAGTTGTTACTCACACAGTGATAGTCCTGGTTGTCCTCAATCCAAATCTATCGAAGAATAAACCTGTTGGAATGGCGCTGAATCCAAAAGCTATAACGACAGCCGTGTAAGCGTCAGAAAGGGCAACTTTCTGTTTTAAACATCTACCTGTTATCCTATGACTATAATCGGTTTTGACTTTGTTGAGGATCCGTGTTGTTGGTATATTGCCAATATCTGGTAGCCCAGTACTATTCTCATATACTGCAGCTTCTGTTGTGTGACATAGGTTTTCATACAGACCATAATCCTATAAAGCAACAATAAAGACAACAATAATTAGTGATGTTGCAGACATCGAGCTAGATGGATGGTTTTTAAAATTTACATCATCAATGACAGATCGTATGACACTTTTAGACCTTTCCCTTAGTTAGTTTTTCTTTTCTCTTTGGATTTACATATGCCTTGATGCTTGATGTCCTAATAGTGTGGCCAGTATACTTTGAACATAAATATTATTCAAGAAGTCTGACACTTGTGTTTTCCTGACCAATTTTCTTTTAATTCTTTCAGGTATGAACAAATTGGGGAGCACTTGTAGGTATTTCTGACATATAGGTATATAATTGATATATCATGGATTATCATTATCTTTTAAGGTAGCATACCTGTAAGACATATACCATAGCTGGCCAACCAAAGATTGCACCAGCAAGAACAGTCCCCTCAATGAAGCTGATGACAAGAGTAGCATAGCGCCTTGCCTCCCCCATTCTTGAGGGATGAGTCCAGTGGAATTCTCAATGAATAATGTTCATTTTTAATTTACAAAATCTATTATGATTAAGTACTGGAGGTTCCATATTCCAAAGGGACAAATGTATACAATGTGGTCATATTTACGGAGCCCTGGAGGTGACATTTTCATTCTGTATATTAAAACTGGTGTGACCTATATATATATATATTATATATACAATTTTTTGGCATTACCATTCTTTCCGCAAGAGTTGTATATAATGTACAAACACACACAGATACACAAATTTATGGCAGCACAACTTTTGCCAAAAGAGTTGTATATAATATAGGCTACACATCAAAACAGAAACATAACTAGATAACTTTGTGGAGTTAAGGAGTTGGATAGAGGAAGGGGGTATGAATAGACTAAGGGAAGGAGATATAGGGAGGGAAAAAGAATAGATAGAGGGAGGGAAGAAGATGCAGTAAGGAAGGTGCAGAACAGACCGAGGCAAGAGGCTGCATCCTCTTGCCTCGGTCGGCCAATCTATACATGGAGGAGGGAGGAATTGACAGACAAAAGGAAATGAGTGGAGGGAGAAAGGAGGAATTGGCATGCAGTGGAAAGTAAGGAGGAAATGGAGGAACAGAGGGGAGTGCATGGAAAAAGGAGATGCATGGAGGAAGTATGGACATTCTGAGGGAAGGGGTAGAGAGAAGTAAGGAGGGGGGAGGGAGTTACAGAGACAGAGAAGGAAAAAGAGGTAGGACAGATACAACCTTGTACAGCCAAAGTTATCATAAATGATTATTTGTGGACCCATATATATACACAACCTTTATACAATTTATACTACAGCGGGCATGGAGAACAACGCATTTCACACCTCTTGTATACTGCATACACCTAGTGGTATAACGTAGTAATAGGCCTAGTACCAATCTGAAGGGGTATTCAGTGAAGGAGCCTATCGAGCGCAATGGCAAAAAGGTTGGACTGGAATGGTGTTAATAAAGTGAGAGTTAAGTGGATCACCACTGCATAATATCGTAATAAATTCAAGAGACTTTTGGAGAAATAGATGTTTATCGACACACTAAGATAGGATGCTATTCACGTGTGGATTTTCCTCTATAATATTCCTAAATGAGTATATCTATGTGCATTTGATTATCAAAATACTTATACAGAAATTAACGACCAAAACAACTGACCTGGTTTGGAAATCCTCTGTAAATGGGTAGTGCCAACCACAATCGTGCGGACCAGGAGTAGTGGTACTTCTCGCACATATGTGAGCAGGCATGCAGAAAGGGGTATCCCCGCGGGATTGGTACCATTTTTAGCCACCAGGGGGCTTCACTATGGCCTAGAATGGAAAAAAATGGCTAATAATTCTTTTTTGGTACTTCTTTCTGGAGAATTAAATAGTTCTACATGAAACATTCCATTTTTGGTGAAAAGCTTCTTTATTTGGAATGTAAAAAGAACGTTTTAAAGCCTTAATCTATGATATGTGTTGCAATGGAAACGTGATTTTCATTCCAAATAAAGAAAATAAAGTAGCTCATTGATAGAATGATTCACAAGGATTACTGAAGTCAAAACAGAATAGAATTATCATTTCTAGATCAAAAGCTATGGCCTATAGGATAAAAATGTATGATGATTTTCTAATTATTCTAATTATGCTAATTAGATAGAGATATCTAGGAAACAATGGGCCTCAGAGGTTATTGGGATTTTGGATAGGGCGATGCCCACCCATATTCATATAGCCATTTCTCAAAAACTAGAAATGATAATCTTCTTGTGTAATATATCACTGGAAAGCTTATGATATCAATTTTAAAGTTGACATTTTCGTTGGATATCTCTTTCCCCTTGCCTGTACACATATATATAATTATACACATAATTAAGATTAACACATACAAGTTGAATTCTTTTCAATTAGAGATATACTTGTATGAATGTGCCACCATAGCAATTATGGGGAGTATGATACAGCTCAAAGTGGCCTAAGTGCATTCATATACTCAGTATTATAATGAATGCAATTGTTGAAAGTCCCAGTGAATTAGAGTTTTACCATGGAAATACAATAATTTGCTGCCTGGGATAATTGCACTGTCATGAAAACCTTTATAATAATCATTTTATGTTGCATATTCAGGTTTGCATATTGATATTAAGCTGTTTACTGTTTGTAGTGCGATGAAAGAATGAAACTAAAGCTCCACCTAGCCTTTATGGGGGGAAAGGCCTTGTTGTTCACGGTATTGATCCATAGGAGATACTACCGGCTCCCCCTGCCAGGACATCTAGTGGCAGTACGGAACACTAAGGTTTATGTGATGGATAACCTCCGCGGACCTGTAGTTATGAACCATATTCTACAGGTCCAAGGAGGTTTTCTCACTTATACTCCACCCTCCATCTATAATAGATCAAGAACATGATATATATGCATCTTTTGATAAGGAATTTACATGATTTTCGAAATTCGTTTACATTTGGATAATCTGGGGTTCGAACCCACACATCGATTCCCCATGAGCTAACATGATTAATTATCTAAAGCAACCCACAACTTTGCAAGTTACCTGGTGGCCAAACGGATAGGGCACATGGTAATGTAAGCAAAGGGTCCCCGGTTCTAATCACATCCTGGTCACCATTATACATTTTGTAATTTGAAATCATTTTAAATGTCAAACCATTGTTTATCAAGTTTGGAAAAGAAAAAAGGAAAAATGGTAAGAAATACAGATAGTCCTAATCTCCCATGATATTAATGTATTATTGCAATAGTGATCTCTTTCCTCAATATAATAGTGAAAATAGTTCTAAATATTTCCACCAGGTATTCCGGTGCTAACCTCTTAACATGGCAACCTAAGTAGGAGGTCTGAGTGTATACCTTACAGCCTGGGCACTATAGTATAGTGGTCAAGTCTTTGGACTTGCAAGCAGAAGGTCTTGGGTTCTAAATGAGTAGAACAATAGATAAGTAACCAGTAGTTCTTATGAATTCCTTCACACAGGTGTTCCTCTGTGGCCTACCTGTTAGGGAAGAGTTTATCAGATTGGAGGATTTACCAGCTTAGGTTCGAATCCACTAAAGGCAGGGTTTTAAAAGGGAGACCATCCCCATGACCTCCTCCCAGACTTAACCTAGTTCATATAACCTCCTGAGGAGGTTATACACATAACCACCTGAGGAGATTATGTGAACTAGGTCACTTTCCTCAGGCTGTTAAACATCACAAAGGGGTCTGAGAGAGGAGAATATGCCATATAAGTTATTTGGATGTGGTAAATAGAATATATACAACAAGCTGTACATTGGCGGTAAAGTAACTTTAATATAGCTGTACATTGGCGGTACAGTAATAGTAATGAACAAGAGGCATTGTGTTTGGTGGATTGATCTTGATAAACTGGGCTTTATTAAGCGAAAGTCAATCATCATGTCGTCGCCTCAGTATACAAAGGTTGTAAGTGGAAAAAACACTTTTTTTTTTTATTCTTTCAAATTTTTCTTTATCCAATGATTTTTCAACAATTTTTGGAATTTTTCGAATTTGACCCTTTTTCTCAAAGTTATAGCTCAGTATATAAAGGTCGTAACTGATTGAATACATTTTTTCTGAGTATACAAAGGTCGTAAGTGATATGAAAATATCATTTCAAATGTATCTTTTAATAAAACAATATGTTTTGTTCTTTTTTATCAAATTATTTTCAGTCATGGTGATTGCAGAAGGTCATGCACATATTTTCACAAAGATTATTTTAAAGTGTTAAGGGCGTAAATATATGGGGGGAAATGGCTGAAATTGCTCATTTTAGCAGAAAATGTCGCTGTTGCTAGGCAACAGCACCACTTGCACTTTATTTTTATGCAAAATCATTAGGTAAAAATAAATTGGTTGTGTAGTGATCACTGGGGTCCCATAAAATTGCATTAATATACCTATTTGGGGCTTAATTATTGTTTTGAACTAAAGAAATCACTTACGACCTTTGTTTACTGAATGAAAAATACATGTATTTCAGTATACAAAGGTCGTAAGTGACCTGATTTTCCCCTAATTATTGCCATAGTCACTAAGGAATTAGGTATATAAGCAAAGAATTTTTCATATAACTTTTTTTAATCTATTACAGTATCCATGTAGGAAACATGGTGTGGTATTGTGTTATATATTTAAGAAGTAATCAAAAATATATAGCATGAAGACTACAGGGGTTTTTCTTATTTTGCTTATATCTCAGAACATGCATTTTTCACTTACGACCTTTGTATACTGAGGTGACGATGTGAAACCTAGGTACAGTCAGCACCTAGAACTAATCTTAACAACTAACAATAAAAGTAAAATTTGAATTTTTGAGCTCTCGAGTGTCGGCGAGTTGCTCCAACAAGGGTCTTCAGCCAACTGACGACCGCTGACCAGGGTGGGTTTATATAGTACGGTGTATCTTCACCATGGCAACCATTCTAGCGCAGGAATATACTGGAGGAAAATAGTTCCAGCGGACATTTTACACATGCAATAATTATATGAATATACACGAGTGTATATAGGCCTACAAGTTATTTGGATGTGGTAAATAGAATATATACAACAAGCTGTACATTGGCGGTACAGTAACTTTAATATAGCTGTACATTGGCGGTACAGTAATGGTAATGAACAAGAGGCATTGTGTTTGGTGGATTGATCTTGATAAACTGGGCCAAACAAACCGGCAAACACAATGACCATCTAAATTTAAACATTTTTCAATTTAGATAGGAATTCTGCTGGAATAACATCCAGCTGCAACAAGTCACTCTTCTTGTCGTGTAAATACCGGTAGATGGCCTTGGATTTCCAATTGGCCTTTTTCATTATATCATTTGTGGATCAACAAGGGAAAAGGGACCTCCGCGGGGGATTTTTAGTACCAACTTTGGCCACCAGGGGGCTCCATATAGCCAACAATGTTCAAAATATCATAAAAATTGTTCTATACTACTTTTTGATGGAGAATACAATAAGCTACTTAAGAAAATTCCAACTGTAATGAAAACCTTCCATATTTGGAATGTAAAAAGAACGTTTTTGGGCCTAAATTGATGTTTTTGCACTTCTTGGTTGCCATGGAAACATAATTTTCATTCTAAATTGAGTTTTTCAATAAATTAATGATTACAGGCCCCACAAAGATTTCTATGCTGAAAACAGAATGTAAATCCCATTTTAAGATCAAAAGCTGTGACCAAATGTATGAAAAAGTTTGGATATTTGGGAATTTTCATAATTATGCTAATTAGATAGAGATATCTCTAAAACAAAGTAAGATAGAGCTTATTGGCATTTGAGATTGGACAGTGCCCACACATATTCAAGGAGCCAGTTCTCAAAAACTAGAAGTGGTACCCGCTAATGAAATATATCACTGGAAAGCTGATGACCTCAATTTTATTATTGAGTTTAACCTTTGGAGGACCCTTTTCCCTCGACTGTCCACATTTACACTCAAACTGAGACTCTTGAGGAATGTAGCTCCTCCATGGCGTAATGAATGTGTACTAACATTTGAGACTGGCAGATGTAACACAGCCGCTAGAGATTTCAATCTAGTGTTAACATAAGAATATTTCAACATTTTCCCTTTAAACACCAACAATTTCTTACCAAATAATTTGGATTTCCGGGCTACTTCCAAAAGTAACAGAGCAGGGCACAATACACAACCATCCATCCTCTGTAAGTAAATTATGTGTGGGTCATGCCCAAATTGGTCAGTCTTAGAGGTATTTAATTGAACCCGGATATAATTAGATGTTACAATCACATCTTCCAAGTTGAATGCATGTACAGAAGCAGTAACATGTGAAATCCTCAGTACACAACGAAAGGCTAAAGGAATTATTAGCCAGAATAATCTGTCCAAATACAACTTTATGTCCAACAATGAGTGCAATTTCAGCATATCTACAGGAGACATAGGATAACGAACAGTACCGGTAGTATTACAATCTCTCTCAATACCGTCTAGTGTCAATTTAAATAAGTAATCCTCATTAAAGATCTCATAACCTTTTAGTTTTTGATAAAACCAGATTGCGGATAAATAATTCCTAATAGATACCGGTTTCATCTTATCAGATAAATAAGTTGCATACATAGCAGCCTGGGAAGCAGAGCATGGGAAATCTCGCAGGGAAAATTTTTTACAAAATTTTTTGTACCTTTTAAATTGCTGACGTCTAGTATTTTTTGTCGACTCAGCAATACCATTACGAGTGAAACCTTTCATCTTCCCCTTTAGACACTTCCATTCGGGGTCTGGAAACAGAGCAGCACATTTCATTCTCCCTTAAAGATGTAATACACTTCTTAGGGACACCTTTATAATTCAATCTTGATAGTCTATCAGCCAAGATATTGTCTTCTGACCTGATATAAGTTGAATATATTTCAATATTATTCACAAAACATATCCAAAATATTTCCCGTAACCAGGTCATACAAAGTTTGTTTTTACTACGACCTGTATTCAGCATTGCCATAACCTGCATGTTATCCGTTATAGCATGAATTCTGGTGTTTTTATATAACGACACCCACCTTTTCAAACCCACTAGGACAGGGTATAATTCATAAACATTAATGTTTCTCTCATGGACACGTAAATTGTCAAATTTAGGAGGCGGTGTATAATGGCCACAACCTGGGTCAAAGGTATCATCACCTGACCACATACCGTATAGGTAGTCCTTCCCACACCAGGCACCATAGCCTTGTAAGGAGGAATCAGAATACATGGGTGAGGTATTATTATTATTTAGAATTAATTTCCTACAATTAAACACCCTGCAGAAATCTTTCCACCACTTTAAATCCTCGATTCTTGGCTTTAGCACATAAATCGAAGACTCTTCTACTGAAGGTACGTCCCCCCCTTACCACCTGGGAACAAAATGACATGAGGCCCCCAATTTTTTGCAAGAGTTTTTTGGAAACAAATTGACGACCCATACAGTCGTCTATAGCGTAGTGTAATTTGTCTACCTTAGCTTGGGGCAGAGATAGTTCCACGGCTATCGAATTTATGGTTATACCCAAGAAAATACACTTTTGGCAGGGGACCGTGACCTTCTCCGATGAAATTTTGAAACCACAAAATTCCATTATTTCCATTAAAATATTACGTTGTCTCAAACACTCTTCTGCTGAGTCAGCAACAACAATAAAATCGTCCAAGTAATTGACGATCCTATTTACACCATAAGACTTTGCAACCGCTGTGATAAAGTCTGAAATTCTATTAAAAATGTAGGGAGCACATCCAAGTCCAAAGGTCATACGATTACTCTTATAATATTTTTTGCCTTCACCCAGATCCCAAGCAAACCCCTGCAGTGTGGTATGGGGCCCGAATACACTGATAGATCTATAGGCGGACTTAAGGTCTACTACACTCATATAATCGTCTTTATCCAGAATAGCCACCACAGAATTCACTGACTTATAAGAAAAAGATCTAAAAGTAGTCCCCATGTGGTTATTTATAGCCTTGGCACCAGGCATGCTGCAATCAGTGATGGGACGTAGTTTACCATTGGACTTCTCAGTGCCCCCTAATGCATGAACACACTGGGGAACCTCAGATACTTCAGATATCATACCAAGAGCTAGCTCCTCAGTGACAATATCACACATTTCATTATAGAATTTTTTGTCTAGAATTGAATTGTAATTCTTACAATTATACGTAGTATTACAATTTGGGTCTACAATTTTAAAACCTTCAGTAAAACCAGACCATAAAAAATCAGCTTCTGTCTGATTAATGTTAACCACATCTTTTTGTCGCAAGAAACAAGCTACGCGACAAGGGAGAATTTGGGAAATTTCACCCTGAAAATAGTGTTTACAGTCACAAATGCCATCAACACAACTTTGATAGACCTTGATGCTAGGCCTACCATTACATTCAATACTGAACAATGGTTCAACTTCACCCAATACAGGGGAACTAACACTGTGAAAAATATTTTCAACATTTTTTACATTTTTCCCGTCATTTTGAATTTTTTCCTCGACAGGACGAGAGGACTCAGGGGGATCTACTTTAAATACCGAGCTACTTACTGGCATCGAATCACATACCGCGTCATAGTCAGGACCCTCCCTAAGAGCAACAACCTACTTTTTGGGTTCTGCCTTTACACATTTCTCTGAATTATGTCCCCCTGCACCACACAACCCACATATATGTTTGAACCTGCAAGGGTCATTTCTGCAACCCTCAGGACGGTTGTAAGCGAAACAACTCTTGTGAGATTGGGTAGGCCTACCCTGAGCCTTGGTTTTTGAAGAATTATTCAACTTGCGGGCCATTACAGTACCATCGTATGACAAATAGCGAAGGATATCTGAATTATCTACATCTCTGAAAGCCTTTAAACCCTTCTTGTCTGCTCTCTGCTTTACTGAGCAATCATAACTGGTTAATGCTTCCAGCGTATACATTTTTGTCACACTCTTTTCTACTAGAACCATGTGCTTGATAATGTCTCTAATATCCTCTTTCTCTTCCATTTTCTGTTTAATCAACCTCACATTGACGAGTAACAATTTCTCAATGCAATCGATTTTTTCACGATGACCCAAGAAGTTACGTTGGTCGTACTCACCAAGATGATGGTGTCTGTGTCGCATAGTTGATCTTGATCTTGATCTAGAAGACATTGACGACCTGGATGACCGACTTGACAAGGATCTTGACCGTCTTCCCATTGTTGACCGGCCTCTCGACGCACCTCGGCTCCTCCATGAATCTCGTGACCTCACGCGGTGACCTGACCTCTCTCGTGACCTCTCGCGGAGACTTGACCTCGGTTGTTGCCCTAGTGACGACCTGTCAACAGCCGCGCTCTCTCTGGCTTCTCGATCGCTCGTCAATACCCTCAGCATACCGGAGATATTATCCAGGGTGCTTTCGAAGATACGTTGACGTAGATGGGAACTCAACCGGGACGTAACAGTGCTCAAAATCCAAGCTGTGACTCCAAGACCAGCCTACATGATGTTTAGCTCCCTGCTCACAAACAACAATTCCACTGCAAAGAATATGGATTCAACAATCTTGTAACATTTTATTGTGTAGAAGAGATAGGTTAAAATAATTACCCTAGTGTATTACAAAGGTTTTAAAATTTAAAAAATTGTCGCTATATAAGAGAATCATATATTTAATATTTGCTTCTAAATGTTCAAAGATGATACACAATTATTAATGTACTGATTGTGTTTTAATGGTAAAATTAAATATTTTGATAGTTAAATCAAATTGTAACAACTCAAATATAATACCTGATAATTAAATTTATCAATAAGGGCATTCTTTTTGTGCAGTCTGCAATCAATCTGATCTCCATCTAATCCAATTTACAAATGCAAGTACGACAAATGTAGATGTTCTGCATTTTAGTTAAGTATTTGTTTCTATGTGTTTATGTGGTAAAAATATGTTTGAGTAACAGGGGTGAGATTTCTGATTTGAAGTGCTGCTATTCACAAATGCAATGGCTTGTATTGTACAACTGGACACATAAACAACTCCTACATTTTTAATAACAATGAAGTAATGACGGTGTCTAAGTTGGCATCTTTAAAAGGTGAAAGGTTTATTCATTTAAATACAAGTCTTAAAAATAAAAAGACAATTAATGAGATGAAGTTGAGATTTACGGGTACTGATTTTGAGTTTCTCTCAATATCTGAAACATGGTTTAAAAATGATGACTCGACAGCATTGCATGAAATTAAGGGTTATACACTGTATAGGTCAGATAGATTGTGGTCTGATGTCAAGTCAAAAGGGAATATTAAGGTGGGAGGAGGTTTGGCGATTTATGTAAACAATAAGAATGATTGTTCAACAGAAATTCACAAAAAATATAATTATTCAATGTGTAATATTGAATCGCAGTGTGTTGTCTTGAGCAATGAAAATGGTATTAATACCACGGTATGTACTATTTATAGGCCTCCACATGGTGATGTCAATGACTTTCTGGAGAAATTGGAGTTAATTGTTAATGATCTTGTCAAGAATGAGGACAGAAGATTATTTGTTTTAGGAGACTTTAACATTGACCTTCTGGATCCACAGTTAAAGGGAATTAGTAACAGATTGTTAAATACAATGCTCCAATATGGCCTGGTTAATTGGGTGAAAAAACCTACCCGGGTTGTTGACAAAGAGTCCTGTCTGGATTTGATTTTTTCTAATAATGATTTAAAAGAGTCCACAGACGTTATACCTTTTGATCTTAGTGATCATTATATAGTGTATGGTCAACTAGCTGAAACTACAAATTTAAAGCAGGAAAGAAAAAAATTTACAGCAAGATCTATGCGGAATTTCAATGAGGATTTGTTAGTTAAAGGCTGTGTTGAACATGACTGGAATAATTTTTACAACTGTGTGGATGTGGAATCTCTTTGGAATTTGTATTTAGGTAATTACCTTAAAATTGGATCAAATGTGTCCTTTCAAAAACTTTAATGTGAAATGTCCAAAGGAGGAATGGGTAACACCAGCGCTTCTAGATGAAATTTCTCGAAAAGATACTTTGTTGTCTAGGTCGTATAAAACCAAAAATCCTGTTGACAAACAAATGGCTAAGGATGCTAGGTGTGTTATTAATTCAAAAACCCATACGGTTAGAGAGCAACACTTTAAAACTCTTACTGAGGAATGCAAGGATGACCCGGCTCAATTTTGGAGACATATTTCTAATTTATTACCGGGTAATAATAAATCCAAAAAAGATTTGGTGCTTACTGACGACAATGGGGATTACATTCCCAAGCAAAATACTTCAGAATTTGTGAATGACTACTTTTCTAGTATAGGTGCAAAACTCTCAGAAATTTTTGACACTCCTTGGTTCTATGATGGTACTTATTTTCAAGGTGTACCGCTGAATAGTATTGCTACAAATGAAGTGGAAATTGAGGAATATATAAATGATATTAAAATAACAAAATCATCTGCTATTGATGGAGTCAGTTCCAAATTCTTGAAACTTATATTCAAAAGCACCAAATCTCAATTGGTTCACATTTTTAATTGCTCTTTGAAATGGGGTATTGTTCCTAGTTCATGGAAAAATGCAACAGTAATCCCAATCCCAAAAGGTGGGGACTCAAGATTATTACAAAACCTAAGACCAATATCACTTTTATCTCTTTCAGGTAAGATATTGGAAAAGGTTGTTCATAAGAGGTTAATGTCTTTCTTTGAAGATAATAATCTTTTAACAAATTTCCAATATGGTTATCGGAAAAACAAGTCAACGGTGGACTCGGTTGGGTCCATTACAGATGATATTTTATCAGATAGAAATGTTGGAATTAATACTATTGCTACCTTCTTTGATTTGAAGAAAGCATTTGATACTGTTAATCACAAAATTTTAATACAAAAATTAAAAAATTTAGGAATTTCAGGCCAACTACTAATATGGATTAAGGATTATTTAACTTTCAGAACACAAAAAACAAGTGCTAATGGTAATCTATCTGGCATAGCAAACATATCATGTGGAGTTCCACAAGGCTCAATTTTGGGTCCACTATTGTTTCTTGTTTATATCAATGATGTCAATAAAGCCTGCATTAATGTGAAAATAAGTCTTTTTGCGGACGATACTGTGATATATGCTTCTCATCCTTCTGAGGAAATGGCCTTGAGTTTGATGCAAAATGCAATTGATAACTTTGTACAATGGTGTGACAAAAACAGACTAACTGTTAATATTGAAAAAACAAAATTCATGGGTTTTGGAAATATTAAATGTTTCAAAACAATGAATCTCAATATAAAGGGTGTTAATCTGAAACGTGTATCGAGCTACAAATATCGTGGAGTTATTCTGGACCCTAGGTTGACTTATGAAATGTTTATGAGGGGCCAACTAAAAACTGTGGCTTTCAGGACTTATCAACTGATAAAAATATCCAGGTTCTTAAGTAGTGAGAGCCTATTGAGAATATACAAAGTTTACATCTTGCCCATTTTTGATTATGGTAACATTCTATATTCAAAGTCAAATTCTGCCCTTTTGGGTAAACTTCAAAGATCTCAAAACAGGGCTTTAAAGGTGTGCTTAAAACTGGACATGCGTAGTGCGACTTCTGATGTACATGAGGCTTCCAAAGTAAACTTCTTAGCTGATAGAAGGTTGTCAAATATTTATATGGAGGGCTTTAAACGTTCACAAAAAATGGAAAATTTAAGAGTAGTTCCTAGGGAACTTAGATGTACAGGTGCACCATTATTGAAAAATAAATTACCTCACACAGAGTCGTATAAAAGAAGTTTGGAATATACAGTGTCCACAACCTGGAATGATCTTGATGTTAGTATAAGATTAATTAAATGTAAGAGGGCCTTTAAATCAAAGATAAGAGGGATAATACGGTCATTAATTCCTGGCACATTAGGTGTCACGTGACCTAATAACTACACACGGTATCTACTATAATATTGATTGACTTGATTGTATAGCTGCAGTTATTCATGTCTTCTCTACTCATGTCTTTTCTATTGTTATTCACTTGTGGCTAAATGAAATGTCTCATTAACTACTTACATGAGTATATCAATTAACCTTTTGTCAATTGGAAAAATATGTAGGATTCTATGAAATATTAAAAATTAATTCAGGATCTTTAGCCTTTTCTCAGTGGGAAACTGCTTTGATCTTGTTTAGTTTGGAACAATGCTAATTGCATCTCAGCCTGGTGGTAACTTTTAATTGGTAGTTTCCTGAAAACCTATAAAACTCAAACTGTATTCTGTCCTGTAATGTCCTTGTAATTTCCATAGTAATTGCTATTGAAAGTGTATTCTATTTTATTTTATTATTACAAAATTGTCAAAAATGTCTTTCTAAGATTGACTATTGTTGAAAATGAAAATTGTATATTATAATTATTATAATTGTATATACCAGTTATTATCTTAATAACGTGAACTATAATCAGTTGTATATAGAATATATGTACATTGGAATTCAATACTTGATCAAAGTCTTTTGATCACGGGTTAACTCTTCACATAATGGTTATTAACTTAACTTAAAGAGTTGACTGTATGACGTGGGTTTGTTAACAAAAGGACTGAATAGGTGGCTGACGTAAACTAGATATTCTAAGAAGCAGCCTTTTTATCAACATATCATATAGGATAACTACTTCGTCAAGAGGCAAAACAATACAGCTTTACAATTGTGTAGAGACATTTTAATAATATTTATATGATGAGACATTGGAATTTTGTACAAAGGCATATTACTGTTGATTGTTGAAAAATAAATTTTTAAAACTTGAAACTTGATCTTTGTCGTCCTCTGGTTTAGGTCGTCAATGGCCCGACCTGTCTGGTCGTCATTGACGATCGCTGCAGCCTGCCCTGTAACAATGGGCTGAGATGACGCCTGATCATCTTGAGTAGAATCTCCACCCGCCGCTTCTAAGTTGGCTCCAATCATGACTTCTTTTGGCTTAGATTTACTCCTAATCTTGCCCGACTTCTTAGGTGACTTCTTAGGTGTCTTCCTAGACATACTTGTCTTGAAAACTTCACAATTCTTTCAGCAAACTAGATGAAAAACCGTTAGAAACTTGAATTTTTGAGCTCTCAAGTGTCGGCGAGTTGCTCCAACAAGGGTCTTCAGCCAACTGACGACCGCTGACCGGGGTGGGTTTATATAGTACGGTGTATCTTCACCATGGCAACCATTCTAGCGCAGGAATATACTGGAGGAAAACAGTTCCAGCTGACATTTTACACATGCAATAATTATATGAATATACACGAGTGTATATAGGCCTAAAACCTACAGTAAGAACAATAGACCAAACACCCAGGCAGAGTATAAGATATGCTCAACCCAGAGTCAGCTGGTGGGTGTGGAGGTATGGTTGCTACCCAAGCCTCAGCCTTGGTTACTGTGTTATTACTGCTTGACTGTCGCCCAGATAGGTTGGCTCGCTGGAGCTCCGCTTGCTTTGATTAATCATTGTTTTATTTTTTGTTAATCGTTGCTGCAAGGATTTAGCCATGTTAGGAGTGTGGTTTTGAGTATGACCACAGGAAAAAGGCCTGCCCACAGTGCGGGGAAGTAAGAAAAATGTCCAAGGCAGAGTTGCAGAGGCCAACCCGGGGTTGAGGGAGCCGCCATTTTCCCCGCCATTGACAGGGAGGGGAATATATACAGCAGCAGCTGCACCCCAGCACGGGAGAAAAATGACATTTTGATGCATAAGTTAGAGATGAAAAAGCTTGAAGATTGTTTGGCGGCCATAAACACTGAAAATGCCAAACTCGAGCAAGAACTAGGTCAGCAGCCGGTAGGCCGGGAACAAGCATCGACGGGTCAACATGGCGGCCCTTCCGGTTCAGCTGGCAACATCGGCATTGCAAGTTAACAAACTCCTCCTGGCTTCAAACCACAAGGCAGAGTACATCAGGAACACGCTTTGCTGTCAGATTCGTCATATGCCACGTGATATAACTATAGTTGACCTCCATCAGCATTGTAAGTTTGATACATTGGAAACTAGAAGGAGAAAATATTTATTGCTATGTATGTTTAAAAGGTCTCGTAACATTGAATGTGTGGTACGACCTACTCGTCTGTTGCGTAATAACTCCCTGATTAAACTGAAGGTCAGTAGGCCAATACTTGAAACATACCATTTAAGCCCATTGTACAGGGGCATGCTAGCATGGGATGAACTGGCTGCAGGGATCCAACATTCTAAAACAGCCACTATTTTCAAAGGGAAAATTTGAGGGATGGGGGGTAGATGCTATAAAATGTGAGGTCTGTATTAATTTATTTTACCTCATGGTGTAAATTATAGGTTGTCTTTTAATCAACTTTATAAATGGCACATACTTCTTTGAAATCTACTCTGTGATATACAGATTGATTACACTGTTTGAAACTATAATTTCTGTCTTAAAACACCTGACGTTAGATTTTTAAAAATGTGAGGTCTGAAATGAAAAATTTGGAGTCGGTCAGTTTGGGCCTGCAGGCGTTGGGCTTGTTTGGAGGTGACGCCACAGGGAGTGTATCCGGGTCAGGTGAGAAAGGATTTTGACACATCTTACAACGATATGTCATATAGGGAGTTGGTATCCGGTATGGAAGGCGTTTCACCGTATCATACGGAGGGGCCGTATGTGTCTTTTTTGCATTTCAGTTCATTTTTGCGTTTCAGCTCAACATGTCCGCATCTTACGGAAAAAGATACGGCCACCGTATGTACATACGGCCCGCCGTATGTACATACGGCGAAAATTGCGTTTCAGCTCAACATGCGGAGCACAAAAATTCTGCATCTTTGGCGCATTTAGTACAAGATATACGGAGGGGTAGGGGGGGTGCTATGTCAAAAAATGCACATATACCCTGTTTTTTAGGGCCGTATGTGTCTTTTGTGTGCCGTATGTGACTTTTGCTCCGTATGTGTCCAACTTCTACCTTTACGATCAAAGAAAAAAAAAATATATATATTGACTTTCAAAGAAATTATACAAAGAAATGTCTTTTCTTCTGTAACTCTGTAAATAATGGCCCTACAGAGCTAAAACTCTGCGTATAGACTCCTTGTGTATAAACGCTGGTAGACAATAGCCATCAAAGTACAGGGGCGGTTCTAACGAGATCACCATGGCAACAGCGCCTTCTGATAGGACCGGTACCCCTCTGAGAAACTATGTATCAAAACATGGAGCGGTTCTAACAAGCGCGGACCTGTTAGGTCTTACACCCAGGTCCGTGCTCTGGGTACATATACATACCTGCAACACTGTGGTATTGGGTACATTGTTATTCTGGCTATGTTCATCCTGTGGGCCTGTAACCTTTACACAACCCTTATGATACCTTTAGCGATCCACACACCAGAATTCACCTCGATATCTCAAATATTAAAGCTCTCGGGTCTTTTTTAGTAAAAGTGGACGGGTCTAACGCTAACCATTGAACTCCCATAGGACTGCTTACACCCAGGTCCGTGCTCTGGGTACATATACATAACTACAACACTGTGGTATTGGGCACATTGTTATTCTGGCTATGTTCATCCTATGGGCCTGTATATTTGTAATAGAATGGCCCTAGAGGTATTTTAACGATTAAATAAGTTAAGTCCAACTACTACCTTCATGATAAAAAAATAAATAAAAAATTATATGGATTTTCGGAGAAATTACATGAAAAAGAGTCTTTTCTTCCATAACTCGGTAAATAATGGCCCTACAGAGCTGAAAATCTGCCTATAGAGTCCTTGTGTTTAAACAGTGGTAGACAATAGCTATCAGAGTACAGAGCCTTTCCCGACCTTTCCTATCTCTTCCCCGACCTATCCTGTCTCTTCCCTGACCTCTCCTGTCTCTTCCCCGACCTCTCCTGTCTCTTCCCCGACCTCTCCTGTCTCTTCTCTCACTTTCCCCTCACATACGGACCCTATGTATACCCTCCCTGCCCTACCTCCGTATGTCTATTGATATCATGACGTCACAGAGGGAATTCCCTAGGGGTTCCCCGGAATGTAGACTGGTTTTTGCACATTTTTCCAAAAGAGACAGGTGACAATGTCCGTATGTTGAGAGGGCCGTATGTTGGATGACGCATGTTGTTATTTTCTACTAAAAGATACGGAGGGTATACGGAGGACCAACTGAAACAAAAAAAGTAGTTTAGATGTATTTTGTCCGCATCTTGTCCGCATCTTAAGGCCGTATGTTAGGTATAACATCAACATACGGTGAAACGCCTTCCTGGTGAATGTGTTGCAGTGCATCGTCAAGAGGAATGATTCCAGTGTTAGTGCCCACAATTACTTGGAGCATTTCAAATAGATTGCCATCAAGAAGATAAGCCCCATGGCTTATGTCCAAATTCCCCCTCCATTCTGACTATAACTGTAGGGATACAAACATGTGGGCCTTTGAGGTAGGTTGGGACCATTGAAAACGGACACACTGCACATATAGCTGGAATACCTTCTACCATAGTCATATTGACTAATGTTGATGATAATATATGGACTTTTCTACAAAACTTTATGTTTTAGACAATTTCGACCAAAAATAAGTATAATCTAAGACATTTAAATTCTACCATAATAGTTTTTTGTATTTTAGACATTTTTAAGTACATCTTATTTTTTTAACAACATAACATAGTATGGAACATCAACGAAGAGAACAATTTGCTTAAAGTGACATAGTCCGATTTTTTCATATTTCAAATTCTGCTTAAAGGTCTTTCATATGTTAGTAGAATATCAGATTTGGAGAATAGGGCCCAATAAAATGTTACCTATAATGCAATGATATTCTGGTTAAAACAAGATGTTTGTTTGGAAATTTCAATAAATTTTTTCAATAATTTCAATGGGAATGGAAGTGATGATGAAATAATATAATTATATTTTGACAAATTGAAGAAATATTGATCTAAATAATTTCGGATTATACAATAGAAATGTATAATCAACTTAATTCTGTTATTGATAAGGGTACAATTTAGGAGCTTCAGCAATTTATATCTCTGATCAGGAGGAATTAGGTCAACCTTAGAAAAGAGTGATGGTTATGCTCATTTGGTTAATAAACGGTTATCAAGTATCATAGGGGCTGATCAATGTGTCTTTACAATATCATATTTCATTGTATAGCTGCACTTATCAATGCTGGCCATCATTCTGTCTGTTATTAGACCAACAATTGGTGATCGAATTATAGCCAGGAAGTTTCCATAGGTGAAGTAACTCACTGTAAAACGAGATGGCCGTGACTATTGACAGTTCGAACTGTCAATAACAGAAAAAAATTCCCTTATTGACAGTTCAAACTGTCGATACCGGAATATAATTCCCTTATTGACAGTTTGAACTGTCAATAAGGGAAATAAGATTCTCTTATTGACACTTCCAAAAAGGAACTGTCAATAAGAGAAAAATATTCCACTATTGACAGTGTGAACTGTCAATAAGGGAATTATATCCCGGTATTGACAGTTTGAACTGTCAATAAGGGAATTTTATTCTGTTATTGACAGTTCAAACTGTCAATAAGAATATTGATTTCTACTATTGAGAGTTTGCACTGTCAATAGCCGGCCCACCTTGGGCCAGCTATTGACAGTTCACACTGTCAATAGTGGAAAACTTTCCTCTTATTGACAGTTCACACTGTCAATAGTGGGATATTTTTCTCTTATTGACAGTTCAAACTGTCAATAGCAGTAAATTATAGGGCCACTGACAGTTCTTCACTGAACTGTCAAAAGTGGGAATTTCCTCTCTTATTGACAGTTCCCTATCTGTCATAACCCTGAGATTGATTTTGGTGGAAAAGTCGATTTTGGTGGAAAAGTCGATTTTGGTGGAAAAGTCGATTTTGGTGGAAAAGTCGATTTTGGTGGAAAAGTCGATTTTGGTGGAAAAGTCGATTTTGGTGGAAAAGTCGATTTTGGTGGAAAAGTCGATTTTGGTGGAAAAGTCGATTTTGATGGAAAAGTCGATTTTGGTGGAAAAGTTGATTTTGGTGGAAAAGTCGATTTTGGTGGTAAACCAAATTTTGGGGCAGAACCGATTTTTGGGGCAGAACCGATTTTTGGGGCAAAATTGATTTTTGGGACAAAACCGAATTTGACTCTGAAACCAATTTTGGCTCCGAAACCGTTTTTGGCTCCGAAACCGTTTTTGGCACTGAAACCGATTTTGGCTCCAAAACCGATATTGGCTCCAAAACCGATTTTGAATAATCTTGGGGACAAAACCGATTTTGGACACAAGACCGATTTTGGGTCTAAAACGATTTTTTGGGTCCCGATTTTGATGGGAAAAAAACACTTTTGCCAAAAGAAACATTTTTTTACTCCAATGTCAGTGGTAATTGTCATTAAGACAAAAATATTCCACTATTGACAGTTCGCATGAGGAACTGTCAATAACAGGAATAGTTTCCACTGTTGACAGTGTGAACTGTCAATAAGAGAAATATTTTCCACTATTGACAGTTCGAACTGTCAATAGCGTTTTTGAAACGGGCCATTAACAGGAAAATAAAAAATAAGAAGAAGAATCTTTCACAAAGAGAATAGCAGTTCTGAATAATTATAGGTTTACTACACTATCATGATTCGATAATGCTGTATATAGGTAAGAGCACCTTTGGTTATCTCATCAAATATTAACAGTACATGAATGTTCACAATGTCTGTCATCCAAGCATCAAAACTACTGTTCATCATGTTGATTCAATCATGATTGGCACAGAACTAGAAGACGAACAAAACTAAATCTACAGTAAGGATGATTCTTTTCAGTTCTGCCTTCCGTTCTTTGTACTTATCTTTAGCTTTCAATGCATCGCCAAAGTGGTCATGATGCTCTAAATCGTGATACACTTGTTCTGTGAAGGAAATAAGGGAAAGCTGATGTTATACAAGACAAACACAAGCTATGATATATTCATTAGATATTAGATATATTCATTAGATGTCATGACATTTGGTCCTGTCACATCCATAAAGCTCGAAATCTAATACTTCGATGAACATTTCAATTATAAGGGGTGCATTAATACATGAGGAGCAAGCTAGAAAATCCCAGATACTAACGTGTTTTTTAAGGTGTCAACTCCCTCTAATCCGGACACCCTTTGGACTATGCAAAACTGGCCGCATAAGCGAGGTGGCCGCACTGGAGAGAGGCAATGCTTGTCATGCAAGCTAAGAGCCTACACAATGGTGAAAAGGACCCCAACGCTAAAACATGCATTTTCGTGGATTAAAAAATTGGGAATGATTTTCTTTGAAAATCCCAAACCAATTATAAAATTCCTGCATGTCTACCACTAGTAAAGGGAAAAATCAATCTAAGAGCCTACACAACTTATTTCACAATGGGAGGGGGGAGGGCTCTGTTTCACGAGGACAACAGTTGTTGACCCCTCCCCCGGTCACCTCCCAGTCAGTGAAGCAGAACATGAGCGTGACGTGTCAGGGGGAGGGAGGGGGGGGCTGCCCTGCGAAGTGTTAAAGCTATATATCCGCAGCCCCCACCCCCTGCTTGCTCCTGACACACTCCCCTCTATGACTACAAATATAAGCTGAATCCACATGTAAACTAAGGGGGGGTCACATGTTCGTGTTACTCTTTGCATAGCAGATAATGGCAAATTTCAGGAACTGATAAAGGCTTAATTAGACTATTTAATTGGTTTGTATATGGATTTTTTATTAAAGTAATATTTATTCAGGAGGGAACAGGTTAGGCTCCTTTATGAAAATTGGGCGGTGCCTATATTCTCCTGGCTCCTGAGGAAATTCTCCTGGCTCCTGAGGATATTCTCCTGGCTCCTGAGGAAATTCTCCTGGCTCCTGAGGAAATTCTCCTGGCTCCTGGATAGTGATGATATTAGTTACAATAAACATGATGATCGGCAGTGGGAAATATATCAAATGCAAGCATGTCAAACTTACCTCATCACCTCAGAAAACAATTTCTAAAAAAATAAAATAAATTGGGCCTACCGAACCTATTTTTTGGCCATGTTTCGTTAATACGATTTTTTTTTGTTTGATCGGAAATATAGTTCAATGTTTCACTAAATTATTCTCCAAATGGCCGCATTAGAGGAAGTTATTCTTCATTTGGGACTGTAAAATAGGTTGGCCGCACTAGGGGGAGTTTTTTACATCAAAATAAAGGGAAAAACGGTAGGGACTTTCCAAAAATGGCCGCATTGGTGGGGTGGCCGCTATAGAGGGGTGGCCGTTAGGAGGAAGTTGACTGTATATCCCCTGATGCATACTTCTACACTTCTAAGGCTAAGCATCGGGTATTTCTGTGCAAAACCAGTTAAATTATAACAGTTTGAATTATTCCTATCCTATCATTTTAGTGAGATTGTGTAGATTCCCTACTACAGAGGGGGCTTTGTGCTGTATATCAATAGCCACTGTGGCTCACTTAACTCCAAAGTACTACCGTAAATTCTCGCGTAGAAGCGGCGGCTTGTACGAGGGTCAGATCGCCAGTGCGGCTAATAGCTTTGGCTCAGAGTCAGGGTGCGGCTTATAAGGGAGTTTTTGCTACTATGATACAGTACTAAAAGTCACAATAGTCAGATCGTATGTGCGGCTTATAGGATCGGCCCAAAGTCGGGGTGCGGCTTATACAGGGCTGTCCATTTAAGTGCACTGTGTTGTAGTTTTTGATGAGATTGTGTAATTAGATGTATGGTTTACCCTAAGTGGGAAACTCTACACTGAAAACCCTATAAGGCTCAAAGGGGATCACTTATGACAACCCTCACAGTGCATGTGTCGAGAGCATGTACCCCTTTCTCACTAAGGTAGTCATATGTGACGACCCAAGGTTGTCAGTCTGAGCACATTTTGCTCTAAATTAAGGTAGTCATTGTGACAACCTTAGGTTATCTTCTGTGATGACATGCATGTTTATTGTGTGGATTAGTAGACCGTAGGTGTTAAGAGTGGGCGAGGGGCAGTACTCCTTAACAGCATGCCAGGGTATACTCCAAGTAAAGTCAACCCTCAGACTTATGTAAGTGATTTCATACACATATCAGGTGTCCATACACTACATACATCTGTTCTGTCACTAACTATCCAACTGTTCTTTTATAATATACTTGAATTTTTGGTTTGAATCTTACATCATAGTCTACATTTTCTAAATGAGAGTTCGAATACCTATGGGTAATACAAAAGTAGAGAGTAATCAATATAATGTATTATGACCTAATAGAAGAGTATGTGTCACACCATTGGATAGTAGAGCCCTCTAGTGTCAGAAATATAGGGATCGCATATATGACGACCTTGGGTCGGCTCCATGACATGACGACCCTAAAGTTGTCTGCATTGACAACCTTCATGTCACGCTGGGTTTTTGGTGTACGAGTGCTCCTTTGTGTTCATTTCATGTCATCATTAATAATACTTGTCAAAATTCGGCTTATTTGCTATGAAAAAAAAAGCTAACTTGTGGTTGTTAGATCAACAATTTTTTGATGATTTGACAGGCCATGAGATACGGACAACGGTTATTCCACGGGAGTGTCAAATATGGCCTTCCTTGGTCAACCTTTTTGCCACTGTGGCTCAATGCTTAACTTCAAAGAATTACCCAATATAGTTGGCACTACTGTTAATTCAAGAAGAAAACACATGTTCTTGATTTATTAAAACAGCTTTACTCATTTAACATAATAATCAATTCATTTAGCGATAATCAGCGGATTTGACCATATGAAAGAAGAGTGTCTTTTAGGCTCGGAGTGGAAGATATATGGTGGTTTGCACATCACTTTTTTCTAAATCCTTTCTCGCAATTCACTGCAATTCACATTGCTCCTAGGTAGCGATGAATGGGAAGCAATTATTCAACAACATGGATATCTAAGTAGAGGGTAATTTCCATCTGTTTAGTGTAAATTACACTTACAGTTTTTTTTTTACTCATATGTCCGAACAATTATGCTATTAATTTTTATAGTATAAGAGCCAATGTTAATTGATCTCATGTTGAAAGTAGTTGTTAGCAGTCAATCAGAATCATGTAATAGTTCTAGTAATGTTGATGAAAGCTCATAATTAAATAGAAGATCGCTGAGTTCCAATGGTAGGTTATCAGGCAATAGTCAAAGAAGTTTTTATCTAAAGTCCTCCACTATTCTCGATTCTGAAAAAAATGAAAGATACCATATCCGACATGTACAGGGAAAAGGGACCTTGGTGCACCCTGCACTAAGGGCCAATTTGTTGATACTGAACACTAATTGAGCAATACATGCTAGAATTCACCTTTGAGGGTCATACTTATACATGAAGTAACAACTAATACTGGAATATAAAATTGTCAATGCTACAGTATTGATAAATGGCATTGTGTGCAGCAGTTAATATCGGTATTGACATGCTCTAATCAATATTATTACGATATCGATATTTCCAACAACAAACCCATATCAATGAGTCTATATCATTAATGCACCTTTGCAAAATAAAGTAAAATTGGTTAAGTGATTGTTGGATCAAGTGATTATCGGAGGCTAGGGTAAAATAAGATATAAAATACCAAGTGATATCTTCTGCAGAAAACTCTACTTGAGTGGAATCAAGGCTCTATACAAGAACATTAGGAGATTTACCTCTACTGGACACCAAACCAGGTGTTGCAGCTGTCAGTGTAGGTGATGGGGGCCCCAAAGGACAACCTACACTTGTAGAGACGCCATGGACAGTCACACGACACAGTGACATTGGCACGGTACACCACCTTCCTAACGGTTGTCAGCGAGACCTTCTCACCACTAGAGGAAAGCAACATTAAAGTCTGATCATCATAATATAAAAAAACTTGTAATTTTTATTGTGTTGAATGTGATTGCTTCGGGTGACTGAAGCCTATTATAAAAGCTGCCAAGCTGTAATGGTGTAATGAGCCTAAATAGTGTATAGCATGCTGTATGCATTATGGGATTCTTGCTGTATGCATTATAGGATTCCTGCCGCCCCTTTATAGGGTGTGATGAATCTAGGGCCCTATCCATGAAATTTGAAATGGATAGGAAGGAACAAAACCTATTTTCATTTTCCATTTAAAATATCACATCCATTATGATTCCAACAAAACCTCTGCCTTTCACATCTGATTTTTTATTGTTCATTCCTAATCACAGTGGTTCATAGATCTCTTGCAATATCAGATATTGGTCAATTAATTGGTCAATATATTTTATTGACCAATATATTTTATTGACCAATTAATGTTACCTGAATACAATATTTGTAGTCAAGATTGAATAAATTGCTTAACCACATGAGCCCCTGCTGACCATTTGGGAGTATATCAATCTTCTGCATTAAAAATCAATTTGAGGCACTATTCTATCCTCAATATCAAAAGGAACAATGAAATAGTTATCTCTCTCAAATCAGGTAAAATATATAAAACCTATAGTCAGGAGTTTTCATGACAAAGCCCTGGATGTCTTTTCCCTTCTCATTCTGCCACTTCATGGTTGGTGCTTTATCCCCTGTGTACTCTGCAGAACAGTCCATGCTCACCACATCACCTTCTTTAATGTCATCTGATTTACTCAGGGAGCATTGTACCTGGTCTGAAATAATGAAGGAAGAATGTAAAATAGCGTTGTGAAGTATGATAAATTAGCTGCTTAATTTAAGTTGTTCCATTAAGAGATTCAATGTTACACCATTACAAATAGGCCTTTATAATGATTCTTATTGCATAGTATTTCAAAGAGACGCTGGCCCTATATAGATCTATGTTTTTTCATCAATTGAATAGAAAATTAGCAAAACATCTGATATAGATTCAGGCGATTTGAGCTTCCTTTAGGACCATATATTTAGCTGGTTTCAAGAGCCCAGGGAGAATTTAAATGCCCACAGCCCTAGATAATCAATATACATAATTATTCAAAATCACGCTTCAAGTCTAAACAATTTATTACAATGCTTTTTTTTTAGGCTAGTACTTAATATTTAAGGGCGTGACTATTGACAGTTTGAACTGTCAATAACAGAATAAGAATTTCTGATTCCCTTATTGACAGTTCGAACTGTCAATACCAGGATATAATTCCCTTATAGACAGTCTCAAATGTCAATAAGGGAAAAAGATTCTCCTATTGACAGTTCCAAAAGGAACTGTCAATAAGAGAAAATTAATCTCTTATTTCCAGTGTGAATTGTCAATAAGAGAATCATATCCTGGTATTGACAGTTAGAACTGTCAATAAGTAAATCTTATTCTGTGATTGACAGTTGGAACTGTCAATAAGAAAATTGATTTTTACTATTGACTGTTTGCACTGTCAATAGCCGGCCCACCTTATTCTAGCTATTGACAGTTCAATCTGTCAATAGTGGAAAACGTTCCTGTTATTGACAGTTCAAACTGTCAATAGTGGGATTTTTCTCTCTTATTGACAATTCAAACTATCAATAGTGATAAATTATACTGTTATTTGCAGTTCTTCAGCGAACTGTCAATAGTGGGAATTTCTTCTCTTATTGACAGTTCCTTACCATTACTGCCATAAACCTGAGAACAATTTTGATGGAAAAATCGATGTTGATGGAAAAATTGATTTTAATGGAAAGAATGGATTTTGATGGAAAAATTGATTTTGATGGAAAAAATGATTTTGATGAAAATATCGATTTTGATGAGGAACTGTTATTAACAGCAATAATTTCAACTGTTGACAGTGTCAACTGTCAATAGTGGAAATGTTTTCAACTATTGACAGTTCGAACTGTCAATAGTTTCTCAGGTCGCAGTGAGAAACCACA
This sequence comes from Harmothoe impar, assembly GCA_947462335.1. Lineage (NCBI taxonomy): Eukaryota > Metazoa > Annelida > Polychaeta > Phyllodocida > Polynoidae > Harmothoe > Harmothoe impar. The sequence goes on along the minus strand of OX381717.1, from coordinate 43,036,063 downwards.
AGGCTGTGTTATTTCACTGCTAAATTGGAGGGTTATCACACAGCGCTGTGAAATCTCACCCCCCTGTAGGAAACCACACTGATGCTATTTCTAGCATATAAAATCATAGGGAATACAATGTTTTAGCTTGTTTATTAATTATTTCTCATGAAATACACGTTTGCTGTAGAGGCCCATTCAATGGTACCTAGCTGATAACATGATGTACCTAGCTGCCGCTTTTGGAAATGCTCCACCACCTCCAGTGCCCCCACCTCCGGCGACACCACCATTCCCCACAGTTCTGCCTGTCTCTCTGCCGGCAGTTCCAGCAGCTCCAGCTCCAGCCCCGGTTCCAGCAGCACTAGCGGATCCAGCAGGATTTCCACCTTTAGCTCCGGCAGCTCCTAGAGCTGCTCCACCAACTCCTCCTCCGGCTCTTCAACTGGCTGCCCCCCTAGATGCTCCACCTGCAGCTCCACCGGCAGCTCCACCAGCTGCTGAACCGGTAGCCCAACTGGCAGCCCACCGTGCGGTCCCACCGGGGGCTCCCCAAGCAGTTCCACCTGCTGCTCTGCAGGCTGCTCTACCGGCAGCACTGGCAGAGGCTGGCCCTGAGGTTCGCCCAGCGGATGCCGGCCCAGTAGCTGCTCCTCCCCCTGTAAACCAAGACGTAGAAGCCCAACTGGTGAATAGGAATGTCTGTGCGCTACAAGAAATAGTGCTTGAACAGGCTATAAAGCTAATAAAGAGTATAAAACCCCACAAAAGCTCTAGCATTTCTGATGTTAAATCAAGGGTAATCAAGGATTGCTTTGTCCCCTACCCTGCGCTAGCACAGTCCCTGATCAACAGCACCCTGAGGACTGGCCAGATCCCGGATGTCTGGAAGACTGGCACAGTGATCCCCCTACCAAAAAGTGGGAATCTAGCAGATGTTGGCAACTGGCGCCCAATTTGCTTGTTGAACATCTGCAACAAGCTGACAGAGAAAGTGGTGCACAGACAATTAATCGACCATCTGATACAGCAACAGATAATAGTAAAAAATCAATCAGGCTTTATGCCAGGCCGCTCCACAGGAGATTCTATCTACAGCTTGCTGATGGAACTCTATAGTGCCAGGAACCGAGGTCATAGGTCGGCCGTTGTCTTCCTCGATATGAGGAAGGCGTTCAACACGGTCGACCACCTGATTCTCCTGGATAAACTATGAGCCCACAACCTAGACGAACGCTTCATGCTGTGGCTAAGTACTTACCTACATGGAAGAAAACAACAAACTAGGGCCAACGATGTCACGTCCAATGCCACGGAGGTGGACAGAGGGGTACCCCAGGGCTCGGTAGTCGGCCCCCTACTCTTCACCATATACGTGAACGATGTCACCAGGATTATAAACAACGCCAGTTGTTTCCTCTATGCCGATGACATTGCCTTGGTAATATCGGGCAAGGACGTAGAGCGGATCCGTGCTCTAGTACAAGAGGATTTAGACAACATCAGTGAATGGTGCTATGAGAACAAGCTAACCGTGAACAAGTGTTATGGTCATACTCACAACGCTCCGCCCCCAATCTAGATGGAATAGACCTCTACTTGAACCGCGACAAATTGGAAGTGGTCCCTGTCTTCAATTACTTGGGAGTAAAAATAGACAGGTTCCTCTGCATGTCCCATCACTTAAAAAAAGTGATCAATATGGTGCAGTCAAAACTACCAGGCCTGCGGCGCATACGAGCTGGCACCAATCAGCAAACTGCTGTGTTTGTTTACACCACAATGATCAAGGCCACCATGGAATATTGCAGCTTTACGTATGGTGGCGGCCCAGTCTGGGCTATACGAAAGTTGCAAACTCTTCAAAATGACGCCCTGAGGATCTGCGAGAAGATACGAGATCCCCGCAGTGTCAACATCGACCAACTACACACTCGCAACCGTGTACCAAAGCTGGAAATAGCTAGACGCAAGCAGCTACTGAGCTATCTCCACAAGGCCTCCAAGGATGTGGACAACATAGTGGTGCCTACGCGAGCTCTACGAGCCAATGCTAAAGTGAAACTGAAATGCATGAGATCCCGGAGTGATGTCTACGACAAGAGCCCACTGCTACGCGGGATGGAGGACTGGAACAGACTGCACCCAGAGACTCAGAAACTGAAAGACAGTCGGAAATTCCTTAGTGCCTTATAGTGTAGTAGATGTACCAAATGCTGAAACTCTTATTATCTCTATGACAAAGAATTTGCGAATAACTCTAGACATAACATGAACTCTTTTCTATCCGATCCTTCTTTTGCAGGAGGTGACTTGGCTGCTAAATGAAAAACTCAATGTATTCTATGTAGATTTTTCAGCCAATAAATATAATTCAATTCAATTCAATTCAATCACTGTAGACATTCATTTTCTGGAGCAAATGATGGTAAGCCTACAGCAAATTGGGTTTTCTCAATACCATTCTATAGGATTGTATGAAAATCGTCATTTTTTATTGTTAATATCCACACAATCAGATAATTTAAGTGAGCATTGAGGAAACAATTGTGTGTCCATTTATATATAATCTCGATTTTCATTTGGAATGAGGGGAATCCTTAGAAAATGTGAAAATGTAAAAATATATTATGGGTGTGGTTTCCAACAGGGGGTGAGATCTCACAGCGCTGTGTGAAAATCCCCCAATTTAGCAGTGAAATAACACAGTGCCGTGTTTTCTCACTGCGACCTGAGAAACCCATGATTTTCCCAGCCTGATAGCCGTTTTGAATATTCAAATACTTAATGTGATACAGACAGTAAGAAGGCTTGTTAAATAAACTCACTGACAACCACCATCTTGAATGTTCTCTGTTCCTGCTTCAAATCAGTATGGGTGACTTGTGCCAGGTATTCCCCTGCACCTGACCAGGGCATCACCTTGGCCACCAGATCATGTGGTGAGCCTGGGACCTTCTCAACCACATCCACAAAGTCAGGCTGGACAACTGCACTGGATTCAGTAGCCTGGTAGATAGTCTGCAGAACTGATGTTCCTTCAAACTAAAATGATACATCAAACTGTTGAGTTACCTTTCTTAAATGAACTGGTTGATCAATGGTTATTGCTACACTTTATCACAGAATTAGCTTTATTGATAAAAAATACCTTAACTAACCTGCAAAAGGCTATTTGCTGATAACATAGTATTAGTATGAATGGTTCTGTGCCCAGTGACCTAAGGCCAAAAAGAATAGTTTTACGATATCTTGAACAACCCTAATTTTGTGGCCTACCGTAATTTCTGTATTTTGGGAGGCATTTTTAAAAATATTATGCTAAGCATAATTAACACATGGAGACTGTGTTAGAAAATTACCATTGCCTTGAGACTCAGAAGCATGAATCTCTTCCCAGGCAGGAGTCTGAAGTTAACCATTCCTTCCTTCCCAACGCGGACAGCCATATCGGTGGGCCACCGTGAGACAATTGTGTCCCCGTTATCACCTTGAAATAACATATCATTACATGTGTGAATAGCTGGATAGTGTTAAGGAGATCATTAATGAGGCATCAGCCGTTGAAGGTATTGTTTCTGAAAGCCTTTGACTCATATTTATCTTGTTTAAAATGTATCTATGAGATAGGTGGGACATATGCAGTGTATTCAACTCAACCAACATATTTATATCACACATCTTTCATAAAGAGATTCCTTGTTCTAAAGATGCATGATTATTATTTACAAACTATAGAGATAAACAGTAGAAATGAACATGTAAATGTCTTTTGAAGCAATACTCACCTATAACATTGAGAACCTTAGTTGCTGTTTGTTCATGCTCAGGCATGACAGTAAAGACCTTACATACTAAATCCTTTTTGTCATCAGCAACTTGTAGAGTCACATTCCAGCTCTAAAAGCACAGATGCCAAAAATGGCGTACCACATGACTTCCCAGGCTTATTTGTCTGTAATCTTAATGATTATCTAATGGACTGGTCATCTTCTCTACTATACTAACCCTGACAGTAGCAAAATGTTAAATTATTCAGTCTAATAGATTTCTTCCTTGAGCAAGAAGTTTACAGCTATTTCATATTATATCTTATAGTCTAATTTACTTAGGAATGCAAATATAAAGGGAGAGATTATTGTTCTCTGCTCAAGTGAATTCTGAAAAATATTATTTGAAAAAGCCTGTGACAGCTTTGAATAACATGCCATTGTCCATGTAAAACACTTTTATGACTTCAAGTTCTCTGCAATATATATTCTTGAATGCTTCCTACACTGACACTACCAAGCTTGATTAAATGGTAGCTTATTATCATGTCGCCAATGGCCCATGAATATAACCACTTCATCGTCATAGATGATGGACTTATAATACTGTGTTTACCATCCAATAAACACATTTAAATCAAATATAAATGTGAGTTAAGTCTATTTCACTTAACAACGCAAATATTTAGGAATAGATTATCGTGCTAGGGTTAGAAATTTCAATTCATATTTATTTGAGACTCCCTGGTCTGTGACTGATATCATAAATTTACTTGAAATTATCTATGAAAAAAAAAATCACTTTGATAATTCCAAAATGTGAAACAAAATTAACTTACCATCTTGATATTTGTCTTTGTTCTAACCTTGGTTCCTCCACTCAGCAGCTCACCACCAATACTGGCAGCTATCTGTGGGAACTTGTTATATTCTGTAGTTTCATCAAGGTCAAACGGCACCTGGTAGTCTGCATCACATGTTATCTCAGTGATTTTGCCAGCTGGTATTGTGTCCATTACATGGATGTTAGGCTTCCCTGTGAGTAAATGTGATCAGAAACCCTACATGACACAGTTGCATTTATAACAGCACCTTCGAGAAATAGGCAAACACTTTAAACACTAGATAAATGATATTGGGAGGTGTTATGACTGCTGTGTTGTAAACATTAAAATGCATACTTAAATCATGCTGATTTTGAGTATCTAATTAATTTCATGCAGACATAATACATGGGTGTATAAAATTCTGGTTCTGTCTCAAATCCTGAAATTCTGACTTACTGACTATGACAACTGTGGTTAATTTATTTATGCTATCCTGAACGATAAATGAGCACTGGTAGCGAGCAGCATCTTCAAACACAACATCTTTGATGGTGATGTAGAAACCATGAAGACTTGTCTTTGTGAGTTGGTATTTGGCTGTGTCTGAAGGTGGTTGGTCAAATGTAGGAGGCATCAGTGTAACTATAGTTGTTCTAGCTCCTGTTTCCAGCATCTTTTTCATTCTAATGCCCTCCTGAGAGAAATTATACAAAACCGCATAAAGCTAAAGTAGAGATCATCATAATGATGCCCTCCCCAAAGTGTACATAAAAGGGCATATTACCAGGGAAAAAAGTAGACAGGATTGACTAAACAGACTTTGGGGGGTCGGTATCTGGTATCAACTTTTAAGTGTCAGGCTGCAGGCCCTTATACCTAGGCCGATGCCTGATACTTAAAAATTTATACCTGATACCGACCCCCCAAAGGCGGTTTTACCAATCCTATACTAATTATTAAATGACTCCTTGTGGGAAATTAGACATTTTCTATCTGTTTACTGACTGGCTTGAAGCAGATGATGGCCATAGTACTTATGGTCTTCTGACTACGCAGAAGAAAATAAGAGACCCCCCTCCTAGACACCTATATTCCCTTTAGTTATACAATTTGGGCTTGCTGTTCGATTCAAATGTCTTAATTATTGAAAAAGTATGAGAATTAAACCATAATCTGCTCAGAATAACCAAAATATAACCCTGTTTTTCGAGGATTTAGTCACACAACTGGGCTCTACTTTGATAGCCAAAGACCCACCAACCCTGTCTGTCACTGTATACGTGCAGACGAGGCAGTCATGGTTAACTGCTATGCAGAAGGCATACTACTCTCGTTCCCAAATCCTGGTAACAGCCAAATGACCTTGAACTTTGGATTTTGCTGGGTCTGGGCAACCCCTGCTGGTAGGCTGGAACCAGCGAACAGGAACAGGAAATGGAACCAGAATGTATGATGGTAGTTTTAGGTAGTTTTACCATCAGCCTTTCTGGTTCCATTTCCTGTTCCTGTTCGCTGGTTCCAAGCTACCAGCAGGGGTTGCCCAGACCCAGCAAAATCCCAACATTTGGCAGTTACCAGAGCCTTCCTTCGGAAGGATATTGGAACGAGAGTATAGGCATACTCTCTACTACCCCGCCACAAGCCATTACATAACAGAAGTAGATTGGCACTTATACCTGCTCACCCCTGCTGCATGTGGGAACACAGGGTGGGAACCTCCCTCCCCTGTCCTCGTACACTGAGGTAGCAGCAAAGGTAGTCCGGTCCTGGACAAAATGAGGGTTGGCAGGGGGGTTGGTTGACGGTCAATAATAACATCAACAATAGCTATGTATACAATATTTAGGCATGCGCCAGTGATAAGGCAGGAAGTCATCTGATACAGGGACCTTGATACGAGCCATTTTCACAGGAAGTGGACTGATACAGGAATGCTGCTTTAAGCCTATGGGATCCCGTGTTTACCGAAAACCATTTAATAATAACATTTTGGAAGCATAAAGTATATTGCATTAAGTATTGAGCACCTACCATTCCCGATGTTAAAGTTGCCTCACATGAGATGTTTAGTGGCAGCCCTACTACACCAGCGATAGGTGGGATGGGAAGAATTGTATCACCTGCAGAAAACACATTTGGGATTCACAATAAAGATGAACTTCCTCAAATAGCTATCTTCTCTTAGTTAATTTTGCCCAAATATTAGCAAAATCATCATTTCTCTTGAACATGTTTCTTTGGTTCTGTCCTAGACCTTACAGAGGTGAAGCTGTTGCAACTATAGCTCATGTATTTATCTAACTTTCAGAAATAGATTACACTGGCAGTTATGTTTGTGCAGATTTTTGAGCCAGATATTTCCATTGATGTCATTGTCATGTTTATAGATATTTATTAAAATCATTGATATCCAGGATAATTTGAAATCATTACCAGATTTCTTTACCCAACCATTCATGAGGCTGTTATATGGCCTCCCCTCTCCTTTAAATACATTGTGGATTTGTAGAGAAAGACAATGTTTGTTTCTCGTTGGGGACGGTGCTCTACCTCAAACATTCCATATAACATAACCATTTGGTGGCAGTAAGGCATGGGAATAATGTATATTATCTAGGGTCCAAGCAACTATGAGGTTTTCGCCCTAACCCCCTTAGTAATATCTAGTAAGCAAAGACAACTATAGAAAAGGGTGACATTGAATGCAACCAAATGACTCCATTAAGTGACAATGTCAGCTGAATAGCCCTACCTGTAACTCTGAGTTTGAAGGAGGTTGTGCATTCATCTGTGTAGGTGATTGGGTCCTCGAAGGACAAGCTACACTTGAAGAGGCTACCGTCATGCTCAGGGGTTGCTGTGACACTAGCTCTGTACAACGCCTTCTTGGGGACAGTTGACTTGGGCAAAGGTATTTTCCTTTGATAAGCCATTGCAAGGAAATGAGAGAGAGGTAATGTCTAGTACTCCCCTAAATCTACTAGTAGTATAGTATTACAATTATGATAATTTACTAGCAATCTAAGGCCAAAAGAATGCTCAAATGCATTATGCCATTTTGGTGTTGGTCTTCCTTTTGGGCTGACACACATAGACACACATGCATAAGGCATACCCAGCTAACAGAAATTCATTATTTTACATAAAAAATAAAATTTTAAACGTTATACATGTTTTGCCAATGTAAGGAAAATGTAAATGTTTCAACGTTTTTTTTGTTTACATGGTATTAATTAAAGTATGCAGCAACATTTAAAAGTACTCATCGAATTTACTTATCATTTATAATTAAGTATAGATTCAATATGGAAACAGACATATACAACCTACCCATCATAATCATCAGCGGGTACAACACTTCCAGGTATTTCCTCTCCCTTTGCATCTTTCCATTTCATAATTGGTGCCTTATACTCCGTGTGCTCGGCCGAACAGTCCATGTTCACAACCTCACCCACTACCACGTCTTCGGTCTTACTAACAGAACATTTTGCTTCATCTAGAGAAGTTAAGTGTGTCCATCATGGATCTAATTCTTTTATGTTATTCAAGAATATTGATATGATTAAATCTGTTTCCTCCTAACCAACCACCATATTGAATGGACAAAATATTATGCAAATTAGTTCTACTTCCAATTTAGATCTCATTTCCATAACACTGCAAACTTATGCTATGCTGTATAGATCTATGCAGTAAGAGAATACATTGTAATATAATGTATTCTATATTGTCATATTATGAGATATGTATAAAATAAGCAATTAAATGTTAATATTAAATTATTTCATGCAAAACACTTACTAATAGCACCAACAGTAAACTGGTGGTCCTCATTAATCAGGTCTGGATCAGTAGCAGTGACCATGTACGTGCCGGCAAGGGTCCAAACCATACTCTTTATCTTCAAGTCATGTTTGGAGCCAGGTATAATCTCAAAGTCTTGTTTAAATTCAGGAAGGATAATCTCCTTGGTTGATGTAGCTTGATATATTGTCTCCAGCTGACTTTTGCCTATAAACTGAAGAAGTAGACAATATTGAATCAGTGCATGCAGAATTCATACTAAATAAGGTAGGCAAATTAGTTGATTTTCTCCATGAGACAACTTCTCCTCAGACCAGAACTACCCCTGTCCCACTTCCGGATCTTACCTGGCCTTCATGGTAAACTATAGCTAGCCATTACGCTATATGTATTTCTTTTGGCTGAACCTCTTGCTGGGTAATAGGGTGACCGTAGACCTACCACTGCCCGCGTGCTAACTCTGTCGAATGCTTTTCCCGCTTTGAGGGTGAAGTTGATCCGTCCTTCCTGCCCTACCCTGACAACCATATCTGTTGGCCATGTGTCAACAAGGGATTGGTCGGGAGGTAGAGTGGCCATTGGTTGTTGACCTGAGATGAATTGATTTATATACAATCATTTTTAAACTACAAACTACAAAACAAGACTGATACCATTATGGTCTAATTTATTTACCAAAACACACTTTATCTTTACATACTCCTAGAGGAGATTATATCATTTGATCCACCAAGACCAAATTAATACCTACCTACTTATTACATTTGAACTAATATTCATATCTCAAATTACATGAGGTGTTACTTAAACATACGGTGAAGCCTTCTTAGGTGAATAGGGAGGAGGGGGGATCCAAGTGCCACGCCATCTAGCGAGTAGTAGAGGCATAAAACGACAATCTGCCTCTCCAACTCGCCATGATTGAGAAAATGCTTCAATCCTCTAATACTACAACATGTGGCACCTAACCAATGATACATCCATATCAAAAGAACTCAACCCTTTGTGCCTGCTGCATATTAGAGCCATAAAAGATCCATGCTAGTTGACATGACAATGGGTTTTCCATGAAGCCTAAAATTAGACATCTACAAGAACTCTCTAAGGGTAGTTCCACTGAAACTAAAGGCAGAAATAAATAGAATAATATGTGCTTTATAGACTGGCACATGGAGCATTGAGGGAGCTTTGAAAATGCTTTAGATTGTCTCTAATTAGCAGAAACTAGTTTCCCAACCTCCATGGATGTCACCACTGCATTGGAATCTGCCCACTCCATATCCATTTTGCTCCTGAACTTGACTAAGTGATGCATGAGTCTAGAACCAGAGTGAGTAGCAATTCGGGCCTCCTCTAGAGGGTAGAGTCAGACTTACCAGTGTGCTGATGTTCATTATGCAGAACGCCTTTCTCAGTTTGACCAATCCTGACAATAGGTTCAGTTTCCAATACTCGACCTGCAATTAAATGCAACAACTTTTAACTATCACGTGATTCTATGAACCTGAACAAGTGTGGGCAACTTAAACATATTCCTTTTTCCAAAATGGCTGATGCAGTCAAAAAAAGTATTGCCCTCTTTTGAGAAACATGCACATCCGATCGGACAGACCACATATTTGAAGAAAATATCTGTCACATAAATTATGAGATGATGCACATAGGTAATATTCACTAAACCTTTCAGTGTGTCTCAACTTGTTACATGCAGCACAAGTTTAACTATACATTGCACCGCTTTGCATAACTTTGCAGACACCTCTATGTAGTTGGGCAAATGTATAACATTTATAATCTGCATTGTTGACCCACCGATATGTTCATCCATATTGATTAATGATGTTTGGGACCTGGCGCCTATTTGAAAGTATTGTATTTTGTAAAATCACCCAGTGTAATAAAATACGTTATAAATTCAAAAACAAAGCGGTTAAAACATGGGAGTATTGAACAACTACAAAATGTGAAAAGACTGATATGAATTAAACTAAATCTCTCCTTACCTGAAACAAGTGCAAGAAGAGCCAGACATGCTACCACAACTTTGAGATCCATCTTGGTCGTAGTTTGAGTCGGAGAGAAGTGTGACTATCAGGTAATTCTATTCTTATTATATGGGGGACACCTCTTGAGACACTGATAAGACTGAATATCCGGGTACGTAGGGATTGAATAGCGACAAGTGGGAAGATATGGACAATGTCCATATTATATTGATATTTCTAGCAACCATGGGGAGATATAGAGATCATCATAAATTAAACAAACTGATATCAATGTCAACTTATCTTGATTGAGGGGTACACAATACTAGAAATCCGGTTGAAGATTGAGCTGTACGCATGAGCTAGGTATAAAGATCTGCTCAGTCGCTATCTCTTCCATAACAAATACACTTAAATTGTCCGAGGAATTAAGATGCTTCTAATATCATCGGTCAATGCAATATAAATCGTTCAAGGAAATTGACAAGGAAGTTGAAATAAATTATGTTGCACTTCTCACTTTTCTAATAATTAGGTAAGAATTCGAATCATGCTCGAATGGCTACATCATTTAAAAACATTGATTTCCCTGTCAACCGTTTCAAGTCACCCCCTGATTGATTTCCGCACCTTCTTGTAGGCCAAAATCCTATTTTAATTAAATGACACATGATGTATTATTGATGTCAGACTGAGTTTGCACAATAGTTCTTCAGTAAGTGAGAACCGGGAAATATGATGGCCTATAAGTAATAAGTAAGGCCATACCCACATCCTAGCTGTTTTAACTTTCCCTTTCTTTCCACTAATGATGCATGATTTCATGACTTGGGTTTGTTGAGTGACATATACATGTATTAATACACACAGAGTAATATGTATCTTGTCACACATCCTGGTGGTTGCCTTATCTATGCTACACTCTCCGAGCTGATTATCTGTAGGTTACTTTTTTCTGTGTGGTTTCTAGAACCCTGCTTGGAGCATGTGGACAAAGATAGGGGATCTCATACACTCACCAAGCCGCTTCATGTATATCGATTCTGATTGGAGATTGATGAGTAGATATCAGCTATGGTGGGCTGCTCAGTCACAAGTTTATAAAAAGAGGAGTACCAGTAACTTGTGTATATTGGCATGTGGGTTGAGAAAGACCCACATTCTCATTCAATACATTAGACGGAGAGGAATAACTCTTACAATTATGTTCGTTAATTCATCTTGGGATGCTGTGAAAATACTGCAAGGGTTTTGCATATTATTGTCCATCAATCTTAGCAGACAAGGTATGTTCAAAATATTTATTACCAGGTTACTTCTTTCTTTTCTTCTATGTGCAGTGAAAAATATACACCATTCAGAGACCTAATTGTTATGTTTAAACTATCATAAAAGGTCTTCCAGGATAAGTATATTGTTACGAGAAATTATGCCATGGGGAAGTACTAACATTGGTCAGTATATATACTGACCAATATAGGGTACAATTATTCCGATTGATTAGTTACTGAGGGACACGCAAGTAAGCCTCTGTAAGTGCAGCCCCTCCACAGGATTAACCTGAGGGATAAAAAAAAGAACTATCAACATAACCTGACCATCTACATTACATATCCCACTAATACTCACATATTATGTGTGGCACCTCTGCTAGTAAGATCGGGTGAGGAATTCTTGACGCTTTCATTTCATGATTCATGAACAATTCCAGCATGAAAATGGCCTGAGAAAATTACAATAAATACACTAGAATTACATGATACCAGTTAACATGTAGACAATATTTCCTGAGAGGTGCAAGAGATATTTCTAGTGTCATATTCATAGGAATGTATTTTAAAAGTCAAGAATTATAGTCACCAGTCAGCGTGTCGCTCCAGGAACTTGTATACGTTTACTTCTCTTAAGAATCTCTGGTGCATATCTTGTGTAATAAAACTCTTGCTTTTCTCGACAGTTCCACGAGACACTTTCTCATTTCATTCCAGAGTGCTAATTAGAGGGATTTATTATTGTGCACTTTCCCATTTCAGACAACGATAAAATAGTATCCGTTGTATGTGAGGTAAACCGATCGGTGACACTGCCATGCCCAAGTGGACAAATCCAAAGCGATGGTTTTATTTCCAGAACATGGTACAGGGGATATTATGATACCTCAGATTTCCCTGATCCTAGCACCATTATCTACATCCAAGCCAGGTCAGGAAGAGTTAACAGTGATGGTTCCAGATCTGACATGAGTCTGGACACCTCCACCTTCAGCCTTACCATAGGACGTGTACAGCTGGAGGATGACTCCTACTTCACATGTAGGGTGGTGACCATTGAACGGACAACTTTTGAGAGCATGCTTCTTCAAGTCTATAGTAAGTATTAAGAGAGGTTCCATCATGGGGAATTATTGGTACCATGTCATTGAAGAATTTGGTATACAATGCGGTAATGATATTTCATTTAAAATGAACAAGTTTAGTCTTTTATGGCCTTTATGTTTTCTGTTGGCTTGAGACTATATGGCATACACTGTAAATAGTTGGTTGCCTTTGTTTTTGTAGGTATAATAGTAGAATTCACTGAATGTGCACATTTTAGTGTAGGTAAACATAACATATGTGCACAAATCAAAATACCCCTACTATTTGTTAGCTAAGCTATTATTGTTTATCATAGCTATTTCCCAAAAGATCTAAAATCTATTTTAAACTGCAGTACAACCACACATCAGGCTAACAGGACTGGGCCACGCAGTTTTGCGAGAAAATGAAACAATAACTGTAACATGTACCATCGACCGAATATACCCAGAGTTAGACCCTAAGGACTTCCAGATCCAATGGGGGAATGGGAGTAACACATCGGTAGGCTCGGCCAATGGTGACAACACCTACAGATACACCATGCAGTATACCCGAACACTAACTAAGGAGGATGACAGGAGTGAAGTTATCTGCAGGGTAGTTCCCTCAAGAGGGCAGCCAAACTCAACATCTAGGACAGTAATGTTGAAGTGTAAGTAAATGCAGAGTTTGGATGCAAAACGACATAAGGGCCATTTTAAAAATGGGGACGAAAATCTCACAAAAATATAGATTAGGGATAGTGAGATATTTTTCCAAAATGTATTATTTTTTTATCTCATTAGGACCTACTTAGTATACGCTCAGTTACCAAAGTACAATTATTGACCTCAGGGTGTCTTTACAAAAAGCGCTTTAATTATGCTTCAATTCTGGGATTAAGAAATGTAGTTTTGCATCAAAACTCTTCAAATATAGATCTACATCAAGCAATTCTTGACAGAACTAGATATTTATATTATACTACATTTAAACAAACAGTATATTTATTTCCGTCTGTTCAAAATGGATTTTGGCAAAATTTGGCTTAGCATCTAACACTTATACCGTAATTACCCATTTAAGCGTAGGGGTCTCAAATGACTCTAATTAGCAAAGGTGTAGGACCCCCTGAAACCAAAAATGTCTCTTTGAATTGACTCACATGTAAGCGGAGGCCGTGAAAAAGCAAAGGGGGTAACAGAGACTCTTTAGCTATTTACATGATCAAGGCATACATTAATGGTAAATGCATTATCGGGTCTTCGGAGATGGTATTATTCTAAACAGCTCAATGCATAAAAAAAAACATAAAAAATTGCATGGAGACTGAGATTTTTTTCTCTGCTGGAGTGATCTACAGCATTCTTTAAATCATTTTTGCAGACCCAGCCCCAAAAAATGTCATTAGTACCAACCGGCCATGGATCATTAGTGGTGCAGTAGCTGGTCTAGTTGTCCTCGTTATCATGAGTGTCTCTATGTGGATCTACTGCAGGAGAACGGGTCAAGATGCTACAGGGAATGGTATGTATTGGTTAGTAATAAAATAACCCTACCATTTTGGGCCGACCTTAATCTTTTGAATAATTTTTAAAAAAATCTTTTTTTCATGATTTGAGCTGTCAGTGGGGTCCCGAAATGTGACAGAGTAGGGTTGAAACATCATAGCTCATGTTTATAAAAGGCAGGGCTTGGGCTGAATGCAAGTGGGAAGAACACAACAGGTACAAAATTAAATCAATGCAAAAAACAACATTTTGTATAATTGTTTTACATTTTAAACTTTTAACATGGTAGGTCGAAAAAAGGCGCCCTCCAGTCCTATTCCAACTACTGATGGGCTGCCGATTGCGACAAACCCTGCTTATGATGATGTTGCTGGATCAGGTAAATAGCATTACAGAGTAAAAAATGTCTATACCCCTTATGAAATGTAAGGGATTAAAAGAAAGCAGATAGACAAAGAAAACCGCAGGGAATTCCTTGGCCTTTGTATGAACTCAGAAGGGTTGGTATAATCAGAGAGAGTTGTGATTTTTTTAGGTCTGCGATTACAAAATGATTAAATGCTTATGTTATTGTACATTGCATTCATTACGGAACTAATTATTTGCCATTTCATTTACACATTACCTGTTTTGAAGCTCCGCCTGACCTTATATATGTTACAGATCAACCAGTGGAACACGATTATCTTGAAGTATTAGAGGCGACCCATCTCCCATCTTCCCATCCTCCCCTCCTCCCCTCCTCCCCTCCTCCCATCCTCCCACCCTCCCATCCTCCCATCCTCCCATCCTCCCATTCCCCCCTCCTCCCATCCTCCCATCTTCCCATCCTCCCATCCTCCCATCCTCCCCTCCTCCCCTCCTCCCCTCCTCCCCTCCTCCCCTCCTCCCATCCTCCCCTCCTCCCCTCCTTCCCTCCTCCCATCCTCCTATTCTCCCATCTTCCCATCCTCCCATCCTCCCATCCTCCCATTCTCCCATCTTCCCATCCTCCCCTCCTCCCCTCCTCCCATCCTCCCACCCTCCCATCCTCCCATCCTCCCATCCTCCCATCTTCCCATCCTCCCCTCCTCCCATCCTCCCATCTTCCCATCCTCCCACCCTCCCACCCTCCCCTCCTCCCCTCCTCCCCTATATAGGGAATATAGGGAATATAGCACTAGCGAGTAACTCACCAGCTCTTATCTAAAAAGGGCGGACAATTGGACGTGGTGCATTAAAGCACTGTATGCCTCCATCAATATGCTAACAATACGAGGAGCTTGCGAGGTGGTTGGGCCCCATCACTTGTCACTACATATATTATTAGGGTTGTTATCAGGCACAGGCATATCAGAATGTGAAGGGGAACAACATAATAGGCTAAGGAAAACGACACTGATGTTATGCAATTGATACCAGTGACTTATTCCTATAATGCTTTGTTGGATTTAGATCTTTACATATATTCGTCTTCAGAAAATGTCCCTGCCGAGATTGATGATGGTGAATATATGCATCCTTGTGAAGTGAATGGTGAGTTACTTTTATAGACCTACCACTGCATGAACATTGACATTTAAGCAACCTTTTATTGCTTAAAGTCACCATTTAAGCAGCTAAGTTCAGTAAATTCTATGTAAATGTCCCGGAAAAGTCATAATGACATTTCAGGGGCTTTATGTGGCTTTTACCCGAATTAAATATGCTTAAAGTGTGACTTTAAGCAGTCCGGTTTTTGCTTAAATGCCAATATCCATTCAGTGTATTCCCTAATAAAATCTTGGCCATAAGTTACTCTACTCAAACACTCAGTTGTCATATGGGTAATGTCCTCTTGATGCTACAACAAGCAGGACATCATTAACTGGTTGGGCAAAATTTAGGTTATTGTAACCTAAGACCTTGGTCCACTGTGTGAACATCGGGTGAAAAGACTTGAGTAATGCTATTGTCTACATCGGGTATCACTTGCACGGCCATGTAAATCATATCCGACTTGAATTGAATGATTTCTCATCAGTATTTAGATTGGTTAATGCAATCTTTTCTAGGCATTTCCAGCCTCAATCATTCAAGCAGCTATACGTGCGACTAATATGTGATAGATTGAGAGAGAATGGAAAGACTTTATTCTAGTACGAGTGTTCTCTACTACAAAACAATAAGTTGTATAATTTGTAAAGATTATACTAAAGTACTCCTAATAGCCAACTGAACTGAAAAGTAAATTATAAAAATGGTAAATTACACACACTCAAATATAGTATTGAGATGCAAGATCACCTGTTATCTGTTATGTGCATAACTTTGTACAGATATCCTTACTTCAGTTGATCTTGCTGCATTATCAAGTCAGAGCCAGTATGAACCCCTTCGTAGAGGTGAAGATGTAAGTGGTTATTTATCATTGTTCTTTTCATGTCAATATTCATGGTAAAGCAGCTTGTTGTCTTAGTAGTTTGCAGAAGTAACATTGATAAATCTTAATTGCCTCAAATAAAATGTCGGAAAAACCCATTGGGTATGTAAAAGTATTATCTTTGACAGATAAGGAAACCTGATATATAATACCCTTAATCTCATACCCACATGTATAATAGTTGAGTATGACTCTCTCCAGTGTACGATCAGTGGCTGATTGACAGGTGGATCAATTATGTGAAGGAGGAAACGTTTGTGCAGCATCGCATCACTAACATAGCGGATGTCGGAATGCTGTCATATGGCTCAGATGTGATAGAAATAAGACTTCTCGTTTCGTGGGAGAGCGCTACTGTTTCAGGGAAACTATACAGAATATCAGAACTATTGAAATGTCAAATTTGTGTCAGCTGGTACATGTAATACAAATTAATGTCAATAATACCAGATTATGAATGCAAATACACATGTATACCATAGTTATAGAATCATTTAACAATGGTTTTTATATGATCATTTTTATAAAAACACCATTATTTATAATTTTGATATCATGGAAACATTTACGTTCAATAGATCCCGAAAACATTTAATATACATCTGATAATTTCTCGACTATGACTTAATACTTGTCATAAATCCCTATGCAGTTACCCAATGCCCCCCAATGACGAGAAAGGTGTTGGAGGTAAATATATTTTATTTTATAATAACATTTGTATATAATATAAACGGTACATGCAGGTCGCCCACTAAGGTGGTGCCTAAATGATTATTATTTTATTTGGTTTTACAGTAATAATGAGTAGATGTGTACAAAAATATATATAATGACCCCATCTTAGATGAGATTTATTAGAAGAATAATAGTTTTAAGTGGAGATTGGGGATGGTGGTGGGAAACCAATGTGGAAGGGTCTGTGTGGAGGACCGGTGTGTGAGACGGCGGGGGAGCGGGTGGAGTATAGGGGTTGGGTAGAACCATTGAATAGGAGGGGTGTGAGGTAGGTGGGTGAGTCTATGACCCATGGGGGTGTTTTTATAAGTTTGGCGCCTTGGCGGGCAGGGAACTTCATACGGACACTATGACTTAATACTTGTCATAAATCCCTATGCAGTTACCCAATGCCCCCCAATGACGAGAAAGGTGTTGGAGGTAAATATATTTTATTTTATAATAACATTTGTATATAATATAAACGGTACATGCAGGTCGCCCACTAAGGTGGTGCCTAAATGATTATTATTTTATTTGGTTTTACAGTAATAATGAGTAGATGTGTACAAAAATATATATAATGACCCAGACAGATTTATAATTAGATTTTTGATACACGAGATGCGATTGATGATTGTAGAGAGGTGGAGGTTGACGACCGGATGTAGGAGTGATAGACCTGTGACCGCCAGAGTCCCAGCTCCTGGAGCTGACGCTCAGACGCCCCAAGGTCGGCAGCCAGTGTAGCTGCCGTTTTTCGAATGCAGTGAAGGGTGTAGGGGCGTGATGGCAAGCCCGAGTCTTTTACTGCCTTATTCCAAACCTTGGCTAGGTGGGAGGTAGTGACTAATTTACCGGTATCTTTAAACACAAGTAGTGGTTGGTTTACATTAGTAGTAGGAGTCTCTCTTATCATCTGAGTGAATAGTTTAACTACACAAAGAGGGTTTGTTGGTGTCCCCTTTACAAGCATCTGGTGTGATCGCCCACTGTTTTGTAGGTTCTTGGCCCACTTCTGGTTTATGTGGAGCGAGTTGCCCTGGAGACGGAAGTCGTCCCTGGTAGGGTGTCTGAATGGGTCGTATCGGTTGACTGAGTCAGGGGCAATGTTGGATCGCCGCCATGCGCACACTAGGAGTAGAGAGAATGCTGTTAAGTACATACATCGATTTTGTGATACAGGGATGTTTGACAGGACAACATTAAACTGGTGTATAGTCAATGGTTTTGTAGAATCAGGCGTGTAAGATTTATCTTGAGAAATTGATCTTAGAGCTTTAATGACCACGCGATGAGAGAACAATATCACAGACAAGTTACATAATTGCATGTATGATCTAGCATGACTAAAATATATTGGCACAGACGCCGGTGAATAAAATGTATTTAGATACTCAATGTAAGTGATGAGATCATACTCAGTAATACTTGTAAGAACAATGTTTGCATAAAACATGAATGATAAGAACAGTGACGCAGCCCTATAATAATTTGACTCAGACTTGGAGTTGTGCATATTTTGGCGGTATGCAGCTTTCCTAGCCATGTACCCGTACAGTTGACCTGAAAGGAATAAAGGTGTGGTTAGACATAGTAGTGGTGGAGGATGTCATAGGGGTCGATGTAGGTCCTCTGGAGGCCCCTCTGGGAGATCATGTCGTCAGACAGCCGGCGATGATGCCCGCTGATGACTCGTCGAGAGAGAGCGTCAGCTAGCACCAGTGACTTCCCTGGGACATGTACCGGGACGATGTTGACCCCACATACGGCCTCATGCCACCAGAGATCCCTAGCGGCCTGCAGAAGGAGGGGGTCTCTGCCGCGGCCTGACTGTAGGACTGCTATGGCCGAGGCATTGTCATTCTTGAGGATGATTGTGGACCCCGCCATGTCAGGGTGGATGAATTTCTTGACTGCCAGCGCATTGTTTATGGCCTCTATCTCAGCGATTGGGAGTGCCGCCACCTGGCGTGGTACAAATGAGGCATAACAGGCTGTGTCAGTGTGGGCGCCCACGCCCTCCTTGCATGCATCAGCCTGTATGGTGAGAGACGGGGGATTACACAGGGGCATGATAGACCTGCCATTATACTGGCGCAAGAAAGCAACAAACCAGAGCAGGTCCTTTCTCATTTCTGTGCCTACAGTTGTGAAGTACCGGTTATTGCCCATTTGTCTCAGGGAGTTCAGGAGTCGGGCAACAAAGAGTCTGCCCGGCCGCACAGCTTTACAAATGTGATGGAGTTTTCCCAAGAGTGATCTGAGCTTTTTCTTATTGATTGACCTATAACCCAGTACCTCATGAATGATGGACAGCGTGTCAATAACTTTACTCTCAGGCATTAGTATCTGTCGATTTTCAGCGTCTATGACAACCCCAAGCCAGGTGATTGCTTTCTGGGGTGGCTGCAGTTTACTCTTTGCTACCGGTAGGCCTAGCTGCTCCAGGAGGGCAAGGGCAGCGGAGTATGCTTTGAGTGTTTCCATGTGAGATTGCCCCAACAAGATGATATCGTCTAAGTATATATATGCCTTGTGTCCCATGCCCGCTAGAATGCTCACGAGTTTGTTGGCCACTGTCTGCATGTGGAGGGATGAGACCCTGGAGCCGAAGGGGACCCTCGACTCCAGGTAATAAGAACCTTGCCATCTGACGACATTAAGAACCCGATCCAGGGGATCAGATGGCAGGTTCTTATAAGCAGATTCAAGGTCTATGGTGGCGAGATACACTTGTTCATTACTGGATGCAATGTAGTCCACCACACAGTCAACTGTTGGGAGGCTGTGCGGGCGCACAGATCCCATCACTGCCCCTTTAACAATGTGTTCGTTGACTGACCTGCCATAAGACAGATCGGTGATTATTCGTCGCTTATTTGATTCACTCTTGGGCCTAGTCATGATGGGGGAGATGTGATTCCATTGGCGGAAGGGCGGGTCCTTGTAAGGGCCCAGCATATGACCTTTCTCGACTGCTTTTGTGATGTGGTCTGAGACATGATCTGGGAATTGAAGGGCAGAGGGATGGTTACTGACATGTTCCTGTTTTGACACAGGGCCCTGGTAGGAGGCGGGGAAACCATACTTTACAAATGAGAGCAGTTCTTTGTCCTCCTCGCCTGTGAGATACTCCTCCCAGGCCGGGATGTGTAGGCCTGTGGGAACAATGATGCGGGCCTTGAGGGCGTTGGGGAGCCCTGTTGCCTTCACTCTAGTGTAAATGTCACCTTCAATTGAACCAGCTAACTCAGGGCCTATGTCGGGCCATGTGTCTATCCTATCTTGTGCCAGGGCTTCTGGGTGTATTGGGATTGTGCCCGGTGCATGATGCGCCACCTCAATGTCTTCGTTAAGAATTTCCACTATGTCTCCCCCTTCCTGTTCTGACTGTTCACCCTCAATGTCTAAGATTTCGAGATGTTGTTTTTCCGTGCTACCACTGTGTTCTAGCTGATCCACCTCTACCTCAGTGTGGGACCTAGCCTTTGTTTTGGCGTGGGCTACACTTTTATGGCAATTATTGTCAGACAATTGTTCATAATTAGAGCAGTGTGGTTCAGGTAAATAAAACTTGCCTGTGGTAGCACTTGTTAGTTTCCCTGGTAGCCACGCCACTGAGGACCGCCCGGGCCGCCATCATTGAAGTTGTTGGGATTGTTGTTGTTGAAGCCACCTCGACCGCCAGCGTTGGGGTTGTTGTTGCCGCCCTGGTTGTTGTGGTTGTTGTTGTTGCCGGCCCCTGGTGGAGGGCCGCCCCGGCCGCCACCACGACCGCCGCCGCGACCTCCAGCATTCTGAAACTGAGCTGAGTTTTGTGACTGTGCCTTTTGTTTTCTGAAACAGTTAGCTGATGTATGAGCATATGACTGGTCGGTGACAGCCCAGCAATACCTGCAGATGTGGAGAAGAGTTATAGAACCTTCAGCATGACCTTCTTTGTGGTGGCAGCCACCGCGATTGAAGGCTGGGCATGATAGTGCGTCACCAGTGGTTGGGGCATTACCGGGGGCAAAGCTGAGCTTGTACCTATCCCTCTGGATTGCGGCCTGGTCGTCCCATTGGTAGAACCCAGCCTCAATTTTCATGAATATGGCATTTGTCCAGCGACGGACATTTGACCAGCTGCGGTCGTTGGCGTCGGCCACAACCTCCCTGAGTTGACCTTCCATGAAGGACCTATCATCAAAGTTTATGGGGGCAAAGTCAAGCATGTTCAGGAAGGCGCCTATATACTCGGCAAAAGTCATGTTAATCTGGGCGTCCTCTCTCTCTTTATCATGAATGAGTCCCTCTCTAAAGAGGTATTGGCAGGGCTTAGGAGTACGATTAACGACCTTACGGGCGGGCGGGAAGTGGATCCCGCATTCTTGAATTCTCCATGGCGTCAGCAACCAGGGGGCGAATGCTGGGTTGTGCTATCAGCTGCGACGGCGTCGGGACCATGAAGTCATGTTGGTTGTCTTGCATCACCGGAGGAGACCTGCCGCGTCGACCGCCCCAGGTTGGCGGGGGTAGGTTGTAGTCGTGTTGTCCATCTATGTTGCCCATGGGTGGTTGTGCCGGCTGCGCGGCAAAGTGGGCGCCATCTTGGACGCCATGTTGTTGTCCGCGTCCTTGGTGACGGTGGCCGGCGGCGGGAGACGCCATGTTGTCCCGAGTGCGTGCCTGTGAGGAAGGAGAAGTCGGAGGAGTATTCTGGCGCTCATTTAATGCATCAAGGCGAGTGAGAATTTCAGCTAGCGTATTGTTGTTGTTAGCGACCTCTACTGCTAATTCTTTAACAGTTTTAGATTTGTTTTGCTTTGCCTGCTTGTCAGGTGCAGCGGGAATGTAAGGAGCGGTAACAATTGACTCACCTCCGGCGACGGGACCAGGGGCCCCGTCACCTTCCTCAGTAGGCTGGCGGTTGGTAGGAACTGGAGCTGGCTGCCGTCCCTCTGGTGTAGTGTGAGGGTTAGCTGCCTTGGCGCGCCTCTTGCTGGACGGCCGGGGTGTGCGGTTACCTCGACCCATGGTAATAAAATAATAAGTCAGTCGTGGACTGAGCTTCAATGCGTCGTAAAACCAATGTGGAAGGGTCTGTGTGGAGGACCGGTGTGTGAGACGGCGGGGGAGCGGGTGGAGTATAGGGGTTGGGTAGAACCATTGAATAGGAGGGGTGTGAGGTAGGTGGGTGAGTCTATGACCCATGGGGGTGTTTTTATAAGTTTGGCGCCTTGGCGGGCAGGGAACTTCATACGGACACTATGCCTATTTTTTATTATGTATGATGGAGCTATGTGTAAAGATAATGAGCATTGTTTAACTGCTTGAGACGTTTTGAATTTAGGATGCATCAGAGGTGTGTTTGCTCATGTTATTTTGGTTGAATAAACTATTCTTTTATTATACTTCCTTAACCCACGGTAGGCGGCTAAGACAAAGGATTCGCACCTTGGTAATATTGCATACCCGAGGATTAAATCAGATAGACTACACCTGTACCCTGGTATGCCTTCATAACCACTGCCCACTGGTCAGCGACTCGGTGTATATAACACCTCGTCTCGAACTTGTGGGGCAGTGGTTATGAGGCTACCAGGCTACAGGTGTAGTCTATCTAACACATTATGCTACTAATTACAATTTGGAGCATACTATTCTGATTTCAAAACATGCCCATCCCAGTGGGCACAAAATTCAGTTTTTACGTTGAATCAACGATGAATTAACATTGAATCAACGTTGGCAACCATTTATCAATGTTGATATAATGTTTTGTGCCCACTGGGATAGTGTGCAGGAGGCAGGAGATCAATGCACTCATAATAGTAAGAACCAAGACTGCATTTAGTTCCTCACCCACTGGCACTACAGTAGGGCATTATACTGACCCTTTGGGAGTGCATCAACATATAAGGGTTGGTATTATGCATGCGTGCATCGCTGGCAAGGTATTGGCACCAAAATTCAACAAATAAAACAAATGGAACGTTTCTGGTTGCTATGGTTACCAAAATGTGCACTTTACAAAAAAGGGCCTAGCACGAGAAAGGTTATTGCAACAGCTTTTAGGAAATGTTAATAGTCACCAATTATATCAAATCTGACCGGCCATCACAAAACCTGAATTATAACTCGCCATCAGTCTATTTACAGAGTAACCTAGGGAGCCATGGGGATGGTAGATGTTTGATTTGGAAAAGCTCAAACCCCTGTTTTCTCACACATATCCTCTGGTCTTTGTTATTCAAATCCAATCCACTGTCCTGGAACTCCTGTGGCATGTCAAAATAGATGTTAAAATCAATGCCTAGGCTCACTGCGTACGTGTCTCCATAGTACATCAATAGTTCATCTCCTGGGAGAATATCCTTATTAGTAATGTGGTACATCCTACCGTAACACTCTGCAGATAAAACATTCTCATCCCTATGTCTCATCGGTGCATTAATGTAGCGATGGTAGGAGCTTAGGTGAAAGTGGAAGCCATCTATATAGGCAGTTAGTTTACCATTTCGATAAATCTGTTAAAAAAGAATAACGTTAGATAACAAAGTGATATATGTACATTTAGCAAGAATAACTATGATATACTTTCCATAAATGAAGTTTTATTCATTGTGGTAAAACAATTAAGATATAAGATCATGATAATGCTAGGCTTTTATTTAATTTGATTGATGGGAAGATTAGAATATTGCCAACTAGGGGTGGGGCAGGGAGCTCACTAGATATGGGGGGGGGGGTCATTTGAACAGAGGTAAAAGGAGGTTTGTTATGATATATGTATGCAGCACTAACAATTTGGCGTCATGATGCATAAATAAAGCCATGATACGTCTACTTGGTAAGCTGCATCCATGCATCATGCTTAAAGGGATGATACAGATGACTCACCTGCCAGGTGTACCAGCTGATATAGTCCCCGTCCTTCACATTGACAATCTCCCCATCATACACACCCAACCAGGTGTATTTAGGTATGAAGGTCTCTGACAGGACACCAAACCCTGCACCTTGGATCTTAGAGGGTGCAATGACTAACCCAGGTGGCAGGGTTTTGTATGCACGGCCAGGCACACCCCATGGTACCTGAGGATAGGAAGTAAAAATGCACACTCAGAAAAGTTAGCGTCATTTTCAGACTTTCAGGTGAGAGTGGTTTTAGCGACAATGACGCTGACTTTCCTGAGTGTGTGGATACATTGAGTAAGGTACATTTTAATGCTCAATCCCTTGCGGCTTCAGACAGGCATACAACAGCATTTTCAACCTACATTAAATAAGTCAGAAAGTTGTAAAGATGTGATGGTATTTTTGTTTTGTATGGAATAATTCTTACAGCAGGTTTGGATTTGGAATAAGATTATGTGATTATGTGAAATAGAGGGTAAGGGATACCTTACAATATCATATGGAGACATCAACATTAGTAATAGGGATATTGCATAATTATATGTGTACAGTGAGACCTTTCATTTTTTCTATAAGGTGGGATTTCAACCATTATAATTCACCAACCTCAGTGACCATCATGCTTGTGTTCTCTTCTGGACAGTCCTTCTCTCCCCATGCATAGTCTTTTGTCATCTGACCGCAAACTAAACGTAGAGCAGACACTAATGATATGAAACGATTATAGCAATTTTAGGCGGTTATATAATCCCACATATTTCACCAAAAAAAGGTAAGAGTGTCAGCAAAGCCCACAATCATAAAAATTGCAAGAGCGGAGAGTGAAAAGTAAAGCAATAGGCTGGGAATTATGTGATACCCAGAGCAATACACAACACCACCAAACACCATACAGTTATGATGTTATGTTATTTAGGCCTAAGAAGCTCCTGACTAAATGAGACAGTAAATTGACCGGAGGATCTGAACAGTCACTTGGCCTGTCAAGATCCCATGTCAAAATAACTTTGCTATACACTCTACCTAAAGGGAGCACGGGCCACCACTGAGCTAAACCTCTGGGAGGAGGTCAGGTGTTTCTGTTTACAGAAACAGGGTAGTCAACTCTATGTTCCCCTCTGATTTGAGCATCGCATTCTGGTGAAAATGCATACATTTGGATGCATTAAAAGGCCATAATCTCATGGACTTGCATAATAGATGATATTACTGGGATGCAGAACACACAATTTTGCATTAAACTGGAGATATACCTACATTTAGCAAAGTTCCCCCTCTGCTTTGTGTAAACATTGCTGCGGTCCTTGAACACTTGGCCTGCATACACAGAGAGAAGAAACCGAGTCAAAAGGGAGTCCAGGCTTGCCTCCAGAATGACTCCCTTTTCTGACTCACTTTCTGACTCTCTTGATGAACCTGACTCCCTTAAAAGGGAGTTATGTGACTCCCTTAAGAGAGCCCAGGTTTTGCCTCCAAAATGACTCCCTTTTATGACTCCCTGCTACAGACAGAGTCCAGGTCTATGCTGCAACTCCCTTTAGAAAGGGAGTCTAGGCACAGGATGGCTCCTTTGGAATAGAGAGTCATAATTTATAGGTAATTCCCACCCCCTAACCCTCTATATAACCATTTCAATAGCTGTCTCCCTAGCTGATGTTTCTACATTATGTTGGTGCAATGCCTCACAAGGAGGAGGGATCTCAGAAAGATCCCTCAGAGCACATTAGTTAATATACAAAGGAATATATGGGCTTTTGGGATTTAACTTTCTCATGTTGCTACAAATTGGGTGTCTATACCTTATACATCATGCTTATGCTACAGTTTTAAATTAACTGTAATTATTTCATAAAATGTAATTCTGACATTACATGTTGATGCTACAATGATATACACATATCAGCATAATTATCAATGTCACAAATAACATGGATCTAGAGATCTGAGCATGCAGAATATTACCATTTCAGGTATAGTGCCACCACCTAGCAGGCTGAACTGTAACCAACTGTTTGACTCCCTTGGGGAAAAAGGGAGTAGGGACACTTGACTCTGATTAGAAACAGAGTCAGATGTATATATGCTAGATGGCATTACAGTCATTGTACAGTAGTGTCACCTAGTGGGTTTCCTATTTCAATTTTGTATGCTCACCTCTGTGACTCCCTTAGGGAGTCCAGGTAACCATTGACTCACCTCAGCTGACATGGACTCTGTTTGATCTAATTGAAAAGGAGTCAAGGCTGTTAGAAGGGGGAGTCAGACAGTGTGGAAAGTGAGCCAAAGGGACCCTGGCTCTCTTTTTATAGCCTGGACTCCCCTTGTGACTCGGTTTCTTCTCTCTGTGTACCTACAACACTGTGGGGAGCAGGGAAAGGACAGGGGTAGCACAGGTAATTAGTGTAGCAGTCAGAGTGGCTAAGACTAAAGACTCTGCTTGGAGACAAAGGTAAGTTGGTGCGCGTGAAAGGGAGTGATTATTTTTTTTATCTCTTTGTTATCTCATGTTGAATCCTTACTGTCCTTTTTATCAAATAATATGTCATCAAATAGGGCAATAAATCTTTCCTTGCAATGTTAGTGAAAAATGAAATAGCAAAAGTGTTATGTTCAAGGAAATCCACAATAAAGAGAATTAAAAACAGTCCTTTGTGTGTAAGCATTTTCTTTTAGAACAAAAGGGTGCTTTTGTGGCTTCAACAGGCCTCGTTTTCAAAGAAAAGATAATATTTATCACCAAATATAAATCTGGGAAGAGGGTGTTTTACAAGGCCAAATAAAAAAAAATGTTTCTTTCAGGTAACATGGGAAGAAACTCTAGGGTCTAACTTTTATTTTTTACATACCCTAAAATTGACCCAAAAAAGTGCAAAAATGGGAAGATTTTTTTCAAAGTTTTTGCAAACCTAAAAATAACCCAAAAAAGTGTAAAAATATCAAAACTTCTTCAAAATTGCATGAAAAAGACGTAGGGTTGGCCCTGTTTAGGGTCGGTCGGGTGACCTGAAACAAAACATTGCCAGATTTGTTTACTACACACATGCAGTATGAAACCACCTGACTATAACCAGTAGTTGGGGAGCCAGTCTGGGAGCCTGGGGAAGAGCTGACATGGCAACCAATACTTGGTATGAGCAATGGACTTCAGTAATTTGAGGGTGCTGATTCCATTTCCTCCAAGTGTAAAATGATATCTAGGTCGGAACAAGGTCAAAAATAAGGTCAAAGGTCACATATTGGATTGAACAGTTTATCTGTAAAGTGTTCATACAATTTGTGACAAATATCAAGTTTATTCATCTAAGTGTATGTGTGTCAGTACTTGAGTGACTATGGTTGACCTTGATAAGGTTCAAGGTCATTTAGACAGGGTCTACATGGACAATACTTGCTATGTACGGGTAATAGAAACATGCCTAAATCAATGCCCAGATATCAGCCACTGCTAAATGATGCATTTAGGATGCAACTCTGACATATTCTTAACTTTTGTTATGTTATATGACCTTGAGAGAGGTCATGGTCGAATGTGGTAAAAGGGAAATACTGCTAAAGCAGTAGTCATGCAGTAGTCATGATCCTTAATAATAACAAATTCAGGGATGTAAAATTGCCATCTAGCTCTACAAGTTATCAAGCATCTAAATGACCTTGAACTTGGTCAAATCCAATAAGACGGCTAATCATTAAGACTTCAAGGATCGCATTGTGGATTTTGCCCATTGTTTACACGATGCGTTCAGTTTCTGAACTATAGATCTATCTATCGTAAAAACAAGATGAACCTACTTATCAGACATGCATCATACCAAGGTTCAGCCCCACAATGTTGAAATGATGCATGAATGTAGGATAGGTAAATAGATCAAACCTTGTATAATATGTGTATAAATATGGTTGGTGTGATGTCAATGGGTGACCATGTATATCATGGTGGGTAGGCACATGATTAGGGGTAGTAGAAATGATTTTTCATTGGCTCAGATCAATATGAGAAGCTTAAAAGCTAAAATTGAAACTTTATGTGTACACATGATTGATAAAAGAGGTGCTGTATTAGGTTTATCAGAAAGTTGGCTTTACAAAGGCATTGTAAATAGTATGGTTGATATGGATGATAGAAGTTGGGGGATGATAAAAAATGTGGTGGTGTTTCAATATATAATTATAAGAAATGACTCGTCTTATTCCACCACCAATTATAAACATTTGAATATTAGCAGCAATAATAGTGGGTGGAAATTATTAGAAATGGGAAAAAGAATATTGTTGTAGCCAATGTATATCGTCCTCCTGATGGTGATAAAGCCAGCTTTATAGAAGAATGTAACACTCAGGTTGGTAAAACTCATCTGAGAAGGAAAGATTTGATGATCATGGAAGATTTTAATTTTGATTACTTGAATGTGACTAAAGTATCGACATGTTTAAGTTAATAATGATTTGTTTGCATATTCTTGGACTAAAGCAAATAATTAGTAAGCCCACTAGATCTAATGAGGTCCCAGCTGGAAAGCACTAATTACTTGTGATTTTCTTAAAACTTGTCTTGGTAAGAACATTAGTGTACATTATATCATATGAATGTGTAAGAAAGAAACTACCGGCAAGCTTGTTATTAGTAAAATTACAGAACGTTGACATTAGATATATATATTCTAATTGTGCAGTTATTAGCTGGTAAAACAATAATTTGACCATATATTTCTGGGAGTGGCCAATATGTGAGCATTTGATTGGACGGATAAACTTATCAATGTGGTCATGTATTATCTTTTGCCTGTACAAACCTAAAGAAGCAACTTGATAATTGCGTGCATTTTCATTGTTTAATCCTGTTTAGAATGACCTAGAACCAATAAAGGTCAACACTAGCCAGTCAACTAATGAAGCATACTTATGGGAAAGACTGTGTAAGATACATATCACTTTGACATACAATCTTGATTGTAAAATGTGATTTTACATGTATTCTTTGTAGATTCTATCTGACAGCAGATTGTGACCTTTGACCTTGTTTTTGACCTTGTTCCGACCTATACACAGCTTTAGAAAGGGCATATTCGGATTCAGCACCCTCAAATTACCCTAATCCGACCTTCATATCAAGTATTGGTTAAATAATGACATTCTGGGGGCTTGGATCCCCAACTACAGGTTGACCCTGCCCACCAGCATCAGTGTATTTAGGGCTCAGTCTCACGACTTTGTAACAATTGGATCGTTTTTGACCGGGTGACGTCTTTGATTGGGTTACGTCTTTGACCGGGTGACGTCTTTGACCGGGAGGCCAGAAAAGGCTATTTTTCATTTTTTTCCATATCTCTACTGAAATAGTTTGGGACTAGGGGATTATTGATATGCTATTCCATGATAATTCAGACGTCAGATGGCCAGAAGTTGCCCTTAGGGGGACTTTGTGCAGCCTGGGGGCTGGGGAGGAGTGAGGTCCTAAAATGGCTATAGTGTATATGTCAAGACGAAACCAGACACAGTAAATTATGATTAATAACTATATATTCTTCAGAAACGGTACAAAACCTTGAATGCAGTAATAATGGTCACAAGTCAGCAATATATATCTAAAGGTCCCTGAAAATCACCCATCAAAACTGGAGCTCAAAGCTTACCTAGTGTTCTGGTGGAGGAAAAGTACAGGAATGGGGACTGGAGGAGTTGCCTCCAGTCTCCAGCACTGACCGTCACCCACGTGACCAGCGGCCGGAGGTGGCTGCATTCGGAAACGCCCTCTCCCGTTACACCCTCCAAATAGTTTGCCACAACCAAAATGACTGTGTTGTTGTACGAGGTAACTGGGAGAGGACCCAGTATGTCCATTGCTATCCTCTCCATGGGCGCACCTGTTGGCATACTCTTCAGTGGCGACTTTTGGGTGCGGTTTGGGGCCTTCGCCCTGAAGCAGGAGTCACAACGTTTACACCATTCTGAGGTATCATTACTCATTGATCTCCAGTAGTACCTAGACTGACGCACACGTTGCAGCGTCTTTTCACGGCCCATGTGTCCGGCAGTGGGGTGGTCGTGAAGCAAGGTGAGAAGGGCTGGCACCCTTGACCTTGGCAATAATATTTTCTCTGTGTCGGTACCACCTTGTGCAAACAGGTAGGTCAGAAGCCCTTCCTGGTCTATCCGAAGTCGGTGAAATTGGGCCCCTAGATACTTTATTTCTGGGTCTTGTGCTGCCAGCTGGTCGGGGGTTGGCTTTGTTTTACCCCAAGCTCGGACGACACTAAGGACTGGGTCATTTTCCTGTGCATCTCTCAGCTCTTCAGCTGTCCAGCCTTCTGCTGTGCCTATTATAACCGTCTCTCTGGCCGGGGCATTTCGACGTTTGCGGCCTCTGCCTCGACGGCCGACGGTTCGCCGGGTAGAGACTGCCCGCAGCTGAACTGGGGGTAGTACTTCTGTTTGCACCTCCGTTGCTAGTTTGTTAGGCACTTGCTCTTGTAAGCTCTTTGCCTGCTTAGAAGATGCCCTGTGCGATTTAGGATATGCAGGCGGGCTGGATTTGTTTGCCTGCTTAGAAGATGCCCTGTACGATTTAGGATATGCAGGCGGGCTGGATTTGCTACGGGGCCTCCTTTTAATGGGCTCTGGGTTTTCATGCTCCCTGCCACACTGTGCGCAGGGGAACGGGCATGGTATTCGTGACAATGCATCAGCATTCCCGTGTAGGGTTCCCTTCCTGTGTTCTATATCAAAATGGAAGGGTGCCATACGCTCTATCCATCGTGCGATTTGATTTTCTGGCTCCTTTTTCTGTAGGAGCCAGCGTAGTGCTGCATGGTCAGTCCTGACAAGGAACTTCTTGCCATAGAAGTAGTGGCGATACTTCTCCATGAATTCCACCACCGCCAGCAACTCCCTGCGGGATACACAGTAGTTGCGTTCTGTAGGGGACAAGACACGACTGCCATAGGAAAGGACACGCTCTTCTCCCTTTTGATGCTGGGATAAGATGCCTCCGATGCCACAGTTACTGGCATCCGTGTCGAGTATGTACAGTCCCTCCATTTGAGGGTACCCCAGTATGGGGGCTGAGACGAGAAGTGTCTTCAGAAGTGCAAAGGATTCCTCCTGTTCTTTCCCCCATTCAAATGGGACCTCAGGCCCTGTCAGGCTGTGCAGTGGGGCGGCTACTGTACCGTAATCCTTCACAAATTTGCGGTAGTAGCCGGTCAGCCCCACGAAGGCGCGTATGTCCTTCTTGTTTTTGGGGGTCGGCCACTCAGTGACCTTCTCAATTTTTTCTTGGTCAGTCTTAATACCATCGCCAGAGACCACATGTCCCAAGAAGCTGACTTCCCGTTTGAACATGTGGCACTTCTTTGGTTTCAGTTTGAGACCTGCCTCTCGGAGTCGGCCAAAGACTATTTTTAGTCTCTCACAGAGTCCCTCGAAGGAGGCCCCAAAAACGATTATATCGTCTAGGTAGAGGAGTACACCGTCACCTCTCTCCTCCCGTAAAACATGCTCCATCAATCTCTCAAAGGTTGATGGAGCATTACAGAGGCCAAATGGCATGGCCGTCCATTCATACAGACCCATGGGAGTGGTAAAGGCAGTTTTGGGCTGGTCTTCTGCCCTCATGCGTACCTGCCAATATCCGCTTGCCAGATCGAGTGTTGCGAACCACGTGCTGCCCCCAAGACGGGCCAGGCAGTCATCAATGTTGGGCAACGGATATGCATCTTTCTCAGTCACTCCGTTTAACTGTCGATAGTCGACACAAAACCTATGACTACCGTCCTTCTTTCGGACCATGACAATAGGGGCCGACCAAGCGCTATCTGAGGGTTGGATAACACCTTGGTTCACCATCTTACTCATTTCCTCACGCACAGTTTGCTCCATGTGGAGCGGCAGTCTGCGGGGAGGGACTCTTATTGGTCTCGCTTCCCCGGTTCGTATCTCATGTTCCACCAGCCCTGTGTGGCCTGGTGGGTCTCCCGCGCACATGAAGGTGTCACGGTTTTCCTGCAGTAGGTGTTTTACTTGTTCACCTTGTTCTGCTGTCAGGTCGGCATTTGTATGCTCAAACAGGGTCAGCATTTCCTCATTTAGTTCCCGGGCCACTGACATCTGGCGGAATCGACATGCTTGTGCCTGCGATATTTGGGTGCCGCTTACTTCTGTAAGCCAGCCAACTTTGTCACCTAGTCTTACTGCCATCTCAACGGTTGACCTGTTGTTTAGATGCACAGGGACTTGTCCGCCGGAGACCGAGACTACTGCCTCTTCCACTAGCGGAGTTGAGTTCAAGTCTATATCACTCAGAGATCCAATCAGTCCCTTCTGGAATTCTGGTCTTTCCAGCAGGATACCACTTATAGTGAGTGCATGATAGGGTGGTAGGACACATTCGCATCCGGCGTATATAGGTATCATGGTGCTGTTGGTTGCAGCTTGCAAGGGGATGCCTGCTCCTGCTGTATCATTGCCAGGCAGTCTTATGTCTTCGTCCCTCCAGCTCCATTCCCACTTGTGCTTCCGCAAGAAGTCACAGCCCAGTACAAGTTCATACCCCATGTTCGAGACATAGAACTCATGGGTAGTTGCTCCCAGCTTGGTGAGTAGTGCTAGTTGTACTGAGCTGTCGGTATGGACCGAAGTGCCGTTTATTGCGAGCACTTCAAGGTGAACCCGCTTCATTTTCAGGTCAGTACCCCTTTGGCGGAGGCGGGCTACTAAGTCATGCCCCACAAACGACCTCTCTGCTCCTGTGTCAAGAAGGGCAGCCACCTGCTCCTTCCCATTTTCAGTCTCTATCTCAACTATGACACGCATTTCCTTTGGAACTGGCTGAGGCTTGATCTGACTAGTCACTCGAGCTGAAACCTGGTTCGGGACAGTGTTGAGTGGCAGAGCTGGAGCTGATGGTTGGTATGGTGTACGCTGATTAGGATGGGGGCTGTCTTTACGCCCAGGTGGAGCCCAGGTTCGGGCACCTGCCGGTGAATGTGATCGGCCTCGGGTAGGAGGTACCATACCACCCTCTCGAGAATGGGTGCTGGCATGACTGTTGCTCTGAACCTTAGCATGTGGGCATTCACGCTGATAGTGACTAGAGTCGCCGCAGTTAAAACATGCTGGCGTTTGCAGACTGTGTCCGGGCGACCTCGGCCGATGCCTCGCTGGGCTTGGCGGTCGTGGGCACTCCCGCTGGTAGTGCCCGCTTGCGCCGCAGTTGTAACAACTGCGGCCTGGCGACTGGTTGCGGTGTCTGTTAGGACCTGGGCTTGGTGGCCTCGGGCACTCTCTTTTGTAGTGTCCCTCTACACCGCAGTTGTAGCAATTGGGGGGTCGACGAGGGCTTTGGCTGCGCCCTCTTGGACATCTCTGTTGCCAGTGGTTTGGGTCACCACAGGTGTAGCATCCATCTCGGCTGCTCTGGGTGCTGCCCGGCTGGTAACCTACAGTGGGTCGATCTCGCTGGACCTGTTCAACTTGTGCTTTGAGGGCTGCTACTTGTGCCTCAAGAGCCTTTTGGGTCGGATCGGTGGCGGGGCTTGTCCCGCGAAATCTCACCTTTCCAGTGGTTGTATTCTTTGTGTCAGTGCTGTGCCATGCTTCTTCACGGGCAGCTGCCTTCACTGCTCCATCAAGGGTAAGTGGCTCTGCATCGTACACTGCTTTCCCCAGAGAAGCAGAGCCCAGTGAATGTATGAACCTTTCTATGGCCATTACTTCAGCTGCTTCGGGTGGAAACTCCGGGTACGCTAGCTTGACTAGGTACCGTATGTCCTGCCCCAGTGCAGCCAGTGCTTCATTTTCTTTTCGTGTCCGGCTCTTCAAAGCAGCTTGATGAACAGCAGCTTGCTGCTGTGCACCAAACCGTCCTTGTAGCACTTTGCTCAGTGCTCGGAAAGACCTAGTAGAAGTCGGATCTCCCCCATCTATGAACCGTTGCGCTTCACCGGTAAGTTGCACCAGAAGCATGTCTAATTGTTCTTGAGCATCCCATTCGTTCAGCCGGGTCAGCCTTTTGAAGTAGTTCTTGTACTCTTCCCAGGGGGATGATCCATCATACAATCTTGGCTTCACGTTGGTTCTACGCTGCTTCCGGTACCGGTCATTGTCGTACGCGATGGGGTCGCGACCATTTCTGGCGGGGGGTGCCCGTCTCTCTTCATCTGAATCAGGACGCCGGCGGTTGGCAGGGCGATCATATGCGCCACGTTCTGGTACTGGTGATTGGCTGTCGCGGCGACCATTCCGGGTCCTCCTCTGTGCGGCTCTTGGGTCAACATCATACCCATGCTGGTTGCCTGCACCCCTGCGACGCCTATTATCATCCGATGAGCTAGAGGAGGAGGAACGTCTTCCAAGGTCGTCTCCTCGTACCCGGCAGGCCATTCCACTCGTCCTTTGGGTTTCAGAGTATGGGGGCGCACCTTGGTGCCTATTGTATGGACTGACTGATCTTGATGAAGATTGTTCTCCCCGACGGTGGGGGCCACTCCAATTTATGTCCTCACGCTGACGGGTGGGTTCTGACACACTGCCGGGGCGGTATATTCCTGATGATACCTGGCCTCGAACAACACTTGTCCCACTGTCTGTGGTGTTTGAGTGTGGAGTCTGTTGGCTTGAGGTGGAGTCGGCTCTTTTGCCTGCTATTTTTAGTTCCATCAGCTCCTGGGTCAGCTGATCTACTCGGCCTCCAAGTGAGTCTGTCAGCAGTCGTACTATCTCGATCATTTTGTCGTCCGGGTGCTCTCTGTTGTCCCCCTGATTAACATGTGGGTACCATGGGGACCGGCTGTGGGAGGGTCGGGTACCGGGCGACTGGTCTCGATGTGATTGGTGGTGGGGTTGGCCATGATAGGATCGGCTAAGGGGGGGTTGGCGATGGGGGGAGTGGCCACTAGGGAATCGGCCATGAGGGGACCAGCCATGAGGGGATCTGCCCCGAGGCAATCTGCCAGGAGGGGATCGGCCATGAGGGGAATGGTCAAGAGGGAAGCGGCCACGAGGGGCTCCAGCCCGGGGCACTCGACCACGAGGCGATGGACCACGATGGGATCGACCATGCAGGGAGTGGTCTAGAGAAGAACGGCCACGAGGGGGTCCAGCCTGAGAAAATCGGTCATCAGGGGATCGGCCACGAGGGGATCGGCCACGAGGGGATCGGCCACGAGGGGATCTGCCACGAGGGGAGAAACCACGGGGAGAGAAACCATGGCGTGGTGTGTCGTGAGGTGACGTGCCGTGAGACGACCGGCTAAGGAGGGGTGGGCCAAGAGGAGAACTCCCACGAGGGGGCTGGCCACGATGCGATGGACCGTTAGTCGATGGTCCATTTGGTGAACGATACTGCCGGAGTGTATCCCGCTGCTCGTTCCCATTTACGTCCAATTCGGAGTCGGATTCAAAGTTCCGGCGTGCGGGGGGCTCGCGGCGCCCCGTATCAGAGGCTACCTCGCTAGTGGACTCGGACCAGGTGTCCAATGGTACACCTGTAGACCGGTTCCCACTTATGCTTTGACGGGTGCCTTCATTATCGGAAGAAGTCCTCGGTTGGACAAAGCGGGGAACCCAACGGTCAGGCGAGTCGTGCCGGACCTGAGAGTCTCCTGTAGGAACAGGCGCCGGTCCAGGTCGGACGCGGAAATTCACGACCGAGTCGCCTCGGTCGCATGCCTGTTCGCCCGCCAAGGTAGATCGGGATGACGAATGCCGATCATCCTGGCTCGGATCAGTCATGCCTGGACGGCGAGACCGTAGAAGGTAGCCAGGATAGAAATCAGATTGACGTTCTGGCGATGACGTGCGGGACGAATCCCTACTGACGTCTCGGTTCGCCATAGCGGGCCCTAATTCTAATGGGTCGGGAGGGTAGCAGGGTTCGGGGGGGCCAAAAACAAGTCAAGTCACCAGGACAATGGTCCTGTTTGTAATTTCTTTTTCTCTCTTTTTCTCTTTTTTTTCCGTTTTCTTTGTAAAAGGATATTCTGTAGCCAGCGGTCGGCTGAGACGTCGTCCTTCCTGTCAATTATGGGCACTGGAATAAATTGTGTTATACAAAAACAGTGGGGGGGGGCGGTTGAAACAAGGAGGGTTCTGTCTAATGAATCGCGCAGAAATACCTTTGCCGCAGTTGCCTAATACCCACCAGAGTGATTTATAGCTTATGAAATTTCCACAATTTTCACACAAATTTGTCTCAAAATACCAATATGGAATACCCAGTTTTTGTCAGAATGTTACTTCCACCAGTTACCTATTACTTTAAACCTGTGGCAGAGGGCACAGTCAATTTGTAGAATGTAATAGGTGCTGATTTATTTACTATCAGCACAGCAAAGCACTAATAATAGAATTAATTTGTACTATTATGTGAGTGCTGGTTAAGTTACTACCAGCACAGTATTATGTACTATATGTATACCAGTAGCCAGGAGGCAATACAATACAGGTGTTTCCTAGTGGTCAATTATTGTCATCAGACAACAATAGTCACAATTAGGACAAGGTTCCAGACCTGACCATTATCAGACCAACAGCTTCAAACAACAGTTTCAAGGGTGATTAATATTTTGCTGACTGTGACCCTAAATAACAAATATAATTATTTTCACAAAGATTTCAATAATCCTGTTCCTGTAATATCAGTGTAGAAGAAGGATATACCCACAGTAATGGGCTAGAGTATAGAACCCAGCTATTTTCGTTTTTGTTTCGTCTTGGGGTTCAAGTCTATACCAGTAGAGGGCTGGGGCTGGACTGGATCAGTCTACTTCAGGTGGATGGCTCCTCCCTGAGTTGAAATAATTTTAAATAACTGAGGCTTATGCTACACCGCTCTGAAACAATGTGACGTCAATACCAATCACCCCTATTCAGATATGTTTCAGTGACATCCATGCACATCTGTGCAAATATACGTGACGTGACGTGATCTATGTAGGCCCTAAGGGAAGCACCTGGGCTATGTGGGTACAAAGGCTGCAGCGACTCACGTGAGGCGGCCGCGTTCGGTGATGCCTCACCAGCGCGGACCTGGCAGTAAGCACCCACGAGTGTGTGTGTGTGTGTGGGGTGGGGGGGGGGGGGGGGGGGGCAGCAATGCGTCTCCTTACAGGGAGGGGAGTAGGAGGTGCGAAAATGCACGAAAAATGGCACGAAAATGTCCCGTCCCTTCCAGGGTTGGTAAGGAGGGCGGCCGCCGGTGTTCCGCCACAGTAAGGAGGTCGGGGGTAGCGGCCGCAGCCAGCTGTCCTTCCTTCTGCTCGGTATGAAGAGTGTCAGCTCAGGAAGCCTTGGGTGGTTGGGGGGGGGGGGAGTATAATCGTGGGGCAGGTGGGGCCAGGAGGGGCAGGTGTAGTAGGTGTCACTGCTATGGTTTACAAGGAGTACCACAGTTAGAAATGTGAACAGAATTTGGACCCCCCGGAGGAGGATCTACTGTCTGCTCTACTGCTACCGTCGTGGGGTTTACTTATCTCAGTACTCCCAACACGTACACAAATGATCCTTAGACCAATCAGACCTGGGAACATCCAGTCAGTTTTGACTGTTACAGAATGGCAGGTGTTGCAATGGGGAGGAGGGTATGGAGGGGTAGGCCTATAGCTACAGAGTGTAGGCCTACCAATGTGGTGCCACCTAGAGGAGGCGACACACACCTGGTGTGTGGCTGTATTGCCACCAGATCGGAATAATGGACACAAAGTTGTGGCTTAGGTAACAAGCACAAGTTTTCCTTCTGTTTTCACGTAATTGTATGTATATAATATATCTGGGTGAGTGGGACAGTTGGGGCAGGGGTGGTATAGGGTGGTTCCCGAAAGGAGAGGGCAGCAGCCAGCTGCCTTCCTCCATACACT
The DNA here is from genome assembly GCA_947462335.1 of Harmothoe impar. NCBI lineage: Eukaryota > Metazoa > Annelida > Polychaeta > Phyllodocida > Polynoidae > Harmothoe > Harmothoe impar. The sequence goes on along the minus strand of OX381717.1, from coordinate 42,997,974 downwards.
GAGTGATGGTTAGGATCATTAATGACTATAGAGTATTTAGATAGACCACTCTTCGAAACTGACAGTTATATAAATAACGTTGTTGTCTAAGACGGAAGGTGAGTCCCAACACGGTGGCGGGCAGGCCGGCTGCTTTCGGTGATGTCTCACCAGCGCGGACCTGGCAGTAAGCACCCACACGCACGTGGTTGTATGGGAGAGTTGTGGTGGGGAGCGGGTAGGGGATATCCCCAACTCTGTTGACGTTGGCGGTTTTGCCCCCAGTGGTGAGTCCAGGGCCAACAAGCGATAAGGAGGGCGGTGATAACTAAAAGCTCCGGGTGGTTTGGCATGAATATAAAACGTGGTTATACCGCGTCAGAGCAGGGGTGGGGGTGGGACAAGGAGGAGGGGCCTAACCCAACATGGGGATCTCCCTGCAAGGCTGGTGAATCTTGGACGTTTTCATACCAGCACACATGTAACACTCAATCCCTATGCAGATTGCACAAAAGACATGGAAATCGCAATGTCAATTAAAAGTTGCTATACAGCAGGTCGTGGGTTGTGAAACCCATAAATTATCTTGGGGAATTACCGATACTGTAGGTAACATGAGTTTGGTGTGTCTGTCTGTATGGGGGGGGGTAGTTGTGTGAAAGCACCGGTGGGTGGGGGACGCAGCGCCCTCCTGGGTTGGTGCGTCGGTCAGCGTCCTGATCTCGGGAATGTGGTGAGATATGGCGCGTAACTCAAGGCCGGGGAGGGGGGGGGGTGCCCAGGGCAGAGAGGGATGGCGCGGTAATCCGCGTCCTCCTTGCCCGGAGGAGGCCAGTGCCCGTCGTGCTCCCTACAATTAAATTATCCTGCTGTCAGGAATGATAGAATTCAGGTCCACAAAAGTCCTAGCTGGGGTACTGCCCGAAGGTATCAGCCTCACCTCCTAATGGTGGGTTGTTGTTGGGTTCGTGTGTGGGTCGGATTAACTCCAGTACCAGTGTACTTAATAGGGGGAGGGCGACAGCCGGGGACTGCTGCTGTGAGCCTCACACTTTATATCCGAGTAGCTAGACAACGGCAAAATGTTCACCTATAGTAAAGGCAATGATATGAATACGACGGATCACTGTGTGTAGTGTGTATATCTAGCCAGCAATAAAATCATTATTCTTCATGGAAATGCAGGACATAAGGGATGTGTCCCACTACAGGGACAGTGGTTGGGATCGGAGTAGTTGTTACCCACGTGATATCTTGACTATCTAGTCCCACTGACATCATACAGTCCTGGTTTAATGACAGGGTGTTGTCTTCATAAAATACTTATAAAGGTTACGTTCTGATAAGGAATGTTTGTCTCAACACGGTGGCAACAGGGGTGGGGGGCAGAACTGCGACTCCTTACAGGGAGGGGAGCTGATGTCGAAAATGGCGCGAAAATATCTGCGTCCCCTCCAGGGGCCGCAAGGAGTGCTGCAGCCGGTACTGCGTGATGTTGGAGGGTGGTGTGGAGTTACCCGGCGGATATGTGGGTATTGTGGCCTAGTATGTGGTGGGGGGGGGGGGAGAGACAGGGCGGGGTGGGGGCGGGGTTAATAGGTACTAAGTGGTGTTAAATTCCGACAAATTTCGTGTTAAATTCCGCGTCACTTCTGGTGTCTGGTGACTAACTGCCGTGGTTTGGGGGGGGGGGGGGGGGTGCTGGTGAGGACAGATCCAAGACACCCTGTTGTACCGGCGTTCCCAAAGGTCAATATGGGGTGAACCCTATAGTTCAGTCGGGGTGAGGGGGGAATGGCGCCAAAAGCCGTGTCCACCTTCGGGAGGATGGCCCCGGTGGCGTTTTACTAATCTGGATGCTTTAGAGGGAATATGAGGCTGGTTATGCTAGTTTTATTCAAGGGAGGGGAGGGGTATAGACACAGGTCGCACCACGCAGTACAACCTGGAGGAGGTTGTTTTAAATGGACCTTTATGTCGGAAATGTGGGCATGGAAGTCTTTGAATAAATCTAAACTGATTTCTATAAGTGGTGTGGATAAATGTACGAAAGTACCAGATCAGGCTTCCCTCGCTACAAACCCAGGGCTGGTTTTTATAGGAGGGGATGGACACTGGGTGGACCACTCCGGGGACCACCTGGAGGAGGGCGACGCACACGTGGAGTGTGACCGTCACTGCCGTGGATGATAAATACCTCCTATGTCAAGGATGTATTTCGATAGATCGGGGCTGTGGGCATGAACGTCTTGGGATATAATATCCAGAGATTGTCAAATTGATACCTGCCCTTTCCACGCGGTTTCAGTCAAAGTTAATGGGATTATAGGCTACCAGGCTACTAGTAGCCTATGGGGCAGACAGAAGTGCTCGGCACTACCGTGGTTATTTAAATCCACCAGGTTCGGAACACAACGTCTTAAAAAAAACTACACACAGGTGCTCTGCGATGTACACGCAATATGTAGGTGTAATGGGACTAATTCAACGAGTCAGTTAGACCAGGGTTACTCTAGTGAGAAGGTGGGGATGTGGGCAGTAGGGGAGACACTGGGTGGACCGCCTGGAGGAGGGGGACACGCATGTGGTGCGCGTCGGGTGCGGCGTTTGACGGCCGTCACTGACGTGACTTCCAAAGTCCCTCCACCGTCAGTATTATCAACTCAAGTTGTGGTTTAAACAAGCAAAATTGATGTGAGAGTCTAGTAAATCCTTAGCCAGGTAATCTCCAATCGTCTGGCAGTGTTAAATCCAGTGTGGGCACAGAGTGCCAAATTAAACAGGGAACACGTTTTTAGATGGACACAATTAAATCTATCTCCATCCACACCAAAAAAAAACTTTCTATACAACCTTTTCAGCAAACTAAACTGACTAAGATGTCTTGACACTTTGAAGCCATTTTGGAGCAATTTTGAGTGGGAAAATAACGATTTTGTGAGATGTAAAATTTGGGATGTGGGGTCTGTAGATAGGAGGCTGAGACCTAAGTCCCTGCCTCCTAAAATTAGCAGAATTTTGCTAATATATCCCCACTTCGGACACCAGTTGAAATAGTTTGGGACTAGGGGATTATTGATATGCTATTCCATGATAATTCAGACGTCAGATGGCCAGAAGTTGCCCTTAGGGGGACTTTGTGCAGCCTGGGGGCTGGGGAGGAGTGAGGTCCTAAAATGGCTATAGTGTATATGTCAAGACAAAACCAGACACAGTAAATTATGATTAATAACTATATATTCTTCAGAAACGGTACAAAACCTTGAATGCAGTAATAATGGTCACAAGTCAGCAATATATATCTAAAGGTCCCTGAAAATCACCCATCAAAACTGGAGCTCAAAGCTTACCTAGTGTTCTGGTGGAGGAAAAGTACAGGAATGGGGACTGGAGGAGTTGCCTCCAGTCTCCAGCACTGACCGTCACCCACGTGACCAGCGGCCGGAGGTGGCTGCATTCGGAAACGCCCTCTCCCGTTACACTACTATTAGAGAAAATATGTGGATGGTAATTGCATAATACTTTGGACAGTGTACCTCTTTGAATACTACATAATATAGAAAGTGATGTCTTTGACCGGGCAGAGGAAGAAATATAACATCATGCTATAATGCATGTAAAAGAGCCTACATATAAATATAACAACCTTTAGATAAATTTCCTTTCCTATAGTGTGAAAATATCCTTTGACCTATTCCACCCGTTTCTTAATATATAGGTCTAGTTTATGCTATAATAACGTTTCCAGGTCAAAGACGTCACCCGGTCAAAGGCGTCACTCGGTCAAAGACGTAACCCGGTCAAAGACGTCACCCGGTCAAAGATGTCACCCGGTCAAAGACGTCACCCGGTCAAAGACGATCCAATTGTTACAAAGTCGTGAGACTGGGCCTTTGACATTCACATGAGATTTCTCTTATAATCCTAATGCACTATATATCATGTATGGTACGATTGGAAAGGGGATTTCAATCTATATACTAGCCGATTTAGATACTACTATCATTTATATTTACTCAGATATCATGCGTTGAACAAGCCACATTCTTAAAATACTCCTATAGAGACCCCTCGAAATCCCTTTTCGAATTTTCTGTTAGATTTGACTATAAAAATAAACACACAGAGTAGTAGCTTATACACTGATATAATTATATTCATTTTGGTTTTATCTCCTAATTGAATGGTAAAGTAACACATAGGAAAAACCTTGAGGAAATGTAGGATTCTGACCCCAAGCCATACCCTCACAGTGTTGGTATAGATAATACCCATTGTTTTGGGACTATACAGATCAGGCACTAAGGGGGATGCAGGCCTTGCCATGGCCTAATGGCCGTGGTCTAATGATCACACCAAATGTACCAATTAAATGGTACGCCCCAGAATCATGCACAGTACTAGAATACTGGCATGGTCTAATTGATAGGACTGTACCACAATAGTGGTACGTCCCAAAAAGGTATTACTGTCCCCTACCTGATAACAGTTACTGAAGTCCCAAAATTGAATGGTTACTCAGCTACTTGAATTACACAGTGACTCAAGTTACTCAGCGTCACTGTTTTGGTGCATGAGGATGATAGAAACATTTAGGCATCATACTGAACATTATAATACTGTCTGTACAGGGTTTTTCATATCTTCTTTTAGTTTTGCAAATGAACCATCAACATCCCATACAGAAGTAGATCAGCTTTTATTGGCAGTAGTCCATTTCTCTGTACATCTGTATTCTCCACCAAATCTTCCAGTTGACATGGCTATAACCATATTAAACCAAACATGAAGAACCAATTCATTTTAAAGGGAAGATATTATATCTCACCATTATATATATCTATATATATATATCTATATCTATATATATATATATATATCTATATATCTATATAATTATATATATTATATATATATATATATATATATATATATGTATATATATATATATATATATATATATATATATATATATATATGGGAACAGCATGTGCTACCCTCCCCTACAAAAATCCCTCTAGTTTGTCTCTAATTGACTCCGTCTGATATGTAACAAAAGGCCAGGAAGTCTAGTGACTGTATATAGACACTCTGATTGTCTACCCTTTCCTATGGCACAACTCAGACTTGAAAGGTTTCAACATGGTAAACAAAGGCTTAGTTACTAACTGTTATCCGGCATGGTGAAAAACCTCATAACTGGTATGTATTTAAAAAATGGCTATATTAGTGTTACCACTGTTAAGTCCTCTTTACACTCATAAATACATGATAACACAAAGGCAAATATGACCGTCAGCCCATGTCGCCATTAGCAATCTCATACAAGGGTCAGGCACTACTGGACTATAATAGATGGGTCAAGGGCCATTCTAGTGAGTGTAAGGAATGCTTGACCTTCAATAACAGGCTGGCCATGCTGGATCCTCATGCCAGAGTCTGGCAATGCTGGACTCTTGCAGGCTGAAAGAGACTCTCCCCAGATATTTGCCTAGGTGAATGCATTACCTACCATTTAGGAGGAAGAGCAGCAAACTGCAGAGACGGAGTATGGAGCAATATCTTACAGCCATGTTGTATACTTGATGTAGTATACTTAAGTGTATACAGGAAATCGGTGTGTGCGTCTCAAAGGAAATTGTTTACCACTCTAGTGTATGGGCGGTTCATGCCCCAGATCCTCACAACTTTTTGTTGTATGGTCATGGTACAGTTATGATATATGAATACACACACATAGAGCCATGTCTCATGAAATCGGGCCAAGTTAAAAAGTCTTTGACCAGGTGCAATCTTTGACTGGAGGCAATCTTAGACGGGCTTGCGGAAAACGGTGTATTTAGGGCAGCTGAATAATATAAATGGTCTGAAAAAGTTAATTGGTGTTAATAAGATAACTGTCTATGCTCTATATACCATCATTAGCAGATCAGTGCATCTGCTTTAAATATCCATTAGCTCATTATCTCTAAACATCTCTAGTATGTTCTTATACTTTTGGGTTGAATTAGGTCTCCCATTTGTCACGGTTGCTACATATTTAAAGTAAATATGAGAGGAATTGTGATTGCCAAACTAGACTCAATTTTGAAGTTGAGTTTATGAGTCGAGAGGTGACCCTAAGGTGGGAGAATGCAGCAATGTGCCCTATGTAGTATATGATTATAAAAAGAGATCTTCAATGTATACGGTATAGTTGAAAAACGTATTGCCCTACCCATTTTGCATGTTCTCCACAACTCTATGGAGAAACTGAATCTCATTCTCCACAGCTCCATTCCCCAGGGTATAGTTGTGAAACCAATCTTTAAATGTTGTTTTAAAATGGAATTGATCAACATTCACATAAAATAAACACAGAGATCCACTCAAATCAGTATGCATGAACTCCTGGTTTCTCCACTTGTGAGATCTTGAGTCGCATCAAACTCGGCTGCGCTTCGTGTGATACGACCAAAGGTCCCACTCATGGAGAAACCTGTCGTTCAGACAGATTATAGTGGACCTCTGTCTGTAAACATAATGCAAATATGCTCCCAGCAAATTAGTGTCAACTCGTATTTGCCTCCAGCCAACGCATTGCGGTTGCAATTAGGGATTAAGCATAATTATTGTCTAGTGGAAGCGGTCATTACTTGGTACTGGCAAGATGAGCACTAATACTAGCAGCCATCCTACAGTTCTACATGGTGATCGAGATCTATAACATAAGGTATTACAGTAAAGATCCTTTTGTTACAGTTAAAACAATTAACTTCTGTGTTTTATACTTTTGTACCACAGTTGCCTGTTTGTATAGCACATACAAATCAATCACAAACCAATCACTAGGGCCAAATTTAAAGAAAAGAAAAAAAGTTAGTTTCAAGTCACCCGACCGACCCTAGCAAAATAGGGTCGACCCTATGTTTTTTTTTGCAATTTTGAAGAAATTTCATATTTTGACACTTTTTTGGGGTCATTTCTGGGATTTCCACGGAGGGTGGCTAGTACTTCCATGTTGAAAAAAAAATAGTCCCTAGTCTGTCTTCCCATGTTACCTGAAACATACCTTGCACAAAGGTTATTACCCTTGACTGACACCTTGGACAATTACTCTGTCCTCAGCTTACACACGTACGGTGACTGAATTGTACACAGAGAGAAGAAACCGAGTCAAAAGGGAGTCCAATCTTGCCTCCAGAATGACTCCCTTTTCTGACTCTCTTTCTGACTCTCTTGATGAACCTGACTCCCTTAAAAGGGAGTTATGTGACTCCCTTAAGAGAGCCCAGGTTTTGCCTCCAAAATGACTCCCTTTTATGACTCCCCGCTACAGACAGAGTCCAGGTCTATGCTGCAACTCCCTTTAGAAAGGGAGTCTAGGCACAGGATGGCTCCTTTGGAATAGAGAGTCATAATTTATAGGTAATTCCTACCCCCTAACCCTCTATATAACCAGTTCAATAGCTGTCTCCCAAGCTGATGTCTCTACATTATGTTGATGCAATGCCTCACAAGGAGGAGGGATCTCAGAAAGATCCCTCAGAGCACATTAGTTAATATACAAAGGAACATATGAGCTTTTGGGATTTAACTTTCTCATGTTGCTACAAATTGGGTGTCTATACCTTATACATCATGCTTATGCTACAGTTTTAAATTAACTGTAATTATTTCATAAAATGTAATTCTGACATTACATGTTGATGCTACAATGATATACACGTATCAGCATAATCATCAATGTCACAAATAACATGGATCTAGAGATCTGAGCATGCAGAATATTACCATTTTAGGTATAGTGCTACCACCTAGCAGGCTTAACTGTAACCAACTGTTTGGGTCCCTTGGGGGAAAAGGGAGTAGGGACCCTTGACTCTGATTAGAAACAGAGTCAGATGGCTTCTTAACATATATTCTAGATGGCATTACAGTCATTGTACAGTAGTGTCACCTAGTGGGTTTCCTATTTCCGTTTTGTATGCTCACCTCTGTGACTCCCTTAGGGAGTCCAGGTAACCATTGACTCACCTCAGCTGACATGGACTCTGTTTGATCTACTTGAAAAGGAGTCAAGGCTGTTAGAAGGGGGAGTCAGACAGTGTGAAAAGTGAGCCAAAGGAACCCTGGCTCTCTTTTTATGGCCTGGACTCCCCTTGTGACTCGGTTTCTTCTCTCTGTGTACCTTACAAACTACATAAACGTTTGTTATACTATTACTTATAATTTGAGATGAACAGTAATACACTGCACAAACAGAGTAATGGCTTATATCTCTCAGTCATATTGTCTACTTAGTGCAATTACGAAATGTCAATGATTATGTTCTAGTATCATGCTCCAGTTCTCTCGCTTTAAAGATTTAACCATTTAAGGATGACATGTCGCTAATAAAGCAACATCCCAGTGAACAAAAAACGTTATACAACATCTTATAACGTTATACAACGTTTCTCCAATGCTCCTTACTATGGGAAAACGTTATTAACGTTTATAACGTTATTTTGACGTGAAATAACGTTTTTTGTTAGCCAGGGGTTGGTCTGCATGATGCATCAAAGCGGTCCTGGTGAGTGACTGGAATGTTTATGAAGCGGCAATTTTTTTGGCTATTTTGTTTTCTTGTTCTATCCCTACATGCAACTGTGCATCCTTATCCAAGATGGCGGACAAGGTGCCCCAAAATCTCAGAAATGACTAAGCTAAAATTACTAATAGTCAATATCTCGGCAACTAGACATAATATCATAAGATTCATATTTACAGGGATGGTAGAAACTTATTTATATGATCTATTAGTCGTGCAATTTATAGAGTGTGATAGATGATATAGTTTTAAAACCAACACAGCCGAAGGCTGGTCAGCAGGTCCACAGGGCCCACACGGACCGAATCTGGGAGTGTGATACGCTCCCTAAGGGAAGTTATGGGCACCGGATTGGCGAGATTGATACCGTTTTCGTTGTTGTAGATCGTCGTAGATCGTTGTAGAAGGCCTACTCATTACATCTCAATCAGAAATAGTAGCACCAGGAGCCAACCATACCTATCTAGGCTGGATCATACGATGTGAATCATCAAGGATTTATTTTCTGTAAAGGTTATATTTGAATAATAATCATAATTTTATTGTATTGTAGCAGGCACGTATCGCTTGGGGCAGCCAGAGCGTGCGTGGAGAGCGCATTACCCGCCTATGGTAGCTCAAGTACCGTAGCAGAGCGGTGGAGAGGCAGCTAGCCCTGTGATGTAACTGTTAGCATTCTCAACTCTAGAGCGGAGGAACCGGGGTTAAACTCCCCGTGGGGCTAACGCATTTTCCGCTGCCTGTTACAGTATGGCCATTTTTGTAGAATTAGGACAATGTAAAGGAAGGGAGAATCATTAGGCCTAGGTCAACACTGCATTTGAATAGGAGCAAAGGGAGTTTTAAATGAACAGGTGTCAGGCCTTGAATAGGTGCTGGGGCCTAATCTTCTGAGTGTTGACAATTATGCCCATCCCTGCATAGCTCACTCAATTTGTCATATTGAAAGACTAGTATCTTGGGTCCATAAAACTACTAGAGGAAATGCTTAAAGGCCCCGCGCCCATATACACAGAGCTGAGTCCCTGTCCCGACTGCACTCTGACTGTTACTGGACGTGCAGTAGGAACTGCGGGTTTAACTGCAAGGGGTTCAGTTTTTCATCAACCTGTGAAATAGCCTAGAGGTATAAAGTTATGGACACTACACCCGAAATATCACAAAATGATGTAGTGATTTAGGTTGACATGGATAATAAAGGTGCAACCAGGTCTTAGGGTATTTTTCCACGTTGAAGGGTCAGAGATTTTCATTAGTCACATGCTATATTTTCATTGTTCTGACAGCCTAGAGTGTCCCTTCTTACGTAAAAATAATCAAGAATAGGTTTGGTGCACATATTCTTATTCTATAGCTCTTTGAAGTTGAGAATTCAATGTTTTCTGTTAGTTGTAGATTTTTAACCCATATTTTAAAATCCATGGTATACAATTACATTTTATAAAGACACGTATAACATTGAGAAAAAAAGACAACAACTGCAACAAAAGCGACATCTGTTCCTACCTAGTACATGGGTTTAATCAAACCAAAGTCAATACATACTGCTCATATCGCACATTGAGAAGATGCCGAGGATGAGACCAACCATCACAAAACCTGAATTATAACTCACCCCTCAGTCTATTCACAGAGTAATTTAGGCAGCCATGAAGATGGTAGATACTTGACTTGGAAAAGCTCAAACCCCTCTCTGTACACACATCCCCTATGGTTTTCATTATTTAAATCCAATCCACTGTCCTTGAACTGCTGTGGTACGTCAAAATAGATGTTAAAATCAATGCCTAGGCTCACTGTATAGGTGTCTCCATAGTACATTAAGAGCTCATCTCCTGGGAGAATATCTTTGTTGGTGATGTAGTACATCCTACCATAACACTCTGCAGCCATCACATTCTCATCATTATGTCGAGTAGGTGAATTAACATAGCAGTGGTAGGAGCTTAGGTGAAAGTGAAAGCCATCTATATAGGCAGTGAGTTTACTATTTCGATAAATCTGTTAAAAAAGAAAAATGTTAGATAGCAAGTGATAAATTTTCTTCTATGTTATAATGACCTTTGCATGAACGAATTACTATTCATGTTGGTAAAACGATTAGATAAAAGATTTGAATGAAGTTAGGCTTTCTCTTATTTTTAACATTGGGAAGAGTCATAGGATTATTGCCAATTAGGGGTTGGGCAGGGGGCTCACTGGATATGGAGGTTATTTTGAAGATGTGTAAGAGAAGGGTCTGTGTGATACATGAATGCTGCACACACAATTTGGCATCATGGTGCATGAATGCAGCCCTGGTGAATCTGCTTATCATGGCTGCATTTATGCACCATGTTTAAAGAGGTGATACATATCCCAGCAAACAAAAATAAATTAATTCATGTCAAAATAATACTTTCAACACCATACGTTTTGCCACACTAAGGAGCCATCGAGAGATGTTATATAACATTGTATAATGCTTATTTGTTTACTGGAATATCATTACCTGCCAAGAGTACCAGCTGATGTGGTCCCCATCCTTCACATCAACAATCACTCCAGGGATCTTAGAGGGTGCAATGACTAACCAAGGTGGCAGGGTTTTGTATGCACGGCCATGTACACTCCCCCAGTGGGCACAGAACATTGAATCAATATTGAAAGCTGGTTGACATTGCTGATTCAATGTTGATTCAATGTTGATTCAACTTTAAATGGAATTTTGTGCCCACTGGGCCATGGTACCTGAGGAAGGAAGTATTATTGGATAGATTGATTAAGGTACATTTTAGTGAGTGAGTGAGTGAGTGAGTAATGAGGGTTTAACGCCATTTTGACAGCTAAGGTCATATTCACGCTGAGAAAACTTCATTAGAGAACAATTTGTTCCAGGAACAAGTGTTGGTTCAATGAGGGTGACGTGATGGTGAAGGGCAAAATCATGGTAGATCAAATGGTGTATTTTGTCTGTTTGGGTGTAGACCTATTGATGGATATAGAAGATAGAAAACCCGCTCCTACACATTTACCGAAGCAAGGGTTCTCCTCCGACACCACATAGACATGGTGTGAGAGGTAGATTTTAGAGGTCAATCCCTTGCAGGTTTAGACAGGCATATAATGGTTATCACAGCTTGTGCCAAATACATTGAATATGTCAGAAAGTTGTATAAGATGTTATGATATTTTACTTTTGTATGAAATACATTTATACCGTAGCATTGTATTTGGAAAAGAATTACGATGTTTTGTGAAATAAAAATAAAAACCTAACAGTGTATACAGGGGGACTCTAAGTGTCAGGGACACTTGCATAAGTGTAACGTTAGACCTGTCATTTTGTTAATAAGGCCGGATTTCAACCATAACGTTTCACCAACCTCAGTGACCATCATGGTTGTGTTCTCTTCTTGACAATCCTTTTCTCCCCAAGCATAGTCTTTTGTCATCTGAGCCCAAACTAAACCTAAAGCAGAAACAAGCCATACAGAATGAGTTAATCTATAGAAGTGTAGCTGTTGGCTATTCTAAAATAGGCATCGGCTATGAAAAACTCCAGATTCGAAAATAGGTTGTTCAGAAATTACATTTTATTCATTCTGACATACGGCTCGTAATCATACAGTCGGATAGTAACAATCAAATATGCTTCTGAACACCAGTGGTCATATGAACATACAGGAGGTATACGCTCACGGTCTAGTATATAATTCCCAAGATCGAAGGCTCTCTTCCACCTTGGTCGACTCCATCTGGACCAGACTACACAGAGGGAGTTCTGGACCCGGAGTTATTCACCAGTGCGTCTATCTCCTCTAGTTCCCCCAGAGGGTGGAACAGAGAAAGACGCAGGGTGACCAAGTTGGAAGCAGCAGCAGGACTAGGCCAAAAAGGTACAACAGAGTTCGGGGAAGCTCTGTTGTGGAGCAGCCAAGCTGGCTGAAGTGCACAGCAAGACTGGGTCCCCGATTAGCAGAACCTCAGGTCTTATATACTGATCCTTATGTAATTCTCTCCATTACTCGTAAACACTTGAGTTCCCGAGGAACTCCGGGTAACCACGCAACGGTGCATCCGGACCGACACGGTACCCGAGATACGTCGGGTGACACGTGGCAGTCTCGGCTCAATGCACATTACCAGGTCGCGCTCCACCAATCCTCAGGTGTAGGCTTATGTTACCACATACCCGGCACTAGACAGGAGTGCGGCCTGGATACACGGCAACACACATACTCAATATAACCCAAACTGGTTCTATAGAAATAGTACAGCGGCGTCCCACTACAGAAGTATTGTTAGACTGGAAATACACTGTGAGCATAAATAATGAAGGTAGTTAATCACAATCATTAATAATGGGAAAACGATTGGGTTCTAATCAATCATGGGTTGTAATATAATCACATATATATATATATATTTGTAGAAAAGCGTGGGAAGACAAGCTGACAGTCATAAAGGAGAGAATCAAAAGTAAAGCAATAAACTAGCAATTACATTAGACTGTGAGCAAGAGAAAATATCACCCTAAAGTATTGATATGTTATTATGGTTAGAGAAGCTCCTAACTAGGTCATGGGTGAGATGGTAAATTGACCATAGAATTGGAACTCCTTTCGGAACTCTTTTGGAATCCTTAACGTCCTTTTGATAGATTATATTATGTAATCAACTAGGGTCATATTTTTAACCTTTCAATATGAATAAAAATAAAAGTTCAAGAAGAAAAGAATTATGTTCAAGAAAATCCACAAAAAAAAGAATGTAGACAGAATGTTGAGGACCATTGAGAATTGACAACATTGCTTGATGTGTAAGCCTTTTCTTTATGGGTGATTCTTTGGCTTCAAAAAGACTTGTTTTCAGTGGAAAGATTTGACCATGCTGCAGTGTGTATTCTGTTCAGGCTGCTCCAAAGATCTTTACTGCCATACATACATATAACAAACTTTCTGCAGGCTGATTTTGCCCGGCTTGAGAGGCTCTGGTGATCTCCTAAGAGCTGCATTGAATCAAACATTTCAGCCCCTTTCATCAAAAGCATGAAACAATACAAATTACAATCATCGGACCATACAGGTATATTCTGGTATACCTCATATAAACTCCCCTAGTTTCTGTCTCACCACAACATTCCACTGAAGGCACTGAAGCCACTGAAGCCACTGATTCTCCGTATCTGTCAGGGCTATAATGCTTGATATGGCCCTAGAAATAAGGCCTGCATTCTTGATTATATGGTCATTGTAAAACCATGGCAGTCTTTTTTTCTGAGCATTCTTCACGGGTACTGGACTTGGTGCTCTCTTCTATATAGCGATCAAATAGGTGTGGAGTCCTGATGTATATCCAAAGGCCCCAACTAATCATTAGGGTTATGCCATTATTAACCAAGTATTCAACTCTTCAAAGTGTGTGTACAGGTAACCGTTAGTAAAGCTTTAACAGTAGCATGATGGCTCAAGGCTTCATGCTCAGTTGTTATTATGATGCAGCAGTGCAGCAATGTCAAGTAACAAACCTTTTCAATGGTCAATTGCCAAGTCTGCACAACCTTGCTAGACCTTCACACAACCAATTATTGTTATGTGTGATGCATCTGCTATACCTATTAAACCTATATCTGAATGACATGTTAGCTGTTTGTATAATTATGTCAACTACCATCAGGTCGTGACCTTGACCTCTGGAATGAAGGCCACAACATTAAATGTGGTTAATAGATTACAAATAGCATAGCTCAAGAAAAATAGAGGTTACAATTTATGTATAGGAAGTTGTGATCACACATTATATCCCAATCCCAGTTATTTGACCTTGACCTTGGACCTTTGACCTACAAGGTCCAAGATTCTATAACCTAGATTTAGATGGGTTTCGGATATGATGTGATGCACATTCAGAGAGTTCTAATTGTTTTTAGGTATTATTTATACAATTTTTCATGATTAAAAGCTATTTTCAAACTTTTTATTTTCAATGCTCATTTGCGAAGTTTGTACGACTTTTTTCTTTTTACACTCACTGGGGTTGTTATCTATACAATCACAGCCTTCCAATGATACCTAGTGTCTGCTATAATTTTTTGGTGCAAGGTGGCATGATGATGGGCACGCTGGTGCTGCAGCACTATATCTTAAATAAATACATTTAACAGCAAACTGATAGAAAATTCAGTAAGTGAGTTATAAAAAAAGCTTTGCTAATTTCAGCCCTGTAGTGTTTATGCTACAAGCAAACCCATTGCTAATTTTAACCCTACAGTGTTTTTACACCTACCTGCGTGGTGAAAATTAACACTGCTGCAAATAATGGATATGGGGAGGATTTCCCTTCATTTCCCGGACCTGGTTACTGGTATGCATTAAAGAAATAGCTAAATAAGAATTACCACTATCATTCTCATAAACAAATGATAATGTATTACCTACCATTTGAGACGAAAAGGAGCAGACTGCACATGTGGAGGATGGAGCAATGCCTTCTATCCATGTTGTTTAGTCGACGTAGTATACTAAAGTGTATATAAGTCATGAAATCATTGTACATGTGCGTCTCACAGGAAATTTCCTGACCGCTCTAGTGTATGGGTGGTTCATGCCCTAGTTACCTCACGGCTTATATTGTATGGGCATGGTATAGTTATGATGTTAACATATAGATGCACATTATATATATATATATATATATATATATATATATATATATATACATATATATATATATATATATATATATATATATATATATATATATATATATATATATATGTAATAGATAGACAATGGTTATGAAAAGGTATACAGAATTAACCACAGCTTTCTGGTGGGGCCAGACAAGGGCGAAGCCCAAGTCGCCCTACCAGAAAGCTGTGGTTAATCCTACATACCTTTTCATAACCATTGTCTATCTGTTTTAAACCACGGTATGCAATATACCCAAGGTGCGATTCCTTTGTCTTTGCCCTCCACCATGCTTTAAATATATATAAAAATAATATGTAGTTATATGTTATATGAATGGCTGCAGCTGGAATACATATATTGTGTTGTAATACAATCAACTTCATGCAATATGCCAAGCACTCGAGCTGGATATAATAAAAAAGAATTAATTATATTAAGTAACCATAGAAACGTTATTGCTTCTTATATGTAAACTACTAGTAGCTTGGTTATATTAAGACAAGTACGATTAATATAAAAGAGGACAGGAGACATTGGTATGGTGGAAATATATAGTACCTAAATAGCAGCCTGTATTTTATTAACACTGAAAATACTATAGCAGTTACAGTCAATAAAGAGTCACACTCATCTTTTCCGTGACAAGTCTTCCTAGATCAATATGTATTATGTAACACAGCAAGAAAAAGGACAATCAAGAACATATTCCAGTTAATTTTAGAGACAACTACTGTGTACCTTAGCCCTCACACACTACCTTAATGCACTGGTGGTTCCTGCTTCTGGGCATTGTACATTAATTGATAGAGGCTCTTTGCTGCAGAAGAAACTATTTACAATGATATTGATTCAATAAGGCATCATTTTACACCCCCAGTATGTCCCTTTATAATATAAGTATGGTGTACATAATCGTTCATCACTGAGGAATACAGTCCTTAATGTTTGGATATAACCTAAGATAGATTCATGTCTTAAACTGGATAGCATGGAATATACCTTTATGAAGGACTTCATTACCAATACTCTCAGAGATGAATGTGGGAACCCAGGATTAGGGTTAAACTTGTTGTCCATAACTTAGGATATATTCACCATTATGAACACACCTCACTTATGTGTTAGGATCTTTAGCCTTTAAGTACAGGATATTGAGTAATAGGGTTGATGCAGTCCCGAGTTGTCAAAGCAGTACTAGGGGATAAGCCATCGGCGCTCCATCAATGTTTCAAAAAAATGATACCATTATGTGGTCCTTCGACGGTCAGTTATATTTGATTATTTATGTGATTTTGAGTGGGCAGCTAGCTTTGACTCATTTGCAAAACCCTTCCCACATACACCACAATGCAATGGGAAGTCACCAGTGTGTTTCATAACATGGTGGGACAAACCCTGTTTGGTAATATAACTCTTTCCACATTCCCCACATTCATGTGACTCCACTTTACCACTATGCTTCTTCATGTGTTTTGTGAGATCACCTTTAGCACCAAATGCTTTGCTACAGACAGTACATTTGTGTGCCTTTACCCCAGTATGAGTGGCTGCATGGATGAGTAGATTACTGTTGTAGTAAAATCCCTTCCCACAAATGTCACATTTTATGGGTAGCTCCTTGGAGTGTGACATCATATGTCGGTTCAGATAATACTTGTTACTACATAATTTTCCACATTCTTCGCATTTATTCTCGCCCTCATTAGGAGTGTGGATTTTCTGATGACGATTCAGACTCAAGTTGCTGTTAAATGATTTTTGGCACACATCACACTGGAAAGGCTTTTCTCCTGTGTGTGAAAGCATGTGTGTGCGGAGGAGGAATTTATGGTTGTAACCTTTTCCACAAACACAGCATGGGTGAGAATACTCCCCAGTGTGTTTTGCCATGTGCTGAAGCAGTCTGTATTTTGACATAAAGGTTTTCCCACACACATTGCACTTCAAAACCTCCCCAGTGTGTAAGCGCATGTGATCTTTTAGTGTTAACTTATGCTTAAAATCCTTCTCACATATACTGCACTTGTGAACCTTTCTTTCTGAATGAATAACCATATGCTTCTGTAAGTGTTGTTTGGACTTATAACCCTTGCCACAGACTGCACACTCATGGGAACGTGTTTCAACATGGGTTTGCATATGTTTGGACAAGTAGTATTCCATTCGGAAGTTTTTGTCACAAATGTCACATTTGAAATTCTCAGTGGGTTCTTGGTGTAACTTCATATGAGCTTGGAGGCGAAGTTTAGACCCAACTCCCTGGCCGCATTCTTTGCAATGGTAGGGGAACTTCCCAGTATGAGTTCTCATGTGATGTTTCAATGTTGTCTTTCTAGTGAACCGTCGGTCACATATGGTGCATTCATGTAGTTGCTCCCCGGTGTGACCAAACATGTGATATTTCAACGATGACTTAATTTTGAAACGCATCTGACATATTGAACATTCATAAGGCATTTCCTTTGAATGTGTGATCATGTGGGTAGTTAATCGGCATTTGTATCCATAAACCTTCCCACAGACCTTGCATTCATACTCCACCTTGTTTTGCTTCATGGATCTTGGCTCTTTTACAGATTCACTACCTGGGTTGATACTTTCTTCTTTGTGTTTCAACACGTGTTCGGCGAGAGCTCCTTTGGTATCAAACCCCCTGACACAAGTCTCACACTGGTGGCTATCCTTCACAAAATGACAGTCTGATAACTGTTCTTTGCAATCAAATCCATCAGTATTCTGTAGGTTGTGAGTTTGTCTACCATTTAAGGGTGCCCCCGTTGGCGGCTTCAACAAGTGCTTGGCGAGAGCTCCTTTGGTATGGAAACCTCTAACACAAGTTTCACACTGATGGCTATTATTCACAAGATGATATTCTGCTAACTGTTCTTTGCAATCAAATCCATCAACCTTGGGTTGGCTGTGACGTTGTCTACCATGTAATGGTACGCTCATTGGGGGTTTCAGATTCATGTTCTCATCCTTCTCCTCTGGGCATATACACTCATTGGACGTGTCATTTGAGTAAGATCCAGGACGTTCTATCGACACTGCCTCCATTTTAATGGTGTCCATTCCCTTCATACCTGAAACATAAGAATGTGATTGCCAATGTTACATACAATGGTAAATTTGGAATTGTTTGCATCAAATCCATAGATTTTGCATTGGTAATTTTAATTATGAAATGGTCATTTATACATACGATTAGGCTTTGCTGGGTAGAAAAAGTGAAAGAATGGCAAAGAGGAATTAAGTGTACATTGCCATGGCCCAAAGAAAGGTGTGTTTCAGGTTACCCGACCCTACCTGGCAAAACAGGGCCGATATTATTTTTCACTCGTTGACAGTTCCTTTTTTGAATTGTCAATAAAAGAATAAGAGATAATTATATCCTGGTATTGCCAGTTCGAACTGTCAATAAGGGGAAAATATTCTCTTTTTGATATTTGAACTGTCAATAGTCACAGCCTTAAAAAAACTGATGAAAATTATTATTTTCTCATGAGTTCTAGTCAAAGCACCCTATGTTTGGTATTACATTAAAGCTCATGACATCCTCTGTCACACTCCACCTTAAATTGGTGTTCACAAAGAACGCTGAAAGAGCCATGGCAACACCTCATTTTAACTTTTGATATTCATAATTTTCTAATTTGTTGACAAAACTATAGAAAAATCCGGCGGTGAGAGGGTTAGCTGTCTTAATAATTAATAATTAAATGAAAGAAATGGTGTGAAGGATATTAGGGTCGGTCGGGTATTTCATGTGACAGTCAGGTTGTCTGAACCACTTCTTATTTTCATCTGACTTTATTCAAATATCCTTTTAGTACTTAAAAAAAGTTTAAGACCCCTCAACCTCAGGCGCTGGCTTAGACAAAACTCATGTTGTTATTTTTGTCGATACGCTTGGAAAGTTGCAAAAATTATTCTGATTATAAACAACCCTGAATGGTTCAAAGTGGGTTTTGGACAAGTACTATGTGGACGTGTATTCTTTTCCTTGGAAATGTGTTCCCCAAAGCGTGGGGTCTGATATGAGGGATCGTATGTGGCATCGAATCTGAGAGATGGTCAAGTCCCTTAAGCTAAACAGTGGCCCTGTCACATAAACCCTATGTAATGGGTATGGACCACAAAATTCGTCATGGCGACATTGCCTTTTCTTAAAATCGACATTCGACATGGAGCTTAGTGACATGAAGAAAAAAATAAGTGACATGACACAGGGTGTTTCTTAAAATCGACATGGGACATGACATGTTCTTAGCAGCGACATGGGAGATGGGAATTTAAGTGACAGGTGACATGGCTATTTCTTAAAATTGACATGCGACATGGGGACCCCCCATCCAGACCCCCATCACTGGTTCGGCCAGGCTTCTTCTAAATCGCCAAATACTCCACTACTCATTCACTCCCTTTATATGCACTTACATGTCAAATATATCAGTCAAGTATGACGTACACATCACATTCAATTATAAATAATCCTCCTCACCTTCCGTCATGAACAAATGATTGTCTTCAATGTCAAGTCTTGCAGGCTATGTCCAACTCTGTCCAACTCTGTCCAACGCTACCACGGGAGCGTCATGTGCGGTAATCCAATGTCCACAATACTGACCCAAAGGGCAAATAAATGGTTCTACTCAATTTGTCATGGGGGTAATGCTAACCCGATGTGTGCCCCATTAGTGCTACACCTGCTTATTATATAATAGCCAGAGACCAGTGGCGACCAGTGACATTTACACTCATGTGGCGTGACTAAAGAGCTCACTGGCATGTTCACCGCGGCGAGGTGTTGACACCAGTGTCTCACTGTGCTTCACACCTCGTCTCCAGTGAACAGGTGTCGAATGCAGGGATAGCCTTTCAATGCCCGCAGAGGAATTTAAAGGGCATTCTCGCGACTAACACTTAAGCACATAGTATCGGTAAACTAGAACAGTACTAGAATTGTGAGTGGGATGCGCTGGTGATTATGCCACTTAAATCACCTGATGAAGGCCTATACAGCCGAAAGGTAGTGAATGTTATTGACAATATAACCTCACTTCTGTTGATTATTCTTCAAACCTTTTGTTGTTGTTGGTTGTGTTCATCTGACTATTATTGTTATGATATGTTATCTTAAATATAGGAATTTAATGTGTTATGCCCTTGGTCGTTGTGGTGCGTAAATGTATCCCTGCATGGCTGGTGTACTCACCAGGGCTGCATTCGTGCCGATAGTGTATCAACACTGGCCAGTGCTGCATCCATGCATCATGACGACCAATGGCATGATGCGTTAAGGGATAATGCCGTCCTTAAAGGGTTAAAAAGAGACAGAATCTCACCTTCGGTATCATCCGCTGACCAGAGGCCAGGCCCAGATGTCAGGTCTGTGCACAGGTTTTAACAAGACCTCAGCTTGTACAGATAATGGGTGTGGACCACCAAATTCGACATGGCGACATGGCTATTTCTTAAAATCGACAATCGACATGAGGCCTAGTGACATGCGACATGAGGCTTAAAAATCATAGTGACAGGTGACATGAGCAATTCTTAAAATCGACATGGGACATAGGCATTATTATAGCTACGGGAGTTGAAAATTGTATTTATGAGAAATCATATCATTAACGCAAATTTCCAATGGAGCAACATCATAGGACCAATATGCTTTTGGAATTTTGTAAATCGGAGTAAAACTTGAGACAGAATCGGAAAATAACTGTCTCATATTGGGTCTGATTTTGGGAATTCCATTAAACTAGAAGCAACAGATAAGTAGACAAGGGTCATGGCACCTCACCTAGAGGCTCTCCTGAGGGTCAGGGTGCGGGGGACGGCCCACAGGTGTGATATGGGGGGCCCCAGAGTCAACACGTACCGCCAATGTCACACTTGTGGGCCGGCCCCCGCAGTCTCCCTGTAGGCCTACCTATATATTATTACCCTCAGGAGGCTGCCTAAAGTGGTGGGTGCAGAGGGGTCCCCCTCCCCCCTCAGGTCGGAAAGTCGCCGAAATTAAGGGTCCCAGCTCACAAATTCCCTTTTCCTACTGACTTTTTGTCATAGTCCAACTCTTCCAAAAATCGCTAGGTTGCTTTAGTTATTGTACCAGATCGCATGGAAAACAGCCCAGGTAGCTTTTGAGCCATCTGGAGCCACCAAGTGCATGTGTACCCCGGGGTACCTCAGGGTAAGGTCGGATGCCACTGCTCACACCCCTATGGACAGGCTCCGTGGGAAAGCTGTGAATGCTCCCGTTTTTAATTCCCAGTTTGCCATAACCTTACATAACCGAAATACCCTTCTATTATGTATCACTGTATTCCCAATTAATCAAAGTATAAGCACAGACGATTACCATAGGGATTGATTCAGTCACTTTTATGATAATAATAATTTATTAAGCGACATTGACATGGCCATTTTTTAAGATCGACATTCGACACGGGGACCCCCCATCCAGACCCCCCAGATATCAGCTTGGTGAGGGAGTAGGGTGTAGGGTGCTATGGCAAGGTGTGCAACTAAAAATCCACTCTCATTTCTGCACCTCACAATACAGTCTACAAAGAGGTAGTGCCATTTAGTGTATGTCGGGGACACTACTTCTTCGTAGAGTCTAGTATTGGGAGGTGCAGGGATGAGAGTAGATATTTCTGAGCTGGTCGTATTTTGATAATTGGGGGTCAGTGGAACATTGAATTACTATTAAATTACATTAAGTGATAATCACCCTACTGTTTAGTTTAAACTACAGGTACCGGTATCTCTAGACTTATTTTCAAATAAATTCAAAAATATTCTCGAGTGTCTGGACCATTTGTGTAGAGTTCAGTGTCGGGGAAACCATCTTCCTCGTCCAAACCGATTCCATTAAATTACGTTAAGTTAACGTTGATTCGTCGTTGAGCTTACCGTTGTGCCCACCGGATTTACCCTCACCATGGTAAATTTGGGCCTCATGTGATATTACAAGGAAATCCCCGTTTTTTTCGTAGTACAAATGTAGTGTATTGCCTGACTGTTGAAAAAAAGTCAGGCTGACTCCGGTTTTAAGAATTGCCAGGCCGTTAAAGGAGGCTATGCCTGAATGTTCTTTATTGGAAGTGGAGGTCCAGCAGACTCTCTCACCTTAGTCAGGCAGTGCCTGATCCTGCGGAGAGTCCATCTGATGCTGACTTTTATCTCTGTACAGTAGTTTAGGATTACGGGCCAGTTTCTGGGTCATTATTGAATTTGTTATAGTCCAAAGTCTAAGCCCCTCTAGCGAGGAAGATACCGGTTGGTCTATCTTTCTACATACTTTCTATATTTCTTCTTTTATCCTGTCTACACCATATCTATCGAGTTAGATAAATACACAGAAACATGCTTAACCTAGCCTGGTGAACTTGTAGCCCATTCCGGGGTCATGAACTAGGCTACCGGTCAAAGGACTAGAGTCTGTCACTTAACTCTTTCCAGCCAGCTCTATGATGGTTTAAACTTCCCAGAAAACGGCAGATTGAGGCCACACACCCAGCAGTATTGATATACATGTATGGGGTTTTATTTTTTTGAAATACAAGATGTCCTATGCTCTAGCACTGAAGGGCCATATTCAATGCCCCCATTGAATACAACATGGCCGTATTCAATGGGCTAAGAAAAAGTTGGTTTTCATTCATTAAATAGCTTCAAATAAAAAAATAAACACAAATGCCAACTACATTGATACCGCTCTGATGTATTTCACTCGTGGGAGCTGGGGCGCATCCCACTCAGCCTGCGGCTTCGTGGGATACTGCCCCAGCCCCCACTCGTGAAATACAACAGAGACGGTATCAATGGGCGTTGGCATTTGTCTATATATTGAGGTTGATATGAGAATTGGTATTTGTGGTACATGTTTTCAAATGACTGATTTGTAATCTGCACGTAATTTCCTTTCATATGGTACCATAATAACAGGTAATGTCTGTTTAAAATATTTATTGAAGGTGCTCAGGATCATAGCATTTGATACCGAAAAGATCCTCCTCATAGTGCATTAATGCACTAGCCATATTTTTACTAGGTAGTGCATTAATACACTAGCCAGCTTGAGAGAGCTAAATCCAACATGCATTTTATCTAGCAATCTGTCATACAGGGACATCACAGGGACGACAGAGAGCTATAGATATAAACTACACTGGTAATATCAGACCTGTAAAAGTTAGTCACTATAGACTACATTTCTCTAGTCATGTGACCGTAGCAAGAAAACAAACGACTATACCCAGCAAATTTGAGTTTACTAGCGTTACCTAGTGTTACCAGGTCACGCATTGCGTCAAAAACGTGTACATTGCGTAGGGTTTGCGTCAAACGCACTACTCACTCAAACTGACGCAATGCATTAGACGCAGAGGTTGATGCAGTTTGCTTGTATGCGTTGGTCACATGACCTGCTTGGTGTGAAGGGGGAGGGGGTGTGTGAGGGGGAGGGGGGGATTAGTATTAGTGGGAGGTAGATATACCATTCCCTTCCTTGTTCTTTTTATATGTCCATATTTATTAACATCAATTGAAATACTCTTGTTCCTTGAGACCATGGTCAATGTAGTAGTAGCTTTGTGTATCTGGAAAGAGAAGATCAGTCCTGAGGTGGGTTCAAACAGTAGACTAGACATATACATGTACACCCTGCATGTAGGCCTACATATGCTATTTGCTATTCCCTTATTAATATCTTAATGAGAATACATGGTCATCACTTACCAGTAGGCTGGGTATGTAAGATGTTACATGGTTAGGTACAGGCAGTTTATAATAATAAAATATGTTTTAAGCTGAGCTAGAAAGGAAACATGCGACTGCTTACCATACACACATCCTTCCTCCTGTAGCTCCTTGTGCTAACTGCCACCTCTCTGAACAAAGAGATTTGAAACTTGAAAACTTGACCAATCAGAGAAGAGAATACTCTCATCTCACGCATTCCCACGCATTCCCACGCATTCCCACGCATTCCCACGCATTCCCACGCATCCCCACGCATCCTCATGCATCCCCAAGCAAACCTGACTCATTGTTTGCGTCAGATGAGTGGGGATGTGGGAGTGCTGCATCAACTCACGCAAAGCCAAGGCATCCTCACACATTGCGTTAAAAAACAAAATTCCTTCATGCATACTCACAAATTTTCAGCCTTGTATGACGCAAATTTGCTGGGTACTTTCTTAGTGCCATGTTTAACTTAAGTTAGTCATTATAGTCAACCCATAGTAGAGCATTACATTGGCTGAGTCTACATCTGTAGTCAAGTGACCATCAATTTAATGTTTTCATGCTGTCACCATGACTGATAGATATGGTCACTCATGAGATGGCATAGCAATCACGTACTGAATTCAGGACAAGGTTCAGCAGGGCAGGATACGGGAGAGCAGAGCAGGGTAGTGACAGGTACAAATTGAATATCTGGTAAAGTCAATGCATAGGAGAGTCAGAGGGACTATTTTATGACTATCATGTGACAAATGTATAGTCATCTGGCCATGGGTTAAACATAGTTAGGTATAGTCACTACTGACTATAGGTTTTATTATCAGTGTATATATATAGACTGTATGTACAGTCTATTGTTTGTTTTTGATATTTCATTCTACAAACACAGTAAAGCTTCAGTCATGGCTTCAAAGTCAGGAGCCGAGCTCCAGGATGATGTGATTGAGGTCTCTGCTACCCTACTGGAGAAAAGCTGTGGGGTAGCTTTAGATATAGGTAAGTACAAGATGAAGGTATGAGTATTTGTTTATTTATGCATGATAATGTGTTCACGATGGTGGTGCACAACTCCACCTTGAGAAATGGCTCACTCTCATCAGATCAATGCAGGTCAAATCATGATGTACATGATGATCAGTTGACATACATGATCAGTTGACAAACACAATTGAAAACATATGAATTTCATATTTTCTTCCATAAACAGTGTAATTTGGTGAAATAATCTTATCTAACATGAGAATACAGATGTACAGGAAAAAAATGGGGAGGGGGGTGGGTAAAGCACATTTCAATTCTCATTTTCTTGGTCGCATCTCAGGAACATTGAAAATAAAGTTAATATTATATTCCATCTTTCTTAAACCGTTTTAACACGTTTTATCCTGTTCATACACTTCTTTACCTATATTTGATATTGAATCTTACAATGTTTGTGACTTACATAATCAGATTGAATTGTTAAATTGATTTTTACTACGTGAGGGGGTAACATATAAGAATGAAAGGTATTATTTTAGTATAGTATGCTGATTTTTTCCTTTAAAATTGGCACTGGTCAGTATAGGTATATTGTAAATGTATAATGCTATTTTCCCAATTTACCCAATCATGTACGTCACCCCTGTAAAGACTTCGTCTTTGGAACAGCGTGGAACAGAAAAAAGGGCGGCATAAGGAACGGGAATATTTAGGTAGGGCATAGAGAAAAGAAGAGGATTAAATAATTGGGGGTGATCTGAGATGATTGGTCGTCTACGTCAACTCATCATATACATCAACCCATCATGTACATCAGGATTTCAACTGAACCAATTTGGTGAGAGTGAACCATATAACATTTAGTGTTTACTTCTTGAATGGTCCTCTGAATTTATTGCATCTGATCATCAATAACATTTAAAAAGCTATTTAATAATAGTTACATGATGAATTATGATCTAGTCCTAGGTCATAAAATAAGTTCATTTCAAGTGTTCCCACTTGCCCCATGTATACTATAGTCAGCCTACATTGTCATAGGACAGTATAAAACAACTTGGGGTGATTGATTAATGAATATTTAACATGACAGCACATCAGATCACTACAGCCCCTAATACAAAATATGTGGCACGATCTGATAAAAGGGAATAGAAAGATCCCTTTTCCCATAATATGTCACATATCATAACAGAGATTTGGTTGATATAGAGCTGGCCTCACTTTACATATCTATTTCTGAGCCATATAGGCCTACTTAGTGACAGCTTTATTTGCTAAATGTTAGTTTGCCAAACGTTTAATCCAAGCCAACTTTTTTAACGAAACTCTCTGAGGGTGGAGGTCTAATACTCTGCCTGGTTTCTCTCTAGTGTTTGGTATCACACTAGTGTAAAGTACAATCATAATACAGGTCTGCATGAATACCCAGACTATAAATAACTCTTTCCAGCCGGCTCTATGATAGTGTCAACTCCCCAGAATACGGGAAATTCAAGCCCCAGATCCAGCAGTATTGATATATGGGGTTGTATTGAGGCTAACATAAGAATTGGTATTTGTGACTCATGTTTTTGAATGACTGATTTGCAATCTGTATAGAATTTCCTTTCATATGGCACCATAATAACAGGTCATGTCTGTTTAAAGTATTTATTGGGAGTGATCAGGATAATAGCATTTGATACCAAAAATGCCCTCCTCATAGTGCATTAATGTACTAGCCGTTTTTTACCAGGTACTACATCAATGCACTAACCGGCTGGATAGAGATAATAGCACAGATTGTACTATCCAATATTATAGGTCATTGGCCTGTTATCAATACTTTATCTTTAGGTGGGTCGGTCGCTAAAGTTGGGTACAGGTGCAACCAGTTGTACAAAGGAGGAAAACTGATTGACAATACAAAGGTAAACGTTCCTATCTTAGACTCTTTTAGGTCAGCATAGTGTTTGAATGCAAACTCCCCTTTCATGATTGTAGTCCTTTTAAAACTGTGCTGCCCAAAAGGGCATTCGATCTGAACTACTTTTCAGATAATTGTTTTTCATAAAGGAAAAAGATATTTGTAGCATATGATATACAGTTCATATAATTCATCGCACTATAATAATGGCATTGCAAACACCGACAATGGGTATAATGGTAATGGATGTACATAATATCTTATTGGGGGAAAAAGTGTTTGTGGGAATCAAACTCAAACTCAAAGCAAGGCCCATCCTCAAAATGTTCATGTTCATCCAAATCAGGATATTTTGCATTATAAGCCATTTGGAGCTCTTGCCACTTGCCTTCAGGATACAAGGTAAAATAATCTCTCTAGATTAAAAAAAAATTCTACCTTACCTATATGTTTAGACCATTTAACCTGAAACCCACTTCTTCTATTTACCCAGGCTGCCCCAGGTGTGGGGTACCTGAAGTTGGTTACCTTCCCCCGGGAGGCGGTAGATGCCTACCTCCAGTACATAGTGGACCATGCCGACCTCGCAGGGAGCCCGCCTCAGCTTAACAGCTGTGGGTTTGGGGCTGTAGACAACAAGGAGGCCATAGAGAAGAAACTCAAAGCCAAGTAAGCCATGTATATTTATTTTTTAAGTTAATGGCTGTGAACAGGAATTTTTGAAAATGTTTAAACATTAACATCTCTGTGAAATATCAAATCATCAATTTAGATCTAGTTTATTTAAATGATTGAAATATATGTGACACAATGTGCAAAAAGGGGCCTTAGTGCAGGGTGCACTAAGGTCCTTTTTCCTAGTGCATGTCACATATAATGATATTATTAATTGGGTAAAGTATGAATTTTTAGAAATCTAGCCTTGATGATTGTTCTCATAATCATTAAAACTATGAAATTATTGTATTCTGTACTTGAATGCTCCCAAATACCCTTTACTACATTACTTAAAAAATCAAACACCTGACAAAATGACAGTGAGCACAACTTTATTCATTAGGCCCTGTCTCTGACTCAAACCATGCAATAACTGTCTGCAAGTGGACTCGCTACAATTAGATCTCCACTGCAAGACTCAAATAAAGTAACCCGCCCATTATATTATATATGACTGTGTTCACAAACAGCGTTGCATTGTACTTTTTCTGAACTGTTCCACCTAGGTTAAACACGCTGTCTGAGTTCAGTTGTTTTGGCAGTGTTCTGCTAAGGATTATCAAACATGCTGCACTTTCTGCCCCCTTTTATGACCTGGACCAAGAAGGTAAAAGCAATGCTAAGTTCTTATGACTCTTTCTTTACAGTGGTATTAATATCAAAATGACGATGCATTGAGGTTGCATTGCTCAGATACAAGTGACAACAGGTGGCAAGGGGGATCGAAACTTTCAACTCCCTTTTTTTGAGGGGGGGGGGGAAGCTTCCCCTGTTTTCAGTGAAAAACATTTGTCTGTATATTTCATGACTAGTATACTATTATATAGTATTAAAGAATTATTTTTGCTACATGTGGAAGTATTTTAGAATAGATAGAATATTGCTACACTGCTTTTCATGGGAGGCATGGAATATGTAGATTCCTGTACAGCACATTAAATCTAGTATTCACTAACTCCTATAACACCAGGTCTGCAGCAAGGACAAGAAGAGTTCTACAAGGTGATCACCTTCCAGTTCATCTCGGACGGCCTGCCCATGCCAGGAAGGGGTCAGTTTGAGAGGGTCGTGACCGAAGCAATGGGGAAGGTGCACGACATGATGAAGGATGAGATAAAGCTTCCCTGTATGGTTGTCATGTGTGGGTCAGCCTTCCCACTCATGGTGGTGAGATAATCTTAACCTCTCAAGATGGTTGATCCGTGTTTACCTGTCATGATGGTTTACGAATTGGGCCCCTACATGGGTACCCAGAATTTCTAGTGTGTCACTGTGTCACTTTTTAGGGGAGCCAGTGTGTCACTGCATCACATTTTATGTATATAAGAACACATAGAATAACCTCTGTAAGTCCATTTTATCCTTAATTTCTCTGTGCCTGTCAGTTGTTGAAACCCCTGTGTTGATTTTTAAAACCCCCATGTTGCTGTGTCATCAGTGTTGTTTTTACCCATGTAGGGGCGCCCAATTCATGATGGTCAGTTGACATTTACCACTTATGATGGTGAGTCGATTGTGTGAGAGTTCAGCATGTAGTTCATAACTGTAATCTGTAATTCGCTAGGCACTAGGTAACAACTGCTTTAGTCAGAAATTAATGCACTGCACAATACATTAGTGCATTTTAATAATTTTTTCTAGAATACATATATAATTAAACCATATATACCATATATGTCATATACAGTCAACTCCCTCTAATGTGGCCACCCTTGGGACTCTGAAAAAGTGGCCGCTTTGGTGGGGTGGCTGCATTAGAGGGGGTCATTTTCTGTACATTGTAGTATGTCTGGGACTATGCAAAGTGTCTGCATTGGAGGGGTTGGCTGCACTGGAGGGGTGGCCGCTAAGAGAGAGTTGACTGTATTATTCATGATTATTCAGTTACGTGAAAATGGATCGTTTGACTGTTGGGAAGTCTCGCTGCTGGCTGGAAGGTCCTTCCTTGGTTTAACATCCATCATGACAGGAGAAAGAGTGAGTTATACAGTAAACTTTTAATTATATTAATGGTATTGAACATATCAACTAATGAGCAGTGAACTGTAATGACATAGGGTATATTCACCTGGAGTCAGACACATACCTTGGGTTGAACAAGTGATTTAGTGGTTATTAAAGCATTGTAAGCTCTCCTTTTTTTGAATATAGGTAAATTTGAAGTGTTATTCCTCCCAAAGAATAAAGTCATATTGTTTGAGAATAACCTCAAATTATGTGCTCTATGTGGATAACCTCACAGTCCTTTTTAGGGTATATGGCCGACTCCTGGTGACTCTCTAAAATGAAGTAAAGCTATCATTTTACCAATAAAATTGTGGATCAACAAGGGAAAAGGGCCCTCCGTGTGGGATTTTTAGTACCAATTTTGGTCACCAGGGGGCTCAACATAGCCAAAAACAAGACCACAATATAGGAAATGTGGTGTTTTTGCACATGTTGGTTGCCATGAAAACATGATTTTTATTCTAAATCAAGAATTTTAATTGATAGAAGTCCCCAAAAGAATTTCCATGCTCAAAACAGAATGTAAATACTATTTTTAGATCAGAAGCTGTGACCAATTGTTTAAAAAGTTTGGATATTTGGTAA
This sequence comes from Harmothoe impar, assembly GCA_947462335.1. Classification (NCBI taxonomy): domain Eukaryota; kingdom Metazoa; phylum Annelida; class Polychaeta; order Phyllodocida; family Polynoidae; genus Harmothoe; species Harmothoe impar. Next base: position 42,967,793 of record OX381717.1, on the reverse strand, counting down.
TTAGCATAATTATGCTAATTAGATAGGAATATCTCTAAAACAAAGTAAGATAGAGCTTATCAGCATTTAAGATTGGACAGTGACCACACATATTTAGAGAGCCAGTTCTCAAAAACTAGAAGTGGTACCTGCTAATCAAAGATATCACTGGAAAGCTGATAGCCTCAATTTTATTATTGAGCTTTTACCTTGGAGGACCCGACTCTCCACAAATGATTGTCTGCACAAGGGTTTGTTTGAGATGACCAGGATATATTTTGATCTTGGTTTCCATAGAGTTGTGTATTAATCTAATTCATCCTCATTCACATCTTCCCTCTTCTCCATGTATTTTACCTTTCAAAATTCCACCTCAAATCATTTTTGCCTTTCCTGCTAACCTAGTTTCACACCAGCTTTAATATTTAAATCTTCCTAAAAATACCTCAGGACTGGACCAATATCAAGAAGATGCTTGATACCCATGACGGTAGCACAGCCTACAGTTACCGCAGTGGGGGAAGTGATCAGGGTAACACGCAGGAGGGTGACAAGGACCCCTACAGTACCACTGAGGGGATGAGGTTCTTCCCCTTTGGCAATGCCAATGTGGTACCAAGAGGTGGGTAAACATATATCATCTTGTTACAATAATCTGCATGACTAAACTCTTTTGATCCAGTTAGATATGATTTCAGATGGTCATTTCAATTTACATGTGTATTCTGTAAAGTATGGTGAAGCAATTAATAAATCCAGATCCTCCTAAATAAATATTATAGATTTTTTCATGTCTGTTTTTTTGTAACCACACTATTTATGTCCTTCTGAAGTGCTACTTAATGCAGATGAAACTTCAATGAGGATGAGATCACATGAGCCTCTTGAAGCACTATACTCAATTTTGATAAATTTTGATAAATTTTGAAAAAGAAACGAGGACTGAATGGACACATAGTTATAATAATGATATCTGATACAACCCATTTAAGGCATTTGTCTGTCAAGTTGCAAGCACTGCTTAAGAGATGTCAATCCATTTATAGCTTTAGATAATCCAGTGTACGAATCAGACTTTTTGTGCTTACAGAGACGATCAAGGATGGTGACCTTCTGTACACCCTCTTTGAGACTTTCACTATCAACATTGCTACCTTGGCCTACAACACTGCCCTGGCACAGGACATGCACCAGGTTCTGTTCTGTGGGGGCTTCGTCAACAATCCGCTGGCACGGACTATCATTACTCGGGAGATCTTTCAGAGGAATATCCGTGCATATTATGGAAAGCATTTTGTAAGTGATTTTTGCTTCTTTCAATGTGTGAAATTGGAAAAGGAAAGTTAAAATGGATTCATCTGTTATGCCTTTTCCTTGTGTCAATGTAGAGTGAATGATAATTTTTTAATCCATGGGGAAAGCACAGTTGGTGGAATATACATTTTTGACCCGCTGAGGAGGTGGGGGCATCGAGAATAAATTTACTCGTCATCACACACATCCGGCTCTTACCCCTTCCATTAGAAAGGTATCACTCCAGGTGTACTATATTGCGTTCAACCTCAATTACTGGAAATCTATTGGTCTAGAAAGTCATCACTGGTTATGGCTTTAGCGTGTTCACTGTAATTTGGCTCTGGAGAGGTACCAGTCATCACTAGGGTCAACATAGCTACTTCAACAATTGTCAACAACCCTCTTTCTCATTGTGAGGTAATACTATCAGGATCACTGGTCCACAAATCACAAGCATTACTACCGTAAAACCTCGCGTATAAGCTGCGGCTAGTACGCGAGTCAGATCGCTGGTGCGGCTTATAGGATCGGCCCAGAGTCGGGTGCGGCTTATACGAGAGTTTTTGCTACTATGGTACAGTACTAAAGTCGCCAAATTCACACCCCTTGTGCGGCTTATAGGATCGCCCCAAACTCAGGGTGCGGCTTATACGCGAGTTAGGCTTATACGCGAGGTTTTACGGTAATAACAATATTATACAAGGTGTCTTGATTCACTCAGATGTAAAATATCATGGTTGATTTCAGAACAAACTGGTTGACTTCCGCTTCATTAAAAACGGGGGACATCTTGGTGCTTTTGGAGCCATGGTCAACACAGACACAAAATAGGCCCATAGAAGAATTCCCACCCTTCACTGTGGGATTGCAAGGAAAATAATTGGTAGCCATCATGACAGTTGTTATAAGTGTCAGTATCAGATCAAGTCTTGGCCAAGGCCAGTAGACATGTTCCTCATAGCGGGCTGCTAGAGGAAATAACAGAAAACCTATTGTCCTTTATCTGTAGCCATATATATATATTGGTGCAACGGGTTGTACCTACACCGTTATAATTGTTGTAAATTTATATCGGTTATTAATGTCATACTCAAACAAGGTGCTTTCATGTCAAAACTAGATTTATTGTAAAAGTAGTATGTATACCGACAGTGTTTGCTACATGCACCAACATAATTCTTTCCGGTTATGTAAAAACATTATGTCGTTACCTATGACACACTAGATTAGTGCTCGTGAATATGAAAGCTAGGTGCCTTAGGTTACCAACAGTATCAAATACTACAACTTCAGTATCCCCTGAGGTACCGAGTTGCTTGCAAGTTGATATGGTGAAATAAAGTTGACGTCTCTTACAACTATACTTTCTCCTGTGTAGCTGTTGAGCAGTTAGCCAATGAAATATAGCTGTAATTATATGTCTTTTTATGTACTTTGACAATAAGTTCTGCTATTACCAACACAGCTAGACTTTCAAGCATTTTGTCCACATTTGTGACTTGATCTGCGAAAAAGGCCTTTTGTGCAGGGTGCACTAAGGTCCCTTTTCCTAGTAAATACCACATTTAGTGTAATACATGCATATGTGATCATTATACAGAGACTAATAGTATGCATATTTCACCTGATACTAGTCTAACCTATACTATAAACACTGCTATTACTACATTCTAAGAAATGTGTGTTGCAGGAGCATGCATATAGAATGCACATGAATTTGCAATACACGTTTGTGATCAACACACTTTTTGCAAAGGGTGTGTGGTGTGTTATAGAACAAGTGTTAAAAGTAGATGCAAAAAAAGCATGTTAAAAAGTGTTTAAATGTAGCTCACTATTCTGAGGGTGTATACACTGCGTATGTCGTAGATATGCTCGAAGCAGCAATGAGTTTAATGGTTTAATATTATCACCATTTATGTATCGCCAATCATTGAGAAAGCATATTTGAATATATCAAACTTCTACCAAGCATTGACTAGTATTTTACATGCAATCGTGACTTGTACTTAACATGCGATTCTGAAATGAGTATACGTCATTGAATCCAACAAGTATCAGCACTACACAGTTACCAGAACAGGGGTGTATTGCAGAATAGAAATTGATCAAATTTTCCTTCAGTTTGTGGGCTGTTTTAAAGTGTTTTGCCAAATGTATTATGTAATAGTTGTCATTAAAACGATACCATTTTTTAATTAAGTCAAACACATATTTTAATTGACTTGATAAATGATTTGATGATTAGAAATATATTATATCAAATCATGTATCTGCCACCGGGGATTGTCCTTTCAAACAGATCTAATTTTGAACAAAACATCTTAGTGTAGGATAACTTTTAGAAATACCATATCTTAACTAAACAAACATATCTAAACAATTTTCATTTGTTAGTCCACGTTTTATTCTAAAGAATTTGTTTCCTGTTCTGCAAAGCACTTCAGTGGCCCAGCAACAAAAAATGACAAGGACATCATTACGTCTCACTTAAAGTCCAAATGCCATCCCTCTCTAGTTAGATAGCTAGCTGTTGATCTCTGCCCCGACATACTTTTTATATTTCCCCTTTTATCCTTTTAAAGTCTTTATCGGGCTAAATAAATACACATTGCGTGTGCTTAACCTAGCCCGGCACATTGGTGGTCCAGTTCTAGTGCATTTGAAGTGGGTTACCAGTCAGAAGCCCAGAGTCTGCCACTATCAACCAGGGATTTCATACGGACCACAGGGAGTTAGATATCCAAATTATTGTTTTGTTGCAATATTTAATCTAACTTAAGGAAATTGTCAGTCATGGCTTCAAAGTCAGGAGCTGAGCCCCAGGCTGAGGTGATTGAGGTCTCTGCTGCCCTCCTGCAGAGCAGCTGTGGGGTAGCTTTGGATATAGGTAAGTAATGAATATAAATATGAGTATTAATTATTTTAAGAAGATTTACCGTAAATTCCCAGTGCGGGTTGTACAGAATCCCAAAAGTCTAGGTGCAGGTAATATGAGGATTTGTGACAGTATAGTACTGTACTAAAATGGCAATTTTCAGACTGCTGGTGCGGGTTATAGGCTTCTCCCAAAGTGGGGGTGCGGGTTATGCACGAGATACGGGTTGTACGTGGGAATTTACGGTAATGCATTTTTTTAAGAGCATAGTTCATAAATCAATACATTGAATGCTCGTCTGTATCTATTCCCTATCCTAATCAATACCATTTGTTATAACTCAACTTACACGATCTACACAAGCTATTTGATAATGGTTACAGGGGCAGTAATAATGAAAACACTGTTAATAAAATACTACAAAGGGTTATTTCACAGGTCCCTGTCTTTTCTTCACTAAAATAGGCAAGCATTGACATCACAGGACAATGTATAAACAACTGGTAGGGAGTGAGTAATGAATGTTTACCGCCATGGAAGATCAGGTCATTACAGTCACTGTTGGGAAGGAGATCCCCGGTCAGCGTGGACAGGGCACCATAGACGGTGGATTGAATGAAAGCCTATTTTCGTTAGTTCTCCCCTAAACCTGCACTTTTCTCAACATATGACAAGATTGTTGCCCTGTTATCAATATTTTATCTTTAGGTGGCTCGGTTGCTAAAGTTGTGTACCGGTGCAACCAGCTGTACAAAGGAGGAAAACTGATTGACAACACTAAGGTACACTTTGCCACATTAACCCTCTTAGGCTAGCATAGTGTTTAAGTTGATAATCTGCCATTCTCATCATGAATGCAACCCTGGTAAGCGGATGCTATGGGGTTGTCACACTCCCAAAGGGTCGGTATCATGCACCAATGCAGCACTGATAAGTTACTCACTTGCGCTGCATTTAATGCATAATGACGAGATATAAATATAAAAATTTATTCTATAGAACTATCATTCTGATCATAATTTTTAGATATGGACCAAGCAATTTGTAGCATAAAGTGTTTACTGTACATAATTCACCATGTTTTAAAACCATGGGCTAAAATAACAATAATGTGTTCGAGGTTATCAGATCGGAATGGGGCCAACCCTAGAAGTGTTCAGCCAATTTTTGAAATCTTGTTTCATTTTAGGCCATTTGGAGCTATTTTCTGAGAGTTGATGCCATGGTCTGTGAGAGGGTATTTCGTTCAGAAGTCAATTTCTAGTTACTTTTAATCCATGCTACCTACCCTATATTTTTAGCCAGTGTAACCTAAAACCCATCCCCTGTTTGACCCCCCCCCCTTCTCATCCTGAAATTATATTATGTCCTTCTCTACAACACTTGCTCCAGTTTGTAATCTGAAACCCACCTCTTGTATTTACCCAGGCTGCCCCAGGTGTGGGGTACCTGAAGTTGGTGACCTTCCCCCGCGAGGCGGTAGATGCCTACCTCCAGTACATAGCGGACCATGCCGACCTCACAGGGAACCCGCCTCAGCTTAACAGCTGTGGGTTTGGGGCTGTTGACAACAAGGAGGCCATAGAGAAGAAACTCAAAGCCAAGTAAGCTCTATGTTTACTGGTTCTTACAGAATGGGTTATTACAGAGTGGAACAATTTGCACCATATATTTATTCTGATTCCCTACATATTTAATTCTGTGAATATAGAAAAAAACATAATATAATTCTCAGAATAAATCATGTGCGTGTAGGGGTACCATGCCCGGGTGTGTCTCCCCGAAAGGGGTGCCATAACAGGTCATTGTTCATCGTGCCCTATATGTCCAAGGGACTTGTCATCCAGTTATGTAGGGAGCGGAGAGTATAATTGATTTTTCCCTTACTTTTTGTATAGACCGCAGGTCACTCATTGTGTTACCGGTACCGTAAATTGATAAACTTTCGTCCACCTATGAACCCAGCTCCAATGAACTCTTTTAGCACTGAGAGTAGTCAGACATGGGTTGGTAGTGTAACGGTTAGTATACTTGTCACTGGTGCGAGAGGTCTGTGGTTCGATTCCCTGCCGATCCAATGACTGACACAAAAGACTTAACTACTAAATTACCAAGAGAAAACACAACACAGTCAATTTTAATGCACAGTAGTTGATGGATAGAGCAAGATGTCTGGTAAAATCACCAAACGACTATCGCATGCACGTTGACACACTGTCATTAGATATTAGAATATTAAAATGAAATTAACTCTTCTATTACACATGTTCACAAAAAGCTTTACATTGTACTTTCTCTATACTGTTCCATCCAGGTTAAACACTCTGTCTGAGTTCAGTTGTTTTGGCAGTGTCCTGTTAAGGATTATCAAACATGCAGCCCTTTCTGCCCCTTTTTATGATCTGGATCCCCAAGGTGAGCCCAAATGTTTAATTGAAAGTTATTTTCATGTTCAAAGTTAATTTTGTAAGAATTCTTATGGCGAATTAATAAAAAAATCGTTGTGATCTTTAGAAAATTATTTACATGATCTTTGTATCGAACGCATACGGCAGCATTGAATGTACATAGATAAAATGTCACCACTTAGCTGATGCAGTTTCTATGTGGTTAATTCCACCCGCTAAGGATCACTTGATGCAGTATAATAACCATGTGCATACTTGTACATGCATGTGTAATTTACTGTAATGATATTTACATAATACTTGCCATTACCATGTCACTTTGTCTTTACTAACTAGTGAATGGCATCTGACAGAAAAGAACACCATAAATTCCATAAACTTAATTTGTACATGTAACCCTTCAGGGCTGCAACAAGGACAGGAGGATTTCTACAAGGTGATCACCTTCCAGTTCATCTCAGATGGCCTGCCCATGCCTGGGAGGGGTCAGTTTGAGGGGGTCGTGAAAGAGGCGGTGGGCAAGGTGCACGACATGATGAAGGAAGAGATAAAGCTTCCTTGTCTGGTCACCATGTGTGGGTCAGCCTTCGCACTTATGATGGTGAGTTAGTTTAGCCACTTATGATGGTGATCTAATGTTTACCAGTCATCATAATAAGTTAATGTTTACCACTCATCATGATGTGTTACTGTTAGCCGTTCATGATCGTAGATTAATGTTAGCCACTCTTGATGGTGAATTAAAATTATATAATTTATGAGGGTGAATTAATGGGATTGTGTTTTAGGCAGCGGTAATTATTTTGAAACACGCGGTCGGAGGAGTTAAATCAGAGGGAGGGGGCAGGATAAACCACTCCCCCTAAAAAAAGCGAGGGGATAAAAACAGGAGCAAAAAAGTGTATGTAACTATGATTCAAAATTGGGAGAAATCTTTTATTACCTTGGCACAAAAGCAATCACCCCGTCACTATTAAATAATCTCAGAAAGATTTGTAAACATGTACAGCAAGAGAAAGGACATGATTATTTAGGTGAGAGCAGGTCTTTTGTGTATTGTACATCAATGTATATATTGTATATAATTATTATTCAGTTACGTGAAAATGGATCGTTTGAGTGTCGTGAAGTCACAATGCTGGCTGGAAGGTCCTTCCTTGGTCTAACTTCCATTATGACAGGGGAAAGAGTGAGTTATGCACCATACTACTACTTTCAATTGTATTCATGATATTTAACTTACCACCTAGAGAATTGTATCTAACATAATACCATGAAAAACATGAAATTAAGCTGGAAGGTGTTACTTACAATTGTGCGGATATATATGCATGATAATATATATATTATATATTTTTATCTTGTTTTCCATACAGTTTTATGGATTTAAATCTAATTTTTAAATAATTAATTTGATTATTAAGCATAACATAATTATCTCGACAGCAACTGATTTTCGCCATTTCTCATTATTTTCATTTCTTCCCTCTTCTTTATAACATTATATACTATTATATTCCATCCTATATCATTTTACCTATCCTACTAAGCTGGTGTGACACCAATTTCCAAATAAGACATAACAGTCTTCCTAATGATACCTTAGGACTGGACCAATATCAAGAAGATGCTTGATACCCATGACGGTAGCACAGCCTACAGCTACCGTGGTGGGGGCAGCAATGAGGGTAACATGCAGGAGGGCGACAAGGAGAACCCCTACAGTACCACAGAGGGGATGAAGTTCTTCCCCTTTGGCAATGCCAATGTGGTACCAAGAGGTGGGTAAACTGACATCATGGTGCATTTATCTCCGTTACTGAGGTTTCTATACTGTTTACTTTTCTTAGACACCATGATAGATGGTTATTATACTTTAGATACACTCTAAAAAATGTCTTGCACAGCATAATAAATCGACGGGTATCAGTAGAATCCAGATTTTCCAAAATAAAGATAATAAATTATTTGAAGATTCCATCAAGAGAATGTGGTAAACCTAATAGAAATGATAAAATGTAAGCTCATTTTCATAAAATAAATCAGATCCCAATCGTTCAAGGTGGATAATAAGATCTGACGGAACACCCATTTTAAGGCAATTGCTAGCCATTCAACAGATGGAAATTTTTTCCCATACATTATCCATATGGTATTAACATCCATTATTGAAATCTCTGACAGTGGAATGCATATATATATATACTCAGTGTAGCTTTAATTGTATTAGTTTATTAATCTGCCTCTTTTCTGCTTACAGAAACTATCAAGGATGGTGACCTCGTGTACACCCTCTTTGAGACATTCTCTATCAACATAGCTACCCTGGCTTACAACACTGCCCTGGCACAGGACCTTAAACAGGTTTTGTTTTGTGGCGGCTTTGTCAACAATCCACTGGCACGAACCATCATTACGCGGGAGATTCTACAGAGGAATATCCGTGCATATTATGGGAAGCATTTTGTAAGTCACTTTCGCTATATGATAAGAAAAGTGAAAATTTAGGTTTTATTCATTTTGCTTTAAGAATATGTCGGCTGTATTGTACAAGGAATGCAGCACTGGTAAATTACTCTCCAGTGCTGAATCAATAAATTATTCTAACCCAAAAGGCTTGATGCGCCAATGCAGTAATGCTGCACTGAAAACTGACTTAACACTGCTGCATACATAAACTATTGAACTATTCTAGATTATGTTCCAATCATGTGTCTACTTCCTTTATCGTCAATTTTATTTTAGAGTATTCTAATTCTATTGACTCTAAAATATCATTGTTGATTTCAGAACAAACTGCTCGACTTCCGTTTCATCAGAAATGGAGAACATCTTGGTGCATTTGGAGCCATGGTCAACACAGACACAGAATAGTCTCTGAAATAATCCCTTCAATTGAGGACTGAATCCTTGGGGTATAATGGGTACCCATCTGATAGCTCTTATCAGTGCTTAGCTATCTATAGAGTAATGCCCAAGTACACTAGACAAGAAGCCTTATACCTGTAGAGGGCCGCTACCATAGTAGATAGATACAGATATAATTATAATAGATCTATAGATAAGAGTTTTGCAAATCTGGCGATGTGATGTGCAGGATCATCTTTAGACAGTACGTAATATATTATGCTTATGCCGAATAACTATGTGATTTTTTTTTCTTTCAAAATAAAGCTAATATAGCTATTATTTGGATTACTGTTGCATTATATTTGGATTATACAATGAGCTCCCGATCTTGGAAACACACTGGTACACTGTGATACATTTCTCCACCGCTTCCACATACATGAATGATTAAAGGCCCTTGTTTTGCGTAAGTAAAAACGTGAAAAATGGTATTTATCGCTTTATTGCTAAAGTGTGCTAATTGCTAGAATACATCCATGCATAAAATTACAAATTCTAATCCACAACTTATAACGTGTTTGTATACATGACTTCTGGCTGCTTCTTACAAAACGGTCCAATCAGCAGCAGAAGGCTTTTCACATATGAATCAACAGAGCTCTTGCTATTAACATGTGTATGAATGAGCTTCACTGTCTTAATACTCGCCTTTTATTATGATGTAAGGATAGGATAGGGCTCTTGATGAGTGATGAAACTGTTTCAATCAAGTTAGATTTTGTAATTTAAATACGATTCTATTCATTTTAATTATGGCCTGACCTATAATTATCAGCAATATACTGTGCCCTTTTTCTGGCATGACCCACTAGTGCAACGTCTACCAGAACCTTACTGGTGCTGCGTTCATGCATCATGCTGGCCAAATGAGTAATCCAAATGATACATCTATGCAGACTCAGTGAGATATTTTCCAGTACTGCATTGGTTGAGCATCAACATGAACCTAAAATTGAGGCATGATACCATCCCTAAATACTTAACACTTTAGGTATGAAATGTTGCTAAAAGATACCATCTGTCACCGGAATGCACCAATGTAGCCCCAATGAATAACACGCCTGTCCTGCATTGGTGCATCATGCCGACGATTCAAGAGTGTCAACCGAGCATGGTCCGCAACTGACACGGGGCCGTGACCTACTTACTATTAATAGAAGAAGGGTGCGTCACTCTGGGCTCTACACTGGTAACCTGTGTTGATTCTCAGCACATTTTCGCTCCCCTACTGTGCTGTGGCTATGGAGGTCAGTCCCGCAGCAAGGTTGGTGCAAGGTAGAGGGGGGACTTTGCTTAAATGGGCTATATCATTTGTTATAAATGTATTTGCAAATTCTGAATACCAGGAATATTCTTGATTATACCTAATAACAAATATGTGACCTTTGAATAAATTTAAGTATGTAGTCTCACCGGAATACAATGTTCAAAGGAGATGGGGGACTTTTAGTGACGGACCCTTATTCTAATACCCACCCAACCACCAGGACTGTGTTTGGAGATGTAGGTTCACGCCCTTGCAACCGAGGGCATGATTATATTAATGCATTATCAGCTGATTATGCTGTCCTTAAAGGGTTATTTGGATCTATGTGTCTTGGAGTGCCTCAGGAGCCTTCCCTCATTGGGGAAACCCTTTTTACACACGTTACAGTTAAATGGGTATTTACCAGTGTGTGTCATGATGTGACTGGACAATGCCTGTTTGTACTTAAAACTCTCACCACATTCCTCACATTTATACCACTCAACATTGTCACTATGCTGCTTCATGTGTCGTTTGAGATCACCTTTAGCACCAAAGGCTTTGCTACAGACAGTACATTTGTGGGCCTTTACCCCAGTATGAGTGGCTGCATGGATGAGTAGGTTACTGTTGTAGTAAAATCCCTTCCCACAAATGTCACATCTTATAGGCAGATCCTTAGAGTGTGACAACATGTGTCGACTCAAATAGTACTTGCTGCTACAGCATTTCCCACATTCTTCACATTTATTCTCACCTTTGTTAGAATTGTGGATTTGTGTGTGTCTATCTAGGCTTAATTTGGTGTTGAAAGATTTGTTACAGGTATCACATTTGAATGGTTTCTCCCCGGTATGTGAGCGCATGTGTGCGCGCAGGTGAACAATAGCATTATAACCCTTTCCACATACACTGCATATGTGAGAATACGCCCCAGTGTGTTTAGCCATATGATCAGCAAGAGCGTGTTTTGAAACATACGTGTTTTCACAGACATTGCATTTGAAAACCTCTCCAGTGTGTGAACGCATGTGATTCTGTAACGCTTTTTTATGCAAAAGTTCTTTCTCACATATGCTGCATTTGTGTGTTTTCCTCTCAGAATGTAAAGCCATATGGTAGCTCAAGCCTCTTTTTGACTTAAAACCTTTCCCACAAATTGTACATATGTGACATCGCATTTCATTGTGGGTTAACATGTGTTTAGACAAATAGTATTTCATCGTGAAAGTTTTATGACAGATATTACATTGAAAACACTCTTTGTGTTCTTGGTGTAACTTCATATGATTGTCATAGTGACCTACATGATTGAAACCTTGTCCACATTGTTCACAATGATAAGGGAAAATGCCAGTATGAGTCCTAAGATGAAACTTCAATGTAATCTTTCGGCTGAATCTACGCTCACAGACAGTGCATTCAAACGGTAGTGTTCCATTATGGTCCCACATATGAAATTTTAGCGAGACCTTACGTTTGAAGCACATACCACAGAGTTTACATTTGTGAGGCAGTTCCTTTGAATGTGTAATCAGATGGGTAGTTAACCGACATTTCAAATTGTACACCTTGTCGCAAACATCACATTTAAATTCCGTTTTCTTAGCCTTTGTAGATTTAGATGTCCTTACAGAATCACTGGCCATATTGTCAGTTTTATCAATGTCTGTTTTATAATGTATGAGCAGGTGTTCCGCGAGAGATTTTCTGGACTCTAAACCTCTGATGCAAGTCTCACACTGGTGAATCTTCGCAAGATCATAAGAAGGATGCTTTTCTGAAATAAGGCACTGAAGGTCAACCAACTGAGGCTTTAAATCCTCTTCTTCTTCATCCTTGCATTCACATTCGGAGGACGTCTCATCTTGAAAATAATCAGGGCACTTTTTAGATCCTGGATGATGTGCCGACACCTCCATTTTGCTGTTTTTCATTTTACCCACACCTGGAAGTATAAGAAAAGGAGATGACCTTTAAAAACAAGTAACTCTGTGGTTGCGTAGGGAAATTTATTGAGGAAGTGCATCCTTAAACTAAGAGCGCGATATCATTTCTATACAAAAATGTCATAGCAGGGGGATAGTTACCTCTTTTTAAGACATTCACCCTGCTTTACCGACCCAGGAACCAATCAGCCTCGAGCTCTCCAGGCCCATTGCAGCCGTCAGGCTGTAATGGGCCTGGACAAATTTGTATCTAATAAGTGTAACCTAGTTAGAAAATGATCCAGGATCCTGGATCATTTCTTAATGAGATAGCTCAACCACTGATTGGTTAACCATGGTCACATGACCATGAATGAGGGTGTGTATGGCCTCATGGGTTCGAATCCCACCTTGGGAAAACGTAGGTTCGTTTTTTTTACATTATTTATTTGGCCTTTTTAAAGCATAGATACCCCAATGCTGGGATAGTAATAATATATATTACATATTTGGATAGGGGAAATAGTGTAATAGAGGGCCATTGTACAAATATCAAAATTACTACCCATTGTGCCAAGGTGGGACTCGAACCCATGATGTCCAGATTGATAATATCCATTACAACCCAATACATAACCATTCTCCCAGACTGTATACTTACAGTCGGGGTCCGAGACTGGGAACCAATAGGCACACCACAGGTTTGCAGTTAAACTGTTAATTTGTAATTACTGAAAATGGATAGGGATGGGAGTGTTTTGCCAACACCAAATTAGCTGCTAAGACATTATGTTTATATAGCAATGCTTATGGAAGTTGCTATTATTCACCCAAGATAAATTTCCTAACCTGGCTCATTGTATTGTACATCTGAAGGTAGTTTAATTCAATTGTTGTATATTTTGAGCATAATTAGTTGGCTATATATAGGGCCCCTGGTGGCTAAAGTTAGTACTGAATCCATATGTGTATTGCAATTACTTGTATAATCTCAAAATAGGTCCAGCATGCCTGTATGACATTAGAAATAATTCATTCTTTTTCTCTAGTACATATGAATACCATCATTTCACATCTATTCTGTGATATTGTAAGAATTACAAATGGCTCTGAAATTCATAATACCGGTAGGCCCCAACTCTGTTGACACACATGTTCATGAATTGAAATAAGGTATAATAAGTACAATATATGTGTATCCTATGCATCATTTCATGGACTTTCCTTTATCGTTCTGCTCAAAATAATGTTCGAAATATTGTTAATCCTTCAAAATATCTAATTTTCAAAAAGGTTGATTGTGACACGGACCTGCGCGGTAGGATTCAATGAGCAGAAACTTCACTGTGTTTAGGCCTCAACAATAAGTATCAAAACATTATTGATAAGATGTTTCTAAACGTTCACATACATTCCAATGCTGCGAGTTCTAAGCCTATTCAATGCCGCCAAAAGCCCAATAGCAAAGGTTATAGACTGGTATCAAGACCGATACTCCCGATACGCCAGGCCATATCCGGGCTTTTATTATTCTTAGGGTTTAGAGTGGAGGTGGGGTCTAACAATCGTCTGTCTTTTCAAAGGGACTCGCGCCTTTACACTAAAATAGCCTCGTTTACATACCAATAAAAATCTTATACTGTATGTTAGGAACAGGCCCACTTTGAAATGCTTAACTGCAGCCCTGGCGAGTAGACACACCGAAGCTGCACCCATGCATCATGAGGAAGGCATTCTAATTTCTCTGCGGCCCTTGAAGTATTAGGTACTACCGCTACATTGCTGTACTTGTAGTGGCGGACCCATGACATTTAAAAAGCGGTGTGTAAGGTAGGGGTCTACGGATCGAAATATCAACAGAAACTTTTTTTTTTTAAATCATTGACAGGGGGGGGGGGGGTCATTGTGTACACTTAAGATATGATTTTAATTTACTCCAGTGATACATAATAGTTTAGCTTGTCTATCAGCACTCAGTCATATATCATAGTTGAAGATGTCATTACATGTAATAGATCATGGACTTGCATAATGATGTAGATTCATGATACCGTGAAACACAGGAACACATTGAACTGGTCTGAAAGACTAAAACAATGAGATTATAATAATTCATGGTGTTCACTTACCCGTTGTGTGTCTTCAATAACTTGTCTGTCAATTGTCTCGGTTGTCCGGTCTCTGATAATCCAAGTGATAACAATCTGCTGGGAAGTATTTTCTCCAATGTCAACTCCAGTATTATGTGTCTAGTTATAGAGAGGTCAAGAGAAGTGTGTGGGGTGCACGTGTGTTGGGCTGCAACCTTGTGGAGACTGGCCACCTTTGGCAGGTAATCTGGTATACCAGGTACCTGGTGGAGGGGGGGGGGCACTCTCACAAACTCGGACATCATGTGTGAACATCATTTTGATGAAGAAGTCCACTGTTGTGCTCGAGCAGAGCCCTCAAATTAATTTGGGGTTTGTATCATTCACTTGGTGCCTGCAGCGGATAATTACTATTGTCCGAGGCATATATGACGCAGCTACTCATGCGTTTCCATATCTGACTTATACCCAGTGATTGGTGTGTGAGTGGTGTGCACGTCTAATGCAGACAGGTAGTTTCTTTTATCCTCCCAGCAAACTATGATATAAATCAGTTTAAACTTTATTTTACTGCTACCATATTTTCGTTTGCCTATGATTGGGGCATTTTCTCATCGTCACCTCTAGAGAACTAGGATACATTTTGTAGGGACACCGAAGATTAGGGGTGTTCTGCTATTTAAATTTCCCGTAAAAAAACAGTATGATTTTTTGCAAATTTACACCAAGATCTAGGGTGATGTTCTCATGGTGTCACAATAGAAAGGGAAATAGGGAGTGCCCTCCCCCCTCTCCGAACCAGGCCTTCCCAGTGCTTATTTAACTTTCTGCCCCCGCCAACCCCAACCCCAACCCACAAACATACACACAAAGACACACGCCACCACCCTCACCCCATACACAATACATACACAGCCATATACACACGTCATTTACATATATCTCATTACACACAGTTACACCGACAAAGGTGTGGGCTTTTGGGTTTGGGTGTTTGCTTTTGTAACTGCTTTTGGCACCCATGGGAAAGTATAACCGGTTACCAGAGGGCGGTAATTAAATACTGAGAATGGGTGGAGGGGGCGATGGGGGGATGTAATCAATGTAGCAGGCCTGGATTGCAATCAGTCTAAACCTTAAATTGAGGGGAGCGTAGTGCTTTAATGTCATGCCCTTTGCTTTTTTTAACTAAGAAATATTTACACAGACTCACCAGGGCAGCATGAATGTATTATAGCGACAAAAGGCATAATGCATTCATGCACTATGCTGCCCTAAAAAGGGTTATAAATACTGTAGGCCCCCGCCAACGTAGGGTAATTAGGCCAAAAAAATGTGCTGTTTCCAGACAACCGACCGATCCTAGAAAAAGCTCAAATTTTTTTTCAACTTTCTCTATTTTGTGGAAGACTAATTTATACTTTATGGTATTTCTAATTCTTTTTTAAACACGTTAGTCTCTACATTTTCTACGTAAAGAAAAATACAATGATACTATGTATATAATATATATCCGACCTACCGACCCGAGTTAAGAGACCCGTGATACGGCCTATGTTGCTTGGGATATTTTTTCATTCAGCCTTACACAGGGTTTCTAACACCCACTTAGGCAGTCAGTGTATTACACTATAAACATGTATTGGGAGGGTTAGTTCATGTTCTTTGATGTTTGTTTTCAAACCAATCACAACAAAAAGCCATGAAACCAGAGACTAACGCTGGGATTAAACATCTGAGAGATTGTGAGTGAGAAAGGGTGTGTGTGTGGGGGGGGGGGGGCTAAATGTGGGGTGGACCAGCCCTAAACGGTATAACATTGTGGATCACAAAATTTGTGTATATATAATTATATATGGCTGTGTATGTTGTGTAAATTCAATAGGAACTGTCTAGATGCCATAAACTAAATATATACATCCCCTTTTACACATACACAATACTCAGGGTCAGTAGGAGTGTGGTTCACAGAAGGGGTGAGAAACACCATTCAGAGTCTGCACACCTATAGCTGGAAATGAATTTGTAAGTTGTTGAAATGTGTTTACAGTGTATCAATGAGAATGCAGTCGTGAGAAGTTAACTGTACAACTGATAAGTGTATCATTCCTGCGAAATGTAGTAACTACACTTAGAGGTCAACCATTCAACTGCTAACTGTATCAAAACACTGCTCAATGTATCAATTTATGAGTATCAAAAGCGGGCTATCTGTATCAAGGGAAACTAACAATTCTCTCTGTGCTAAAAGTATCAAAATTCTTTGTGATTTCTGAAAGTCTTATAAGGAAATTGATACACTTAGCAATTGGTTAAGCAACTGCTTAGTGTATCGATTCACAATATCTAGGGGAGATGTATGGTAGCCATCTTTGATTTTGGCAAAAACGCAATATTGGATTAAAAACCAATCAAACGTTCAATTTGCAAGTTTTTAACTCTGTCGTTGGATTTTCGAGGAGATGCAACTTACACCCTGGAATTTTTTTCTATAACCCTCTAAATTGCAATTTTGGCCTGATAAATTTATTCCACTGGGAAAAAAAACCTTAAGACCTCACATAATACACTATATTCCTTTTATGATACATATAGCATTTGTTGATACAGATAGCAGAGAACAGCAGATGTTGACTCAAGGACCTGCCAACAACCGAATTCTATCAATTATTACGTGCACCATGAAACATTTACAGCTAACAACATAAAATAAAATAATGAGACCTGAAACACTTGTACGATGACGCATGTCTTTGCTATTCTGCTCTAGCAGGATGTTCAGTGAACAGCGCCATGTTTGTTGGTACCAGTGTGTACCCTCTACCTCACATCAACAAGCTCAGGGAAATCTCGTGAACGAGATTAGGTTACAAGTGGCATGATAAATATTAGTTGTGTAGTTGTTATGTCAGCTGTTAGGATTGGGGGAGTGGTTAGGACCATGGCATCTCAATACAAAGGTCCTGACTTCGAGGCTACCTGTTTACCTACCACAACATTTTGGATGTAATATAAAACCATTTATGTGACCCATTTTTCTATGGTTAAATAATGGCAATTCTGTTTCTATTCCCTGTTATATATATATATGGACAGTCAAGGGAAAAGAGTCCTCCAAGGCAAAAACTTTTATAGCTTTTCAAAAAGATATCTTTTATTAGCAGGCACCACCTCTAATTTTTGAGTACATGTTCTCTCGATATGTTTGGGAACTGTTCAATATTAAATGCCAATAAGCTCTATCTTACTTTGTTTTAGAGATATTCCTATCTAATTAGCATAATTCTAATAAAGCTGAGAAAAATGCAAAGGATGTGGAAAATGCTGTAGCAGCAAGTATTATCTAAACCGACACATGATGTCACCCTCTAAGGATCTCCCAATAAAATGTGACATTCGTGGGAAGGGACTTTACTACAACAGTAACCTACTCATACAGGGGTAAAGGCACACAAATGTACTGTAGCAAAGCATTTGGCGCTAAAGGTAATCCTAAACGGGACATGAAGCAGCATACTGACAACATGGAGTGTTTTGAATGTGAGGAATGTGGAAACAGCCATTGTCACATCATGACACACACCGGTAAATATCTATTTAACTGTAATGTGTGTGATAAGGGCTTCCCAAATGAGGGAAGGCTGTTGAGGCTGGCATAATACACCACTCCAGCACCTGCAAGTTACTCACTGGGGCTGCATTGGTGAATCGGGAATATAGCAAATAGCATCTTGAAGCAAATGTCATTGTTAAAGCATTAAGCCTCAACTTTAGGTTCATGTTCATATGTCGTTGAACCAAGGCAGTACTAGTTAATACCTCACTGACATTGCATAGATGTATCATTTGGATCCTTCGGGAGTGTATCAACCAGGCGCCTATTCTGTGTCGGTGTTGACCATGGCTCCGAATGCACCAAGATATTCTCCATTTTTAATGAAGCGAAAGTCAACCAATTTGTTCTGAAATCAACAATAATAATTTAGAATTGATAGAGTTAAAACACTGTTCATAGATTTGGCAATGAAGGTACCGTACCCTCGCGATTTAGCGCCGGGGCGCTCTTCAATTTGGAGGGGCCTTTAAACCCATAACAGGCGCTTATTCAAGATCCTATTTTAGTGCTTAAGGAACATTTCAAGGCCCCTGTACTCCCGGCGCTTATACAAGACAGGCGCTCTTTTGAAACCGGCGCTTAATCGCGATGGTACGGTAGTAGACAGATGCTTGGAACATTACCTAAAGGTTAAAAAGTAGTTTACGTATACAGCAAGGTCAAGTCACTTTCAGCCCAGCTTTGCAGTATTGGTGCATCAAGCCTGTAGGGTGAGCATAATGTACGCGGTCAGCACTGGAGAGTAACTTACCAGTGCTGTATATCCTTGTATAATGATGCCTAAACAGATTTTTACTTTTCTTATTGCGTAGGGAGAGTGACTTACAAAATGCTTCCCATAATATGCATGAATATTCCTTTGTAGAATCTCCCGTGTAATGATAGTCCGTGCCAGCGGATTGTTGACGAAGCCCCCACAGAACAGAACCTGGTGCATGTCCTGTGCCAGAGCAGTGTTGTAGGCCAAGGTAGCAATGTTAATAGAAAAAGTCTCAAAGAGGGTGTACAGAAGGTCTCCATCATTGATTGTATCTGTAAGCACAAAAAGCCTAATTCATAGACTGGCATATCCAAAGCTATACATGTATTGGCATCTCTAAGGCAGTGTTCCACTGCTGGCGGCTTTACTGACAAATGCCTTTAAATGGGTGGTAAGTAGTAGTTATAGGACGTGTACCAATCTGTACGCAAAATACAGTGAAGTAGCATGAGGCTCCTTCACCGGATACCCCTACAGAGTGGTACTAGTCCTATAACTATATTATGCCACTAGCTGTATACAGTATACAAGAGGTGTGAAGTGCTTTGTTCTCCATGTCCGCTGTGGTATAACAGATCTTGTTATAACTATGTGTCCATTCAGACGTGATTTCTTTTTCAAAATTGATCAAAATTGATCATTGCGTAAGAGGTTTGGTCCGTTAAGTATAGTGCTTCAAGTGGCTCATGTGATCCCATCCTCATTGAAGTTTCATCAACATTAAGCAACGCTTCAGAAGGATACAAGTTGTATGGTAACAAAAATGCCAGACATAACAAAATCAATATTTACTTTGGAGGATTTGGATTTTTAATAGATTCACCATATTTTACAGAATGATATTTAGAGTACATGTAAATTGAAATGACCATCTGAAATCATATATAACTGGATCAAAAGAGTACACAGAATCTAATCACTTGGATTTTAGGCCCCCGACCACCTCTCACGACCACTACATCTCACGTCCACTACCTCTCATGTCCCTGCCCGTAGGCCAACCTGATAACAGGCCTCTGGACCGTAGGCACCATACAAGAAATACTGTACGTCCACACCCCTGTCCTACGTCCACACCCCTGGCATACGTCCACAACCCTGTTGGATATGAGGGAGAGGGTTGGACTTGAGGGAGAGGGTTGGATGTGAGGGAGAGGGTTGGATGTGAGGGTAAGGGTTGGACGTGAGGGAGAGGGTTGGACATGAGGGAGAGGGTTGGACGTAAGAGAGAGGGTTGGACGTGAGGGAGCGGTTTGGACATGAGAGAGAGGGTTGGACATGAGGGAAAGAGTTGGACATGGGTAGAGGGTTGGACATGAGGGAAAGGGTTGGACGTGGGGGAACAGGTTGGACATGAGGGAAAGGGTTGGACGTAAGATAGAGGGTTGCACGTGAGAGAGGAGGTTGAACATGAGAGAGGGGTTGGATGTATGCAATGGACGTACGATTGGTGCTCACAGACCGGGGGCCGGTATCCAGGGTGGCCTAAGGGCAGGACGCCCACGAGCCGGAGGGCCGGTGGGCAGGGGGCCTGTGTTCCAGGGGCCTATGTGGTGGGGGCCTACAATCAGTAGGGATTGTATTCCGGATACAAAAATGGTGTATAGCAGTGTAGATTACTGACACAAGATATCCGTGTACCCACCTCTTGGTACCACATTGGCATTACCAAAAGGGAAGAACCTCATCCCCTCAGTGGTACTGTAGGGGTCCTTGTCACCCTCCTGCGTGTTACCCTGATCACTTCCCCCACTGCGGTAACTGTAGGCTGTGCTACCGTCATGGGTATCAAGCATCTCTTTGATATTGGTCCAGTCCTGAGGTATAATTAGGAAGACTATAATGTTTGTATCTTGAAGCTAGGTTAGCAGAAAAGGTAAATGATTTGAGGTGGAATTTTAAAAGGTAAAATACATGGAGAAGAGGGGAGAGAAGGGAATGAGAATGAATTAGATTAATACAAAGTTCTATGGAAACCAAGATCAAAATATATCATGGTCATTTCTAACGAACCCTTGTGCAGACAATCATTTGTAAGTTTAGTGATAGGTTTACTTGATAGTAGGGTAGAGTCACCATAAATCAGACACATGCCATGAAAAGGACACTGAGGTTATCCACATAGAGCACATAATTTGAGGTTCTTCACAGGCAATAGGGCTTTGTTCTTTGGGAAGAATAACACTTCAAATTTACCAACATTCACAAAAAAGGAGCTTAAAATGCTTTAATAACCACAAAATCAATTGTTTAACCAAAGGTATTTGCCCGACTCAAGGTGAATCTACCCAGTGTCAGTTACCCTTC
This sequence comes from Harmothoe impar, assembly GCA_947462335.1. Classification (NCBI taxonomy): domain Eukaryota; kingdom Metazoa; phylum Annelida; class Polychaeta; order Phyllodocida; family Polynoidae; genus Harmothoe; species Harmothoe impar. Next base: position 42,946,375 of record OX381717.1, on the reverse strand, counting down.
ACTGTTCAGTTATTGGTATGTTCAATACCATTAACATGATTAAAGTTTTACTGCATAACTCACTCTTTCTCCTGTTATGATGGATGTTAGACCAAGGAAGGACCTTCCAGCCAGCAGTGTAACTTCCCGAACCTCAAACGATCCATTTTCACGTAACTGAATAATTATGAATAATACATTAGATGTGGGATATTTATGTATATAAATATAAACTCTAGAAAAAGAGTTAATCATAAGCAAGGGCTGCCTCAGGGGGAATTGAAACACTAACACTGCATCAAAATCCCCATTTAAGTATAAATTATACTGTGGTCGTAACTTATTACATTGTGTATATATTTTTGCTATATTCACGGAATAAAGGGCAGCGAATTTATGATAATGCAAATAATTATAGTGAAACAAACATCCTTCAACTAGTCCGCCCTGACTGTCCACGAATTCAAGTACCAGTGAAATTATTATTTTTGCCACCCCCGGGAATATGTATACCCGTGAATACAACTATGTTATAACTTCAATTTTACTTAAATGTTGCTTTAAATTGTTCTTTTAAGTACACCAAAAGTTACTTAAATGTCACAGCTCGAAATTTAAGTTTTACTTTAAATGCACTTAAATGTTACATTTAAGTAATAAAAATGACCTTTAAAGTATACATAAATGGACATTACTATGCAGTGTAATGTATTGTGCAGTGCATTAATTTCTGACCAAAGCAGTTGTTACCTAGTGCCTAGTAAATTACGGATTAAAGTTCTGAACTACATGCTGCACTCTCACATATCAACTGACCAGCAAGAGTGGTAAATTTCAACTCACCATCATGAATTGGTGAACGTTAATTCTCCATCATGAGAGGTTAAAGATACAATATCAATTAAAACACCCCAAAATTAAGTTATTAGATGACATTGCAATTGCTTTCATTAATCATTGTCCTTGCATTTGAAATGCTTTAAGGTATCAATGTTCTCCTTACTGTGATCTGCAGGTAGTGGTTGTAAACAGGTTTTTGTGTTGTGATTGCAGGCTAAATCCAATGGTAATTTGATGCACCTCTAACAAGTCTTTGTAATTTTATTATGCTAAATGATGTATAAGATCCTTCCTAATTTCTGTACTTGCATACAATTATCATGCTTTAACATCAACTTACCATCATGGGTGCGAAGGCTGACCCACACATAACAACCATACAGGGAAGCTTAATTTCCTCCTTCATCATATTGTGCACCTTCCCCATGGCCTCGCTCACGACCCCCTCAAACTGACTCTTCCCTGGCATGGGCAGGCCGTCTGAGATGAACTGGAAGGTGATCACCCTGTAGAACCCTTTCTGTCCTTGCTGCAGACCTAGTGTTATAGGAGTTAGTGAATACTAGAGCTAATATGCTGTACAGGAATCAACATACTCCATGCTCCCCATGGAACAAGGTGTAGCAATATTGCACGGCCTGAATCAAATGATTTTAATCTATTCTAGACTACTTTTACATGTAAAAATGTGTTTGTCATGAAATATATAGAGAAAGGTTTTTCACTGAAACAGATGAAACATTTTTTACGTCCCCCCAGCGGGGTCAAAATGGTCTACCACCCCTCCAGCCTGTTGCTAAAAAGGGAGCACACCCTCACCAAAACAAAAAGGTGTACTCCATTCTCACATTGGATATCCCAGTTGTTTCTGAGCAATGCAGTCTCATTTTGATGCAAAGACAACTGTAGAGAAATCCATAAGAATTCACAAGAACAAAGCATTTGCATTCACCTTCTTGGTCCAGGTCATAAAATGGGGCAGAAAGTGGAGCATGATTAATAATCCTAAGCAGAACACCGCCAAAACATCTGAGTTCAGACAGCGTGTTTAACCTGGGTGGAACCGAACAGAGAAAGTACAATGTAAAGCTGTTTGTGAACACATTGTATAATAAAATAGGCGGGTTACTTTATCTTAGTCTTGCAGTGGAGATCTTAGTGTAAAGAGTTCGTTTGCAGACAGTTGAGCCGAAGACAGGGCCTTATGAATAAAGTTGTGCTCACTGTCATTTTGTCAGGCATTTGATTTTTTAAGGAATGCAGTAAGGAGTATTTGAGACCATTCAAGTACAGAATATAATAATTGCATAGTCTTAATGATTGTGAGGCATTGATGGCTAGATTGCATAAAATAATACTTCACTGCATGAGCTGCGACATACTATTAATAATTTTATTACATCAATCATCTATATTTATAACTAGATCTATTTGTGTGCCATCCAAGGGGACCGGCAGATAAGGAAAGGTTGGCAATCCTGTCCAAATTCTTGTCTCATAGAGAGCAGGCTAGATGCATAGCCTCCTCAGTACTCAGGACCATGGGAGGAGGTTAAACATTAAGCTTGAGAGAGTGAGACATTTTCACCAAAAAATGATACCCAAATAAACTAGATCTAAACTGATGATTTTATATTTCACAGAGATATTAATGTTCAAACATTTTCAAACATTCCCTTTCACAGCTACATATAATATGGCTTACTTGACTTTGAGTTTCTTCTCTATGGCCTCCTTGTTGTCAACAGCCCCAAACCCACAGCTGTTAAGCCGAGGGGGGTTCCCTGTGAGGTCGGCATGGTCCACTATATACTGGAGGTAGGCATGTACCGCCTCACGGGGGAAGGACACCAATTTCAGGTACCCCACACCCGGGGCTGCCTAGGTAAATAGAAGAGGTGGGTGGCTTGGTTACATGGTCTGAACATATAGGATAGCTAGAATATACATTTTTTAAATTTAAAGCGATTACTTTACCTTGTAATGGCTTATAATGCAAAATTTCCTGATTTGGATGACCATGAACATTTTGCAGATGCACCTTGCTTTGAGTTTAAGTTTGATTCCCACAAACACGTCATATTTTTCCCCAATAAGGGTGAACCGATTATGGTACATCCATTACCATTATGCCCATCGCCATTTTTTGCGATGCCATTATTATAGTGTGATGAACTATATGAACTGTATTTTATATGAAAAATAGTTCAGATAGAATGTATTTTGATTAACCCTTTTGAGGGCTGCATGACAGTTTTAACAGGGCTGCAATCATGAAAAGGGAGTTGCTTTTAAACACAATGCTGTCCAAAAAGAGTTTACCTTAGTGTTGTCAATCAGTTTTCCTCCTTTGTACAACTGGTTGCACCTGTACACAACTTTAGCGACCGAGCCACCTAAAGATGAAGCATTGATAACAAAACTTTGTAGTATGTATGAGTATGTGGCATGATCTACAAAAAGGGACCTTGGTGCAGGGTGCATTAAGGTCCCTTTTCCCAGTACAAGTCACATATGAGTATGGATGTGAGTCTGGGTATTCATGCAGGGATTCGATTGTCCTACACACCCCTTTGATACCCAATACTAGAGGGAAACCAGGTAGATTATTAGACCTGTACCCTCTGTAGGTAGGACGATGGATTTTCAGGAGATTGTCAAAGATACCATCGTCCATCACGCAGTATGATGAGGAAATCAAATGGAGTCCAGATCCAAAGCATAATGTACCTATCATTATAATCCTATTTTCTATGATTTTCTAAAAGTAAAATGTTGGCAGAATGCAGCTATGAGTTTCTGCCTTTCTACCTCTGCTGCAGAAGTGCACCGCTGCTTAGGCCATTGGAGCTGGTTTAGCCATACCTACCCTGTAGTATGCTGCAATATTTCCCTCATTTAGAGAATATTCCCTCAATCTTAAAAACTAGCTGTTTTCAGAATTGAATTATTTGGAATCTTCACTAAGATTATAATTAAAATGACCAACTGTAATACCACTTATCCTGTGTTAATGCCAATGAACTGGACCATACAGGGTTAATTTATACCTTCCAGCCAGCATATCTTTACATCAAACTGAAAAAAAAGGAATTACTCACAAATCTATAGTCTACCTAATTGTGGGGGTTTTGAGTGGTTGTAGGGGGTACTTGACTGTATAACTCACATGTAGAAACGATATAACTAAGTTACACACAATTCTTTGAAGTAATTATTGTGACAGAATTTAGAGTAAGATATCTACAAAATCTACTTAGTGAGAAGAGTCTATATATATAAGATCTCAAACACACAAATGCAATTTCATGTGATTGACCCCACTTTCTGGGAAGGTAGCACTAATATCTGTGCCTCTACATGGGTCCCCGAATTTTTTACCATGTCGCCGTGTCGATTTTTAGCAAAAGGGCCGTGTCGGTGTGTCAATTTGTATGTATATAAGGACTAGTATATAAAGAGATAACAGCAGGTCGATTTGTATCCTCGATTTTTATTTTCTGTGTCCGTCGATTTTTAAAATGGCCTAAAACGGCAGTGTCGCCCGTGTCAAATTTTACCCATGTAGAAGCACATATCTGTCATACTAAAACCGTTCCAAAATGCATATTAACACTGCATTGTATTTATTTCACCAATTAACATCTCATCATTTGAAAATGGGAAATCTAGAAATAGAACCGGATGTGAGAGACATAGTCCTTCCCTTCTTCATGACTATGGCAAGTTCCATGATACTATGCTATATTGCAGAGAAACCCATCATTTCATTGAGGGTGTTTAGCATTGGGACACATACAACCACTGGATCCTGGTCTCCACTTGCCCTACCTACTATCAGACAGTTTTGTTTAGAAACTTGGCTTGGATTAAGTGTGTGGCAAACCCTGCTCACTTTCTCAATGATAAAGCAGTCACAAAGTACATGGCTATAAAGTGAATATGTAAAACCAGGCCAGCTTCATACCCAGGGCTTTATATCGACCAGAGCTCTATGGTTTAATATGTGACATATTCTGAGCAAAGTAGCTTAACCCTACACTATGTACCTTTTTTCACAGATAGTGCCACATATTTTATATCAGGGGCTACTGTGGTAAAATGATGTGCTGTCGTGTTAAAGATGCATTATTCACTCATCCGAAGTTATTTTATGCAGGCTGAGTATCTTATATATATAGGGTAAGCGGGAACATGAGAAATAAACTTAATTCATGACCGAGAACTAGATCATAATTCATCATGTAGCCATTAAATGTTTTAAAATGTTATTGATGATCAAATGCAATAAATTCAGAGGGACCATTCAAGTAGTTCAACATGAAATGTTATATGGACCACTCTCATTAAATAGATGCAGTTGAAATCCTGATGTACATGATGGGTTGACACACATGACCAGTCATCTCAGTTCACCTCCCATTTTTTAATCCTCTTTTTTTTCTATGCTCCACCTAGATATTCCTGTTCCTTATGTTGCCCTTTCCTCTGTTACACACTGTTCTGAAGAAGAAGTCTCCCCCAAGGTGATGTACATGATTGGGTAAATTGGGGAAATAGCACATAATAATAATTATACCAGTGCCAATTTCTTTTTTAAATCAGGATACTATCGTAAAAAAATACCTGTTATTCATATATGTTATCGCCTTACGAAGTAAAAATAGATTTAACACTGTATATGGAAGAAAATATGAATTTCATGTATTTCCTATTGGGTATGTCAACTGAACATGTACATCGTAATTTGACCTGCATTGATCTGATGAGAGTGAGCCATTTCTCAAGGTGGAGTTGCGAACCACCATCGTGAACACATATCATGCATAAATAAACAAACACTCCTACCTTCATCTGGTACTTACCTATATCTAAAGCTACCCCACAGCTTTTCTCCAGTAGGGTAGCAGAGACCTCAATCACCTCCTCCTGGGGCTCGGCTCCTGACTTTGAAGCCATGACTGAAGCTTTACTGAGCAGTCCAGTCTCCATCGTATTTTGAACGTCCACACAGTGGACTATGTAACTTGACAGCACACCTCCCTATCAGCTAGTGGAGGCTGGAGGGGGCTGCAGAAACCACAACACCATGTGGCTGTGTCTCACCACTTCGGGCCAATGTGATCATCTTTGACCAGGTGTAGCTTTGAACGGTGACATCTTTGACTGGGTGCCAGCTTTGACCTCCTGACAGAAAAAAGGTTTATTTAGAGCAGGTGAAGATATATATAGATATAACCACCACCATTTTCTTTATCTTATCCCTTACATATCAAAAAAGGATTTTTTTCTTTTTTAATTCTTTTTTTTTTATGGTGGCCAGTCAAAGCTGACACTTGGTCAAAGCTGGCACCTGGTCAAAGCTGGCACCCGGTCAAAGACATTCACATGAAACGTTAAAGTAAGTTATGATGTATGATTTTTCCAGGCGCTCAAGTCCCTCTTTCTCCTAACCATCCTTTATCCTGTACTGGTGGAGAATTGAGTACCACTGCAAAGTAAGGTTGAGGTTGAAGTTGATTTCTTTTTAAATTTTAGAGGAGACCGGTGCAAAACGGACCCCTTATGGGGAGATGGCAAATAACTCAGAGGTAGAATCCTGAATTCAAACCCTAACAAAGCAAAGAAGTATGTCATATATGAAAATAATTGAAAATGTGCTAATTCCATTAATAGCATAGTGGGCCCAGTAAACACACCTACGTAGTTTAATTTTAGAGACGGTAATAGGTAAATATTATCATGTGGGTTTGAATCCTCCCGTAAACAGCAATTCGTTTCTATTGAAGCACAGAGCCCCACAAAGAGAGAGGCAGAGAGAAACAGAGATGATGACGTGTAACTAGATAAATTTATAGCATGTTTCCATTGAATAGGGGGAAAAAACAATACCGGGAGGTCACTCATGGTGCCCCAGAATTTGTATATTTAACCAATAATGTATGAATATCACCGAACGCAGGGTGTGTATTCTTGAATAATGACCGAGGTGCGTAGCACCGAGGTCGTTATTCATGAATACACACCCTAAGTTCGGTGATATTCATATATTATTAGGTTTATTATACGATATTCCGATTAATATGTCCTTATTTACCTTTAAAACGTCCTAATTTCGCCATTTTGAAGGATTATTGACTGAATATCACTCGTACGCCAGTAGCGCCATGTTGTTTTGATATCCCACCAACCCTGCTCGCTGCCTGGTGACGTCATGCGCTCAATCTCCAACACTGAGTCCAACATAGAATTTGTGAGGGGGCCAGCTTGGGGCTATGTTATATACTAACCAGCGTTTCCCTCCGCATTCACCACAGCCGGATAGGCATGGCAGCTAGCGTCGCCGCCTCACACACCAAGGGTACCCGGATCGATCCTGGGTGGAAACGAACCTTTTTCAAAATGCCTATTTCTATGTGAAAAAAAATCCCTAGAATTATTTTAACGAAAGGCTAAGTAAAGTCCAACTTCTACCTTTATAGTAAAAAAGAAATTAGAAAAAAATTTGGATTTTCAAAGAAACTAGACCAAAAAATGCCTTTTCTTCTGTAACTCGGTAAATAATGGTCCTACAGGGCTGGAAATCCGCCTGTAGACTCCTTGTTTCGCCACCCACCTCTACCAGCGCCTTCACGGCGTGGTGGTTAGCACATCGGACTTCAAGTCTTGATGTAGCGTGTTCGAGTCTCCATAAAACCTCGGATTTTATGGCAGACGAAATTCCCATTCAGAATCGTTCTGATAATCAGAATATAAGAACGATTCTGAATTCCCCATTCAGAATCGTTCTGATATCCAGAATATCAGAACGATTTCACCCTCCCAAGTGTGCGCTATGCAGGAATATCAGAACGCGAATATCACCTAAAATGGTCGGTGTGCGCCCATATCGTATAATAATATTAAATATAGTATTCACTGGAACCTGAACCCCTACTATTAGATGAGAATAGGTACAGGAAAAATCACTCATGAATAAGAAAGGTTATAAATATATGTACGTTTATTATGGCTTGGGTGGGATTAGAACCCCTGCACCTTATGTCACAAAGCCACAGTGCTAAGCACTACACTATAATGGACAGGTGACATAAGGAATGTCTAGCTATGACCCACTCACAATACTTACACCATGTTTGTATCCTAATCTCGGACATGAGATTTGGGTGGGCTGGTTGCTGGTGACCAGTGGGGTACAATTGATACCAGAGTAACACATGGTGATGCCAGTATCATGCTAGTGCCTGATAGTATTTCTTTTGATCTCAGTCATAGCATTTTCAATACCCTATTGAGAATAATATAACCTGTTGGCCTGATCAAAGCTCTAAATAAACAAAATTAACTCAACTTACCCCCTGCATCTTTAATGATATTGTTGTACATAATGTAAAATGTTGTGTATACCCAGTAAACCCTACGTTATTTAAACGTTATTTCACTACGTGAAATAAACGTCCAAATGTAAGGGTTGCTTTACGTTATTGAACATTATTAAACGTTATTTAACGTATATATACGTCAAGGGAACGTTTTTTCTAGGGCCATTGAACGTTATTTCCACATTTGATAATGTTATGTAAATGTCACCACGTGGGTTCGAATCCTGTGACCAGCAATCTTTTTTCATCTCAAAAACGTTTTATATGTCATGTAGTAGAGATCTGATCTTAATGATTTATCTGGTGAGGCAGATGGAGAGAAATGGACACAGAGATACCCAGGGACATACAGTGGCACATTTGTATTAAAGGGCACTTTACTACTTCTATACCAAATAGACATGTACACATTAGCTTACTCAATAAGACATGTGCATGCCCCCAACCAGAAAAAATGAGTTGCTGGTTACAGGATTCGAAACCACAAGTCATTATGATATCTACATTTCTATCTAAAAATGCAAAGATATTCTGCATTTTACTTTGTCAGTGCTGCCTGCTCCCAGGGGAGAACCCCTGACCTTTGGATTTGAAGTCTATTGCTCTACCGACTGAGCTAACTGGGCCTGTGAGTGTACATGGTCAAGGCAGCAATATTGAAGGCCAGTCTTCAGAGGGCCTATCAATTTATGGACATCTAGAAAACCCAATGCAGATGTATCCATTGACATTGCCTCAGCATTGTAACATGCTCCATGCAGATGTTAAGCAGCTGATCATGTCCAAACCTCCTATCTACCATAATGGCAGAAACCTGTCTCTATATAATGGCTGATGAGGTACCTATATTAGGGACCTTTAGCATACCCCACATAGCTCATAAAACATAGATGTAACATAGCCCATAACACGTAGCCCATCCCTTTAGCACTACTACGTCTGCGTTTAATGAGCTACGTCGGGTTTGCTAAAGGTCCCTATTGACACATACTCGTGTGTTAGAACTATTGCAAAAGGTCCCATGTACATTGACAACACACACAAGCCCGGTTAGGTCAGTAGCTAGAGCAATGGCATTCATATCCAAGGGTCTGGGGTTCCCTTCTCAGAGATGGCAACATCTCTACTAATGTACATGAGAGCCATGCATAAGTATAAAATAAGAGCAATTGTGAATTAAATAATGGCATTTTAAAAATAGAGCTACAATTTTTTATATCTACGTTTTTGAAAAAAAACAAACTATCCAAGATTATATTGGCATGAAACTAATAGTGTTTACATGATGTTCTTTGGGTTCTGAATTATTTATGCTAGGTTAGATTTACGTAATTTACATAAATAAACCTGGAAATAATGTTTATATAACGTATATATATGTTAATTAACGTTCATTTAGGTTCAATAACGTAAAAGAACCCTTACAATTGGACCTTATTTTAACGTAGTTTATTTACGTGATTCAGACATAGAAATGACGTTCATAGAACGTTGAATAACGTAAGTGTGTTTACTGGGTAAGCCAGGCAGATCACCAGTGTACACTTATAGGTTTGGCCCAAATTCAGGGTGCAGCTTGTATGCTACTATGTTCTTATGGTACTTCTTATTTCCTCTGCTTTATCAGTACAGAGTGTGCTCAGGTTGATATATGAGGTAAAAGGTTCATCCTTTAGACAAAACAATGGATCGTTTAGTTTATAGTGTACGTCAGAGAACTGCATTACCCTACATTACCATGAAAAAACAAGACTTTTCAAGTGGTCATTTTCACGATACAATTAGCAGCAGGATGAGTTTATTTCAATGATAATGAGTAGACAATTGTTACCCTATAATAACTGACATTTATGTGAGTACAATTCATTTTGTTATATTGCTTTTATTTTCAAAGCGTCGTCAAAGCAGTCAACACTTTACAATTTCCCATTTCACACATATCTCCCACATAATTCAATGTTTAGAGCTATAAACCACATCTTTTGTTTTCCATGAAAACCATGAGATGTTTTTGCACCAAAAACTTTTGTTAATTCAAATCATTTAATAAACTAGATGTAAAGGTAAAATTACTTGCTGCTGTGAGAAGGAATGTGGAATTTCAGTTATTACTTACTCCCTATGTTGGGACATTTACTTCACAGATTTCAGTTCTGCAGTTCTTTGTTGGAATGTTTAACAGAGATATGTAGAGAGAGATTGTATTTGTTCTTGTACATCTTCCCACATATACCACATATGGAAGGGTCATCAGTATGCGTTTTCTTGTGAATATATAGATTACTATGTCGAGCGAAACATTTAGAGCATTCCTCACATTTATAGGGTTTTAAACCAGAATGAATGTTACTGTGGGCCGTCAACGCATACTTATGAGCAAATCCTTGTCCACAAATGTCACATCTAAATCGCCATTCCCCTGTATGTAAACGTATATGTGAAACAAGAGTAGATTTGGTTTTGAGGAGCTTTGGACATATGCTACATTTGTATTGACGTTCCTCACTATGCGTTTGCGTATGCTTACTGAGTATAGTTTTGTTAACATAGCTTTTCTCACATAAGTCACATTTGTATGTTTTCCTTCCATTTTCAGTATGTTCACTCTCCATGTGTCTTTTGACTTCACCTTTCTTGTTGAAACTCTTCCCACATTTATCACATGTGTAAGGTTTTTCTCCTGTGTGTATATACATGTGTACTGTGAGATTCTTCTGGCATGTAAAACCCTGTCCGCAGACTATACACTTGCAAGGGTATTCTCCTGTATGTGTCATCATATGCCGTCCAAGTACTGCTTTTGTACCAAAACACTTAGCGCACACTGAGCACTTGTAAGCTCTCTCCTCATGAGCAGTCATATGGCGCTTCAGTGCATATTCATGAGGGAAATTACTCCCACATACATTACATGTGTAAGGTCTTTCCTCAGAATGATATACAATATGTCGATTTAAACGTGCCTCTGAATGAAAACCCTTCTGACATATATCACATCGATGTGCCCATTTTCCTGTATGCTTGACCATGTGTTCCTTTAGTTGGTTTTTATGCCGGAACCTCTCCTGACAAATATTACATTCAAATGGCTTTTCTCCCTTGTGTATGAGCAAATGACTACTGAGTGTTTCTTTACTTGAGAATCCCCTTCCACAAGTGGCACATTTGCATGGGTAATATCCACTATGCGATCGCATATGTTTGTCGAGATCAATCTTAATTCTAAAGCGCTCCTCACACAAGGTACAACTGTGTGGATACTTTCCACTGTGCACCGTCATATGTCTTTTTAGAAAACTTCCTTTTTCAAAGACCCGGTCACAAAACGAACATATGTGTGTCTCATTTGCCTTGTGATGTATATATGCTTTGTAAGCTGCCTTATGACCTTTAATCCTCCTCAAATGGCCCCATAATTGATCTTCTCGCTTGAAACACTTACTACACTTGGTGCAACGGAAAGGTTTCTTGTCAGAATGCAGGAGCATATGCCGATTTAGACCACTTTTTGTTGAAATACCTTTCATGCAGACATTACATGAATAAGCCTGTTCTTCCGACAAAACCATCCTTTTAGGTATTTCTGTGGAATTTTGGTAGCTTCTTTTCCTGCTATTCTGACTAGTGTTTGGTGTAGTCTTCCTAAACCTTATGTTAGGAGGTGTGTGTTGGATGTGTTCTAACAGGTGTTTAGCAAGACTGCCTTCAGTTCTAAAACCTTTTACACAAGTCACACAATGACGGTGTGTCTCATCAAGATGACAGATCAGATGTTCTTCTAAATGTTGCACCTCATCAAATCCTTCTATGCATTGTGAACACCTATAATGTCCACCTTGATGGCTAAAAATTAGAGATGGCTTGACATCTTTTACATCGGATGAACAATCACAACGGTCGCAGTCATCAGTGGAGTCATCTTTCAGTTGAGTGAGATCAGAATGTCCATTCATTTTGCTTAGCTGGTGCTCTCAACCTGAAATGATAATGTGCATTGATCAGTTTAAAGCGGATACATGTTTTGGGGACATCAGGCTATAGACTCCTAGGGCAAACCACCCCTAACCCACCCTATAGTGGCAACAAGATCCAACCAAAGGTTGTCCATCTATACCTCAATATATTAACCTGCTGTGCTGTTTTTGACTAAACATAGTTCCATACATGACATGATTAGATTTCCTGATCACAGCAATTTACTCTTAGACCCCTTAGTCGTGTCTCTAAGTAGATTAGAAGTAGAAATGCACTTTTGAATACTGTTATTGAAAAACTGGTGGTCATCTTGAATATTTCAATTTCCCAAAGGTTGAATACATCACTTAAGATATGGTCACACAGGCCCCCTAAATAACCAATTAGTAGAGGAATGGAAATTGAGAATTTGGGGTCAGACCCCAAATCCTTGTCAGCACTTGTTCTACTACCAGACTGTGATTACAGTGTGAATAAATATTTTTATTTTTGTACAAATTGCAGCTTTGACATTGAGCCTGATATCAGCAATACAGATGAAACGAGGCACTTATCCATTATAATCCAATGGGACATATCTTGTCTTGTTATACTGAATAATGGAAGCATTTACAAACTTTGTTTGGCTTTACTAGATATGTAGTTCTGTAACAGTAGGCTAATCAATGGATAGGTGCATGGGTATGGTACCATTCAATACCGTCAATTCTTGCATATAAGATAGTCGCCTATCAGACACACTTTGACAAATCCTATAAGCTTCAAAAAGCATCTGACACATGTCTAATTGATTTTAGTTCTGTAATGTACATATGAAAACTAAGTGACACCCCAACTTTGGGCCGATTTTACAAGCCCTACTTGGGATCCGACTCGCGTACTAGCCGCGGGTTCTATATTTTAATCTATACCACACTTGGGCAGCAGAACAAAAGAAATGGCCCTACTGTTTATGACGTACAAAAGGGGAGAAAAATACTTATCATTGTGTGTGGCATAAGTTATTTAAACCACTCCTAGTCCCCTGTACTGAGGATAATGGCTTGGTCAGGGCTGACCACACTTGTCTGCAACTTGAGATCAGCCTTGACTGTCGCCATCATCTTCAGTACAAGGGTCTTGCAGGGCCGATGATATCCGCACGAGGAGCTCGTGCATATAACGGCCGCTATACGCACGAGGAGCTCGTGCGTATAGGAGCCCTTATTCGCACGAGGAAACGGGAAGATAGGCGACGGCGAGAGAGGTGACCTGCACGAGGAACCGGCGAGAGAGGCGACCTGCACGAGGAACCGGCGAGAGAGGCGACCTGCATGAGGATTGAAAATAATTTGCAAAGAAAACTTGCCAAGAAAAATTTGAATTAAAAGTAAAAAAACTCAGCTTATGATAAGGGCATGCTCGGTATAGATATTACATTAACTGAGATATGGCCCATTTACCCATATATATTCAGTAGTGTGCATGCCCTCCCCCCCCACAGTCTTTATCTTTTACCCTCCAGGCCCACTGAGGGCTGTGTCTCACGAACTTGGGCCAATGTGTTTGTCTATGACCGGGTGTACCGTTCTATAGTTAAAGGTGTATGCTTCCTTGCTAGCCGGTCATAGACGGCACCCAGTCACAGACACAGCCTGTACCTGGGGCTGTCAATAAATGATATCATTCTGAATGGAGTGAGTGGGGGGGGGGGGGGGGGTACCATGTACCATGACCAAACATGACAAGGGGAGGAGGGGGTTATGTGGTGCATGACGTCATGTTTGTCATGTCGCCTCTCTCGTCGTCACGTCGCCTCTCTCATCATCACGTCGCCTCTCTCATCGTCATGTCGCCTCTCTCATCGTCATATCGGTCCATCAAAAAAATGCAGTCACAACTGGGATTTGAACCCTGGCCTGGGGCACTGAAGGCAAGCATGCTCACCACTGTACCACAAATTGACTTGATGATATGCATAGAAAAAATATACATCATATCTTAGTACATGTCGCCTCTCTCATCATGTCGCCTCTCATGTCGCCTCTCTCATCATGTCGCCTCTCTCACCATGCCCTCGTGTATGTCGCCTCTCTCGCCATGTCGCCTCTCTCGCCGTTCCTCGTGCGAATAGCGGACGTTATTCACACGAGGAGCTCGTGCGAATATCGCTGGCGGTCTTGCAGTGGTTTAACTACTACTAATGCATTACAATGAAATGAACATCCTGATTAGTTGATTGCATTCACAAAAGTTGCTCCATATTTGTGAGGATTGAAAATGGATTCAGATGTAGGCCTAGCTGCGTTTGCCCCAGATGAAGCCCTGCCAAGGGCCGGATTGAAAATCAGAAATACTTCCGAGTTTTCATCAGGCCTCGGCACAGTCTTCATCCAAGAAGAAATCGCTATAGTGGAATCTCTCCCTTCATTTGGGCTCGATACAAAGCAATCAAAGTCAGAGATGTAAATTTTAGCTGATGTTTGCCAAACTACTGTTTGTAAATTAGATATAGGGTAGATTCACCTTGAGTCGGACCCGGGAGTCGGACACATACCTTTAGACAGACACCTAATTTTGTGGTTATTCAAACATTGTATGCCCTTCATTAGTAAACAATAATAAAGTCCAAGTGTTATTTTTTCCAAAAAAACACTAGAATTATGTAGTAGGGTACATAAATAACCTCAGATTTCACAGTCCGTCTCAGGTACATGTGTCCGACTCCAGGTGAATCTACCCTACAGTGTTTGTTAAATAAAGCCTCTTGCCATGTAAATAATGTTCCTGCTTTGGAGCCGGTGGCAACATTGATGGATAAAGCCCGGATGTTGGTCGTTCTCTGACAATACGGCAAAAGAGTATCTGACAAAAAGGGTATCGTTTTGTCAGATGAAGACTGTTATATCAGAATCCAGAAATCAAAGGTGCATTATTCTCTAGAACGACATATCACTCCTAAAGCCAGGAGAGGAGATTCGACAAAATTGCACTCTTTTGTTAGATAAAGACCTTTTTATCAGATAACGCTCCTGCATCACCTCTCTCTCTATGCATATCCGCACATTTGAACCAAGCAAGCGGTTTACTTAGCTGGATAGACCGTTACTGAAGATATATTTACATAATTTTATTGCTGCCTTGAATATTTCTTCTTTAATTCTAAAATAACCCAAACCTACCCGCATGCATAGCTTTGTTTGACCCCCCCCCCCCCTGGACACACCCACCACCACCAACCTAGTTGCTGGTAGGACAAACAAAAAGCCACTGTGCTAATTCCGCCATAGTATACAGAACTAAGTCAATAATTTTGTCACAATATTTGTGCGTACAAGTTAAAACGTGCATGGCTACAACTAGGCAAGCCAGGGCTAATCCAATGACACTGACTCCCCTGTTACCTGTAGTATAGGCTAAGGTCAAACAATTAACACAGTGGTAAGGCGGAGTTGTATCCAAACTGATTTCTGTGTCATTGCAAAAGCGGGTAGACAGTCATGTCTAAAATAACTATATCTGAATCTATTTAAATTTTGCTTTGTTAATTATGGCTTTTCGTGAATCTCTAGCGAACTACCTTGATACTAGCCTATTTCCAATAAATACCCAACTAGAGGGTGCAGAGGGGTCCCCTGCCCAGGTCGGAAAGTCACCGAAATTAAGGGATCCAGGTCACAAAGTCGCTTTAATCAAATGACTAAAAACTCAAATATAATACTCACTCTTACACTGTAAGACAGCACGCCCGAGCTCCTCAAAATCCACTTTCTACAGGATTTAGTGCACTACGGTGTCACGATAGGGGTTCTCCAGAAAGTCATAAATGTATCTGGTGAAATAACTATAGCTCCACGACACCTTCCCTGTGTGGATGCGTGTGGCTGTGTGAGGTGGAGTGTGTCAGGGTGGAAGGAGAGGGTGTATGGGGTGGGGGGGGGGGGGGGGGGTTACCACAGACCACCCTTATACACCACAGGTTTTAACAAGACCTCAGTTTGGAGAGTGAGTTGGCTTTAGGGTACCATGGGAAGGTGTGCAACTTAGGCCAAAAAGAAGGTTTATTCCAGGTAACATGGCAAGAAAATATGGGGTCAGTAGGTCGGATCTTTCCTTTTTAAACTTTTTTTAACATGAAAGTACTAGCCCGCCTTTCCGAAGACCCTAAATTGACAAAATAAAAGGAAAAAATACAATTTGCATAACAAATACTAGGGCGGCCCTGTTTCGATAGGGTCGGTCGGGTGACCTGAAACAGACTTTTTTCTTTGGCCTAAAGTCCAACCTCATCTTTGCATGACTCTACAAAAAGATAGTGTACACAACATACCCTAGATGACATCACCTCTCTGTAGACTCTATTGGGACGTGCAAAGATGAGGTTGGACTTTTAGTTGCACACCTTCCCAGATACCCTATAACCTACTCACTCTCCAAACATATGTCTTGTTAAAGCCTGTGCTGTACACACACTTACATAACCTAGCATTCAAATAACGTCATCTCGTTGTCTCAAACAAAACATGTAGGTTCACAATGTCAAGTCCAACTGTAAGGGCATTACCTAATTGAAGGTAAATAAACGTTATTGTCTATAAATATAATGAGAACGCTATTTTCGTTTTGGGTTAGTGGGATGGTAACCATAGCGGCGTCAGTGAGAATGTTTTTAACACTGATTAGTCTATTTTTTATTTTTTTTATATCATGCAGGGTTTGATATGTGCTTAACATTCTAGTACGTATTTGCCGTGCTCCAGTCTCGGAAATGGAGTAATTCAGCAGGGGAACCCAAAGGAACCAAATCATAAATTATATATATATATAAATTTATGTTTAAACTTTATTTCACAAACATTTCATAATTGCTGTATATTGTGTCTGTGACTACATTTGTTTTCTATACTGAACTTAATCAAAGAACTTTTAACCCATTATGCAATAATGCAATATTACTCCTTGCTTTCTATCAATTACGTCTATGGACATGATTCTGTACCGTAACAGGGATAGGTTGCGATAGAAGTGAAAACAAAAACAGTGCGCAGTTTTGAGGAATGAGCAGTTTCTCTATTGGCGATTGACTTGATCTGTGTACAATATATACACTAGGTCGCATGAAGGGCTGTCCCTCAAATTGAAGTTACCCACGAAAGATTAATGCATGGGCCAATTTCAGTCACTTCAGCATCAATGTCATATGAATACTGGGTGATGCGTCACCTGACATCCAAATGAAATTATCTATTTGCACAATAGAAAATGTAGAAACTCAAACTCAAACTTAAAGTTCAATATTTAATAATGCCAGTTCCAAAAATGCCTATCCTTCATCATGTAAAGGTCTATACATTATCCTCTTTTTACACGTAAAAATACTTTGCAAACAGACAGACTCAATACATTTACGAAGGGTTGTGACTGCACCGGTGAGCAATCCGCTGCCAATTCATTGTTTCATTATGCTTACAAAAGATGCCGTCCTTGAAGCTTTTAAAGGGCAATATCACCACTCACGCTTGACTAGAACAGTACTAGAAATAAAATTGGGATATGCTCGGTGCTTATGCCACTTTAATAGTGAGCTTATTCATGAGTGTCCTGCAGGCTTACAATAAAGCGGCATGGCACCTATTGCGACAATGATGCCAACCATGCCGATTTCCAGCAGTCTCATGGTACTCTGGTAGCACCACCAATACCAGGGTTTTGGGAAACCCTGTGCATCCTCACACATATGCACAGCCGCCATGATAATTGTAAGAAGACTGCAGAAGGACAAAAGGAGGAATAACAAAGCGGCTACTAATACCAATATTGCCACCAGGGGCACCCGTGCTTCCACAACATCATTGAATGTATTGTCATAGTCCATTTTTGTCTGGAGTTTAAGTTTGCAATCAGCACACCGTGGGGAATTTGTTTCAGTTTTAGTTCCTTGTTTTAGAGGTGAAGGTGAAATGCAGATTGAAGAATGGAATTCTGCACCTATGGCAGGCATTTCCGGGTATAAAATGTCTGGATTATAGAATTGAGGCTTTGATTGGTTATCTGAGTCTGAACCTTTCCCATTTTGCCCATCGTCATTGAGAGGCATGGCATTAGGAGGAGCACTTTCAGCGTTTTGTGAGGACATTTCATCGTGTGTTTTAAACTGTTGTACCACGTTTAGGGGGTGTCCTGTTTTCGACTTCACCTTATCATCATAAACTCCCGATTCATCGATATATTCCTGTACAGTTGTATCTCCACTTTCCATGTCATCATGGGGAGCTGTGGTCTCTCGCTGTCTTTTCTCAACAAGATTTCCATCTGATAACCTTGCAACATTGTACAGTTGAGATTGCGTTTTGCTCATCCGATTGATTTTTACTCTTGTCATAAATAACCGATTATACATCCGGCAGAATAGGTATCCGTAAAGCAGAGCCGCTAATGTACCTGCAACAACGAAATAAAGCTGGCATACAAACATGTACATTGTAGTGCCCATAACGTACGCTACAGTGATATCAGCTGATAAACTGACCACAAAACTGACCGTCAAGATGGTTCCCATGATTTTGGGATCAAATAAGCTACCGAAAACCAGTTGAATCCGCGTCACTTTGAAAAAGACGACAAACACTAAAATGAATGCAGATAACATGCAAGGGTCAAAGGTGTGGAGAGTAATAAAGCCTAGGACCAGTGGTAGGCTTCCCCAGCTGTGGTAAGGATCAGCTAGGAAATGCACAGATCTGGTGATTCCACATAGCAGCAGCAAGCAATGCAAGATTATGTAGTACCTCTTGCTCAAGGACCTCGGTTGACGAGCCGTCCACACAATGTGAACAATGGAAATTACTGCAAGAAGCCCAAAGATGACCCCAAAGGTGTATGTATGTAGGGGCCATACAGTGCCCAGTGATTCTTCAAGCTCTGGCCAGTTTGGGTCAGGACGGAGGTACCAAGGCCTTGTGGTTACAAGAATCCCCTCCGCCATGGGCACCAACGGTGTATCAAATTCGAGATCAGATGTTGTTGAATTTGCCATTATTTCAGGTTTTACGTGGGCCCCTAGTGCTGATTCTGGCAGTCTTTGCAGGAATTCTGCATCTGGCAGGAATTCTGCTTCCGGTATTAATCCTGCTTCTCGTAGCAATCCTGCTTCCGGTAGTAATTCTGCTTCTGGTAGCAATTCTGCTTCTGGTAGCAATTCTGCTCCTGGTAGCAATTCTGCTTCCGGCAGTAATTCTGCTTCTGGCAGTAGTTCTGCTTCTGGTAGCAATTCTACTTCCGGTAGCAGTTCTGCTTCCGGTAGCAATTATGCTTCCGGTAGCAATCCTGCTTCTGGTAGCAATTCTGCTTCCGGTAGCAATTATGCTTCCGGTAGCAATTATGCTTCTGGTAGTGATTCTGCTTCCGGTTCAGGATAAGACGAAAAAGACATCACTCCAAGCAACCGTGATGGTAATCACTGAAAATGCAAGTGTAAAACAGGATTAGAAAGTGGGATACAGCTTGATTAACATATAAAACAACACTATTATTCTTTCTAGATCGTACCAAGTAGAATATATTTCTGCTATATAAGAATGTTGAATGTCCCATAACCTTGGACATATCTAGTACGTTTAAGAATTACATACACAGGTACTACATGTATATACATGAGCTGATGTGAATACATACAATGTCCTGAAATATAATTCTGAGAAATATAGGCCTCCCAGCTAACAAAAAAAACAATTATTTTACGTGAAAATAGCGTATCAAACTTTACATAACGTTATGCCATACTAAAGAGCCTTAGAAAAGCGTTGACATATAACGTTATATAACGTTATAAAATGGTGTATAACGTTATTTGTTTACTGGGCTATCTGTTTTTCAAAGTCAAAAGATACACTGAAAACAGTTCGACCTACCTGCCGACCTCCCTGGTCTACAGTCAACCTATTTACCTAAGGCTCCCGGCCCCAAGGTTGGGGAGTGGCCATTTTTTTAAAGCAAGAACGGGACTGCTGTTGGGGTGGAGGGAGGGGGGGGGGGGTATAATTCAACCCATTTATTTTAAAACACACTCAACATAGTAGGGTTCCAAAGGAGGAATTTGGACTTCTTTGGTTTGTAAAAAGTGGCCGGGGGTTGGTCGATTTTCACATGAGTGTGCTGACCCCAAATTGTACCCCCCCCCCAAAAAAAAAAGCCCCCCCCCCTTCATCGTTAATAATCAAATGCTATTCCCTCTTATTCGAGGGGTGGGGGTCAGCACATTTTTTTACACAGAAATCCATAATCAACCACCTCCCCATCCCAATTTCATAAAGAATGACCACTCCGGATATAAGCCCAATACATGCGTCAGGCAAAATAAATAGACAAAGGTGCACAAGTTTTGGTCTGTTGACAGGGTTATTTCACGAGTTGGAGGTGGGGCCGTATTTCACGAGGCCGTAGGCCGAGTGAAATGCGGCCCCACCTCCAACAAGTGAAATAACCCTGTCAACAAACTAAAACGAGTGTGCCTTTGTGTTTATTTTTTATCTTTTTCGATTCAAAATACCAAAATTATGGTAGGGGGGAGCCTAAAAAGGCTTCTTTCTACGCAGTTCAAATGTAAACAAACCGCCATTTTGATGACGTCACAGGGCAGTGAAATACGGGCATGGTGTATTTCACGGGGGGTGTGAAATACGGCTCTCTTTGGTTAAATAAATGTGGTTGCAGTACTTCATGAAAAATAAAAGGTCTGTTCCTACCAAAACAGGGCCGACCCTACGTTTTAATATGCGATTTTAAGGAAATGTTCGTATTTTTACCCTCTTTTGGTCAACTTTAGGGTCTTCGGAGAGGCTGGCTATTACCTTCAAGTTTAGAAAAAAAAAGTAAAAAATAACAATCCGACCTACGGACCCTACATTTTATTGCCATGTTACTTGAAACAAGCCTCTTTTTGGGCCTCAGCTTATGTAACATACATGTAGGTACAGACAATGGACCATGACAATGAACGCTCAGCCAGCCAGTACATGCTGTGAACCACACAAGTCTGTGCAATGTACTCTGGACTATAAATACCCCCACTCAAGCCAAGGAGAAATGCATCCTATTGTAATATCTTTATGTCCTTGATACAAGGTTGCGGCTTTTGTAACAGAAAATAAGAAACAATTTTGGCCCGTGCCCCCCTCCCTAAACCCGCTCCTGTTTGCTCTTGAATAATATAATTATTTTGTGTCTGGTCTACTGTGTGTGGGTATATCAGATTGAGAGGAGTAGTATGAAGAGAATCATCAGAATAAAATGAAATACTGAACCCACCATGTGACTGGTCCATGTGCAGATACGTTAAAAATATGCTCCTGTGTACTGAAGTGTCAGATGGTCCTGCGGTGTTCCGTGTATATTTGGGTAAGTTATACAATTTTGCCTCTTAAATATCATCACCGCCACAGCTTAATGGGGGATTCCACGAGTCCACAATCAGTCTCAAAATAAATCCACACTTATCAATCCACAATAATGTTATTCCAGCCTCCTGTGCTCTCTGTGCTCCGCTCTGAAGTGCTGCCACACTGGTTCTGACTCTCAAATGTAGCAGGGACCAGTGTGGAGAGCACTATATAATATTACGCGTTCTCCCGCGTGCATCCATCCTGGCTATAACAGCATTACTAGATGCCCAAGATGGTCAGTGGGGGGTGTCTACATGTAAGAAGGCTCACATGTAGTCACCACGGGAGGTCTACAAGTAAAGGACCGCGCACCTTCTTGTCCATGTGTGGGGTGCTAAACTTGCTGTGAATGGTGAATTCACGGCAATGGCAAACAATGCACTAGCCCCCTGCTCATAAAAGGTGTGAGCCACCACCACCCCCCCCTCCCCCAACCACCCAGACGTGAATGTAGGCACCCCCCCCCCCCCCCCACACACACACACAAACACTGGTGGTGGTTGTACAGGATGGGGGCTCGTGATGGTAGGGGCCATGTGCTCAGTTTTAGTTTGATACCCGGGGGGGGGGGGGGTACTCAATCTTTTTTTGACACGGGTGTGCGGCTGGCCCTTTGACAACCCTTACCCTTGGTGAGGGTGATTTTGGTCAGAAGTGACCCTTGGTGAGGGGGATTTTGGTCAAAAGTGACCCTTGCTGAGGGGGATTTTGGACAAAAGTGCCTAGGTTTTAGCAATTTCCCCCGAGGAGTCGGCCTTGGTGTAAGAATTTTGGTCAATAGTGACCCTTGTTGCAAAGAATTTAGGCAAAAAGTGACCCATTTTGGGCGGATTTTGTTGAAATCTCCGAAAAGTGACCCTTGGTGAGGGGGATTTTGGTGAATATTGACCCTTGGTGAAGGGGATTTTGGTGAAAAGCAGACCCTTGGTGAGGGGGATTTTGCTCAAAAAGTGCCCTTCCCAGCCGCACACCTGTGTATACAAAATATATGAAGTGCCCCCCCCCGGGGTTTGATACCCGCATCATCAGTGATACATTTGTTGTACATGTACTCACTACTTCAAAGTCTCATATGGAGGTATACTGCAGCTGCATTCATGTGGAGTAGGTAGTCTACAGAGGCTTGCCGACATGTTTATATTATATAACTAGCACAACACAATGCGATCCTAGTCCTAATATGGCTAATTAGCACTATGCTTTAAATGCCTAATACTTGCTACCCGTTCATTCACTGTCGGAGTCACAGGCCTAAACTGAGCAGCATGCTTAACTAGATATAGTAGTTGTCTGAATATACCATCAGGTATGACAGAGCTAGACACCCACCATCTTCCAATCCTAGATGGCCCTACTGTACCCTACTGTACCATGTATTTGGCCATATACATATGGCTCCATCTGAAGTATAAAGATGATGGTGGAGTTTGTATACTGCTAACCAGACAGTGCTACTGTCTATGCCCAAATACATGGTGCAGTATAGGGCCATCTAGGTACGAAAGATGATGGTGTTCTAGCTCTGTCATAGCCTGTGCTCTATATAATAATACAGTTGTCTACTTCTAGCGTAATCATGCCACTCAGTTCAAGCCTGTGGTCGGAGTGGGGCGAGGATCGGCACGCTGGACCTTAATAAAGGTTGGGGTTTCATGTCCTTTGCCTACGTGATGCAGAAGGCATATCTGGGGCTCGCTAGGGCCACATCCTCAGGGCAGCATCATGATGGCCCTAGACCCCTAAATTCGACATGGCAACATGGCCATTTCTTAAATTCGACATGCGACATGAGGCCTAGCGACATGCGACATGAGGCTCAAAATCATAGTGACTTGGGACATGGACAGTTCTTAAAATCGACATGGGACATGAGCATTTTTCAGCGACATAGACATGCGCCATGGACATTTCTTAAAACCGACATTGCGACATGGGGACCCCCCCCCCCCATCAAGGGCCCCATCATGCCGACCCTTCGGGAGCATACCAATCAAAAAGGTCACTCAGCATGATGCTTGAATGCAGCTACTCGGATGGCTAGCTTCATGCATTATGACGACAATGGGCATCACCTAGTTCGACACGTCTACCCCTGTAACAGGGGTAGAAACCATGTGCCTTTGGGCTAACCAAGTCACTCTGCCAATTTGGCAGAGTAGCTATTTTGATAGAAGTATTTACTCTTGAGTCTAATGCTTCCAGCCACATGTCCCTCAATGTATTCCCACCTGTTCACCATCCACAAGGCATTCCAAATACATAAATAGATCTGTAATCCTGGCTTTGTTTGATGTCAACCCCACTCCTCTTGGACACTCCTCCCACCACTTCTCCCTGCTGCTAAAATCAAAATGTGTGACATACACTAACATTGACGTGTTTGCAGCAATATAAGTATGCTGGACATGTGGAGTACCTTTTGGGGAACACGATTGACAAATTTGAGGGACTGACAGGGAGTACATTTATGAGAACAACACCCTTTTTATTCCCACTATAGGATCCCTATGTAACTGCAGTCTGGCGCAGTAGCGCCAGATGTGTCGGACTAGCATCACCATGCTATCATATTATAGTTAGTCTATGAGGCATTTGTACGGTTAATAAAGAACATACCATTTTTTTCATAATTACCATGTTAAACAGATCATTTGAAGAGAATAATTGGCATGTTCTTGAATAACCCCTGAATAATATTCACAATATCGACCTCTCACAAAAATTTAATGTCACCTGTTTTCAGTGAAAAAGAGGCAGACGGGAAAAAATAGGATTCGGTATAAAAGTTGCTTTTGATATCCCTTCGATTGTTCTGGGAACTATTGACCGACTTTCACCAATCCATTTATGTCCAAATGGACAAATGTTAGGTTTATAGTCGGATTACCCTTGACACTAAACCCCTTATTGTGGCTGCATTCGGCAATCACCACTCCAGGACACCCACAGAAGTGATAGCCCCCCTCCCATACATGATAGCATTCGGAAGTTTCGTAGAGTCACAGTTTGCCACACTTCTGGTGGAAGCATTCAATCACGGCGACTGACATTGACTATCATTGACTATCACAAAATCGCCGCCCCCCCTCTCTTTGAACAATCTGCTGGCCTTTTCAAATTTCACCCCTGTCCCCATATATAATTGTAATCGTCTCCCAATGCACCCTACTCCCTTGCAGGGTCATATGGATTTGGAATTGATTGTATCCAGGATGTGATAGTATAGGTGTGGTTTCAACTTTATTACGTTAGAGGACCAGTCTCATAGTTCGACGAGCGAGGGTATGACATTCATTTTATTGATCTAGGGTTTTGTGGTTTTATATCGGCACTTGAATACTTGAGTATTTTCAAGTGTTTTTTGATTGGATGTTATTGTCATTTTGGCCAAACCTAGTGCGGGCGCATTGGGCCGGATTCCACTAGGGCAACACAGGTACCTGTGAAACAAGGATTTAAGCCACTATTCACGCACTCGCCCACTGGCAGGGTTTATGGAACTAGCAAATCCTCATCAAATGGTCACCATAGCCCCATCTGGTGGATTGCTCCTGAACAACTCCAGTCTCAATGTTGTTTCTAATATCCATATTGAAGCAATATTTTCTAATAAAGCTATGTCATTATTCTCTTTTCAACACATATCATAAATGCATAAGTAAATCAGAATTTTCTGCATGCGTTTGGACAAGATACATGCTAAACTAAGAGGGAAAAAAATTTCTCCCCAAAGGATACCTTGGCAAGATTTGAACCAGGGACCTTTCACATTCCAGATCAGCTCTCTGTGCATGTAGCCACAGAGCCCTGACAGCTTTGGGGAGGTGCTAAGCTCTAGTCCTGCATTATGCTCCTACCTAGTGGTGGGGTACACTAGTGTGTACAGACCTGTCACTTGCCACCGCCTGTCATGTTCATGTACACTTTGTGAAGAAACGAGTGCCGGTACCCCCCATTTTTTTAAAATAAATACCAAGCTATGGCCATTATCTTCACCATATTAAAATTACATGAGGCCTGAAACTGTTTTTCTTACTTAGATATTATGTTAGATAAGTGTGGGCCAAAAAACGAAAATGTCATCTGTTACTTCAAGCATCAAGCCCAAAATAAAACCAAAAAGAACTTTTCGACAAGCATTTTTTATTCTTATCCTTGTTCCTTAGTATAGATACATCACATATCCATGGTTTATACGAAAAAATCTGGTGGATAATATATGGTTTAACTGGTTGCTTTCAGGAATGTGAAAAATTAAGAAAATATATGACCCCTTGCATCAGCCATCGTAGCACAAAAGATAGTATGGGTACCCCCAAATTTTTTTGCCCAATGGATTCTATACTATTTAAGGAACCCTCTGTAAATTTCTTAGGAGGCCTGAAACTGTTTTCAATATGGGGGGAATAGGGACTTTCACCTTTAATGTTTTTTTAACACTTTGCTTCATTTTGCTTTATTTCGCCCTGAATGTTGCCCTGAAATATTTGAGAAGAAAGGACCTAGAAGAATGCCCTGTAGCTGAGTCGCCCTAATGGAGTCCGAGCTAATGTCCTTGTGCCGCCAAGACCCATATTGGCCTATCTAAAGTGTCAGATCTGCTAATTTTCCATATTGATAAGGTTATTTTTGCAGTCTATATATATATATATATATATATAAATATAGAATGTTAGCAGCAAAAGTGGAATAACTTCCTGAAGATCATTGTAGTTTACATTAAAAAATATATCCTAATTTTATCATATCTTTTGCACAAAGATCATGGGTGCCCCCTGGTGGTCTTTTCTCTAAACTGCTGACATATATCCTTGCAGGTTTCATGCCGAAAATGTTAATTTTAGATTTTTGGATTATTATTCAGATGATGTTTGTGTAAACTGCTAGCCAAAACATTAGTGTTAGGGGCACCCTTTGCCCACATTAACATCGTTAAAGCTTGACCATCATGGTTGAAGTGAGGCCAAAAGCACTTTTGGATATAGTTCATTTTTGATTCACAAGAGGGCTCTTAAAGGCTGGGAGCTCGGCTCTTACAGGCACAAGATAGGGTGAATATGTTGTAGCTGGACAATGTTCATGGTCCCCTGTCCAAACACTGCTGCCCTCTGGTGGAACTGTTATTTTAGTCCATGTATGGAAAATGCTGAACTTATTCCCTGACGGCCCAGATTTAAGGCATCAACAATAGCATGTTACGGGACATCTCCATGAATTTACAAACTGCCAATTTCTCATTTCAAGTGAGAACTACACAGAACAATGAATGTCAATTGTTGATAATAAACATACTGTGTAGGTATAAATGTTGAAAAGTCACTAGAAGTAAGGGAATCTCCCATTTTTTATTGGAGTGATAATAAGTCAAGTGCACCATCTTCAATGTCCTGTCCACATTTACCGGGCATCAGCTTTCCTGCAGTGACAGTCAGGCCACTACATTTGTCCAACTTTTTAAATGGATGGGTTTTACAATCCATAATAATTAATGTGTGTCAGAATAAGTCTGTAATAAAGTTTTAATTAAGTTTGCACTAAAGGTGTCTATGTCATATCATAAAATTTAATGTGCCTGTACATGGGTAAAAATCGACACGGGCCCCTTTAAAAATCGACAGACTCAGGAAAATTAGGGATAAAAATCGACCCACAGGGAATTTTTTCCAAGTTCTTATATACCTAAAAATCGACACTATTGCACAGTCCTACTGCTAAAAATCGACACAGCGACATGGTCAAAACTGAAGGTACCCATGTAGAGGCACATAAATAGCCTGAATGTAACTCTTCAGGGTGTAGTGAATGTGTTGGTAATTAAGTGGCATTATCAGCAAAATTCCGCACCTTGCCTTACTAGCAATATGGAGTGGTTATTTTTTAACAACATGGGGGGGGGGGGGGATTTTCATGTGAGTGGGTTCGAATCTTTTTGGTCTACCCCCCATGGGAGAGGTCGAAATTTGTTCAGCCCCCCCCCCTCCCCAGGCAGGTTGAAATTGAGCGTGGCCGACCCCTTTGAGCTACAGTAACGAGCGAGCTTTTCGCTAAAAAGGGGTGCTAATTTATTAGCCCCCCCCCCTAAATCCACCAAACCCCCTGCAGTTAAAAAATGACCACTCCCTTAACAATATACTGCTATCGTATAATCTCCTTCTAACAAAATGAAGAGGTACAATGTGGTGCAGCAACATCGGTAGGATACATGAAGGTTACATGGATAATTGATTCAGAAAAATATCAAATATCTGAACACTGCTACATAATTGCATCGTGGTTGTGGTATTTGTGCTACATGGTGATTGTATGATTTTAAAGCTGCTGTTTATTTGTGTTCATTGGTCACAGTATCAAATTAGGGACAATTTTATAGAAGCTCTCACCAAATTGATCCAAATTGAAAGTTTATGACCGGGTGCAAAAGAAAATGATTCATTAAGGGCAGATGGAAAAGATGGATAGTTTGAGACTTTATATTACCAATTTTATTTCATTTTTTATACATCTGCCCTAGATAAGCCGTTTTCTTTCAAGACGGTCATAGATTGCATCCAATCATAGATTGCACCTGGTCATAGATTGCACCCAGTTACAGACTTGCAACTTGGATTGATTTGGGGAGACACAGTCATAATTTATGAACATACCACCTTGAAGTGTGATGCTCTCCTTCAAGGGCCAACTTCGAAGGTTTTCCCTAGGAGGTGACCCCAATCTTTTCAACCCTAAATGCTCCTGACTCCCTTAATCAAGGTCTTCGAAATGGGACTGTTCAGATGTTATTTTTAGTGAGCAAATTCTTGCTTGATATTTATATTTCAGTTACAACATAAGGTAACAATTATGGCCTTCAAGAATTTAGGCGGGCCTGCAAAATGAGCAACCTGCATGATAATATTATGTCGTGCATGGTGAAATACTTTTGTTGAACACTGTCGCTAGATATTTTTCAGGACATCTTCCACACTGTTCATTGCCATCTGATTTGGAGGGCTCAGCTGTGAATTTAGGCCTTGATGGTATCGGATATTGGTAGCAACTAAAATGGTCCCACTGGTTTGGGTCCGAAGGGACTTCTGAAAATAATCAGAGCATGAACATCACTGATTACCTGTTGTTTCTACATGAATGATGATGGATAATGAAAAGCAGACCTGCATTACAAATTGGTTTGGACTTTTGTAAAACTTTGTCCATATTGCGAAATAATGCTGTTCTTTTTCATTTTTGTCTCATATTAGATGTCACCTAGCTGACATGGGGTAGAGAGAGCTGTCGATTGAAGTGCACTGTGTTGTGATTAAATACCTCCTACTCAGGCTTTTCTTGCAGTTAGTGATGGGATTGTGTAACCAGAGTAAAGGAGAAACACATACACAGACATTTCAGCCAAGTTTTCATTGTATAAGGTTCCGGAATTCTCTCCTCTATGGACACATCCCATGTAAAGGGTTAACGTTATTTCAGACTTACCTTCCATATGCAGGTTCCCCGAAACGAGGTGGGAAAGGTCCCCTGAACGGAGGAGGAGGAGGATTGGGAGGTCCTACAGTTGGGAAGCCAGGTCTGTTTCTGATGCCCAATGTACGGCAGTAGTACACAAGAAGGGCAGTCAGCATCATACCAACGAGAACCAACGCGACAACCCCGAGGATGAGGCCCGTGTCATACATCGCTCTGTCACAAGCCCGGCCAACGTAGCCATCATTGCACCTGTTTCAAAAATGGCGGAAAATGAGGGGAATTAATTACGCTTCATTATAATCATCATTTCTTCATGTTCTTGTTATGCAGAGTTATTTCACAATAAATTATAAAAGGTGGAGCTCAGGTAGAATGGAATTAGTATACAATAATTCAGGGAAGGCATTGATGCAGTGTGTGGGTAGCATGGGGTGACTAATAAGGATGTCAGGGACACCCTGTGTTAGGCCTGGAGGTCCCACCGGTTTCTCATCTAAATGTTGTGTAGAAAGAAATCAGACTTACACACATCTGGCCTTGTCATCCGGCATCTCACATTTACCGTTGATGCACAGGTCCAGCCTCTCCATCAGCTCACATGTTATCCATGACAAAGCTGCAAAAGGAATGTTAGCCCTTTAGGGTTTGCACAGTGATTTAATGTGGTGTACTCTTTCATAATTTGCCAGATTTCTCAGTCACCCTGGAGCCAAACTGTAAGGGTTGGCCCGATATGCCTAGAACAAAAGTAGTAGTACTGTCAGTATAAGTCAGATATAGATTGGTGTAGGCCACTGTGTGTGTATAATTATGTTTCTATAACCATCACACATGTTGATTGTTTCGACTTTACCTCATGCGATCATTCCGTCTTCCACTTTATAAAACATAATTATACAGTGACTTACTTGGACTATACTAACTGCTGTGAAAGTGCTTATTTTTACAGGTTTAATTTTCGCAGATGAGTGAAAATCGACAAATTCGCTGGTATTTATTCCATACTTTCACAGTATCACATACAGGGTTGATCATGTGCACTCACGTTCGAGACACTTGTCGTCATCTTCAGGTGCCTGGTAGTAGTTGGGTGAGCAGGAGCACAGGTAGCTCCCAACCGTGTTGATGCAATGCTTGGACTCCCCACACACGTAACCGTCAGTCTCACACTCATTAACATCTAGACATTATTGGTAGAATTTAGTGAGTAAAATATGTATGGCATGACATGAGGTACAAGTGTAGAGACTACACAGCCAAGAAAAATTATCTCATTTCAAGAAAATAAGTTTTTTAAACTCATCTGGCAGACAGGGCATTTGCTTTAAGAAAAACGTATTTTCTTATTTTTGTCTGTGTAACCTTTTATGCCATGAACTATCCAACCTGGTAGCTTCAGCAATATACAGGCCGGTACATAAATATTTTTAATAAAAGACACCTTAGCATCAGTGTAAGAGCACGAACCCTACATCGTTAACAAATGCTGAAATTTGCAGTGGGATATGAAAATTGCTAATTTAGTACACATTGTATAAGCCACACCCTATAAAACAAGGCTGAGTCTGGATTTATGAGAGATAACATTTTAACATTGTCTTACCATCACAGCTGCTGCTGGGGGTCCACTTGCCAGTGTCCTGGCACGTGATGGTAAAGGAGTAGGGGTTGAGTTTGTCGTAGGGTTGGTAGCCGGCTCTACAGGTGTAGGTCACTGTGTCTCCATACTCATACACAGTCCCCACACTCACAGGTTCAGCATTGGAAATGGCATCAGGGGCTGGACACTTCATACCTGACAAATGAAAATCATAATGTTTGTTTTTTGGATCGTTATTTGGCAATATTGATGACTGTTATTCCCACTTGATTTCACCTTTTAATAGCCAGATAAATAGTTCATGTTTTATCATGATGTAGAAATGCAATGCCGGTAAGTGACTCATCTGCACTACGAGGGTTGATCATGTCACCCTTTAACTCCATAGTGAAAAAAGTTCAAAGGTGGGACTTGAAATTACGATAAGTCTACAATCATGCCCTACTGATCAAAGGTTCATCAAACTCTGCACAACTATCATTTCATGACCAGAGTGAATACTTACTAGTACTCATTGACTTTGTTTAGGCCATATGGCATACCTCAATCATTCATTAAAACTTTAGAATTAATAACATACAACTTCAAAATGACACTTACGCTCACACGCCGGAAATGGGAATGGCATCCATAGACCACTCAGGGAACAAGTCGCTTGAAAGGTATCTCCAGTGTCTACCCCAACATAGGAGTTGTAGTAGGTGGGAGTGTAGCCATACAGGGGGGTGGGCTCATACACTGGGATACCCTGATACACCACCTTGTATCCATCCAGACAGCGGTACAGGACATTGTCTTCATAACTTGGAGACGAGGGAAGTCCTGGTGTAGCAACAGCATTTGGTACGTTGGGGAGGAGGTCACATTTTGGCTCTGAAGAAATGTAATTAGGTTTATATTCTAAAGGTTTTTAATTGGTTTCAATTTTGCTGTAAATGTATAGATTATTAATTTCTAAAAATGTTGTTTTTTTCTGAAACTAAAACTGAATGCATGCACCGTCATCCTTGATGGTATGGTGTTGATGAAAATGAATCTATCAGCAAGTTACTGTATAACAGCATGCTTTCCCCCTGCTGCTTAGATAATTTGGTATTTTGTCATTCAATGTGATTTTTTAGCCAGTTCAGTTTCCTTCTGTTTAGCCATTTTTTCATTAAAAAAAGAATCAGAATGTTTGTGTTTTGTCTGGATTCCAACAATATTGAGTAAAACCTCGAGTATAAGCGTAACACACGTATACGGGACTAGCGCATCCTGGTACCTCAGGTAGTCGGGGGCTAAACTCAATCTTCTTATCATGCTAATTCTCTCCCCTCACACCTAGAACAAAGGTGCTGATAAGAAATTCTCCCATAATGCACTGCTCTGGAGTCGGGGGCCTAACCACAATGCATTGCTCTGAGCCAAGATGGCGGCCCCCATAGCCTAATGCGCTAGTCCCGTATAAGCTGCACAAACTTCAGGATGATCCTATAAGCAGCACCAGCAATTTGACTATGGTGACTTTTGTACTGCATTATGATAACAAAAACTCGTGTATAAGCCACACCCCGACTCTGTAGTGATCCTATTAGTGGCACTGGAGATCTGACTCACATACTAGCCATGGCCTATGCGCAAAGTTTTACAGTTTATGGAAATTCCCAGTCAATGAATCTCCTAAATACTTTTTTAGAAGATAAAGACTATGATGTAACACTGACTTGAGGTTTACACATGATTGACTTACTTAGACATTTGTTGGTGTCCTCATCATACAGCTCATGGTAGGGACAGATACAAAAGTAGGACCCAACTGTATTACGACACTGTCCAAGGAAGCCGCAAATGTCATCATCAACACATTCATTCACTTCTCCACCTGTTGACAAAAGCAACATTCTATCCTGTTAAGTATATAAAAAGATATGAGCTACAATTTCCTATAGCTATTTCATAACTGCAATTAATCAATAGAAAGGATTATAATTTGTAAAAACTATTATTTCATCACTTTACCACTTTTCAGATGAAATGCAGTCTTCCTAGTTTTTATGCAATTTCATTATGCATTTTATGCAGGATTTGAACTTAGCTAAAATATTGAGGACACTCTTGGTTATCATTAGCATCAATATAATCTTATTTTGATTCTACAAAGACATCTTTGGTATTTGTTATTTCATAAGACATTACTCTCACATAAGAAAAAAATGAGGTAAATTTTCATAATTTCTTTGAATAGATATTATTCAACTTAAATGTCAAAGTTAGGGAATATTCCCTGACCATTGCAGGTGCCTGTGTCCTCAGACCAGACCAGTGGCCAGGTGCAGATACAGACGTATGATCCAGGTGTATTCCGGCACTGTCCCAACTCTCCACAGATACCAGTTGTCTGACACTCATCGATATCTAAATGGTATTATAAATTACTTTATCACATATTGTATGTGTGCTTTACTCAATCAATGAGCTCATAATTATTGCCATTAAAAAAGAGTTAAGTCAGAGAAAAGAAAAAAAATACAAATTTTCCTAACACTTTGAGATGCACAATACAAAAAAGTGCTGAGCATATGGAAATTGAAACTTGCCCAAAAGTAAATTTTCAACTTTGGTGATGGAACTATAAGAGAGAATACCTTTTTCTCATAGTGAATATGGCAGCCCCATTCACACCCCAGTTAGATGACTCTCGCCAGTTCTTTACAGCCGATAATGTTATCAAGTTACATAGCTAAACAGATTGATCCTTAGTAGTGTATACATAATTCTAGTGAACCTTTGTCCATAGAACTGGCCACAGCAGACAAACTTGTTATGTTTTTGATCTTACCTGTACATCCAACGCTCATGTCGTAGGGATCACCACTCAGGCCATTGGTAAACTGGTAACCATTTGAACATTCACAAAGCCAGGATCCCTGGAGGTTAATACAGTCAGTGAATGGACCGCAAGCATCTCTCTTCTTACAATTCCCTGGGAACGGTCCCTGACAGCCGTAGTGAACACCGTTATTACACTCGTCAATGTCTGCAACAGAATTAAGTATGTCCTTTTATTTTTTTGAAATTCAAGACTTCCTATGCTTTAGGGCAGTATTCAATGCCCCCATTGAATACAATATGGCTGTATTCAATGGGATAAGAAAAAAATACATTTTCCTTCATTAATTCAAAGGGCTTCAAATAAAAAATAAACACAAATTTCAACTACATTGATACCTCCTCTGATATATTTCACTCGCCTGCAGCTTCATGGGATATGGTCCAAACCCTAACTTGTGAAATAAGATGGTATCAATGGTTGTTGGCATTTGTCTATATCTTAGGTGGTGGTCACTATTTAACAATAGGGTCACCAAAAATGACATCTCTTGCTGGTGTAAAACCGCAATGATCTATACAGGGAGAAACATGCTGTATCTGACAGAATCCAGTAGTTAAGAATTTAAAATAAGGATACACTGTCCTTGAGCTGTCAGTTCTCAACAACCATTTTGGAACTCACTATTTCAACACCAACTTCCAGGCATGAAATTAAATTAGAGGGATTTCCCCTAACATCACCATCTGTTGGGTTCTAAGTATGATGATGATTATTAGTAAATAAGTACCTACCAATGCCAGTTATTGCAAAATATGGGCTTGTAGTACTGCAAAGAGTTGAAATTATTTTCGCTGAACCACTCATGTAACAATCTTCATAGCAATAGGTGTCAGGAGCATTACTAGTTGACCATGGATCGCAGTGCTTGTCAAGAAAATAGATGGTTGGGGGAACAGGTGTTACCACCTGGGGAGATTCCACATCGTCTTCACTATAAACATCACAACTGAAAATAAAAAAAATAAAAAAATAAAATAAAACATAAAGGAAAATGTAGTTGAATACTTGAAGAGTTTGGATGCAAATTCTAAAAATAGGGACAAAAATCTGACAAAAATCATCATTATTGAAAGAGAAATATAATCCTCAAACTATCTTTCCAAGGTTTACTTTTTTTGATATCATTAGCACCTACTCAGTATACACTCTGTTACCAAAGTATGATAATTGACCACATGGTGTCTTTACAAAAAGGACTATAATTATGCTTCAATTGCTTCAACATCTGAAAAAGGTCATCTCTGCGCATGGCTGCAGAGCAGTTGTTCCTCATCAGACTGATAGGCAGCTCCACTATATCGCAAAGTTTAAATTCATGTACAGAGAGGACTGACCCAAAGGACGGATATCCTTTATGCTAGTACCGTAAAACCAGAGGTATGAGGTAAAACCGTAGGTATAAGCCAAACTCGCGTACAAGAATCAAGAACTCACGTACAAGTTTATACAGTCTGATACTTTATCACAGTAGTTTGTGGCACTCGGGTGGTTGTCTACCTTTGTTGTGTCGCTAACCGGGCCTAGGTAGCCCAGTGGGAAACCATACTTTATCATATCCAAGAGGAGTGGGTCCCTGTGTGATAGGTACTTCTCCCAGGCGGATATGTTGAGGGAAGTGGGAAGCACTAGTCTGGATACCATGTGGTTGGGAAGCCCTGTGGCCCTCACTACATCATATATTTTTGCATATTGTGCTGTTTTATTGTCACTGGTAGCACTGTGAGCGAAGCTAGGCCAGAATGTTTTTCTGTATTCTGAGAGTACAGATGGAGATATGTCTATGTCTATATGCTCGTGGTTCCCTTTGGCTATTTGTCTGACCCTATCAAAGTATGTGGGGAGGCTCTGTAGGCTGGCAGTGTGTGCATGCTTACCAGTGTCACTGTCAGTGTTGACTGAGTCAGCTGATTGACTGAGATACCCTTCCCCGATCGATTCTGCCGGAGATTTTCCATAATTTATGGTTTGTGGGTGTGTGAGTGATGGTTCTTCACTGCTGCTGCCATTTATAGCGCTTCTGGGTGCAGGGGCGCTACGATAGCACTCCTTTTCGCTAGAATTCGCCTTGTTTACCTCTCGTACGGGGTCGGCGTGGGCGCTGCCATGTTGATTATTGACGTCTCGTCTCCTCTCGCCGTTCGCGAGAGGGTGCGAGATTCGGAAATTGTTGTTGTTTTGACAATTTTCGGCTTGCCGACGGGTCGATATTTCCAGTTTTAGGCCGTTTTGAGGGCTGAGACGTGTCCCATTCTCTTAATTTTGAATTCTAGGCCGAAAACATGTGCTGGGGGGTTGGAATGGTGGTAATCTAGGCCAGTTTGAGCATTTTTATTGATTCGAATCGATGCGAGTTGGCACCGGCCATGTTGATCTTTGTCGTCTTGTCTTGTCTCGGCGAGCCTCGTCAAGTCTCGTCTCCTCTCGCGGGGCGCGAGAGGGCACGAGAGCACCACGGATTCCGGGGAGGGGTTATTATTTCGATTGAGGTGTCCGTTACCACCCTGTGCGGACGCACCGTTTGAGTCCGCAATATACTGTTTTTGTCCGGTTTGGGGGATGTTATTGTCCG
The DNA here is from genome assembly GCA_947462335.1 of Harmothoe impar. NCBI lineage: Eukaryota > Metazoa > Annelida > Polychaeta > Phyllodocida > Polynoidae > Harmothoe > Harmothoe impar. Next base: position 42,910,275 of record OX381717.1, on the reverse strand, counting down.
GGGGGATCCCTACCATCTCCCTTGGTGCTGGAAGCCCCCTTCCACATTTTTTGGCTGGTGCTGTGGGGGGTTTTGGGCAGTGGGGGGTGGTGTTGTGTGTTCATAGGCCTACCTCCCATAGCTGCTACTGCATTATTGCAGTTTGTTAGATTATGGTGGGATAGCCACTTCCCTGATACACTATTGCAGTGGGTCTGGGTGGGGTGGTTACCATGGTTACGCGAGGGGGGTAAGGAGGTAGAGGTGCGGTAGTCCCTTTCCACATTTCCTGACAAACCGAGGGATCTGACATTATGTATGGCCTGTTTGTTGGGCCAACTGAATGTATCCCTCTCTATGAGATCAAACACCCTCTGTGCCATGATTTTTTCCCATGATCTCCCACTTAGTCGGTCGGACATGATGTCATGTAGATGACTCAGGATGAAGGGGTTGTTTTCCTGGTCCTCTCTTTTGTCATCCTCTAAGAGGGCTACAATAGCGGTCATGTATTCAAGTTCTGGGAGTTTATGCCTATTATCTAGCCTTTGCTTGATGGTGGGGGCACCATGCCTTTCCACATACATATAGGGTTTCATAATGGGATTTCTTATGAGTGGGTCATGTGCATGACTTCCCCTACCTGTTGTGAGAATGGCTGCCATGACCTCCCGTTTGAGCTCGTCGTCGATGAAGCCGTCGTAGTTCTGACTCCGTCGTAGATTCCTGGGTGATGGTATCCTCCTGTGTGGTGTGGGTACCTCCTCCAGTGATATAGATCTCCTGCTCCTGGGATCCCTGTGGGTATTCCTCCTGTGCCGGTCCTCTGGCCGCGACGGGGTGTCCTCGCGTTGGGGTGGTGTGTCCTCCTGCCGGGGTGGTGTGACCTCGTGCCAAGGTCTCCTCTGCTTCTCCCTGGACCTCCTGGGGGACCGGGGAGGGGTCCTCTCCTCCAGCTCCTCCTCGTCCGAAGATGGTGCCCTGGGCTTCTTCTTCTTCACGATGGGCTTCCTTGGAGGTTCAACGCTTTTGGATATAATCAGGTCTAGCTTCATGCTTATATCCTTTATATCACCCTCCAGTGCTGTGCCTCTGTAGTGTTGGGAGTGGGGTCCACCTCGGGGACCACCTCCTCCTGGTCAGTCTCATCATCAGCCTCATACTCCTTAGCCTTCAGTTTGCTCACCCTGGCAGACCTTCTAGGGGCCTTCTTCTTGGCTATCTCCTTTTTCTTTGGTGGCATTGTGGGTTGGTGTATAGATCTATGGGGTAGATCTATAGTGGTAGGTCCAGTGGTAGCTCCAGTGAAAACCTGACCTCCTTGGAAGGCTTGTTGTGGTGGAGTGAGGAAGTAGGGCATGTACAGGTGAGTGGTGGAGTGTAGTTGGGGCTTACATAAGGTGGGTCAATATAACAGGTGAGGGAGTTACAGTAGGTAGGGTAGTGTGGTGGGGGTGGTATATAGTAGGTAGGATAATGTGATCTGCCCAGAGAGGGCCATGAATGACAAACCATGCGCGCATGGTCACCCAATGATGTAGATTGAAGGCCACCTGTCACTGGTCACTGCTTAATAGAGGACAGAGCCAGTTACACTTACATTTGAACTATAGAAAGTTCTACTTACTCATACAACATAATTTGTTCATCATTATTGTCATTGAAGTTTGATTCACGCCACATATTAGTGCCAAGGGTGAAACAGATCCGGCGAGCATTAGACTGTGTGTAGAGTGCGTTGCACATCCTTTGGTAGTTTGTTGCGGGAAATGTTTCATCTATGTTATACTGCACATAACCAGTGCAAGCGGCGTCTGGATCACCCCTAACCACATTAATAGGAGTGTTTGGTTCCATTCTCACACGAACTGAAAGGAAAATGTTTTGAGATCAAAAAGTGTTTTACCATGAATGAGTGTCTATACCCCATGTGCACTTTATGCTGGTAAGATGTGGATATGCTGTATTTTGTGGACATTTTGTGATGGTTGGGTATGGACAGATTGTATTTACGGACAATTCGTGATGGTAGGTAGTGGACAAGCTGTATTTTGTGGACACTTTGTGTTGAAAGGCTGTGGGAGTCACTGCATAAATATTGCCATTCAAGTAAAGATTGGACTGCTTAAAGTCACACTTTAAGCATATTAAATTTTTAATGTTGGTAAATGCCACTTAAAGCCGCTTAAATGTCATAATGACCTTTCCCTGATATTAACATGTCTTTTAGTGAACTTAAAGCAGCTTAAAGTGTGACATTAGGATTGTATTCTGTGGGCATTGTGTGATGATAAGTGTTAATTTGGTCTCATTATCCTTCTTGTCTATCTTCCTCACTGTCCTTTCCTGTATGGCATCTTGGCGGATTTGCCTTCACTAATTTTGATATTGCGTTGCAGTTATGTTCATAATTTGCTGGTCCTTTATGTCGAACTACTCTTCTGTAAGAAGGACTTTCGCCCGACTTATCGTGAAGTGTGAAGCATAAAATCATGGTAACTATATTTGCTTATGATACAAATGATTAAAATGGTAGGCCGGTAACTCATGGTCAACTATGATATAAAAACCAGGGTATATCATACTATTGATATATTGATAGAATTAGGTTGTTGGCGTGTCCTCGAGTCAATATCTGCTCTTCTTCACGGCACCTGGAGAGGTGCCGTGAAGATATCGACGAGAAGACAGGCCAATTACCTAATTCTATCTTTATCCCACAAGAAAAAGAGACAATGGTCAAGGTTATCAATTATCAAAGGTTTTAAAGTAAATTAGGCCATCAAATTCTGTAATATCGCATTATCCAAGGCCTCTAAAGAACCCCCTTCAGGGCCCCAATCTGTGGAGCGCTTGGAAACGGAAATGGGTCATGTTGCTAAGGGCTACAGAGAGTTGTTAATGTGGGCCCCTCTGATAGGGCCGGTAAATGGCTTCTTACTGCAGTGTAGAGTGAGAATGCCCCAGAAATGAATTGAAAATCGAAGAGTATGGATCAAACTGCCCGGAAAACTTGTTTTTTGTTCTTAGTTTGCAACAATTCTCCCGAAAATTACAATTATTCATCCTAGTCCCAAAACGCAGCCTTCCTTCACCCTGTGAACCAATCAGCACGCCCTGTTTTCACAACCTTGACAACATAGTAAAACTGCTTGATAACATCAAATATTACTTGACAACATCAAATATCGATCTGATATTTGAGGTCTTGATATTTGATTCAAACACCACATCGAGTGGGATAAACGATGGGATTCTCGTAGTTATAGAAAGTGAGATATACCAAAGTGGGAGAAAATGACAAAGATGTGTGAAAAAAAACATGGTAAATCATGTTTGTGAACCATAATGAATCACAAGTTTTGTGATATACTATGAGAAATATGACAATCCATGATTCTGTTTACACTGTAATCAATAGTTTATGATAATGCTTAACCCTTTCACCACTGGCTTTCCTGTAACTCAATGCAATTTTGTGCAATATATTGGCTTACCACGTGAAAGGGTAAATAGAATCAGAGTTTGCAGCACATTGATAGTGGTCAGTAACTGGGTAACCCTGGTAGACTAGAGTAAATCATAAAACAACATGGTGTATCATGGTCCTGTAGTGATAACCGGCTATGTGGGGATTAGAATAAAGGATGACAACACAGAATAATTCATGTTAAATGGAAGTAAATATATTCAGGATAAATACAGGTACAAATATGCAAATACTGTCACAGCTCTAACTAAGCTAAATAATTCATACAAGAATGCCACCAGAAAGATAGGTACAGCGTCATGCTAGGGTACAAACCTTTGGGTAGTGGAGTAGTCTCTTGTTTCTTGAATCTTGTCTTAGTAAATCTGACCAAAAAGCCCAGTGCTCCCAACCCTCATCAAGATTGGAATGTTTATGAACAACCATTTTGATTGGTTAAAAGTCTCCATGTTCCATCCCACAATGCAATTGTGCATCCTAATCCATGTTCCTTCCCATGATGCAAAGTCCAAGATGGTGGAGAAGGTGCCCCAAAATCTCAGAATAGGCCTAGCTAAAAATACTAACTCGTCAATATCTCAGGAAGTACATAAAGTTGAGAGTCCTTATTTACAGGGATTGTAGCAACATATATAATCTATTACTTGTGTAATTTATAGAGTGTGACACACTCTCTAAGGGAAGTTACGAGCGCCGGAGTGGCGAGGTTGGTAGCGTTTTTGTCGTCGTAGCTCGTCATAGATCGTCGTAGAGGCATACTCATTACACTCTCCCTTTCTTAATATTTAGCTCGTCCTCGAGCTAACATAACCTCCTATATAACGGAAAATCCTGGTCTAATAATTATCCTAACTGTTACATACATAGCAAAACCTCGTAGAACTAGTATAACTTGGTTATGTACCATATGAATATGTTAAATACTTCCTGACCTGTGACAGATAATTCCATCTAGATCAATCAAGTTTTGACATAATATTCTGTGTATGAAGTTATCATCAGCATCGTCTATCTTCTTCAATATCCGCTCATCTGTAATCGTCCAGTGCTTCATACTTGTTAACTTCCGTGGGTATCCACCCTTTCGTCCAATATTTGGTACTGGTTAACATCTGTGGGCATCCACCCTTTCGTCCAATACTTTATAACATCTGTGGGCATCCACCCTTTCGTCCAATATTTCATGACATCTGTGGGCATCCACCCTTTCGTCCAATACTTCATAACATCTGTGGGCATCCACCCTTTCGTCCAATACCTAGCTGTGTAAGTGGGTCGTACTGACCAAGTTTTTAGTGAATGCAATAACATGTACACAGTGACTCACCCACTGAATAAACTATCAGCGATATACAACATCAACATTCAAATAGTTATTTGGCATACACATGTGTGAGTGAAAAATTCACGGGATATTAAAATTCAATGCAAATCTAATGATAAAATCAATATTGTTCCTCCCCTCCTTTAAAAAAATTGATTACCACATCAATTACCATATATGGCGCTCATAAGCGAGAGAACAATATTCTCTAAGCAAAGTTTATCAGTGAGTAGTATGACCATGAGATAGGCGGACATCATTATCTCTCCAGCTCCACTCCCAGTTGTTTCCACGCATGAAGTCACATCCTAGCACTAGTTCTGGGCAAACATCAGTGATTAAGAAGTCATGTTTGAATACACCCAGTCTGCTTTGAAGTGTCAAGTGTGCAATGTTTTTGATCTCCATCGGTGTATTATTAACTGCATATAGCTGTAGTCCTGGATCCATAGGTCTCATATCGAGAGATACATTTCTTAGCTGCAGTCGGTGCAGGAGTTCCGTACCCATCAAGGACCTTTCAGTGCCTGTATCGATAAGGGCAGCAACATGTTCATCTCCTTGCGGGGTAGATATAGCAACCATCACCCGCATCTCCTCTAGTGCAGGTTTTATGACTTTTATCCCAACCATACGTACTGAAGCTTGGTCCGTAGTTCTTATTATTGGCACTGTGTCCAATGGTCTTGGGCGTGCATCATTTGTCTGTGAGTATGATCTGTTTTGCTGTATGGCAGAATTTGGGTGCGGGCTGTCTCGATGGCCAGGGGGATTCCAGGTTGATTGATTTCTTCCAGGTGAGGCAGAACGTCCTCTTGTACTATACTGATTACTTGGTGAGTGTGAATATCTGCCATGGGGACTTTGTGTCCTGGGACAGTCCCTCTTGTAATGCCTGGGGTCGCCACAGGTGAAACATCCCATGGTTTGACTTCTCCCTGGTGACTGGTTCTGGCTGCGAGCTGGGCTGCGAGGGCAGTCACGTCTTACATGGTTCAAATCACCGCAGGTATAACATTTGCGTGCAGAATGGGGACTCGGTGTGCGGGCTCTTGGGCACTGTCTCTGCCAGTGGTTTATCTCACCACACGTGTAGCATCCTGAGCTTTGTCTTTGTGGACTCTGACTCTTCCTGACATCGGCCAGTTCAGATGTTAATAATTCCACCTTTTGTTTTAAGTCCATTATTTCTCTCGGAGAAGTCGCATTAAGTCCTTCGTGACTGGTTCCTCTGAACCTAACTTTTGTGACATTGTCTCGATTCTCAGCGCCATGCCATGCTTCCTCTCTATCTGCGGCTTTAACGGCAAAGTCAAGTGAGCTTGGTTCTGCATCATATACGGCCTTACTCAGGGCTGGCGTAGTCAAAGCTTGGGTGAATCTTTCGATAGCCATGACCTCCGCTGCATCTGCGGAAAACCCAGGGTATGCTAGTTTTACCAAATATCTGATGTCTTGAGCGAGAGCAGCCAAAGTCTCGTTTTCTTTCCTCACTCGACCCTTCAGGGCAGCCTGATGTACTGCAGCCTGTTGTTGTGCTCCAAATCTATGCTGTAAGGCTTCGTCAAGGCATCTGAAAGATCTGGTGACAGACATACTTCCACCATCCACGAATCGCTGTGCTTCGCCTTCTAATTGGACTAGAAGTATGTCAAGTTTTTCGTCTTCGTCCCAATTATTCAAGCGGGTAAGTCTTGAAAAATAACTCTTGTACTCTTCCCATGGTACCGATCCGCTATACGATTTAGGCTTCACAAGGTTGATTCTCTTTTTCCGGCTAGTGGTACTTTCACTCGAGCTTGATCTGCGATGATGTGGTCGGGACGACTGCCGTCGCGGTGAAGGTGACCGTCTCCTGTATGGAGATTGGGACTGTCTTCTCTTGGGGGATGGTGGAGATTTGGATCGTCTTCCTCTTCTCTTGCCTCCCTCACGAGGACTGGTAGGATACCTGTAATCGCGATCTCTTCCTTGTTGTCGTTGATCTCTGCCGGATGAATCATCAGCTGATGAATCTATGTGTGAAGGGCTTTGTGCGAGTACATATAGACCATCTACTTTGTACCCTCGAACGTCATGTCTTCTTCCGTTTGATGAGATGTGTTCACGGTGATGACGTCTCTCCTCTACTGGTGATGAGTGTCTCGGCCTGCGTCTATCATCTCGGGGAGATGAGTGTCTCAGTTGGCGTCTTTTGTCTCGAGGCGATGAATATCTCGGCTGGCGTCGTTCGTCTCGAGGCGATGAATATCTCAGCTGGTGCCGTTCGTCTCGAGGAGATGAGTGTCTCGGCTGGCGTCGTTCATCTCGAGGAGATGAATGTCTCGGCTGGCGCCGTTTGTCTCGAGGAGATGAGTGTCTCGGCTGGCGTCGTTCATCTCGAGGAGATGAATATCTCGGCTGGCGTCGTTCGTCTCGAGGAGATGAGTGTCTCGGCTGGCGTCGTTCATCTCGAGGAGATGAATATCTCGGCTGGCGCCGTTCGTCTCGAGGAGCTGAGTGTCTCGGCTGGCGTCGTTCGTCTCGAGGCGATGAATATCTCAGCTGGTGCCGTTCGTCTCGAGGAGATGAGTGTTTCGGCTGGCGTCGTTCATCTCGAGGAGATGAATGTCTCGGCTGGCGCCGTTTGTCTCGAGGAGATGAGTGTCTCGGCTGGCGTCGTTCATCTCGAGGAGATGAATATCTCGGCTGGCGTCGTTCGTCTCGAGGAGATGAGTGTCTCGGCTGGCGTCGTTCATCTCGAGGAGATGAATATCTCGGCTGGCGCCGTTCGTCTCGAGGAGCTGAGTGTCTCGGCTGGCGTCGTTCGTCTCGAGGAGATGAGTCTCTCGGCTGCCGGTAGTCTTCTCCTCTTCTTGAGCCATGACGGCGTCTATCGGAGACGGAAGATGAAGTCACACCGGACCTACCTGGTCTTCTGTGTGGTGAGGAAGATCCTTCAGTAGAGCTAGAAGAAGATGATCTCCTTGGATGATCCATCCGGCGAGTGGTCCTAAGTCTTGGACGTGGGGCTGTCATATTGGGAAAAAGGTTGCGTCTAACAGGACTGGAATCAGTGTCGTCCATCCGTGGACATCCTCTGTTGGTACGATTATCCGCTCTTGCATGGGTCTGACCTTCACCTTGAACTTGGATGTGACCTTGGAGTTGACCTTGTGCTCGGAGTTGGATGTCGCCTTGAACTTGACCTTGGGCTTAACCTTGGATGTCACTTCGGACTTGACCCTGAACTTGACCTTGACTCTGACCTCTATCTCGGATGTCTCGAGGTTGATAAATACCAGATGCCACTAGTCCACGAAGAGCGTCAGGCACGTCTGGCTGGTTTGAGATGTGCTGCATAGATAGATGGGCCAAGTTGTTGACGGCATGAACGATGGCTTTATTAGAATCTTGCATTGTCTGCCGATCGTGTGGCACAATGGATCTCTGCCTCTCTGCATCCGAGTTCTGCTGGTAACGTGAGTCGTCGCTTGAGCAATAATCAAATCTGCTGCTTCTCATCTCGTCTTGTCGATCTTGCTGCTTGCTTTGAACTTGAATGGCAGAGTCGCCTCGATCCAGATTCGACTGAATACCGGGTATGGTACTTGCAGCGGATGTACGAGTAGAAGCATCAGCGGAAGCATCAGCGGAAGCGCCTGTATTGGCGGGGCTCGGTGGCCAACGGTCTTTCTCTAAGTAGCGGGGATAGAAATCACGAGGTCGCTTCGGACTTGTGTCCCGCGATGTGTCGGACCTTGACATAGCGCCCAACTTCCCGATGACAATTGTATGGCAATTATACAAAATTACTCAAAAGATACTCAATTGATTTGTACAACCACGGAACAATTCCGAGATCGCTGTAACCTATGGTGGACTTTCCTAACACCCTAACTCACTCTACAATATAAGTTGTCAATATTAATATAATCAACAATTAATAGTCAAGACAATAACCACGAAGCTATGAAAATAAAGACCTGCACAGAACTCTTGATGAGTGTGTGTGTGGGGGGGGGGGGTATTAGTATTACATACCGGTGGAAGCGGTTTTAGTTTCGGTTCTGTTTTGGCCCTAGAAAACGCACCTCAAACTCAATGATGGCTTTACCAAAGGTTGTGCAAACCCAGGGAATCTTTGACAATATATCCTACCTCCTATAACCGTCTTCTAATAGTGATTTAAAAGATGGGAATGAGATGCAAACAGAGACAAAAGTCGACGACGAAGTCGGCGACGATCTTCAAATACCGTACAATAAAAATGCTTAAAGTTTTGGACCTATCACGGCTCAAATTACACCTTTAGAACCGGGATTTCGGTGGATTTTCAGCCTCTGAGTGTCCTAGCACACAAAATTTACAAATACAATTTTGACAAACAGTTTAGAAGTGATTTACAAATTGAAAGCTGTCCTAATCCAAGAGCAAAATTGATGTGCAAGACGGCGACGAAGTCGGCCGCTATTTTGATGAAATATCGATGTAGGCTAGGTTACAAAACACACCTTTAGAATCAATCTATGGCCAGAATTTCAACCTCCGAGTGTCTAATCCACAAATGTGATGTTGGCAGGTCGTTTGAATGTGCTTTGGAAGGGTTCAGTAACTTTAGACAGCCACAAAACAGTGTTGTTGTTGACGTGAAAGTCGTCGACAAAGTCGGCCGATATTTTGACAAAATGTCAAAATACAAATTACAAGGTTAGGATCGGAATTTTCGGCAGATATTCCTCACCGAGTGTTCTAGTACATGACCACACTATGTTCCCAAGTGACAAGTGATCTAGAAGGTGGTAGCTTGTCTAAATACAGAGACAAGTCGACGACGGTTTTGAAAGTTATCTAGGCTAGAAATGATTACTTTCGGACCTGTCACAGCCCAACAAAATATGCCTCACACACAATATAATCTTCACCAAACGTTGTGATACTCACGTAGGTTTGTTAGGACGTGTTCCTACATGGTATAGGCGTGATTTGGAGGTAGTTTGACGGTGGAAACTGATAGAAATCTGACCCGGTACAGGGAGATTTGTTGACGATGTATTGAAAGAGGGTTTGGCGGCGATGGCGCTCTGCCAACGTCCGTCGCGATGGGCGCTGCTTAGCGACCCTACAACAAGTGCTTGACCACCGAGCGTGGTTGCCAAGCAACAGGTACAACAAATGTGCGGCCCTGGTGACGGGCGTCGCCAAACCTATCACAAACGCAATCTTTCAGACAATCTACAAAATCGTAAATATGTAAATGTGTTTTGAAGTCAGCTAGGATTGTCTCAATACAGAGACAAAAGTCGACGGCAATTTCGGCTCACAACTTGTCAGGTAGCTTAACTAGGCCTAGTCTACGGCACCTCGCCGTATTTCTCGGCGAACCAAATTGGAAATTTTGATGAAAACGCTTCAAATTTCGGGTAGTGGGGGGTTCTAGACTCCAATATAGAGCCTAAAAAAACTTCTGACACCAATGTAGTGATCATGGGCTATGTGGGGATTAGAATAAAGGATGACAACACAGAATAATTCATGTTAAATGGAAGTAAATATATTCAGGATAAATACAGGTACAAATATGCAAATACTGTCACAGCTCTAACTAAGCTAAATAATTCATACAAGAATGCCACCAGAAAGATAGGTACAGCGTCATGCTAGGGTACAAACCTTTGGGTAGTGGAGTAGTCTCTTGTTTCTTGAATCTTGTCTTAGTAAATCTGACTAAAAAGCCCAGTGCTCCCAACCCTCATCAAGATTGGAATGTTTATGAACAACCATTTTGATTGGTTAAAAGTCTCCATGTTCCATCCCACAATGCAATTGTGCATCCTAATCCATGTTCCTTCCCATGATGCAAAGTCCAAGATGGTGGAGAAGGTGCCCCAAAATCTCAGAATAGGCCTAGCTAAAAATACTAACTCGTCAATATCTCAGGAAGTACATAAAGTTGAGAGTCCTTATTTACAGGGATTGTAGCAACATATATAATCTATTACTTGTGTAATTTATAGAGTGTGACACACTCTCTAAGGGAAGTTACGAGCGCCGGAGTGGCGAGGTTGGTAGCGTTTTTGTCGTCGTAGCTCGTCATAGATCGTCGTAGAGGCATACTCATTACAGTCCGTCCTTGTAAACCATGTTAATATATTGAATATCATTTTACCTGGGTAGGTCGCCACGTTGGAGGGTGCAGCTAGGGGCTGGCTCTGGACCACACCCGCGGGCCCACTCGGTGTCAGGGTGATGACGACTCCCGCATAATGTCCTGAATAATAATTTTAAAATTCATTTACATATATATTATGGATTATTATGATATTATATACATACTCACAACTACTCGTATATTAAACTAGGTAAGGCACCTGAAGAGGAAAGTGCTTTCTCATCACCAAGCACTGATAAATATGCCTTTTCCCCCTTTTTTTCACGGGCTATATATATTATAGTGCATATGATATTTCCTTTTTGTTCCCAAAATTCATAGAGTAGATATCATTTGACATTATAATTATGAACTATGGCCGGATGACAGCGGTTCGTGCCCCTTCCCATACAACATGCAGACTTGTCATTTCCTTATCAACCGACAGGCCCCCTTATCATAGGAAAGCCATTTGTTATGAAATCTAGATGAAATACTGATTGGAGGGCTCTCTGGTAGACCTATGAATTCAATGTGAGAGCCTATGTGTTTTTATTGTTCACAATGACTCCAAATTTCTCATATAGGGGAGGCCTGGGAGAATTGGGACACTAAATTTAAATCATAACATGTTTGCTTGTGATTTCTACAATGCCAACAATAACCAAATGCCTTTGTTTCATGAAGAAAGGCTACCAATAAACCTTTCATTTGGACTATTTAGATTCATCCTAGCTTGCCATGATTCCCGTCTAGGGCCTTTTGAAACTTTGAGAAATTCCAGGGAGAACTGGGACACTTCGAGGAGAACTGGGACACTGCCTAGGGAGAACTGGGACACACCAGGGAGAACTGGGACAGTGTAAATAGTGTGACTATTAACCAATGACACATCATTTTGCTTTACTTTACATTCAATATGACCATATGTAACATATTTGCTTCAGTCATAGGTCTGAGAGAAAAATAATTAAAGCACAATAAATCTTCACCCAGAGTGTCCCAGTTCCCCCCGATAGTCAAGAGTGTCCCAGTTCTCCCTGCAATGAGTGTCCCAGTTCTCCCCAGGTTGAGATTTTGAAGCAAAATGTTAATACAGTTCAAAATATGCTTAACTGTGTTTTTGTAAGTAGCTGGTCATTTTGCCATCTATCAACGCTACATAATGCAACACTGAAATATTTCATCATCCAAAGGTAACACTAAGTAAATCTAATCGTCCGAGACCTGAAAAAAAAACTTTTTTTCCTAAAAATGTCATAATCTGTTATAGTTCCAAGTATAATGACATCACAGTAATTTTTTTTATCATAAAAAACTTAAATATTATTGGCCCAAAAAATAGCATCGGTGGTTATGCATTTAAGTTATTGGCTATGGGCAGAATACACAGTGTCCCAGTTCTCCTTTGTCCCAATTCTCCCAGGCCTCCCCTAGACTTTCAGGCACTTGATATTATGGAAACATATTAAAAATAAAAAGTCACCAAGAATTAGCTGGTAATGTATCTTTAACAACAGGGTAGGAAAAAGACGTTTTGCATGAGCGCTGGCAATATCAGCCCCCTATCCAATGTCAGAGGGGTCAAAACTTTTCTGCCCCCCGCCCTATCTGCAATGGAGCAACCCACTGTCTTTTTTAAGCCCCCCCCCCCTAAAATTCAATGAGTCTCAACCCCCTCCCCATGTTGTGAAATATTGGCAACGACCTCCATTAGCTGCTTAAAGTGGCATTCTCACCGAGCGTTTCCCACTCACAATTCTAGTACTGTTCTAGTCTACTATGTGGTAAGTGCGAGTGGTGAGAATGCCCCTTTAACATACATGGTGTATCCATGGGGGGGTCAGGCAGGATGTACAGGTAGGTGCAGGCCCTATTCAACAGGTGGCATGTACAGAAAATAACCTACTTGTTATCATGCACAACATGGTATGTGTGTGTATTACGTTGCTTGACCCATCTTAACATCTGTTTCAATTATAGTTCCTTTTTGTGCTTTGAGATAACTACCGAGAATTAGCTATAGATTACTTGCACTGTTATGACATTTAAGAAGATGGTGGTCTTTCGGTAAATCATGAGTGGTCCGATTATTAAGTCTGTTTCTCACATATTGAAACATGGACAAATAATAAGTTGTGAGTTGAGTAATAAAGATGCTGGAAACTGGCAAGTGGATATCATACATGAAAATACTCAGACATACAGTATTGAAAATATTATGAAAAGCAATAATATGAATTTGCTGTTGACATTTAACTAGATATTCGATCACAGATAATGACAGGCATATCTAAGCAGCGTGTCATGATAGTACAATGCTATTCATCGATTTTTCTCAAGAATATGTATGTAGTGTTGGTCATAATCATGTTTAGTAAGACATAGATGAAGTAATATTCTATTTACCCTTGTTCATAAGCAAAAATTCTTTTTCTACCTAGTGTAGTACCAATTACCAACATTACATTATTTTTCAGATATGTTCATTATTCGATTTGTTATTGGCCACCTGATGAGATTGATAATTCAACACTCATGTGTGAGTTGTATGAAAATAGTTGTATTCTGGGCAAGTATGGTTGTGGATTCATTATGTTTTGGCCACCGATTTATCTCTTTCTTATAGAACAGTGCACCAGGTGAATACAATTATTTTATCACCACAGTGTACTATTATGCCCTTTTTCCCCAGTCACAATGGGTGACTGGGAAAATGCCAATGTGTATCATTCTCCTTTGTTTATGGCATCAAGCTTGCCAAGTGAGAATAAAGGAGAGGCCCTTGTGCGTGACTGCAATGTACTCCAAGATAAAATGTATGAGGAAGAGGTAGCGTAGTAGGTATCCTCACTGTTAAGGTGTCGAATTTTCGCTTTTGGCTTTGATATATAAACAAAGTCATGAATAATTGATATGTCAAAATATTGACTCTCTTAGATCATTTTTTCCCTCCTTTCCTCAATTGCGGTAGAATAGGGCAAAGTAAGCTTTGCCCCCCTCTAACATTAAAAAAGCGGAAATTGTGGACTCAAAAGTTGCCTAGAATACAAAAATAACATGGTTAATTTGCTGAAAATTAATAGAAATGTAGAATTTCAAAATTGTTTTATCAAGAGCCCTGGATTGTGTGTCAAACCACTCAGGGAACATCATTCAAAGGGTAAAAATCATTATTCCACACTTTTTCTTGGATCCAAGGCCCCAATAACGCTTCTTCTTCTGTTACGCACAAAGTGCGGGTGCACATGGCCACCTAGTTTTCCTGACTATCTTTAGCCACTCCTTTCTGTCTTTTGCTATTTCCTTTGCTCTGTCTATTGTCAATCCCAGTTGTTTGAGATCTTTCTCCAGTGTTTTTATCAAGGTTGCTTTTTGTCCTCCTCTCAGCTTTTTCACATTTCTAGTGGCTTCCTCCAGTGCTTGTTGTGCTGGAGTGTCGCAGTGCAGTCTCATTACATACCCGAACCATCTTATCCGCCTCTTTCTGATGGTGTCACTCCATTTCCAGTCTTTTGTTATCTCATTTAGTCTCTCGGTTGAGATCTTCTTGGGCCATTTGATGTTTATCGCCCTTCTTTGTAGTCTCCGTTGGTATGAGTCTATTTTGTTCTTGATTGTCTTTGTGACAGTCCACAGCTCTGAGTTGTAGAGGAAGATGCTCTCGACACATGCACGGAATATTCTTAGCTTGGTCTAATTGTTGAGTCTGTTGTTTTTCAAAGATATGTGTGTACAGGCAAGGGGAAAGAGATATCCAAAAAAAATGTCAACTTTAAAATTGATATCATAAGCTTTCCAGTGATATATTACACAAGAAGATGTCATTTCTAGTTTTTGAGAAATGGCTATATGAATATGGGTGGGCATTGCCGTATCCAAAATCCCAATAAGCTCTAAGTCCCATAGTTCCCTAGATATCTCTATCTAATTAGCATAATTAGAATAATTAGAAAATGATCATACATTTTTATCCTATAGGCCATAGATTTTGATCTAGAAATGGTAATACTATTCTGTTTTGAGCATAGCAATCCTCCTGAATCATTCTATCAATGAGCAACTTTTTTTTCTTTATTTGGAATGAAAATCATGTTTCCATGGCAAAACGTATCAACAAAGACATGCATTTTGGCTCTAAAACGTTCTTTTTACATTTTAAATATGGAAGCTTTTCAACAAAGATGGAATGTTTTTGTATAGAACTACTGAATTCTCCAGAAAAAAGTACCAAAAAGGAATTATCAGCCTGCTTCTTTTATTTTAGGCCATGGTGGAGCCCCCTGGTGGCTAAAAATGGTACTAATCCTGCGGGGATACCCCTTTCTGCTTGCCTGCTCACATGTTTGAGTTTCTGCATCGCATTGATGGCAAGTTTATTTCCTTCGTCCTATGTCTTCAGTTGTATCCAGTAGACTTCCTAGAATTTTGCACTTTTTCAATTCTTCTGGCCCGTTTTCCCGGATGGTGAATTCTTCTGTCTTGGCATTGTTTATTCTCACCCCCAATAATGCAAATCAACACTTATATTGCTCCTGAAACCTGGCCTCCCAGCAACTTTCGATCCTTATAACACTTGGAATAGTATTAATCCAGAGATAAGAATGCTGTGAGTAGAACCACCTTTAGGAGTCCGCTAAAAAGCAATATTGTAAAATATTTTATGTCATATTTTATCGTGTTTGTTATTTTAACCCATCTCATGTATAAAAGCAATCTAGACAAGATTAGTCTAAGCATAAACACTGCTTTCATTCCGGTGTCTGTTAGTATGAATATGTCTTATTCTTTTGGTATCATCTCATTCTGATAATGCCCCTGATCCCTAAGTAATGTCGCCATGTCTGGCTTTCCCATAAATCAACATGAATTGTTATTGAAATGGAGGTGGTGTAAACAATTGCAAGCTTAATCTGGTTATTTCCTCTTATTATTACCTCTTCTGTGATTCATTGGAAACAACTATGATTGTATGTACTTTTATATTTTTTGAGATAACAGAATAAACTCATGTCAGATTGATATTGAAATTGAATCGAATTGAACTGATAATGTTCCAGAACCCTGATCCTAAGTTTGACCCTTTCTTTTCATTGAATAGTGTTTATAAACCTGTTGCCAAAGTGTCCTGTTAACTCTTCGTTTTTGTTGTATCAAACTTGCTGAGGGATGGACCTATTATATTTTTACTCAAGGACTATTAAAGCAATTTCTCAAAAGTTGCTAGGGCATTTTACTTTCATAATAAACCACTTATTCCATCATAGACCTATTGGAAGCTATCAAAGCAGATAAACCTGAAAATCATTTTTTATTAGCCAAAATCTATGCCAAATGCAAGGCCCGCTTAATTACGTTTCGTGCCCAGAACTATTTGAGAAGAGTCAGTAATTTACATTATCACTGGCAGATTGAGGTACACTTGAATCAAGAAGCATATATGATAGGAGGTCCAACTCAGAGGTTCGCCTATGGCTATAGTGTGACAAGTCCCCCCCCCCCTGCCCCCATCTCCCCCCCCCCCCCAATGAAAGTGGAAGACATTGTGTACTCAGCATTGGGAACTATGAAGAATAGGGGGTATAATGTGGTTCTCTTGTGTCCTTATCAGAGTGATACCAAATGCAAAGATGGGGTTTTCTAGACCAAAAGATCCTGCTGAATCCAAATGTTGTGGTCTTGATTCTCAAAAATCTAAATTGAGATTTGATGATGCAAAGTATCAAAGCTGGGCCGTCAGGGAATAAGTTCAGCATTTTCCATACATGGACTAAAATAACAGTTCCACCAGAGGGCAGCAGTGTTTGGACAGGGGACCATGAATATTGTCCAGCTACAACATATTCACCCTATCTTGTGCCTGTAAGAGCCTAGCTCCCAGCCCTTAAGAGCCCTCTTGTGAATCAAAAATGAACTATATCCAAAAGTACTTTTGGCCTCACTTCAACCATGACGGTCAAGCTTTAAGGAAATGTACGAATAAGTACCTCAATCTACCTATTCAAAATTGACCTATCCCTCAATCTGACAGGCACTCTTCCTGTGTAGCACTCTACCTATCCTGTACACTGCCTATCCCTCAGCCTACCTATCCCTTAAGCTACCTAACCCTTGAATTAGAACTTGCTATTCTTGTCCACTTTCTGTGCCTATCCCTGAGTCTACCTATCCCCAATATGTCTATCACCCAGCCTACCTATCCCTTATTGTGATCTCTCACTCTGTCATGTTTAATCAGCATTATCCATCATTTTAACTATGCCCATCTACTAAACATGATATTCTTCACCATGTCCACTCTAATTTGTACCTATCCTCAATTTTCCTTTCACCCAGCCTACCTATCCATCATTGTGAACCCCTATTCTTCATAGTTCCCAATGCTGAGCACACAAGGTCACCCACTTTCATGGGCGGGTAGAGGGGGGGCTTGGCTATAACATTGTCGTCTACCGAGTCAGACATCCTAGTCATATAGAATCTTTGCCTGAATGGTCAGTTGGGATCAATGCTGTATATCATATTTTTTTAAAGCTTTTGGAATACCCTTTCCATTACTGTTTGAAATAAAATTCTAACTCTGGTTAGCATGACAACCATAAACATTCTTTTCACCGATTTTCAAGATATATTGCCATCCTCCAAAATGGCCCGGGTCTGCTGTTTTAGTTGCCGATGGTTTACTTAGTCTTGAAAAACGTTTTTTCTGTGTACAACATTAGGGCATAGTTATTACAGATATAGAGAAATTAACACTCTATGCGTAACCTCAATGAAAAAAAATGTTATTATTACTATTTGTACAACCTTTATCAATATTTCTGTAATTATATGCTATTTATCTGTGCCCCTATGGCCAGAGCACGCATTTCTATGTGATTTTGAAGAGATTAAAAAAACCTCATTCATTACGTA
The DNA here is from genome assembly GCA_947462335.1 of Harmothoe impar. Classification (NCBI taxonomy): domain Eukaryota; kingdom Metazoa; phylum Annelida; class Polychaeta; order Phyllodocida; family Polynoidae; genus Harmothoe; species Harmothoe impar. Next base: position 42,892,437 of record OX381717.1, on the reverse strand, counting down.
TTCCATTATACCATCTTTAACCTACGTATCACATCAAATCATATCTGGTATCATTGGAAAGGTGATGTAATTCCGCTTTGTGTTGTCCTAAGAGTCATGTCCAGCTGCACCCTACGTCATCCAGTGTGTTTTGCTCAACATAGTATGGGTGCAGCAGTGTGCATATTTAGAGTTCTGGGCACGAAAGGGTTGGACTCAGGGTCCCTCTGCCTCCCTATTCCATCATTAGGAAGCATAAATCAGTCCAAATTTTCTTGTAGGTAGACCGTGAGAATAATGAAATAAACTCATTATTAGTTTGTACAAAATAATGTTCTAATCAAATAATAAGTGGCATGTTAGCGGTCAGAGTTAAGCTTTAACATTGTACTTACCTGAACACTGAGGATGAACATCTTCAGTGACTGTGTATGGCTGTGCCACTGTCTGACAAAAGCACACAACAGCCAGCAGAAAGGGCGCCATCATACTGGGCACCTCCATCACTAAAACACTCAAGAATTCACACAGCTAATATGATGTATGTTCAGAATAAAAATGGTGGTGTCCAGTCCTTTTCAATACTCTGTCAAATTGGGATGCCCGATCAAGTTTCCTGGTCTTCCTTTCAGCCCTCCGTTCAGCGGAATGAAGGTGGGGCCTCTTCTGGTACAACATGCAGACTCTTCAGTGCACAAAGAGGCTCAGACCCTGTCTGGGCAACGCCTTAGGGAGTGGTCATTACAACACAGTAGGTGGAGCAATCTTTGCATGAGCAATTGGGAAAAAAAGTCAGGCCCTATCCCCTGTGATAGTTAATTTAGATTTTTCTTCTCACCCTCTCCCCCCTTTTTGCACCATGGTAACATACTGGCTTCTTAAAGGTTACACCACTGCAAATCCACCAATCCCCCCCCCCCCTTACTGTTAAGGAATATTGGCCATAACCTTGGACCCTTGCATACTATACATGCTGTGACTGTGGGAGAGGCAGAAAATATGTACAGGTAGGTTCAGGCCCTATACAAAAGGTGGCATGTACAGAAAATACGCCTAGCTGCTATCATGCACAAAATGGTCTGTGTATGAGTTGAGTAATAACAATGCTGGAAATGGGAAAGTCAAGATTGTACGTGAAAATATCTTGCTCATAGATTTTTGAAAATACATCAGAAAGCAACAAAGCATCAATGTGTTATGGACGTGTACTTACAAAGATCTTTAAAAAAATACATTCAGTCTTGATCACAGATCAGAACAGGCGTATCTAATCTGCAAGTGATGATAATGTGATGCTATTTACAATTTTGTTCAATAATATGATATTGGTCATAATTATGCACAGTAATGCAGTAATTACAGTAATACAGTAATACATGTATTCTATTTATCCCTGTTCATAGCAAACATTCTTTATATACACAGTGCAATATGAATTTCCAATATTACTATTTTTTACCAGATATGTTTATTAAGTTGTATTTTGGACAAGTATGGCTGTAGATTCATCATGATTCAGCTACTTATTTATCTCTTTCCTGTATGGTTTGGCTACTGATTTGATGTATTTCTTGTAGGACAATGGACAAGGTGAATACAATCATTTTATCACCACAGTGTATTATTCCCCTTTGTTGAAGGTATCAAGCTTGCCAAGTGAAGATAAAAGAGAGGCTCTTGTGCATGACAGGAATGTGTTCCCTGGTAAAATGCATAAGGAGGAGGCACCCTAGCCCTTTAAAGTAAGCATCACCCCTGTTGCAGGGGTCAGATTTTTGTAATGGCTTTGTTATAAATAGAGTTGGTTTGATCAATATTTAAAAATATCTCTGCAGGCAGGAAGAAAGGATGATCCCCACCCCTACATGGAGCATGCCCTCTGCTCGACTGATAACTTCAGTATTGGTTTCTAACCATTACCATCATTAGCCAGTCCATTAAGGGCTACATACATTCATTGTGAGCTATGCCCTGTGTAAGCAGGAAACCATCGCAAGGGTGTGCATGGTGCATGAACGAATGAGTTTGACCTTCAGATCCTCAATGGCGGCTGAACACGGCAAGGTATGTTTTGCCCCAGCCCCTCTCCTGACCTACTGTGCCCTGCGGCCCCATTACTATTTAGCTGCTATTGGCCTTCAGGAATATTGGTCCCTTGTCTATCAGCCCTGTGGAAGATCAGCCCTTGACAAATGGCACCCTGATTTAAGGCATCCCAGGCTATTGGTCATTTGCCTAACATTCTAGTACATGTCATATTAATGTTCAAGCATGTGTCATACTAACGTCTAAGCACATGTCATACTAACACCCAAGTATAGGCCATACTAACGTCCAAGTAAACGCCATACTAATGTCTGAGTATATTGCAAATGAACGCCCGAGTAAATGTGCATGATCAGACATTTTAAATGTGATGATCAGACATTACAAAGGTGCATGATCGGCCATTATATAGGTACATGATCAGACACTAGTATCACCTGTGCACAGAAGTTAGTATCACCTGTGCTCAGACAATCGGAACAGTTTTAAAACTTAGATACTGGCCACTAAAATTTCATATTGCTTGAACGCTCAATGCATAATAATCTAGTTCACAGTTTCTCCGATAGGGGGACAAGATCTGTAAACCTATGCTCCCTATGTCCACATGATGAGGCCTTCTCTTCTTCACAGACAGTCGTTGTGTATACACCTATTACCTTGATTCAAATCTAGATAATAGGAGATGGCCACTTAGGGTATTGACAGCAAATAGAAGGGGGTTGGGTTGATTTACCCTACTCAGTGAATTACAGTGATGCCCTTGATATATTGCAACAGGTATTGTACAATAACTATGACATGTACACCAAATCCAGGCATAGGTGTTTTACCTCTGCTACTCATAGAACATCATTGTCCAAAGAACATGGTTCAAATAGTTTTGTATTCACTACAAAACAGTGAAATATAAATGGGCTAAACTGACTGTCTACCATTTTGTATTTCCTAAATTCTAATTAAGGTAGTAGGTGTAGACACTGTTCTTGAGGCATATGGCGGCAGCGGTACTCTTGTTCCCAAATCCTTCCGAAGGAAGGCTCTGGTGACGGTAAGTATGACCTTGAACTTGGATTTCGCTGGGATTAGGCAGTCCCTGTAGTTAGCATGTGAGCCTACCTTTGGAACACCCTCAGAAAAGTGAGAGTCATTGTCGCTAAAACTACCCTCACCTCAGAGTCAGGCAGTGCCTGACGCTCAGGTGAGGGTAGTTTTAGCGACAATGACTCTCACTTTTCTGTGTGTGAAGCATTTGGGAACGAGAGTGCGGCAGCAGAGGTCTTTTGCAGAACTAATGGCTATATCATGTCCTTTAGCAACACAATACTGACGACCACTCGTTAAGGGTTGTTGGATGTCTATTGCTAAAGGGGTTATGCATGAAAAAACATTTTGACGAGAATCCATTAAAGATAGCTATTTGATAAATATATACCATACATAATTCAATCAATAGCTATACATTATTAGGATGTATTCTATACTTGGGTATGGCTATTCTAGTAGTTCCCTCTTTTTTAACACAAGGTTATTGTTGGCAATCTTTGGTTATCGTTGGCAAAAAAATGTGTATTGCTAAATACTCTAATGGAACATGGTGGTGAGATCGTCAGTATTTCCAATAAGACCCACGACCAGCCCACGAGTGGTTGTGGAGCCCATTCTGTCCTTTGCACAATGTCAGTCTATGAGAGTCCTACAGGTCATTCTAGACTGAATATTTGCACATAATTCCTGTCGTACGATGTGGGGAACAACAAATATACTACAATGATGTTATTAGTTTGATAAGTCAAGCATTTATCTGTGAAGAAATCCAACATAGAATTTGAAACAAATAGCTCATCTCGTTAGGAATCGTCATTCTTAATAACCAACTTCCACATAATGATTACCAACCCTTTTCAAAAAAATTCTTCATTTTAAAACCCTTAACTAGTTGTTACACTTTAAATAATAATGTTAGATCCAGAGATTGTGTCATTCTGCAATGGACTAAAATTCCCACGATCAGTCTTTAGGTCTGGTAGTTATCTAATAATGACCTAGTGACACACAGACCTCAGGACCTGGTCAGCTGTTATATTGAGTGGTCAACAACACTGTGTTATTTGTATGTATTTGTATTGTCGGTTCTTATGTATAAATGAGCCAACTCTTGTATGACCCCCCCCCCCTCAAGACCCCCCCCCCCCTCCCCCAATTACTCCTCACGTCCATGTATATATCATGATAATTGGTCTAATGATAAGCCTGTTCTTGTTGACATATGTATTTACCTGTTCAATAATTTACCGGTAGTAGGGCGCACAGCCGACCGTCTTAATAGAAACCGCAACACATGGAGTATCAGATTCGATCACCCACTGTCATTCATATATGCTTGTCACCTCACCCCCTTCCACATACTGTGGTTAGTCCACCATGGCTTCTATTGATCACATAAAAGGCACTAAGGGGTTATCCTTTGTAAGTATCAATGCTAGATCGGTTTTTAATAAAAGGGTAAATGCTTTTAAGATAATCAGTAGTTCAGACTTTACCGGTATCGTCGAGACATGGCTAGGTCCGGACAAAAGGGACATAGACATGTATATCCCAGGGTACCAATACCTCAGACTTGATAGATACCCAAACAGAAATAAAAAAGCTGGTGGACTTATGCTATACATGAGGGACTCCTATCTAGCTACAGCGGACATGGAATCCTCGTCTATAACAAAGGACTATGAAATCTTGTGTGTAGATGTAGAAGTTGGTGTAATCAAATACAAAATATATGTCTGCTATAGACCTCCTGATGATGACGTTGATAAAGATGCCATCTTTAAAAAATTGACTGAATTAAAATTGCCTGTTACAAAAAATAGAAAAATTGTTATGTTTGGTGATTTTAATGTAGACCTTTTTAATGATAAACATGTCGAAGAAGCGGGTATTGGCAAGTTTTGTACAGACTGTGAGCTCTTTCAGCTTATTCAAGAACCAACACGCCCCGTCTCTGGTACCCTGATTGACCACATATACACTAATGTACATAATGTTTCAGAGTTGGGTCTGATAAACTTTCATATCTCTGATCACACTCCCATATACATGATTTTAAAATGTGAACGCACGAAGATTTTAAAAAAGTGTATAAAGGCAAGGTCTTATAGAAGATATGATTTCTTAACCTACAAGAATAATCTTTTACATATTAATTGGCATGATATCGTTACAATACAAGACCCCAATGAAATGTGGCTTCGTATACTTTTTAACATGAAAAATTGTCTTGACGTTATGTGCCCCATAAGGAAGCTGGTAATTCCTGAATACACCCCAGAATGGCTAACCCCCCCTATTATAGATGCAATGAGAAACAGGGATGATCTCTACAGAACTGCCCGACATATTAACACTGATGACAGTTGGAATATAGCTAATTATCATAGAAACCTTGTTGAGACCCTTATTTTTAAAAGTAGGAAAAATAAAGTAGATATACTTTTGGCTTTTAGAAAAGATGATCCAGCCAAATTCTGGGAAGGTATAAGGAAATTATTGCCAATTAAAACAATGTCAACCTTAATTAAGCTAAGAAATAATATGACGGGTAAATTAATCCCACAAGAAGAATGTTCACAGTTTATCAACGAATTCTTTGCGAATATTGGTAAAAATCTAGCTGACGCACTCCCAGTGCCGCCACCTGGTGTGATAGAAGAGAACCAACCATACGGTACCGTAATTGCTGATACTAACCTATTGGAACGTGTTAGCTACATTGATCTAATTAAGCTTTTTAAGAATATTAAGGTTATGAAGCCTTCCTCTATTAAGCATATGAAAACCTATGTATTGAAAGATGCTTTTTTGGCTATTACTGATGTTATGCTGTGTCTATATAATCGTTGTTTGGAAACATATACGTTCCCAGATGAGTGGAAAGCTGCGACTGTGATACCCCTCCCCAAGAAGCCTAATAGTAAGAATGTTAGTGACTTAAGGCCTATAAGCCTCCTACCTTTACCAGGAAAGATATTAGAAAAGATTGTATGTAATAGGTTGCAAGTTTACTTAGAAAATAATAATTTATTGTGTCCGACTCAGCATGGAAATCGCAAAGCACACTCAACCCAGACGGCTATATGCGAACATATTGAAAATATTTTAAATAATACCATTAATAATAAACCTTCCTTCTGTATGTACCTCGACTATAAGAAGGCTTTCGATACAGTTTCTCACTTAATTATGATGAAAAAATTAACCACTTTAGGACTTAGCGAAAACACCTGCCGCTGGTTTGAGAGCTATCTGATGTCACGAAAGCAATGTACATTAGCTAATAATCAATTGTCTGACTATAATGATGTGGTCTATGGTGTTCCACAGGGCTCGGTTATGGGTCCTGTTTTATTCTCTATTTACGTTAATTCTTTAGGAAAATGTGGTAATTTTGATATAACTTTATAAATGCTGACGATGCGGTCATTACTTGCACAAGCAAAGCTGAAATGGACATAGCTCTACTTAATATTTCTGAACGGTGCATTAAGAACAGTTTAACCATTAATGAAAGCAAAACCAAATGGATGCTATTTAATGGTGAAAAAGCCGATAACAGTGTACTAATGCTAAATAATGTTCCACTAGAAAGGGTATATTGTTTTCCATACTTGGGTCTTAATCTAGATGTAGAAATGAAATATGTGCAACACCGACGCACAACAGTTAATAATACCAGATTCAAGATTGGTCAACTTGCCAGGATCAGACATTACTCTGAAGTTGACACTGCTACCTGTATATATAAGACCATCCTTTGATTACATAGATTTTATTTGGGACAGAGGCAATAAGGGTGAAAGCCTTGAACTACAGCAGATGCAAAATAAATGGCTGCGAATAATCTATAAGGTTAAACTGGAAAAAGACCCTGTCCATAATACAAATGAATTGCATAATTTATCAAAATGTAAGCTATTAATTGATAGACGAAGTATTCATCTCCTGTTTTATGCTCATCAATTATCAAAAAGAGACGATTTAATGGACAAAAGGAGCATTCCTACGAGAAGGCACACTGGGAAGAGACTGATTAACCCTAAGACACTCAAGACACTCCTACGCAGTGCTTATTATAAAGCCATACTAGCGTGGAATAATTTAAAACCCTCGTACACGCTCATAGAAGGCACTAACTCCTTCAAAATTGCCATTAAGAAGGACTACCCAAATTGTTTTATGTAGAATTATTTTATTACTGAAAGTTTTTCATTCAAGAAAATTTGTATAACAAAACCATCACTCATCTCATCTCATCATTACTATCTCCTGTACACAATGTATGAAATATGCGTCAACCAAAGATACAACATATGACTAGATTTCCAAATGCACGTCATACTGTATATTTTTAAGACATAATTGTAAACAATGTTCTCATTAGGGGTGCCAGCGGAGGGAAGGCAATGCGCCAATATGCTGGTTATTAATACATTTCATATTTACTACGTATTTTGAATGTATTATTAGACCCAATAGAAACCTTAAAAAAAAAAAAGAAGAGAATAGTTACGACCCTTCGTGGGTATCATATGAGTGTGAATTGCTAAAGGACCAGCAATTTTATTTTGATGAGAGCATCCACATACCTTCACATTGCATGATATATACATGGTATCTTACCCTAGATAACATTTTGATAATGGGAACATATATATTAATGTATATATCTATAGTTAGGAGTTGTTATATTGATAGTATTTGGGTGATGTCGACAAATTATGCTATCTTCCGCAATGGTTTCAAATTAATTCTGACGATCATCTGTCTGATGAGAAGGTTCTGATCATGGATATTATGATGATGGAGTTCCCACGATATCATTTACTGTTATGAAACAGACCTCAGGTGATATGTCAATCTATAGCGATATATTGACACTAGATGTCTCCAACCATGGGACTGAATTTCATCTCTGTAGGCTTCCACCACTCTTCAATATCCACTGGTGGATAATGGCTGCCACCCTTATCTAGTCAGTACCAAACTTCTACTGGAGAGTAAAGGATATGTTGGAGATTTGAGGCATGCAGACACTACTCTGCCGCAGACTGGTGTACAGTCTTCCTAGACTGATGGTGGATACATTGTTAGATAACCTTGTTAAACTGTATAAAGGAGAGACACACAGTACACCGACCACAATGAGTAGAGTTAATCCGCTCTTTGTTATCCTGACTCTCGGGATATATTGGGGGTGATACAAGTGGGCATAGCCTGTTATGGTAATCGTTGTATGCTTCATAGAAATGCGGCCATATAAGAGTGACGATGATGCCCCGCAAGTGGTATTTATACCACTTGGGGGTCATCATCATACATCACACTCTACACTCTCTACATGTGTGCCACCGCCCTTAGCACACATGTTGCATGCCGTTTGGTGGGTGGCCAGAGGGGGCGCCAGCTGATTCCAGGGTGACGCGAGTCAGGCTCGCCTACACGGATTGCAGTAGGGTAAAGGAATCCTGAGTCAGATAGACACCTTGAGTTGTACACCATTGGATTTGAATGACATAATCAATATAGTGCCTCTACATGGGTAAAAATCGACACGTGCGACACGGCGACAAAGCCCTTTTAAAAATCGACATGTGCGACACAGTCCTTTTAAAAATCGACAGACACAGTAAAATTGAAATCAAAAATCAACAGACATGGAAGAATGGAGTAGCATGTAAAGGAATGTATGAAATACAAATCGACACGATGACACAGTGCATTTGTCCTAAAAATCGACACAGCGACACAGTCAAAAATCCGGATACCATGATGTAGAGGCAAAATATACACCATTAATTAATATATAATTCCAACCAAATATGAAAATCCAGGTATTCTTCCATCTAACAAACACGGCAGATCATATAGAACTCACTCCTTAAATTGTCCTGTGACTACTTGAACATGGGGTATTTTTGCAATAATCTCAGCATAAAACTCGGGTTGAAATGGGGAAATTGGTTTCCTTATCATGTATTGTCTGCCCTTTCCATTATAGTTACATTATTCCTAATTATAGTAATAGAAATATTATTATGGAATACAGTTGTCTCATTGACTTAACCAAGGGGAGCCGTATTTAACACCACCCGTGAAATAACCCATGGCCGTATTTCACGGCCCTGTGACGTCATCAAAATGGCGGTTTGTTTACATTTGAACGGCGTGGAAAAAAGCTAATTAAGCTGATTTAGGCCCTAAATTACTATGGTAATTTAATTTGAATCGAAAAAGGGTAAAAAATAAACACAAAGGTTCACTCATTTAGGTCTATTGACTGGGTTATTTCACTTGTTGAAGTTGGGGCCGCATTTCACTCGGCCTACGGCCTTGTGAAATACGGCCCCAACTTCAACTCGTGAAATAACCCAGTCAACAGACCAAAAATCGTGAACCTTTGTCTATGTATCTTTTGTAAGGGTCAACGTCAGGAAATACTTATATAACACCCAAAATGCTTTGTGAGTGGGGGATTCGGACACCAAATACACTTATATCTTAGTAACCAATCATACTCATTTACAAATGATATTTTAACAAGGAAGGAAGGCAGGAACGTTACTCTCAGATATCATCATGTTTTATTTTTGCTCTTGTCTACCACATGAATAAAAATGGTGTTTGGCTTCCGAGGTCAATAACTAATGGCCCAAGAACTGCTGGCAAGGAGTCACCACTCAATGGGTCATGATCTAAAGATATAATACCTTTAATTAATGTAATTGAATTGTGTAATCAAAACTGTGTATTCCTACTATATGCCTGATGAGAAAAATATGCATAGAGCTAAACATACCTATACAACTAATAAAAGCACATAGTGTCCGACTCTAGGATCATTTATGGTATGAAGTGTCCGACTGTAGGTGCAGTTCACTCTTTTGCAATCTACGATTTATTTATACTTAAATGATTAAATTTATTGCAATTCCATCATACATAGTAACTTCCATACACAATGTGTTCAATAATCCAACCTGCATTCGATTGCATGTGATTGAATGATAATATGTGATCATTTTTTATGGAGGCAATAAACACAAAAATACTATATCTAAACGTGGGTTTTATTGTTTGATATGTTAGAATTGTGAACGTGATACATGTCATAGTGCATATAGTGGCATATACTAAACAATTGTACTGGACTGCATAGGAGCTACCTGTTATGAATTCCTATTTCACCGGTTGGTCTTTTTCCATCTCAAGCTATCAGTTTGAAAGAAAAAAACGTTTAAAAAAAATTACAGTCCACCAGTGACCTGTACTGCGTACTCTACTGTACTCTCGTTGCCAAATCCTTCCAAAGGAAGGCTCTGGTAATAGCCAAATGACCTTGAGCTTGGGATTTTGCTGGGTCTGGGCAACTCCTGCTGGTATCTTGGAACCAGCGAACAGGAACAGGAAACGGAACCAGAAAGTCTGATGGTAAAACTACCATCATACTTTCTGGTTCCTGTCCACTGGTTCCAGGCTACCAGCAGGGGTTGCCAAGACCCAACAAAACCCCAAGTTCAATGCCTTCGGAAGGATTTGGGAACGAGAGTAACTCTACTGTAGCCTGTGATGTTGTCTCTGCTAATTCCACAAGTACTTCCCCAGAGAGTCACCAGGGGGCAACCGGTATGCTTAGTTCTCTAGGCACTGGCTGTAGAGCGACTAACATATCAATTGGAGTGTATCAAGACGCTCTCAGCTAACGCACCTGGCGGCCCCAACTATGCATAGCTATACATATACTATATACAAGGTTAGAACCAGGACTGTATTGTTAGAGATACACTATAACTACAATAAACGAAGACCTTAATGATACTGTCTTTAGCCGTAGATCTATCATACATTCTTTTTTGTAGTTGTATTGCATCTTGAAGGACACAATATTGTTTCTAAACTTTTACATAGTACAGGTGTGTACATAGTTGGAGCCGCCAGAAAGCGTATGGCTAGAGTGTACAGTTCCAATTACATATTACGGCTATAAGCACATACCTTTACCTACAGAAAAGATGAGGAGATACAGTCATACATCGAAGTGAGTTGACCTATTTGATCAGTGAAATATCAAATGATACAATCTATAGATGTGTGAATGCATTGTCTCTGTGGTGCTTTGCGTGCCTTGGTAATTACATAAGTTACAATAGTGCAATCTTTTGCCTGGTGTCATTGGTCACAATATTAATGGATTTTTCTAAACAAATTTGAATTTAATTGCCCTTAGATCCATAGATTTGCTGTAGATTTATGGTTGTTGAGTCACCTATGTATCTCTACTCTCGTCAACCAACCTTTCGGAAGGAAGGCTCTGGTGACAGCAAGTGTGACCTTGATCTTTGATTTCGCTGGGTTTGGGCAGTCCCTGCTGTTATCCTGGAGCCAGTAAACAGGAAAAACTATCAGAGGGATTTGGGAACGAGAGTCTTATATGTCATACATAATGTTTGTATCCGATAGATATTGATCAATATCATTGTCAATTTACATCAAACCACACAATATGTTCTTTTATATATAAAAGTATATATTTGTGACACGATCTGTGAAATGGGACCTTAGTGCAGGGTGCACTAATGTCCCTATTCTCAGTACATGTCACATATGCTAGATAAGAATTGGGATGGATTAGAATGGGTTGTCTGTTGTCACCCTGGTTGGGAGTAAGTTTTTTACACTGATTAAGTGGATCTTAACTGACCCTGATGAAACAATCAGACCAGAATTCCACACCAATGCAGCACCAATGAGTTACTCACCAGCGCTGCATTGATGCTTCATGACGACATATGAATATACCTCCTCAAGCCATGATTAAGGTGGTTGCCTACTTTCATAAACACGTTCATTGCGATGATTTCTGCGTAACTGACATGTATAGCTCCCCAATAGAGCAGTAGGCTCCCTATCTAAGACCCTCGGATTGAGGAACCCCAGTGTGGAAGTCTGACCCCGGTCCAATGATTCCACAAAAGCTGTACTGCTCCTGCCTGTATTGGAATCTACCTGTAGTTTAATTTTCATTTATTTTATTTTTATTTTTATTTTTTCGATTGCACAGGACCATATGTTGAAAATAATACTATTAATTCAAAAATGATCTGAAGAATATTCTAGTAGAGTTTAAAAAAGTGAAGATACTTGTGCTACCATGACTCTTAAAATTGATGAGTTCCTGCTTTAGATCTGCGGAAATATGCTTATTTTTCAAAATTTGATATTTTAAAAAGTAGTGCAAGACCCCCCCTTCTTTTCTTCTCACTATTTAGTTCAAAGTTTTTTTGGTAGATATTAGGAGTGAATCTAAATACTTTTGAACCGCAATAGGCAACCACCTTAACCGAGTTGCATTGAATCAGAAGATAACCCAATCATTCCAACCATTCCAACCAGCCAGCAGAAAGTCTCATAAATTATCGCCGAAAGTATATGATCATAACTGATTATGATCACTGGACTTAGGACTAAGCGCCAGTTTTTACAGCTTGTAAATGGACTGTTCTGAGAGAAAATAATTGCTTGATACTTTTATAGATACAAAAAGAGACCCTCTGGTATCCAATCCCTCAAAAAGTTAGCAGGGCTTATAAAAATCTAAAAATCTGTAAGGACCAAATCTCCTGCATAATGGAGACTGTCAGTGTAGACATGTGCAGGCTGTATTCCACACTGTTCATTGCCAGCAGGCTCAGATGTGAATTCAGGCCTGCATGTCCTGGGTAGATCTTAATATAGTCCCACTGGCAGCCGCTTTGGTCCGAAAGGACTTCTGAAAATAATCACAATCATTAGCTTAACTGCTTAAATAACAGCTGATCAATCAATAATTGGCTCATGTTATTAATCAAACTCAGAGCTACATTACCTAGTTTTCTTGGACCTCTATCTAATATTGAAAATGAAAATCATGCACTTTTTGAAGTAGTGAAATAAGAATAAATATATAAAGCATCAAATCATACTGCAGGACTGTTAGGTTTCACCTGGAATAAAATAACATATATGGTCTCGTTTAAGTGCCGGGGTTAGAGTCTAGTTGAAATTTGTACAGGACACTACAAAAGCATATTAAACCACAATGGGCTGCCATTAAAGGCTCACTCAAGACTTACCTTCCATATATAGGATCCACAAAAGGAGGAGGAGGAGGTCCTCTTGGTGGAGGTTGGGGATGCATATGTGGTTGGATCAGTCCACGTCTGATGCCGATCGTACAGCAAAAGTACATCAGGATGATGATGATTAGCACACCAACGAGAACCATAGAAACAACCCCAAGGATGAGGGCAGTGTCAACCCTCGTCCTGTCACAAAGCCGGCCAACATAGCCATCATCGCACCTATCAAAAAGAGAGAATCACCGAGATTTGCAATAACTGATCAAATCAATAAATATTTTTTCATGTTTTTGTTATTTCACAGTTATATCATGAAATAGGTAAATGTTCAAATTCAGACAGCAAGCAAGCAGTATACAATGATTGAGTGAGAACACTTTAATGACTCAAGTAACAAGAGCAGGTTTTACAGTTTGAACAAATTCTGTCATGAACTACTAGGTTGTGGCTTGGTTAAAATCTTATCCCTGTGCTTCTCACACAATTTTTAGCCACCGATGCATACAAATCTCTTTATAGTTTATAAACAAGACTAATCTGGAAGAGTGATAAGTGATGGTTTCAACCAATCAGAGATATAGATTGATAAAGACTGCATAACACTAAGTAAAATGTCATGTGCATTAATTTTTGGTCTTAGCCACTATCTGACTATTACTTTGTTATAGATGTATATCTCTACCAAGCCATTAGACATGGTGATTAGAACTTTCATACAGGCTGCTTTTTTGATGTTGTCGTACCTGTTTTCTCTAGTGCTCAATCACTTTAAGGTTAAACTTGAGGCCTTGTTTACCTAGACAACTTTTTAGTTGATAGTCTCCCTTACTGTTAGTGAATTACATAGCAAGTTCTGCAGTATAAATACAGAACATGGACTCATGGTTGTAATTTTCAGCGTTGGAAAAAAAAGGAAAAAAATGTATCATGGCATTACCTAGAACAGCAGTACAAAGGGGTTAACGAATCAGGTAGACTATCCTAGCGGTTTTGGTCTGCCTAATACAGTTACCATAACACTTGTTATTGTAGACTAAAACAGGTACCCTAGTCCACCTGATTCTATAACCCCTTTATACTGCTGTTCTAGAAAATTGCATGATACATTTTGTGGTCCAAATGATAAGGTACAATACCAGCTGTAACTATACAACTATACAATACACAAGCTGCTATAAACACAGTGTTATCACCACTTTTGATTCTCTATGCTACAGTGGGGATCCCTCAGGGTGATCTGGTAACTGCATTTACCATAGTCCCCTTCCTTACAATGATGATTCACTAATACAGCACTGGCAAGTTACTAGCCAAGGCAGCATTGGTGCATTATGCCAACAAATGTCATGTTTATTGACATCCATCTTTAAAGGGTTAAGTAGAAAGTAAATCTTACAGACAGGTTGCCTTGTCATCAGACATCTCACATTTACCGTTGATGCACAGATCCAACCTCTCCATCAGCTCACAAGTTATTGCAGACAAAGCTGTAAATGTAGATATATTCATTGCATGAATATGTGCATTTAAGCAAATATAAGATGCCTTAATGGTCGTTTTTAGTTATACCATGTAAATGTCACTGGGAAAGACCATAACGGCATTTAAATGTATTTAAGTGGCATTTACTGAAATCAAGAGTTTTCCCTACAGACAAATATATATATATCAATGCAGTAAATATTAGCCCATTAATTTGACATAATAGTCCAATGTGCTGTACACTTTGTCATTTGGACTATATTGGTGCGTGAGCCTTCATGAGCGTATCAAGTCTATACTGTTGGTGCAATGCTCAAATGCATCAATATCAAGTTATTTACCCACGCTGCATTCACATCCTCACTATAACGGACTAGACAATTATATCAGACTAGAAGACTTCTCATTTTTGCATACAGGAATATTAACAGATTTGACAGGCCCTTGTGGATTATCATATTAAAACAATCATGTTGCCCATGTGTACTCACGTTCGAGACACTTGTCGTCATCTTCAGGTGCCTGGTAGTAGTTGGGTGAGCAGGAGCACAGGTAGCTCCCAACCGTGTTGATGCAATGCTTGGACTCCCCACACAAGTAAATGTCAGCCTCACATTCATTGATGTCTGAATGTAAAAAATGTAGAATTTAGCTGGCATGAGTATGGCTCAGTGCCATTAAACTTTCCATGAAGACATTTAGACTATTCTATTTGCAACATGGGGCTCAGTGACATTAGGAAAAACTAAAGTGATATCACATGGGTATTTCTTAAATTCAACCAGGGACATGGGTTTTAAGTTTAA
Source organism: Harmothoe impar (assembly GCA_947462335.1). Lineage (NCBI taxonomy): Eukaryota > Metazoa > Annelida > Polychaeta > Phyllodocida > Polynoidae > Harmothoe > Harmothoe impar. The sequence goes on along the minus strand of OX381717.1, from coordinate 42,876,953 downwards.
GTGTAAAAGGAGAAAATTATCCATAAATAAGCAGCACCGGCAAAATTAACAAGCCCTTTAAGCTGCAAAGGGGGAACTGACAAATGCAAATGTGGTACTGTAGTATATTTATCTAGACCCTCCTATATAACCAGAAATATTTAAATTAAATCTGAGTCTAATTTGATAATAGATTACATTTTAACATTCATGCACACAAATGTGTGCAGGCCTATGAGAGGAGCTGTCTGCATCTGGGATTACCTGCTTTGAGCTTGCTGTCACTTGAGACCCAGCTACTTGACCGCAATAAATGCATTAACATGCTTACTCGATTGCAAGTAGTACATGCTGAAAGCTGCATCTTTGTATAAAATATGGACTACACTAACTTTGCTGGTCTATTTTATCTTATCTACGCTGCTGTAGTATAGACATTTGTATCTAAACGAAAGACGTGTTTACTCATCAAGATCTTTTATCTTGCTCAATGAAATATTCAACACCAAACAAAGAAAAATGGTCTTACCATCACAGCTGGTGCTGGCGGTCCACTTGCCGGTGTCCTGGCACGTGATGGTAAAGGAGTAGGTGTTGAGTTTGTTGTAGGGTTTGTAGCCGGCTCTACAGGTGTAGGTCACTGTGTCTCCAGACTCATACTCACTGTCAGCACTCACAGGTTCAGCATTGGCAATGGCGCCAGGGTCCTGACACTTGATACCTGATAATGGTTAATAAAATTGTTTGGTTTTTGAAAAAAAGATTTGTATAATGACCATGGAGTTTCATTAATAATTTCACTCTGTAATAGCTAGATGATAAATAATGTTTTTAAAGTTCGAAGTTTGAAAAATTACAACACATGCTGCTGCACAAAAGTTTACTAACCTTTGCTTAGCTATCATTACGTATGACCAGTAGGAACAAATGTGAATGTAATTCTATAGACTTTTGTCTACCACATTTGATGTTTCGATAAAACATACATCTTTGTAATAGCACTTACGCTCACACGCCGGAAATGGGAAAGGTGTCCACAGACCAGTCAGTGAACAAGTCAGCTGAAAAGTCTCTCCAGTGTCTACCCCAGTATACAAGCTGTAGTAAGTGGGGGTGAGCTCATACACTGGGATACCCTGATACACCACCTTGTATCCATCCAGACAGCGATACAGGACATTGTCTTCATAACTGGGGGAGGAGTGTCCTGGTGTAGCAATAGTATTGGGTATGTTGGGGAGGAGGTCACATGTTGGCTCTGAAATTTTTTTTACAATTTTGAGTTCAATTCCAACATACCTTAGAATATCTAAGAATATCACAAAACAACACATTCACAAAATATAATACATATTTGGAACTTAGATTTAGTTTCAAAGTGAATAATAAGCATCCTTGATGGTACTGAAGTGATGAAAACTGATTTGTTCCTGTCAGCAACTTATAGCAATACCATCACAAATTGGATTTTCACTTTATTTCATGGTGAATACGGCCTATCAATGCTAAGGCAATGGGAGGGCCGTACGCAAGTAAAGCGTGAAATAACCCTCGGGCATATTTCACGCTCTGTCCAAATTTCACGCTCCCAGGGGTCCCCAGGTGTCGCCATGGGGTCGCCGTGGAGTTGCTAGGCTACTGAGGGTCATGTGACCTGCGCAGAATTCAAAATGGCGGCACCACGGAAGTAAACAAACACCGTGGAAGTAAAGAAAGATCGTGGAAGTAAAGAAACATAGACTACATATCTATTTTACATCGATATACACTGAAATAAATGCAGAGCGTCACTTAAAAGTGACCTCGTTTATGGTCATTGCACTCATGGGGTTTGTCCCATACTGCACTAGGCCTGCGGCCAGCTTGCAGTACGGGACAAGCCCCACTCATACAATAACCACAGACTTTAGCGTGCAGCTCTGTCTATATATCAGATATTGCTTTTCAATGACATCTTTTTGGCCTGTTTGGCATTGTTGAACTGTTCAACAAAAGTATTTTTCATTCAAGATTTCAGAATTGGTTGTTTTTTCCAGGATGCCAACACAAATCATATTAATATCATGGTCAGCAAGGAACCTATAAAATCAACTCAAAAACCCCTGCTATAGTGGATTGCCAGCTTTATATATTATACTGCATTTGATGTAATATGCACACAGTGTGCTTAAAAGATATATTAAACTTTAAAAAAATCAAGATTTTATTCCATTAAACGCACATATCCTGATATCCAGTCCGCTTTTCTCTAGTTATTTTGCTGTCGCAGTAATGTAGTCAATTTAATTCATAGGCTCAGTTGAACAAGTTATCCTGACCAAATTAATATGAGTTTTGGTTCAAAATTTGACATGATCTTTAGACTAGAATCGGCTTAACACTTTGGGACCGATCATCAAATATAGCTGATCCCATGGCTGGCCGAGCATCGACTATAATCGTCATAAATCTATGGGAATAAGCAAAGGCTCGGCCCAGAGAAAGTTCCTGTAAAAATATCCCAGCCCCATCGCCAGGATATTCTCTTTCGGTGGGCCCTAAAGGGTTAAAGGGAGGAGGGCTTATCAAAGGATGTATGCTCCTTAGGAAAGTAAATAATGGTGGTCGAATTTATGTTATCATTGACTCACTCAGACATTTGTTGGTGGCCTTATCATACAGCTCACGGTAGGGACAGAGACAAAAGTACGACCCAATTGTATTACGGCACTGCCCAAGGAAGCCGCAGATGTCATCATCAAGACACTCATCGACTTCTCCACCTGAAGACAAAATCAACTTTTAATGTGCATTTGTGAACATATTATTGTTATATTCAAGTTTCATTCAAGCATATATGAGTTGTTTCATCAACTGCAACATTGCACGGTGTAATATAACCAGATCTACCCCCCCCCCCTTTTATCATTATCCATATTATTATTTACTGTGCATGCATGTATTTACTCCAGGTATGGATGATTAATTTGTGTGTTTGTGTGGTGTACCTCTGTACCACCCCTCCCTCCTCCAGGTTCTTCGAATTAGCTCCAGACAGGGGGATGGCAGGGTGGTAGTGGTCTGATGAGGGTGACAGGGGTGTGATTAGTGAGTGGCTATGACATCATTGGGGGTTGGACCAATCAGGCCAGAGGTACCACCATGTTGGGGCCAGAGGTGAGGGCTTTGCATGCTAGGCCCCTCCCTCTGGGCTGGGGGTAGGGCCAATAATTATGGTGAGCTGCTCAGAGCTTGGAGAGCAGAGAAGAAGGAGAGCAGGCCCTGTGTTAAGATCTTGGACAATCTGAGGTGGTGTCAGTGGGAAACCACTGACATTGGTATTGGACTTGGCAAAATAAAGAGATCCTGGATATTACCTTTATTCTCATTGTTGTTATGTTACAACATCATTCCAACTCAAAACAGATAACAGAAAGGATCATAAAATATCACAATCATCGGACAACTTTTTAGATTTAATGCTGTCATCAACTTTTTCCCTCTTGTGTTATTGGGACAGGAAATTCAATTCAAATTTTACTAAACTGATCAGCACTCAACAATGTTTGTCAGTAATGTTACCTTTGAAATCAGAATAAAATAAGGGAAAATTATTTCAAATAGGTATTGTTCAACCAATGAAGACCACATCCGGAGTGGTTGTTTTGCTATCATAAACGGGTACCTTGATATAAAAATCAACTCCTTGGGAGTATATATATATATTTTTTTTTTGATTAAACTAAGACCACTGTCAGTGACTCTCATGCACAAAATACCAGTGATTGTGCTATCCCCAGTGACAACCACATGAACTACACTACCCAATACCCAATGTGACATCACATGGGGTGACAACCAAGCCAATGGGGGGGGGGGGGCACTCTCCATATTTTCTACAGTCATTGCATGTATGTACAAACATCACCTCAAATGTGGTACCCCTAATACAAGAGGTTGCTCAACAAACTAGACCGGAAATTACCCATGAGCCCTTGCCCATAAATGGCCCAGAATGAAGCCCTTCCATCGGGATCATTTTCACATATGGCTACAAATATTACATGAGTGCCCCCCCCCCCCACAGGTTTTACCTGGGCTGACCCTACAGACTGCACTCAGTGCAGGGCACTGCATTTGTTTGGTCCCCAATTGCCCATAAATAGCATTGACTGGTAACTCCTTATGACCATCCAGTCCACCAGTACCTACACCAATGAGGGTCATTAAAATATGTTTTGAGTGAGTTGGCCTCCCCCCCCCCCTCGAATACACAACACACAGATTATTATACACCACGGTGTCCCCTTATGTATAGTAGGGAAAGCACATTGATCAATTCAATATTTGGAGAGATTCACAACTTTTGCTAGAAATACCACTGTATACACAGTCATATTAATGCAATGCCTATTAAAGGATTATTCTGTTTTTTTTATATTGTTCAAAACCTCCAGATGTGGTCTTCAAAGGTCCGCTGCTGCCTCTGGGCAGCATCTAAAATACCCTTGAAAAACCGCTGCTGCCATAGGGCAGCAACAGTATTGCCCTATGGCAGCAGCAATACCACTAAATTCCAGCTCCTGCTATGAAACAAAGAATGAACATTTTTGAATCAATTCAAAAATATTTAACATGAGTGCTACATCCCCTTGTCAGAAGGTGTAAATTATGTCTCCAATACAATTTAGTTTCAATTTCAATTCAAGTTGTAAATATTCTCTGACCTTGGCATGAGTTTGTGTTCTCATCCCAGATCAGTGGCCAGGTGCAGATGCAGACATAGGATCCAGGCGTGTTCCGGCACTGTGCCAACTCTCCACATCTACCGCTAGTCAGGCACTCGTCCATATCTGGAGTATATGAATTAGTATTTCCCAAAATATCTACATTTTTTTTTTGTTTCAAATATTCACATGCTCCTTATTGTGTCACACTAAAGAATACATTACACTTAATAAATGAACTAGCTGATGCCAATATGGGGGGAAGAGTGAAAGTCACCAGCAATGGATAATGATCATCATTAAATAATGACAAAAATGTCAGGGACTAAATGGGCAGTCTGCGTACCTACAAATAATATTATCTTCAGTAGAGAGGATACGTTTCAGTCTTACATTTACGCAAATTGATCAAAGGTTTATTTATGTCTTTCGTCTGAATTCTAATAGGGTTTGAAACCACTTCAGTTGAGGTGGACTACAAAAAAAAGTGCTGCTTTGAAATTATAAAAATTGCATGAAAATTAATTTTCACTTTTGGTGCTTGAATCTTCTATGAAGAGCAACACACGACAGCATAGAATAAATCATTATGTCTCAAATATTACCTGTGCATCCCACACTAAGAGAGTAGGGATCGTCACTGTTAATGTACTCATAACCTTCTGAACAGTCACAGAGCCAGGATCCCTGAAGGTTGGTACAGTCAGTATGTGGACCGCAGGCATCTCTCTTCTTACAGTTCCCTGGGAATGGTCCCTGACAGCCGTAGTGGACACCGTTATTACACTCATCAATGTCTGCAACAGAATTAAGGACTTCTTTATGGAATGGGTATTTGTGACCAGGCCAATGAAAAGGTGTATCTGGGGGGGAATTCATAATTAAAGTTCATGTCAAAATCTTTAAAATAAGATATCATATGCTAAGATACTACTGATAGTTTTGCAGGAATCACATCTCAAACATGGATCGTTATATGTAACTGAAAGTGATAAATATGCCCTAAATGCTCTGAATCCTATAGTAAATACTAAAATACATTAAAAAATCAGATTTATTAAAAATAACCTAAAAAAGTCAAACTTTTTAGTATAGATTTGGTTCTAGGAAGAATTTTCGAGGTATGTTTTCAGTTTTGAGTAACTGATGTAATTCCCAAGAAATGAGGATCAAAATGTTCAATATGGGACAATGGAATGGTTTCCATGGCAACCAGAAAGTGACATATGTCCTAATTTCTCATAGAAAACGTTCCATTTACATTCCAAATATAGACTGTTAGCATCAAAAATGGAATAATTCTAAGAAGACCACTGTATTCTCCATAAAAAATTACCATAAGGCATTTTTGGGTCTAATTTCCATTCTTTTGCCATTATGATGGCCCCTGGTGGCCAAACTCAGAACTAAAAATCCCTCCCGAAGGCTGGTTTTCTGAGGACGGGTCACATTTATCAATAAGAGGGAGGAGGTGGTGGGTTGTCTGCTTCTCTTTGTCGGGGATGCAGTAAAAGATTCTGACCCTTCTTCCTTAGGTTGTAAGATTGTATGCCCCTTTTCATTGAAAAAGCCCCACATTTCTATTGTTCAAAAGTGGGGGGGGGGGGCAGGGCATTTTTTGCACCTTTGGAGAGGGGGTATATAAAATCTCTCCAATCTCTTGGCGTAAAAAAAAGTCCTGCCTCAGTGCAAGATAACACCAGTAAGTTGACCCTTGATTCTCTCCAATATACAGCTTAATCAAGGCTTTAAAGGTATACGCCAGGGTTCGGTCAATTCTGATCTACCCATAATATCTCTTAATCACTTGGGATTATATTAGTTTGATATATGGTGATGTAATAGAATCAAAGAAATCCATACCTCAAAGTGCTAGATTTTGATATATATTCTTTTGAAGATGGCCGCGTATGGGTAAACCCCTATTTTTTCAACGTTTTTCAAATTTTTGAAAGATTTACCCATAATATCTCAACCAAACTTCTCAGATCTTTAGAGGAGATTATATGCAACATAATTTATCCATGAAAATGAGTAGTCATAGGTGAAACCAAAGAGCCATGATTGATATAGGGAAAAAACACAAAATTAAATTATTTTTTTTCTCTACATTTTTTAACACAGACAAAAGAATGGCCAACATTTCGTATTCAAAACCTAAGCCATTTGTACATAAGATCAAAAGACACATTTTACAACAAAAAAAGAGCGATTCATTGATAAGTAAAACAGTTTGGGATTTGTTCAGATATTTTCTAGTCAGCCTAAACACCTATAACAGCTTAGGGCGCAGCTTTTTGAAGCAGAGAAAAACAGTGATTATGTAGAATGCCATAGTGAGGCATTTAAAGGGTTAGTAAAGTTGAGTTAGATGATATGCAAAAGGGACACATGTTTTTAGCATGGTTTTAGGTAATTTCATTTTTTGCCACCAGGTGCCGTATGTGAAGACCCTGGTGTATACCTTTAATACCTATCATGATAAGTAATTCTAATGCTAATGTCACAGATGATTATAAATGACCAGATTATGTAAGCGTCCACATACCTATGCCAGTTATTGCATAATATGGCCCTGTGACAGCCTCGCAATTACTCGCAATGTCATCTCCTATAGTTGTTCTACCACCGATGTGACAACTATCGTAGCAAAATGTATCTGTTGTAAAACCAGATACCGTTTCATCACAGCGCTTGTCCACCAAATAGTTGAATGAGTCACCCTCAACTGCTGAGACTGGGCTAGAACCCGTGGGCCAGGTCACATCATATTCAGAATAAAGGTCACAACTGTGGAGAGAAAAAGTAATGCTTAAAGGCAAATACAGGTGGGTAAACGGGAGCAACGTGCTGGCAAGCATCGAAACTGCTGACTTATTATTATTAAATGAAACTCTCATCCTTGATGGACTTCTATACCTGACCTGAACATTGCCATATTTTTCCATCTATTTGCCTCCCATATTTGTATGCAGGTCAAACGAATCTTTGGTGTCCAAATAAAGACAATCTGACCCTGCAATAAAGTTGTGTAATATAGTATTTTTCTATATTTATTCTAGGACAAGTGCAAACTCCATTACTGAGGGCCATGATGAAAACAAAATCTGGCTTTTATCCAAGTTGGCTTTACCCAGGCCACAAAATTTGATCTGGGGCCACTAACTGTTGAAAGAGCGTAAAATGTTAGAAAATATCTGCACTTTTGTACCATGCCAATACTTACTTCGTTAGGCATTGCACTGTACCCTAGTTAACGAGCCTTAAATCATTAGAAATTCCTCTCATTGAAAAAATTGACTTACTCTAGTTCTAAAGCGATACTTACTCATACAACATAATTTGTTCATCATCATTGTCAAAGAAGTATGGTTCACGCCACATGTTAGTACCCAGGGTGAAACAGATCCGGCGAGCGTTAGACTGTGTGAACCCAGTGATGGATGTGGCACACATCTTGCGCCAGTCCCCAGCATCATCAAAGTCATATTGCACATAACCAGTAGCAGGGGAATCTGGATCTCCTCGAGCCACATCAATTGGGGCATTTGGTTCCATTCTCACCCGTGCTGGAAAGGAACAAAGTATACAACACAATGCAACTACCTGAATGTTTGATCTCTAAAGTATCATCAGTTTAGCCTACTATGTGGTAGCTGCGCGAGTGGTGATATTGCTCATTTAGTATCTATATAAGTAGCTACCTACATGTATATATGTATATGACCCGACTATATATTACATGCAATACTATATGTCAATGTTGTCTATTAAGGGGCTGTCCATAAATGACATCACACTCGAGGGGGTGGGTTGGCGTTGGTCAGAGTGTGACAAAGTGTGACAGGGGGGTGGGGGGTGTCAAGCTATTTAATAAAATGATTCAGGCCTAAAGTACTGATAAGCATGTGAGGGAAAGCCATCATTTCCTCCAGATTGTCAAGTGTCTAGACAAAAGCATCTAAAAGCTGCTGCTCAAATTGTGCAGTGATGAGAAAGCAATTTTTTTTTTCAGTGATCTATCAAGAGGATATAGAGTGGGGGTCCCCATGTCGCATGTCGACTTTTTATAAAATGACCATGTCGCCTGTCACTTAAATCCCCATGTCCCACGTCGTCTTTAAGAGCCTGTCCTGTCCAATGTTGATTTTGATAAATACCCCATGTCATGTCACTTATTTTTTTCCTCATGTCACTTAACTCCATTTTGCATGACTATTGTCGCCATGTCTTCGATAGGACAACTGCGACACGCTACATAACTGTAATGTTTCTATGTGTAATCTCCCTGTAATCCATGGAAATCAACAGGACAATGAGCACTGAGTTGCTTAATCCAAGATGGCTGCTGCCTCACTAATTTATTCACAAAACAACAGGTCATGTGACCTCTCTTCTGATCATGTGACCACACCACAATAACTACCGTAAAATCTTGCGTAAAAGTCACAACTAGTATGGGAGTCAGATGGGCGATGCGGCTTATAGGATCAGCACACAGTGCCCCCACCTGCCCCTTGTTGCACCATGTACGCATTTGGACTACCACCACCCCCCCCCCCCCATGCGTACATACTCATGTCACTTTCAATCCCCCTCCCCCCACACTCACACTGATAAAATAAAGGGATGCTATTAAATTCACTAAGAACTAGCCCCTTCGGGGTCTGGGATTGTGGGTGTGTTTGGGGGAGGGGGATAGGGCCTAGTCTAGCGGCCTATTCCGTGATATTTTCCCTTGCCCCCCCCCCCCCCACACCCATACACCATCCCAATGTAGGCCTTTTCTGTGGTAAACCCCTCTGCATGGCGCAGGGGGCGGGAACTCGCAATACCTGCGTCCCATTGCCCCAGATGGCCCTGGTTACATCGCCATGGTGACGTGCGTCCCTTACTATTGGCTCCTCACCTCACTCTCCATGCAGATTCTCTCGGAGCAGGCCGATTGAGAAGTTTAGGCTCAATTATCTCAATAATTTAAAGGAATTATACCATTATATTTATAGGGGTAGATAGAATAAGTTTTTACAGTCGAATGTTGTTATATTTGATCACTAATCATTGATAGATAAGTTATTTTCATGCAATTTTGATGCAACAAAACATGGCGGAATTTAGTTGGATTCCGTATCCTTTGTTGCTATAGGCCCTCAATAAGAGATTATTTGTAGATCTATTATTTGTATTGTTTTTCCTTCATATACAACAGTATTCTGAGAAGTAGTCTAATAGGGAGAACGTTTATGACATATAAAGGAACCAATATATTATTTAAAATGAAATTAGGAAGGAAACCGAGTTAGGTTAGAAAAAAGTAGATCCCTCTTCCTAGCCTCTTTTGGTTTATCTGTTCCCGACGAGCACTCAGGCCTAATTCAATGGGGTGGTTCGCTGGTCCCAAATAATGCCGTTTTATATATAGCCTAGGGGAATCACAAAGTGTGCTAAAGTGTAACACAGCCAAATATTGCGTTATGGTAATATCGTTATTACAAAGACGAAGATGTTTAAATAACATCGAAAAGTAGCCAACTATACTCCAATTTCCCTCCACCACCTCGATGTATACAAACCTTCCAATACAATTTTCAACAATTCAATTGGAAACTACTTGTCTGTTTTTTTGTGATACTTCACACATATATATATATTTAACCAATAATGTATGAATATCACCGAACGCAGGGTGTGTATACTTGAATAACGAACCGAGGTGCGTAGCACCGAGGTTTGTTATTCATGAATACACACCCTAAGTTCGGTGATATTCATATATTATTAGGTTTATTATACAATATTCCGATTAATATGTCCTTATTTACCTTTAAAACGTCCTAATTTGGCCATTTTGAAAGATTATTGACTGAATATCACTCGTACAGCAGTAGCGCCATGTTGTTTTGACCTCCCACCAACCCTGCTCGCTGATTGGTGGAGCCTGGTGACGTCATATCCTCAATCTCCAACACTGAGTTCAACATAGAATTTGTGAGGGGGCCAGCTTGGGGCTATGTTATATACTAACCAGCGTTTCCCTCCGCATTCACCACAGCCGGATAGGCATGGCAGCTAGCGTCTCCGCCTCACACACCAAGGGTACCTGGATCGATCCTGGGTGGAAACGAACCTTTTTCAAAATGCCTATTTCTATGTGAAAAAAAATCCCTAGAATTATTTTAACGAAAGGCTAAGTAAAGTCCACCTTCTACCTTTATAGTAAAAAAGAAATTAGAAAAAAATTTGGATTTTCAAAGAAACTATACCAAAAAATGCCTTTTCTTCTGTAACTCGGTAAATAATGGTCCTACAGGGCTGGAAATCCGCCTGTAGACTCCTTGTTTCGCCACCCACCTCTACCAGCGCCTTCACGGCGTGGTGGTTAGCACATCGGACTTCAAGTCTTGATGTAGCGTGTTCGAGTCTCCATGAATCCTCGGATTTTATGGCTGTCGAGAGTTCCGACAGAATCGTTCTGATATCCGGTAACTCATTACAAATCGTTCTGATATCCAGAATATCAGAACGATTTCACCCCCCCAAGTGTGCGGTATGCACCAATATCAGAACGGGAATATCACCTAAAAAGCACGATGAGTCGTCCGATCGTATAATAAATATATATATATATATATATATATATATATATATATATATATATAATATGCATAATATATATATTATGCTGATGTGTCCTACACTGATCTTCCGCTATAATGGCACAGTAGACCTCCATGATGGTACTAAAGGGGCGGTGACCCTGGCGCAAGCTTCCCAGGGTTATGGTCCAGTGAGGACCGCAACCTGTGTGACTTGAGGCGTGCTTGCCGAGAGGGCGTGCGATCCTAATATAGGGTGTTTATCTGCACCGCTCAGAGCCGTGAAAAGGGCCGTTTCTGTGCCTTGCCATGCACTTTTGCATGGTGCATGGAATATAGAAGGATTTCCGCTATACAATGATACCATCTTTTAGCAAAGACCCTATACGTTAATCGCATGTAAGGATTTGATAAATAAAGCATTTCCTTCAACATAGTGAGTACATGAATGATGAGAATCTATATAGAGATACTACAGCACTGTCTGTGGTGATGGTTGAGTGTCTCTAAGTTAGGCACATGTTACCTCTGATATTTCCGTTCTAAGCGACAAGGAAATGAGAAAATCTTATGTACTGGGGTGATAGAAAACACATTGTCTAGTACTGTTGTAGTCTGCTATGTGGTAAGTTTGAGTGGTGAGAATGCCCCTTTAAAGGCCCAGTGCCCCTATATATAGCGCTGAGTACCTGTCCCGACTGCACTCCGACTGCCGCTGGAGGGGTACCGAGACCTGCGGGTTTAAGATATGTAGGTACATACCTAGACCTTCATGTAGTAGTTAAACCACAGCCAGTGGGTTGCACGTATTATATTGGCGATGGTCAAGGCTGATCACGAGTCGCAGGTGAGTGTGTTCAGCCGTGACCAAGCCTATAATAGTGCAATCCTCTAGTTGTGGTTTATCTAACTTATGCCACACCAGTGGTGAGTGTTTTTCTCACCTTTTGTACGTCATATACAGTCAGGCGATTTCTTTTGTTCTGCTGGCCAAGTGCGGTATAAATATAATACTAATGCACTGAATTTGTACCTGCTGTAGTGGTGATCACTGAGGCATGCCAGTCAATCTTCGTCTCAATTGGCACTTATCATTCTAACCAACACAACCATTTTTCTCCCCTCTATACTGTATAGGGACCTTTTCCAGTAAAACCCCCAACCTTGCAGCAGATTTAATTATCTACAACATGTATTTACATACCGTCTTCTGCATTATATTCCTGACATAATTATTTATCTTTCCATAAAGGGTATATAGAATTATGTGCGATAAAAATTTCTTGTGGGGGTAAACACCCTACTTAATAGACGGTGACAGGGCCAGCCTACCCGTACCTTTAAGAAGACCCCTATAAAGAACCAGCTTCAGCTGCTAAAGTTGGTTATTTGCCGTGCAATAAGTTGGGTATTACTTTCTCACCCACAACTAGTTACTTAGTATGGTGAACAAGTCACCAAGAAGGGTTTGCATCAAGCGCAGTATGGGAGGGGAGTATCTTCTCGCAGAGACACACCTTACAGTACAATGTGCCTCTACATGGGTAAAATTCGACACGTGCGACACAGCAACACGGGGGTTTTAAAAATCGACACGGGCGACATGCCCCTTTTAAAAAACGACGGACACAGGCGACTTTATAAGGCCTCAGTCTATGCTATACATATATAAAATTTGACACGGTGACACACCCTTATCCCTAAAAATCGACACGGCGACACGCTCAAAACTGTGGGTACCCATGTAGAGGCACTACAATCCTTGCCTAATGCCAGCTATGCCTTTGTCAATGTGTGTCATACTCCCAGGACTTGTACCTCCCTTTCTGGCGGTGGCAACCTCACATTTTGCCAAAGGGCAAAGGGTCTGCCAATGATGTCGCTGGTACATTGCTCGCCTCTTTTCAACGGATACAATAGTGGATGTACCGCCATTGTTTTCACAGGGTGGAATTGGCAGAAAATCTCCCCAACTAGTCTCCACATGTAGATACACCTGAAGTGGTACGTATATTGGTACACTGAAAACTTAGGTATATTTGAAACTCATCACTACTGATGAGTTAAGGTAATCATGCCCAGTTGATGAGGTCAGGCCATCACCGTGATGACCGAAAGTCATCATTTTGATTACAATATTTGCCACTAGAGGGCCCCACTAGGCAATAATGGAATAGGCAGTACCTACTCTAGGCCTTTCACTGATTTTTATCTATATCAACTCTGATAATAGAAACTTATGAAGTGAAGTATATGAATAATATTATCACGTTACAAACTCAAGTACTTTACAATCAAGTTCTGGGAAAAATTCTCAAAAGCACACATGTTTGTATACATGAACACCTTTTTCGTGTCTGAGACCACATTTACTAATGTAAGGATAGGCTGTCAGTTACTATATATATCTATGCCTTATTGGACTTGCTATGCTGGTAGAAGTGCTCTCACTTAAGGTCCGATGACAGGAGCAGAGGGTAATCACAAAATTATTAGGATAAACACCTTGTTGTACAGAAAAAGAAGTTACAAGAAATTAATCATAGATGATGACTTAGGCATCACATTGATGACCTGTTTCATCATTCAGACTAGCACTGCATAATCTCTAATTAGGTCAAAATCTCTAATTAGGTCAAAAAAGTAATCACGGTGACGACTCAGAGTCATCACATATGATGACTCTAGTGATGACCAAGTAATCACCAGGGACACAATCACGGTGATGACTAAAAGTCATCACCCTTGATGACTTTTTTCCCTATAGAGTTTTCAGTGTAGGACAGCGCCTATATACTTACCTGTAGAAATTGCGTCATGTACACGAAACACACCGACATTAATGTCTGTCTTAGTACACAATATAATTAACTCTTTTTTTTGGAAATGCAAGATCTCCTGTGCTTAAACATTGGAAGGCCCCATTCAATGCCCCCCATTTGATATAATGCGCCTGTAATTAATGGGCTAAGGAAATTTGTCTTCCCTTCATTAAATGGCTGCATATGAAAAAAATGCTACATTGATACCTCTCTGATGTATTCTAATTGTGGTTGCTGGGGTACATCCCACTTAGCCTGCGGCTTCATGGGATACTGCCCCAGCCCCCACTTGTGGCAGAGAATCTCCCCAACTAGTCTCCACATGTAGATACACCTGAAGTGGTACGTATATTGGTAGGACAGCGCCTATATACTTACCTGTAGAAATTGTGTCATGTACACGAAACACACCATTAATGTCTGTGTTAGTACACAATATAATTAATTTTTTTTTTTTTGGAAATACAAGCTCTCCTATGCTTAAGCCGTATTCAATGCCGTATTCAATGCCCCCCATTTGATATAATGCGCCTGTTATTAATGGGCTAAGAAAATTTGTCTTCCCTTCATTAAATGGCTGCATATGAAAAAATGCTACATTGATACCTCTCTGATGTATTCTAATTGTGGCTGCTGGGGCACATCCCACTTAGCCTGCGGCTTCATGGGATACTGCCCCAGCCCCCACTTGTGAAATACAGCAGAGACAGTATCAATAGGCATTTGTCTATATATTTTCTCCTTCAATTGCACCCAAACCCCTGAAGCTCTGTTTCTCATAAAAGTGATACTGCTTTCCGTATGCCTTTAGTTGATGGAAGACCTTCACGCTCATTGGGTAACCCCAAGGACCGCTATAACGTGGTATAGAAACCCACCACAGGTGCATGGATGGCTAGTATAGTACCGTAAAATCTTGCGTATAAGTTAATAATATTAGCCTCACCAATAGCCCACCCGTCTGTTGGATGGCTGTGCCTACTGTTTACTCACACCTGCATGGGCCGTGATTCTTCCTATCACTAGGATTGTCCCTCAATAACTTAATAGCTGAGGAGATCCTCGTATGATATATGTGTGTGGGAATAACATGATCAATCAGAGAATATATATATATAGCTACAGTTTGGTGGGTGCCACTCTGAAATCTGATGCTTCTAACTAGAGATATGAGCTTATAAAGTAAACTTTCTTAGAAGTTCATGTGCTGTTTAAAATGCATGTGCCGCGCTCACTTTCTGATATGCACATTGTGTAGAGGAGAATTGTGGCTTTCCATTGATATATAAATGGTTAACATATGTCATTGTTAAGGACACTGGATACTATCTCAGAAAACCATAGAAACTACTTGAGAATCGCTACATATCTTCCTATATATATAAATAATACAGAAGAAAAAATGAAAGAGATTTATGGTGCCATACCAGAGTAAAATCACCACACCTGGTGGGACTTTGTACAGATATCCTAGACATCATTTCAACCTAAAACAAGGCATCAAGATGTTTATCATAACAGTAAATTACTTAAGTTAGGTGACTTAGGATATTTCTCAGGATCCTATATGTAATTCACATATTATATCTCAATAGGGTTGAAACTATTGAGTTAGATATTGGGGACTTGCTTGACAATTGCAAGATAATCCCTTCATTAAAAGGAATCAACCCATAGATTCTTCACCAAAGTCTGTCAGAACATGGCTATATATGATAAGTGTAATATATCAAAAGAACAGCACCAATTATGGTGCCAATGTTTAGCAAATGGACAAGAACCAACTAGACATGTTAGGTACCACTGACCATAACATTAGCAGTCCTCACAGACACATGTCTGGTTAGCTCAGTCAGTAGCAAGTTTGCCTGTAAATCCTGAGATCCTAAGTTCAAGGCTCTCTTGGAGAAAACTACTAAAATATTTTCCAAATTGGTGTTTGCATGCACATCCACCAGGTGGAGCTTGGGTGCCCCAAAACAGTTTCTGAAGGTTCTCAAAGCATCCACAGGGGGGCACTTAGATTGTATACAGTATCCTTAAGCCCCGCGGATTTTAATTGTACAAAGTGTATGTGTATCGGGGGTCTGCCTGGGGGTGTGGGGGCGCCCCCAACACCCCTGTAGGCCGCTTTCCTTGAGGGGTAAGCCGAGAAAGCCACCCCCTACCCCCTCCTCTCACGGCCGTAGGTACGGGGCAGTGCATGCAAGGTAAAGCTGCGAATGCTGTCCCTGCATGCATGCTGTGCTCCAGTCGCACCTCTTTACAATAGCTACTCACTGCTTAAGAACATGAAACTAGACAGTTAGGCAATTCTAAAACTGCTTCATGTGTACTAGAAGTACTAGAAGTACCTCTAATAGTCTTGGGAAGTAGAAAAACGGGAAGTCGCGCTCACACTTGCGTGAGGTGCGCTAGTTGCAGTACAGCCTACTAAGTAGGGGGTCCATGTCCGTGGTGTTTATCTATGGGACATTCCTCCAATATGATCACATTTTTTCTGATACATAATTTCGATTTTCGCTGCTTCTAGACATACTAGACACAAATTTAAAACAGATTTGTTATCCTGATGGCATGGCGCATCTATGCAATTATAAATTATAACAATATGATAATATTCTCAATTCCTCTGTGGTGATGCTATACTATAAGCCGTGGCTAGTACGCGAATCAGATCAATGGTGCTGCTTATAGGATCAGCAGAGGGTCAGGGGGCGGCCTATACTTGAGTTTTTGCCATTATAATACATGTCAAAATTCACCATAATCAGATCACTGGTGCGGCTTATAGGATTGCCCTTAAGTCGGGGTGCGGCTTATACGTGAGTTAGGCTTACACGCGAGGTTTTACGGTAGTACTGAAATCGTGAAATTTGTTCATGCTTACTGAGTACATGCCCATACTATAAACATTAAAGATACACTTTTTTTGCATTCAAGTTGATAAATTAATGTATACCGCATCACAAACGTGTTGTTTTGTCAATAAACGAGTTTGTTTAGAGCTCATTGAAACAAAAAAATGGCCATAATACCCACTGGCATGTATAAGGGCACAAGTGGACACACTCTCGTGGGAAAATGGACAATCTTAAAATGGGCAATCTTAAAAGCATGACAATCTTGAATTTAAGATTTGCACCACCAGATTGCACTTGGCACAGTAAAGTGACACGTGTGAGGCCCCTATCCCTCAAAAGGCCCCTATCCCTCAAAATTGGTCCGTTTGAGAGATAGAGACCAGGTGAAGTCCCTATATGCCAAACAGCCCCTATCCCTCAAAACGGTTTGAGACATAGGGCCCATGTGAAATCCCAAAGTCACAAATATTTTGTCCATGTCCCTATCCCTCAAAATGGTCTGAAATAAGGGAAATGGGAGAGGCTAGACTGGCTGAGGTCTGTGAAAGCTGTCCTCGAATCCTATGAGGAATATATCATTGTCACAACGTACCAGTCACAATATACTTCATGCAGTGGTCGCAATGTACCATTTGCACAACCAGGTACATTCAGACAGTGGTACATTAAGGCAGTGGCACATTCTGTCCAGACCCAGGGGTCCAGACCCACTGTGCATGTTTATTGTCACTTGTTGCCTTCCCTGTACGGGACTGACCAGTTACCGCCCCCTTGTCATCTTACCAAACCGCCCTGGTGGTCATATATCAACCCTCCATCCCTACCCCAAGTGAGTGACCATTTGGTTGACATCAACATACTGTGGTCGGTTCAGGCAGGAGGAGGGGGAGGGGGTGTGGGTTCTCAGAGCATTTTAGGTTGGAAAATTTACCTCATCATGGTTTAGAGTGTACAAAGTCATAACAGGTGTCAGTCTGCAGGCTATAGATTGTACCCGAATGAGGCCTATTTTATTGCTGCAGAAGCAAGAAATAGTCATAGAAATTATTACAAAGGTTTTTGATGGATAGGGCTTTTGATGCTTAGGGATTGTTTGTAGGATAGGGGCCTGACATGTCCCTATCCCTCAAATGGCCCCTATCCTACAAATATTTGTGAGATAGGGGCTGTTTAAATGTGGTCCCTATGTCTCAAAATTTTGTGGGATAGGGACTTTTTGCTATATAGGGACCTGAGGTGGGCCCTAAGTCTCAAACGGCCCCTATCTCACAAACATTTGAGGGATAGGGGCCTTTTGAGGGATAGGGGCCTCACACCCCGTCCTGAGAAAACCAGCATTCGGGGGGGGGGGATTTTTAGTTCTGGTTTTGGCCACCAGGGTGCATTATGAGGACAAAACAGCGGAAATAGACCAAAAAAAGCTTTAGAGATTTTTTTTGTGGAGAATACAGTAGTCTTCTCAGAATTATTCTTTGATACTAGTGTTCTATATTTTGAATGTAAATGGAATGTTTTCTATGGGGAATTTGCATATATGGCACTTTCTGGTTGCCATGGAAACCATTCCATTGCTCTAAATGGAACGTTTTGTTTCACATCTCTAGGGAGTTCCATCAAATACTCAAAACTGAAAGCAGACATTGAAAATTCCTTCTAGAACCAAATCTACGCCAATAGGTCACACACTTTTAGGTTATTTTTTAATAAATCTGATTTTTTTAATGTATTTTAGTATCTATTATTGGATACAGTGCATTTAGAGCTATCTTTCATTTTCAGTTATACACAACAACTCATGTATAAGGCCAAAATGGTTTCTCATCACCACGCACATCATAGAAATCAGGTTTTTAGAAAAACGTTTTTTTTTTTATTTCTTTTATAAAAACATGGTAAAAATGGACATACATACGTATATAAATCTGGTATCGAAATTAAAGATAATAATGCCTGGTATCAAATTAAAGCTAATAGGCCTACTGCCTGTAGTGCAGTAAAATAGAGAAAACTTACATTTTCCTCACTTCTAAAGATCAATAAAATACTTAACTATCAAAATTATCCAATAATTTGTAGCCTGTGAGTAAAAAAAGAAGCCTCCCTTGTCAAATTCTTCAGTACTTGGTGATGAGAAACCACTTTTTGTCAATGAATGGCCTACTGGATGACACTTCCCAATTATATACAGTCTCATCATGATGAATGAATGCACACTGTAAAAAGTTGTTGTTCCAGAACAGCAAAATGTGCTGTAACTATATAGTACTTTTACTGTAAAAGATAATACAGTCAATTTTGCTGTACATGTACATTTCTGTTGCTGAAGATGCAGCTTACAGTAGTGAGTTGTACACCTACAGCACTTTTCGCTGTACTAGGTATACGGGGGGTCCTGGGATCGATCCTTGGACTAGCCATCTCTCAATGTGTTCCATACTAAACGGAATTTAACATCATTCTATATGGGCCTTGCCTATAGTTTCCATGGTATAATAAAAAATTTAGGTGTTAAACAAAATAATGTGTGCATATTGCTAAAGGTGCAGAATATGAGAGCCATGCTGCAGGCCTACCTCCAGCTGCCTCGATAGCTCAGTCATATTATATGGTTCTAACACTACAAGGTCAACCTTGCACTTGATTTGCAGTAGGTCCTAACTATCTTTTCCTTTCGCTCATCCATCTGATCATCTACATGAGAGCTATGATGTAGGCCTCCCTTCAGCTGCCACAGCGTCGGACAGTGATAGGAAGGCTCCAAGTTAAATCCCAGGTGAGGCTAGTCATGAAACTACAGTTTCTTCATGTTTTGATTTTTATTCAGTAGTTTTAGTAGAGCATAATACATCTCCAATGTACCAGAATTTTGGAAACAGTTTTTCAGCAGAGGAGCGGCCCTTAAAGGGTAAACAAGCTGTGGATCCCCCAGCAGTGGCAAGGGAGGGGTAGCCTATGTATTAGTTTATGTCAGGCCCTAAATAACCGGTGGACAGCCAACCCGATGGGTGGAATTTTGTGGGTTAGGTGGTACAAATTAGACTCCTTGAGGGAAAGGCACCAAACTCACTGGTGCGTTGTATACATCGTGACTTTACATGGTAAAGTACCAAACTGCACTTAAAGATCAGTCAGTCTTTATGCTACAAATCCTATATAGTGGTCTCAGACACCAAACTGGGCTTAAAAATCGACCAGTCTTTACGCAACAAATCCTATATAGTGGTCTCAGGTACCAAACTGGGCACAAAAATCTATCAGTCTATACGCAACAAATCCTATATAGACTAAGTGTTCTATGGTGTCAAACGTGGCTTAAAGATCAGCCAGTCTTTATGCAACAAATCCTATATATGGTACCAAAGTATGCTCAAGGTCAGTCAGTCTTTACGCAACAAATCCTATATAGTGGTCTAAGGAACCAAAAGGGGCTTATAGATCAGTCAGTCTTCAGACAACAAACCCTATATAGTGGTCTATGGTACCAAACTGCACCTAAAGATCAGCCAGTCTTTATGCTACAAATCCTATATAGTGTTCTTTGGTACAAAACTGGGCTTAAGGATCAGCCAGTCTTTATGCTACAAATCCTATATAGTGGTCTATGGTACGAAACTCCACTTAAGGATCAGCCAGTCTTTATGCTACAAATCCTATATATAATGTTCTCAGTTACCAAACTGGGCTTAAAAATCGATCAGTCTTAACGCAACAAATCCTATACAAATCCTCTAACAGTATGAGCTATGCTTGGTTGTACACAAGAGGTGGGTTGAGATAGATACTACCCAACTCTATATAGTCTGAAGTGGCTATCCCAAGCTAGTCATAGCGACATTGGTCAGGCATGACAAAGTGCTATTCAAAAATGATTGAGGTAAAAACACTCCAAGTTCCTATAGTATAATACATATTATTCCGAAAGCGTTCATAAGAAGGGAAAAGTCCTAAATCAGAACACTACTGTTCTATAAAATTCCTATGTGTGGTATATGCATGGTATGTCTATTCACATAAAAGTCATGCAAAGGATGATGCTTAACTTTGGTTGGCTTGGGTTCCCCCTGCCTGCCGCCCCCTATACCTCTGCATATTATATATATATATATGTATACTCACTACTTGTACACGTAGGATGGATATCTCCGTTGACTTGGTATGGCTGTGCTGCTGTTTGCCCAAAGCAGAAAACAGCCAGCAGAAAAAGGGCTGCCATGATAGGACCCTTCGTCACCATCTCACTTAACTGCGAGACCCCACACAGCTAATTCAATATCTGTGCTGAATTAAAGAATTGTCCAATTCTTTTCAATCCTGGGCAAAAGTGTGAGGAAGTTTCAAGAACAGCTCTGTGTGTTCTCTCGTCTACCTTCTAGCTTTACGTTCACAGGAAGGGCCAGAGAAAGGCAAGGTGGCGTGTTAAGGCTCCTTTGAGCAGAGGGCGTTGAACATAATTTTTGGCAATGCTTTAGCTGTTTAACCCTTTCCCTGCTGGTCCTGCATATATATGCAGTACCACTATAAAACCAATACTGCATATATGCAGTACTGCTTTTTCAGACCCCAAAAACCGATACTTCACATATATATATATATGCATATGTGACCAGACGAGGGAAAAGACCCCTCCAGGGGGGGAATTATTAATTAAAGTTGGTGTCATAATCTTTAAAATGAGACAGTATGAGCTAGTAAATTCCTGGTAGGTTTGTGGGAATCCCTTTTCAAACATTGGTACATACCACTAACTGAAAATGGTAAACAAGCTCTAAATGCATTTTATCCCATAGTAAATAATGATAATTATGAAAAATGTGTTTTATTTAGAAATAATGGATTAAATTTGGATTTATTGGTCTAAATTTGCTTCTAGATGGAATTTTTGCGTTCTGTTTTCAGTTTTGGGTAACCAATGGGACATCTTAATAAATTAGGATTATTACCTCTAATTTGGCCTTCTGGGATGGTTTCCATGGCAACCAGAAAGTGTCATATGTGCTAATTCTTAAAAAAAACACTTTCCTTTTGCATTCCAAATATAGAATGTTAGCATCAAGATGGAATAGTTTCATGAAGATTATTGCATTCTAGATAAAAAATGGTCCTAGAACATTTTATCATGTATTTTACACTCTTTTGCATCTATGGTGCCCCCTGGTGACCAAAACTAGACCTAAAGATCCCGCCTGAAGGGGTCTTTTGCCTAGATGGGTCACATATATATGCAGTATCAGGCCCCTATCTGTATGTAGTGCTGGTTTAATAGAGCATAATACATCTCCAATGTACCAGAATTTTGGAAACAGTTTTTCAGCAGAGGAGCAGCCCTTAAAGGTTTAGCAAGCTGTGGACACCTCAGCAGTGGCAGGGGAGGGGTAGCCTATGTACTAGGTTATGTCACGCCCTAAATAACCGGTGGACAGCCAACCCGATGGGTGGAATTTTGTGGGTTAGGTGGTACAAAATAGACGCCTTGAGGGAAGGGTACCAAACTCACTGGTGCGTTGTAAACATCGTGACTTTACATGGTCAAACACTGTAACCTAACTTTTATGATTGACAACTGTATAACATATAAGACAGACATAGAAAGGCTTATATTATATTACCCAAATATTCTGCATTATTTGTCAATTTTGAATTAAAGTCTCCATTACCTGCACAGAGAAAGGGGAGTCCAGCATTGCCTCCAGAATCTCTTTTCATGCTCTCATTCTCCCTTTATATGGACTTATGTGACTCCCCTAAGAGAGAACTGGGTTTGCCTCCAAAATAAGTTCCTTTTATGACTCACGCCACAAAGACACAAAGAGCGTCCACATCCCTCAACTCTCTTTAGAAAGGGAATCTAGGAACAGTGACCCCTACGCAGTGTAATACAAATTCAGAGTATTACTACATTTATCAGATATGTTCATGAATTGGTGTGTTAGAGTAACATGTTGGCTTCGTTAACACTCCCCCACTGCAAATCCACCAATCCCCCCCCCTACTGTTAAGAAATATTGGCCATAACCTCCCTTAGCTGCATACCATACATGCTGAGACTGTGGGAAGGTCAGAAAGGATGTACAGGTAGGTTCAGGCCCTATTCCCCACTAGCGAGATACAGTGCTGCCACCATGTGTTACTCTAGTACTAATTGTTCTCTACCTAGTCATCAGAAACCGGCTAACCAAATGAGATTAGGGTACAAGTAGAGGGGGGTGGTATCTTAAATTTGTGGTAGTTTGATACTTGTTATTTCCACTGGTCAGATTGGGAACGTGGGTAGGAAACTGACACCTCAATGCAAGGGGCTTTACTTAGAAACCATGCCTGGGTTACTTTCCATTTATGTAACAATAAATAAGCATTTTAGGTTACTAACAAATGACAAAACCATACATTGTATTTCTTTTACAACACATATGGTTTGGATGGGACTAGTACTCCTGTACCTTGTATCACTAATCCATGCTCCTAACCAATACCCTATCCTGGACAGGTGATAAGGAATGTTTAGCTACAACCCACTAACATAATTTACACCCTGCTTGACCCCCTAATCTGGGACGCATGCTCTGGCTGAGCTGGTAGCTGGAGAACACAGGAAATACAGAAGGCTCAGTCTCGTGAGTTTGTAACAATTCAAACGTCTTTGACCGGGTGTAGTCTTTGACCAGGCAGCATTAAAATGGCAGAAATAAGGCCTATGTAGTAAGAAAAGCGGTGAAATAGTACATCCATATATTAATACACATTTATAGCAAACATAATATATTCATATACTGAGCATACTATGTATAGTAGAACATAATATCATTATTTCCCTCTGCCCGGTCAAAGATGTCACTTTATATATACCTTTGAGTTTAAAAGGCTGCATTGTGCATAGTAAGCTCAGTATATAAATATATAAAATTTTACTTATGTTTCTAATAAACGTGTATAAACATAGTATTGCATTATTTCACTGATTTCCTTACTGTATAGGCCTCATATATCCCATCATATCACTCCCGAGTCAAAGAATACACCCACTCAAAAATAATACACCCAGTCAAAGACTCCTATTCCCCCTCTGGAGTGTACTAGTTATAAACATTGTAACATAGTATTGGATACATAGGACTCCTACTACAACCTGTTAACTGAGTACTATTTTTTTATCTATTTTTTTATTTCTTATTTGTCATTCACGATATTCATTAATGTGATCTCATTTGATATTGATGGAAACACTAGTTTAATGTTTATAAAGGGACTTGTTATAGTCACACCTGTGTATTTGAGATATCAAGAGGAAGCTGATAGCATTCGGAGGTCTCCGGACTACATGTATGTTTTTGGTAACAGGAAAAGGCTGCCGCCCTTGAATTTGCTGAACAGCTAAAACGCAGCCCCTCTTAAAAATGTCGTAGACATGTTTATATAGCTACTGTTATTAATAAACCAGTTAAAAGCTTACTATGTAAGGTAATAGTTGTTTGTCATGAAAGATTTAAACTATTGGTATTAACGTCATATAGACTACATGATAAACAACTACCCCTGTGAATGATAACTTGTCATGAAAGATAAGTTAGTTATCAACATAATAAAGACAAACCAAATCAAAAAAGACTACACCCGGTCAAAGATGTTTGAATTGTTACAAACTCATGAGAATGAGCCAGAAGAGTATAATTGCAAATGGCGCTGTACACCGCTTATCTTGCTATGGCGGAATACAAAAGGTAGCATGTACAGAAATCTCACCGAGCTGCTATCATGCACAACATGGTGTGTGTATGAGTTGAGTAGTAACGATGCTGGAAATGGGTAAGCGGAGATTGTACATGAAAATATCTTGGCCATAGACTTTTGAAAAGACTATGAAAAGCAACAAAGCATCAATGTGTTATGGACATGTAATTATGAAGATCTTTGAACAAAATACATTTAGTCTTCATCACTGATCAGGATAGGCGTATCTAAGCTGCATGTGATGATAATACAATGCTATTCATAATTTTGTTCAATAATATAATATTAGTTATAATTATGCACAGTAAGACATAGATGAAGTAATATTCTACTTATCCCAGTTCATAGCAAACATTCGTTGTGTACACAGTGCAATATGAATTTCCAATATTACTATTTTTACCATACATGTTTATTAAGTTGCATTTTGGTCAAGTATGGTTGTAGATTCATCATGATTTGGCTACCGATTTATCTCTTTCTTGTAGAACAATGGGCAAGGTGAATACAATCATTTTATCACCACAGTGTATTATTCCCTCTTTATCTAAGGTATCAAACTTGCCAAGTGAAGATAAAAGGGAGGCTCTTATGCATGACAGGAATGTGTTCCCTGGTAAAATGTATAAGGAGGAGGCACCCTAGGCCTTTAAAGTAAGCATCCCCTCTGCTCGATTGATAACCTGGGTCCTGGTACCAATCATTAGCCAGTCCATTAAGGGCTACCTATTTTCTTTATGAGCTACGCCCTCTGTAAGCTTGAAACCTTCGCCAGGGTGTACATGGTACATTTTGCCCCAGCCCGTCCCCCACAAACTGTGCCCTGTGGTACACGGACCAGGGGCCCTACAGAGTCTCATCGTTGTTACCAGAGCCCTCCACAGGAAGGCTCTGGTAACAGCCACATGACCTTGAACTTGGATTTCGGGAATTAGAGTAGGTTTTATATACCCCATCCAGATGTGAAAGTAACATGATCACACTCTCCAGGATTTCCCACCTACGCGTGATGAGCGGGACCTGAAAGACGACAGTCGAACCCTTTTGGAGTACAGCGCACACTAATTTCAGATGAGACGTACACATGCATATATATGTTATTTAGTGTTATGTAATCATTTTTCATGAGATCAACGCCATTACAGATACAATAACGAATAGACAGTAAAACAGCTATATAGGTAGAGTTTATTAGTTGATATGTTAACATTCTAAATGTGATACATGATTTTGTGAAAATATTAGACAACTGTACTGGACCTCATAGGAGCTAACATACTTCTTAAGAATTCCAATTTGACCGGGAACTCTTTTTCCATCTTAAGCAATCAGTCAGAAAAAAAATTTGTATAGAGGGCTCACAGATCCATTAGGAGTGCACAGTTCAAATCATAATTAGTTGAAGCTCTATAAGCACATACTTTTACTTACAGAAAAGATAAAGGTATAGAGTTATACATGAAAGTTACTTGGTTAACTTGATCAGTGAAATATCTAATATAATCGTCCACAGCTGTGTGAGTGAATTGTGTCTTTGGTGCTTTGCGTTCATTGGTGATTACATAGGTTACAATAGTGCTCTGCCTGCTTTCATTGGTCATAATAATTATCAAGTGTTCTTTTTAAACTAAATTCAACGTTATTGCTTAGATAATTCTTAGGTTCAACATGGATTCATATCTGTTGAGTCACCTAAATGTATGGCATACATATGGTTTGTACCCAATAGACATTTATTATTTTTTAATCAATATCATTGTCAATTTACATTAATCCACACAATATGTTCTTTTATAGAAATTTTTAAAAAAAAGATAATAATTGGGCTGGATTTGAAAAGGTTGTCTGTTTTTACCCTGGTTTAAGGAGTAAACACTGATTAAGTTGGTCTTCAGTGACTCTGATGAAACCATCAGACCAGAATTCCACGCCAATGCAGCACCACAGAGAGTTACTCACCAGCGCTGCTTTGATGCTTCATGACGACATATGACCCTACCTCCCGGTGCTATAAAACTCATTAACTGAGTTGTATTGAATAAGACAATTGCCAAATTGCTCCAACCCCAATAGTTCTATACTGTGAATTCTGTTAGTGTAACCCCCAGCTTTAAGAAGAGTATTTCACATGAAATTGCAGCCTAAATTATACATTGTGTCAAAAACCAGCCAACAGAAAGTTTCATACCACTAAAACAGAAATTACTATAACTGGTTATAACCCCTTTGGACTATGTGCTAGTTTTTAGAACTTCTAAACAGTAAAATTAATGGACTTTTCTGACAGAAAATGATTGCTTTATACTGTTTCGGACAGAAAAGTCATTCTCAGGTGTACAACCCTTCAAAAATCTAGCAGGGCCAAAATTAAAATTAAAATCTGCAATAACTGGCAGGCATGATTAAGACTATCAGTATTCAACAAGGTTCATTTCCAGCTTATTCAGCACGGCTCAAGTATGTGAATTCAGGCCTGTATGTCCTGGGCAGTTAATATGGTCCCATCGGCAGCCGCTTCGGGCCGAATGGATTTCTGAAAACAATCAGAGCATTAACATCAATAACTGATCAATACAGCTGATCAATAAACGATGAACACACATTGTTAATGCAATTCAGACCTACATTGCCTAGTTGCTTTGGACCTTTATCACACTTTGGAAATGAAAATCATGCACTCTTTAAAGTAGTGAAATAAGAATAAATATTTAAGGCATTGAATCTCAGTAGAGTTCTATTGATAGGACTGTTAGGTTTTACCTGGAACAAATTACATAAAGCTACAAGTTTCATGAATGGTTTGGTTTCACATCAGGTTCAACTGTTAAAAGTGCTCATACCTCCCATGTGTGCTTCTTTGAAAAGAAATGGTAAAATCCAAAATTGCTGCCAAAAAGTTAGAATTCTATATTCCAAAGCAAAAAAAGATTTGTTTTAAGAACGATTTTGACCATACCTACCGACCCTCTCCTTAAAGGGATTCTATTGGTATATATGAATCATGCTGACACAGGGGCATACAATAGTGTCCTTTAAGCACTGCTCTTGATTAAGCGTCTGGGGTATAGAGGTATCAAAATTGATGAATACACAATAGACTAAATCTTAAATAAACGCTGGTCATGTATAAGCGCCGGGGTTAGAGTCTATATCTCGGGTATAAGGCAAACTCGCATATAAGTTACACCCCGATCGTATAAGCCCCATCAGAGATCTGACTATGGTGACTTTTAGTACTCACTGTACTGTACCATAATAGGAAAAACTCTTGTATAAGCTGCACCCTGACCCAGGGCAGATCCCATAATACGCACTGCTGATCTGACTCGTGTACTAGCCGCAGCTTATAGGTGAGGTTTTACAGTAAACTTGTACAGGTGACTACGGAAGCATATTAAACCACAATAGTATAGTTGTCGTTGACGGTTAACTCATGACTTACCTCCCATATATAGGATCCACAAAAGGAGGAGGAGGAGGTCCTCTTGGTGGAGGTTGGGGATACATATGTGGTTGGATCAGTCCGCGTCTGATGCCGATTGTACAGAAAAAGTACATCAGTATGATGATGAACAGCACACCAACGAGAACCAATGCGACAACCCCGAGGATAAGGCCAGTGTCAACCCTCGCCCTGTCACAACCTCGGCCGACGTAGCCATCATTGCACCTGGCAAAAGAGGGCAAAAAAAAAGAGAAATATTTAAATTTGTGATGATTAATCAAAATTATTGGTGAATATTTCTTCATGCTTTGCTTATTTTACAGATACGTCATAATAAAGATGAAATTTAAAATTCATATAGCGAGCAAATAGTATACAAAAATGGAGAGAGTATAGATCTTTATGTTTGGGTAGCACAAGCTGGATGTTGTGTTTGAATACATTCTGTCCTGAAATACTAGAGACTGGTATTCACATTTGCGACCAGTATTCCAGATTTCAGTAATAAAAGCCTCCTTATTTTTTCACGTGTAGTGTATAAAGGCTTTTTCTATTTCTTTATGACAGATATGTCCTCAATACCCAGCCCGAATTTTTCTATTGCATGTTAGATTATACCAAAATATAGTGAAAATTCACTTCCCTGCCTGAGACCTGCACACATGGTTCTCAACCATATTGGCAGTGCCGCCACTTGGATTTATAGTATAGTTCCCTTTGTCGTTGGCAGAGGGCAGCACATAGCTGTGTGTTGGTTTCATAGGGTGAACTACACTAAATCATAGAGGAGTCTTAGCATTTCCGCATAGATCAATGGTCTATTGGTCAGTGCATATACAATCCGATTGGTCCATTTTGTGTTTTATTTGGGCAAATAATACAAATACATGTACAAGTACCAAACCTAGACTCTGCACAATACTGGATTAGGTATCTTGGGCAAAATTGAGGTATTAAATTTATGCAATACATTCACTGCAAATCTAGTGAAATCAAGTATGACTACATAAAAAGCCATCATTAAAGATTCAATAACTATGCACCATATGGCTTTAAATACTTTGGGGGGAAATCAAGAAGAAAATAGCAGTGGATAAGCCCAATGAACAGCAGGGGTATTTTCAGTTCTCAGCCATGTTTTATAGGTATAGAAAAAGAGCGGTACCTATTGTAATGCAGCATCACATCACCCCTGTGTTATAACAAAGCATGACATGCAATAAATCTTATTACAATCGGGTATGGAGGGGGAAAACGGGGGTTGCTCATGCAGATTTCAAGTAGAAAAGTAAATCTTACAGACATGTAGCCTTTTCATCTGACATCTCACATTTGCCATGGATGCACAGGTCCAGCCTCTCCATTAGCTCACATGTTATCGCCGATAAAGCTGTAAATATGAAAACAATATTAGGGTAATATAATGGTCAAATTTTATCAACAGTGGATTTGTGGATTTGGGGGAGGCATAAAAATGCTGACCCCTCGAAAACCAGCTAGTTTTTGGAACCATATTTTTTAGCACAATAGCCAGCGTGTTACTATAGCTTAAAGTGGTTGGCTGTGCTTAATTTCAACTCGCCTAGGGGACCAAAAAAATCCCTTAGCCCTTCATATTTAACCATAGTGTTCACATAGTGCTCAAATGTGCTACATGCCTAACCCCTGATAACCCTTCATGAGTGCATTGACCCAATACTTCCTATTTTCTTACACAGGAACATTTATGATTTTGACAGGTCTTTATGGGTTATAATACTAACGCTGGGCCAACACCGGGCCAATATTAGCAATATCAAGCACGGACCAGCTTTGGGCCAGTGGTCAATCCATCCATGGTCCATTATCAGAATTCCAATGTTGGACCAACATTACATTTCAAATGAGTACTTTCCAAGGGTGGGCCATCATTTTGATTTTTATGTTGAACTGTAGTTGGTCTCTTACTACGTATGTAACACTTGAGTACAAAAACCAGACAAGGTAAATTAGACTTTAATATACGGCGACTTTATTGTAAAGGTAACTCTTGTGTATTATAGTACAAGTATAACCAGCGGATATACAAGATCAGAACAGATATATAATACAGTGGGGCAACCCTATAGCATAGAGTTAAGCCCGTGAGCACAGGGTGGTCATGTCACGACAGTCCCAAACCTGACTGACTTCCAATGGAGAAGTAGCCGTCTTATATACAGCGCTGCATAGCCACGTGACCGTACTAGCAGCGCCACCTGTTAGGTTTAGTTATGTAAAATGCTTATGTAACAACTACCAACGGTAACCGAAGGTGGTACCGGTACACTTCCGTATAGATAACCGAACTAGAGGAGTCGGTGTATGTAACGAACCGACGACACTAGTTAGATGAATAAAACAGTTATTAAACACAATAGAACCGTGTTGTCTTACATCATACAACATACAATAGATATACAACAATAACAGTTAGACTTTATAGTCAACCCGTTACACTACCCCCCTTAAGAATGTAGGAAGGGTTGGTTTTATAATAATAATACCTCTTGGATACATTATATACCACGTATATCTATTTATCAACAAGTAACATTTCTACTCATAGTAACAACAAGCATACATACATGAACAACCAAGTTAACATGTATATAACAGTTTATATCAACAGTATAGTCTTTGGTATCAAACCATAGTCCCGTAGGCACATGATATAAAAACTGTCCAACTGATAGTCCTAGACTAGTATCAGTTAAAAGTAAAGGCACCAAATAACCACCTTGGAAACTCAACACATCACCTACTACATTCAGCAATGGTGCGAATCCGTGTGGAGTTAGTGTCCTTATATATAAATAATAGAACTATAATAGCTCTCACTTCCTTTGGCGAAGAAAAGTTTTATAATTGGAACTATAACAGTTCCCACTTCCTTTGGCGTAGAAAAGTTTATATATAAAAATCCATAGTAGCGTATCCTAAATAAGGTGGGATAGATCGTCATCCTTATTAGGGGCGGTACTCCAGTACCTAGCAGTTTATGGTGGTAGAGATGGATAGAGTCCAGCACCGGTATAGTGCTTCCATCTCTTGTGAAATATAAATATAAAAAGGTAGGTCCGTGCCTCCCTATAAATAAGTATCACAGGAGGATGATCCATATAATAGTTTATAGGTCACACAGTAATATAGTGACCACAGGATCAGGAGCCCTGGACAGTAGTAGAGCACCGACGGTTGTGGCTTAGGTGTAAACCACGGTTGAAGACATCAGGCTGCTTCCAGTTTGGTGGCAGTAGAGACTACGTTAAGTCATGACAGCACCGTCGGTCTGCTTTGGTTGTCCAGGGGCGTGTAGCTGCGTCGATGGTTTAGTTTTACCTCCGAGGGGCGGAACAGTGCACCCCAGAGGGCCTGACAGGGGACCATCCTTAGGTGTCCATAGGGACACCGCCGGATGGCTTTCCTTCCCCATCAGGACTTCCTCCAGGAGGGGCCTCCGTGGTGCAAACCACAGCAGCCTCCACCTGGAGAGGAAGGGCTCCACCTGGAGCTACCGAGAGGGTACTCGGCGCCGCAGTAGGTTCCCCACCACTGACCACCCGGGTAGAGTGTGCCATGAAAGAGAATGGCATCTCATACCTAGGTGGGTGTACTGACAGTACTGGGGTCACAGGAGGAGCAGGCCTTGCGGCAAGCCCCAACCTGGACTGGAGATCTGGAAAACCAGTTCTCTCCCACTCTGTCAGCTTTAGCCCGAACTGTCGGAAGAACTTGGCGTCACAAGTTGTCAACCTCGATTCAAGCTGATCGATCGTAGCCCTCCAGAGGGCATGATCTTGATCCAGATTCGCCTCACGCTCGGCAAGGACTCTGGTGCGTTCAGCAACCCAAGCTTTTCCTTCCCGGATAGCCTGTTCTCTGAGCAACTTGTACTGCTCAAAGTAGGACTTCTCCAAGAAAGAAACCTGAAACTGGAGTAGCTTACTTGCGTTTTCAGCCATTTTCGCCCTGTAGCACTCAAATCCGGGGACTAGAGTGTCAGAGAATCCAGTGTCATAAGCAGGTCCGTCTCCAGGCAACACAGGTAACCCTGCTAGCCCTTCGTCAACAGCCCTGTGCTCAGGTACTGGAGTCACCTCGTCATCCCTTGCGGGGTCAGAGGTTGCTCCGTGCTGGGGTGGAGCAGTCGGCTGGGCTGACGCCCCATCCGGCTGTTGTACCTCTACCTGTTCAGCGTCACTGACAGGTGAGATACCCTCCTGTGTAGCCAAAGCTTTCTTTTGCTTCTGGCTCCACTTGTACTGCTTGACATAGTCAGCAGCAACCTGACCCGCCTGCTCGTCACCCAAAGAGTTCTGAACAATAGCCAGTGCATCACCCAGTTTCTGTCTCTCCTGCCGGGGCAGTTGATCAGCAACCGGGGGCAATGCAACCGAAGATACCGTGACGGTACCGACGGTTTGGCTACGGTCCACCTCAGATGTTACCGTGGCGGTGGCGACACGTTTCTTCGCAGGTTCACTGCGGGAACGGTCACGCCCACCTTTGGTATCATCCTTGGATGACTGGCGGCCCCTTTTCAGATCTTTCTTCTTAGGAGG
Source organism: Harmothoe impar (assembly GCA_947462335.1). NCBI lineage: Eukaryota > Metazoa > Annelida > Polychaeta > Phyllodocida > Polynoidae > Harmothoe > Harmothoe impar. The sequence goes on along the minus strand of OX381717.1, from coordinate 42,844,233 downwards.
GGTATCCTTTTTGACAGTGGGCATCGGAGTTTCTGTATCTGGCCCGAGATCAGTTTGTTCGCACTTGGCGCCCTTACACAATCTCTCCCAGTCAGCTTCCGTGAGGTAATTCCACTGTTTAAGTTTGTTGGTACGCCACTTATACTGTAGATTTCCTACACGTTTGTGGCACCCCCAAACCTTCAGTGCAGCCTCAACTCCACGACTAATAGTGCGCTTGTGAACGCCCTTATTGTCGCAAAGATGCCTTACCAAACCAGACCTCCGTTGGCAACGGAATAGCTCGCCGTCACTGTACTCAGGGCAGGAAGTAGACGTACTCCCACTCACACAGTACAAGTAGGGACGCACATTCATGTGCTTTTCTACTAAATGACGGGCAAACTTGAACAGGTTTGGCCACCGTTTTGCGGCTGTCGCAGTCCCTTTCAGGCGCTGACAGCGAACATACGGGCAGGGATCCCCTGGCACGTAGTTCTTCCAAGCATATTTCAGCTTGGAGCGGCATGACTTGTGGATGTTAGGTTTATTCCCGTCCAACACTGCCCTGAGGTACACGAGGTACCAGTCAATGGGGTGGGAGTCACCTGTCAACCAGTCTTCGTCATCCGAACCCTCGGTCGTGTGAGGTGCAGGAAGAGCCATTTTGCCATTTTCCTGAACTAAGTCAGAAAGGCTCAGGTTCTTCCGGTCATCATCACGGAGACACAAGTTCAGACGAACATGCGCTGCCTTGGCGCGGAGGCGGCGATTGGCCCTGCTCTCTGCGACAGACCATCCTTCGGCTTCCGCCTTGGATACTCTATCAGCAACAGCTTTGAGCCTTTCTGCCTCAGTCGGTGCGACCTCTTCGGTAGCAGGAGTTTCAGGGGAAGATACAATCCTCCTCTTAGGCTTCCGCTTCCGTTTGGTCTTGACACGAACCGTGGACCCGTCTGATGAATCACCATCAGGGACCGTCGGTTCTTTTGCCACTACACCGGCGGGTTTCGGAGAAGATCCCCCAGCAGGGTTCTTCTCCTGGTTGGTATTACTACCACCCAGACCAGGTTCTGTTTTCGGAACAACATCACCCGACCCCTCAGGGTTAGCTTCTGCTGGTACCGAAGCCGAGCCTTGACCGACGGTTGGAGCACTGGTAGTGTCCATTTCCGTGTCAGACTCGAGAACTCGGTCTTCCCCGTCGGAGGCCTCAGCCTTCTCCGGGGCCGTGCATTTGCCATCTACACGGGCTGCCATACTGTTAGCTCAGGCGTAGGTGAACCTCACGGTTCACTCACCCGAGCCTTTAGTAGGACAGCAAGCAAACAATAGTGTAGGTACTGCCGGGCAGACCTAGGCACCACTGATCAACACGTTACCCTACGGGCAAACGTGCTGATCTGAAGAAGCCTGGCCGCCTGTGGGGCTTATATACCCCACCCGTCCCCCGTGACCCCGCCCCTTGACCGGCTTCTCAGCCAATCAGGGGTCGCGTCTCCAAGACGCGCCGGGGTGACCCAATTTCTCACGGCTCATTTGGCGGGAGAAATCGATCAGGTGACGCGGGCAGCGCCCTTCCCACGCCTGGCATATCCGACGGTGGGAACACTCACTGTTGTTTACAATTTTCGTGGCGGAGCCACCGGAAAACCCGGGAATGATGTACCGGCGTTAGAGGACATACACAGCAGCGTGTTACTAAGCAATATGTGGTCAAAACTAATCCCATACTTAGAATTAATCGGCAAAGCCAGCCACCCGCCCTGAACATGTGCTTTTCTACCTCCAACGGATAACCACACCGGATAACCCGTCTCTTCTCGTTGTGTTTTGGTGATCGAGTACCGGGCCAATGACCACCGGCCCAGTACGGAACTGTCCATGGAAATTTAATCAAGCCAGCAGCTAAATGTCGTCAACAAGGTAAGAAAAAAATGTTTACACAATTTTATCTCGCTCTCTGACACGTGTACTCCTCCGTAGACCTTGTACCGGTATGTCCAGCAATGATGACACCGGAGGTATCACCTTGCTTTGTTTACCGGTGTCTACGGTTAGTCCTTTACGCACAGCTGACCCTTTTTTACGAGGCCTACCGCGCTTGGGCTTGGTAACACACGACTGTGGTTCAATCGGTAATTTCCTAGGACGACCCCTTCGGCGTGCTACCGTCGGTACCGACGGTATGACCGTTGGTCCTGCCTTCGGTATCTTCGGTAGCTTAGGGTCGGTTGGTGCTGGTACTCGACCAGCACCGAGGGAATCTACACCGTCATCTATATATGGAACTCCATACCAAGGTCGGAGTCTAGCCACATGTGATTTAGTGAGAGTCCCTTTTTGCAACCGTATTACTACAGTAGTTTCACTCACCACCATAGTAACCGTATGCGGACCATCCCAGGAGTACAGGGTCTTGACTTTGGAATTTGGTGTGCTAAATCTCGCGACCTTATCCCCCACCTTGAATTGGCGAAGTTTAAGGCCCGTGTCATAGCCCACCTTCTGCAAACTAGCAGATTTTTCCAAGTTGTCCCTTACTACTCCATAGGACTCGCGTAATGATTGTCGAAGTGATTCAACAAACATCACTGTGCAGGGTTGCTCGAGCTGGTGTCCCTGCACTCCATAGACCATGTCACTAGGCATGACTATGTCTTCACCCATTACGAGCATATTAGGCGTACAGCCCGTCGACGCATGTTCGGTAGCATTGTAAGCATGGGAGATATAGCGAGCGTGCTCATCCCAATCATCCCGGTGCTCATTAACCATTGTCGTGAGACATTGGATCAACGTCCGATTGAAACGTTCCACCATACCATCCGATTGAGGTCGGTAGGGGTTCGTATGCATCTTGCAGATGTGTATTTTACTACACAGTTCTGCCCACAGTCGAGATTCAAACTCACGACCCTGGTCGGAGTGAAGCATTAAAGGACCTCCCCACGTGAGGATCCAATTCTCGAAAAGTGCTTCTGCGCAGGTAACAGCCGTATGATTTACCATCGGATATACTTGGACATACTTGGTATAGTAGTCCTGTACCACCATCATACAGGTATTCCCACGGGGGGTCGTGTTGAAACCACTAATGATATCAACAGCGATCCGGGCAAATCGAACACCGAATAGCTCTTGACTTAGAGGTAGTTTACCAATACCAGGTCCAGGCTTTGATAAACAGCATTGGGGACATTGTTTCACCCAACGCCGTCCAAAGTCATACCAGGCCAGTAATATCTACTCTTAAACTTTGCCTCAGTTCGTTGTCTGCCAAAGTGTGCTGAAGTTCGGTGGCCATGACAGTAATTGAGCAACTGTAGTCTGAGTGACAAAGGCACTACAGACTGAGCTGTTCTCTTCCTGCCAGGTTGCACCCTCCAGCGGCACAATACACTGTTCCGTATAAAAAGATTATCCCACTGAGCTAACAGTTGTCTAACTTCTTTACATTCCAGCGAAAGTGCGGGGCGAACAGGCTTGGACAGGCCCAACAACTTCAAGGAGTACACCCTCGAAATAGCCGGATCTGCAAGCTGCTCATCCTTCAAGTGATTTAACGTCCAGTTAGGAACTTTCGCACCCACAGACGCAATCACTGCATTGTGAGACCCACAGTCTCGGCAGTCTACACGGTGACAGTTCCGGATAGGATAGCGGGACAAGCTGTCCGCATTCACATGATCTACTCCACTCCTGTGTATGATATGCTCATTTGTCATGCCAAACTCAGAGAGGTGGTTCAACCATCTACCCATCATCCCCTCAGCGTCCTTGAAGTTAAGGAGCCACTGCAGAGATGAATGATCCGTCCGTACGAGATAATTCCCACCATATAGGAAATGTCTGTACTTTTTTGTGTAAACCACCACTGCCAAGAGTTCACGCTTGGTTGTGCAGTAGTTACGTTGTGTTTTGCTTAGACTGTTGGACGAAAATGCCAGCGGCACTTCTCGCCCATCCTGGATCTGCGACAAGGCAGCACCAATACTTGTATTAGAAGCATCAGTGTCCAAGATGAACTTACCAACAGGTGCAGGGTAGTGCAAAACAGGTGTTTCTAAGAAGAGTCTCTTTAACTCACTGAAAGACTGTTCTGCGGCTGGAGACCAGACTATCTTAGCCTTAGACTTCTTCTCTCCAATCATCAGCTCTTGTAAGGGAGCTGCGACTCTCGAGAATCCAGGTATAAAATCTCTGTAGTATGAACAAAACCCGATGAAAGAGCGTATCTCCTTCGTGTCCATCGGACGAGGCCAGTTCTGTACCACTTCGATCTTATGAGGATCAGCCATGATGCCATGTTCAGAAACAATTCTACCTAGATATTCAACTGATTTCCTAAAAAGCTTGCACTTTGAAGGTTTCAATTTCAGACCATATGATAAGATGCGTTTCAGCACAGCTTGGAGGTTCTGTAGAGTTTCCTCCACAGAACCACCGAAGACGATGATGTCGTCCAAGTATACTAGGCACTTTTTCCAAAGTAAACCCCGTAACATGGTTTCCATCATTGCCTCGAAGGTTGCCGGGGCATTGCATAGCCCAAACGGCATGACGTTGAACTCAAATAGTCCCATATGGGTAGAAAATGCGTTTTTTTTTCGGTCCCGGGGGTCCATGCCGATCTGCCAATAACCAGATTGTAAATCTAGTGTACAGAACCATTTCGCCCGACCCAGAGATTCCACACATTCATCTATCCGAGGTAGAGGATATGCATTCTTCCTAGTGAGTCCGTTCAACTTCCTATAGTCGATGCAAAATCGACAGGAACCATCCTTTTTGGTGACCATCACCACAGGACTTGACCATGGACTCTCACTAGGTTGAATCACATCTTCATCCAACATCTTTTCTACCTCAGCCTCCATAGCACCTTTTTTAGCCATGGGTAACCGACGGTAGGGGATTCTACTGGGAAGCGCGTCCCCAGTGTCAACCCGGTGTTGTACCGTATTGGTACGCCCTAGAGGATCTCCTGGTTGCGCAAAGGCGTCAGATAACTCCGACAGCTCATGTGCCACCATTTCGCTCTCTAGGGTTGTGAGGTGTGACTCACACAACAGGGACCTTAAATGTTTCGGTAGGTTGGATTTAGCTAGAGCCTCTTCGTGGGAAGAGTCTCCCGCCACCACACCTACTTCCACAAAGTCCGTAGTTAGTGAGTCTACCCCATATGCTCGCGTAGTGTTACCAATAGGCGTCCCTTTTCGTAGAGTGATTTCTCTACTACTCGAGTTACAAATCGGTATCACCCCCCAACGAGCGTTGGCCAGGTAAGTATGATAGCCAGCAAGACCTAACTCAGAGAGCTTTTGATCTTCTGGTTCAAACATACCCGGCCGTTTGGCCTGCACTCCCACGCAGCTGACTAGGACATCGGATACATGTCCTGCTGCCAACTTTGTGTCTTGTGCCACTGACGCCACAGAAGAACCATTCCTTAAAACGCACTGTACAGATTGTTTATAAGGATGTTTAATCTGAAGTCGGCCTGTTGCGGTGTTCATTGTTACCCCGTAAAGAGCAGCAAAGTCCATCCCCAGTATGCCATCATCAGTGATGTCGGTGATGGTTGGACATATCCAGTATGTCTTGCCATCGACCAACATAGGTTTTACAGTTCTGCCATAAGTCTGCATACTATCTCCCGTAGCAGTCCGAGCCTTTACTCCCAGTAGCGGAGCTTCGGGCTGGTTGCAAAGACGGGCCATGAATTTCCGATCGACCAAGGTGTGTGATGCACCCGTGTCGACCAAAAACTCACCACGCGTCCCGGAAATAACTAGACTCAGGTACCAACGCTGTCCCCGTAAAGGGACACACTCAGAGGTCAGCATCGGGCTTCCCCCTCCATCCATAGCAACCCCTTTTGTCAGGAGATAATCCCAACACGGGTCGCTCGGGGAGTCTTGAATCACACTGCTCTGGGCAATTGATTCTAACCAAGACTCCTCTAAGCCAGCGACTACAGAATCCTCCGGATTCCGTTTGTCCTTGCCAGCCCCGCCTTGCCAGACGCTTACAGGTTGTACAGACCCTTCTGCATCTGCGCGGCCTTGGTTCATGGAAGAGTTAACACCGTCTACTAATCCCTTACAGGCATGGCTAACTGTGGGGGCGCCATCCTTGCCAAGAGGATGGGCCCCATTCAGTTTTCCGTCTCCTTTTCGGTTTTAGCAGCGACGGGTGCAGGGGCTTTGCATTCGCTAGCCCAATGACCCATCTTTTGACAGCGTCTACATGGCTGAGGTTTCGTGTCCTTTTTCTTCTTTTTCCTTCTCTTTCCAGATCCAGAATCAGAAGTGGACGCAGAGCTCTTTTCCAAGTGCTTCCGCAACAAACCCTCAATCATCTTTTCCATGTCCCTGTCAGGCATTACTGCCGCCAACTCCTCGGAGGCGGGCTGTTTTTTCTTAGGTGGTTTTGTGGCGGCCTCTACCACCTGAGCTCCTTTCGGGGCTACAGATGGAGTTGCCGACACTCCTCCACTAGGAAAAACAGCCTGTTTGGTGTCATACACATCTGCATGGTCAAAAAGGTCAGCTAGAGATAAGTCCGGCTGCCATTTCTCCCGCAGATATGCCTGGAGATTGGTGTCTCTGACTCCATTGACAAACCTGGAGGTTAACTCCTGGATGACAGTGGGGGTGTCAGGTCTACATCCCTGATAACACTCGGATATCAGTTCTTGTAGAGCAAATCCGTAGGATTTCAGATGCTCGTCCTTTCGTTGGACACGTTTGAGCAGCTGAGTCCTTGGGTCATGCTCACCAATCTTCCCAATCGCCCATTCAGCTGTTTCTTCAAGTGAGCTCAATGTCTTGATCTTCACTCTCTCGAACGCCAAAAGGGCTGGTTCACCTGGCCCGTTGCAGAGTGCCTGCTTCAGAGCAACCAGCGCTTGCTGATTGTTCCAGCGATTGCTCTCCACAATAGCCTTGAACCGAACTTTGTACTTTCTCCAGGGTGGCGACCCTGTGAAAGGCGGAATATCGATGGCCTTTTGACGGGCTGCATCAGGATGTTTGATCTCCCCAAAGTTGAAAGGAGCATACCGTTCATCCAGTTCATCGATGTCCCGCGGGACGATGTCTGTCCCCAGCTTCTCAATAGCCGGGTTCCGGTCGTACTTAGCCCGCTGGACAGGAGTTAAGCCCTGTCTAGCTCTGGGTTTCGGTACTGGAACTGAGACCAAGGTCTGCTGTTGGTTCAACATCGTTGAACCAGTAGATGGGTGGGTGTACCCTGGAGGTGTTGCCGTGCCTCCAAAGGTGCCACCACAGACCGGAGTCTGTAGATAGCTAGCCCCCATCTGAGGTGTCATACCTGTTACCGTGGTGTGTACTAGCGGCGGGACACTTGAAGGTGTCACTGTCGTGTACACATTGGGTACGGGTATGACTGGAGGTACCACCGTGGTAGGTGGTGGTACTTGCTCCGACTTCGTCTTCAGGTCATGATTGACTTGCCTTAAGCTTGCGAGGTCTTGTCTGGCTAAGTGGAGCTGCGTGCTCAAATCCTTTCCCAAGGAATTTAAGCTTGCAACCTCACATTCGCCAGACACCCTCTGGTGCAAAAGTTTGTCAACCTCCACCTTGTGGGAAGCCATCTCGCTCTGGAGTTCCAGCAGGAACTTTTTCTTCTCATCAACCTCTCTTAGGAATAACTTCCTAGTTTGATTGATGGAAGCAAGTTCCTTCCGGGCTTCCGCGAGTTCATGCAACTCAGTTTTCCTGGTGGGGATACCCATGGCAGCTAGTAGGTCCCCATCCAGTGGTAAACTGGATGGCTCATCTACTACTGGCGGATACCCCTTACCAGGAGCTTCTGTTGCCACATTAGTCTTCTTTGATAGCCCGCCACCCCCCATACCGTTCGGTGTAGGAGTGGCACCATCAGTGAAAACCGACGTGTCTGGATCCAATGAAGGATCTGCTACCGTCGGTGTAGAACCGAAGGCAGCTGGGCCGAGAGTTTTAGTCTCTCTACCCGGTATTTTCTGACCCTCAGGACAGAAAAGATTCGTGGAAAGGGAGTCCAACGATCTCCTGGAGCTTATATCAAAGGGTCCCGGGATTGGAGATTGCTCTCCATCCTCTCCTCTGGTAAAGGCTTCCACAATAGGATCACCTATTGCTTCTTGGGAGAGGTCGTCACCGGGCACCTCCAAGGCTGCCCGGCTCTCCCCCCTATTTGATTTGCCTGTGAAGAAGCGTACATTCTGTACGGCTTCTTCCCGTTCCTCAGCAGGGGTTTTAGTCCTGCCGCTGAACGAGCTGACAAAATCGTATAGGTAATCCATATACTGTAAGTCTATTTAATACCCTATCAATGGTCGGTTCGATCAAGTGGTCACGGCACCAATGTAGTTGGTCTCTTACTACGTATGTAACACTTGAGTACAAAAACCAGACAAGGTAAATTAGACTTTAATATACGGCGACTTTATTGTAAAGGTAACTCTTGTGTATTATAGTACAAGTATAACCAGCGGATATACAAGATCAGAACAGATATATAATACAGTGGGGCAACCCTATAGCATAGAGTTAAGCCCGTGAGCACAGGGTGGTCATGTCACGACAGTCCCAAACCTGACTGACTTCCAATGGAGAAGTAGCCGTCTTATATACAGCGCTGCATAGCCACGTGACCGTACTAGCAGCGCCACCTGTTAGGTTTAGTTATGTAAAATGCTTATGTAACAACTACCGACGGTAACCGAAGGTGGTACCGGTACACTTCCGTATAGATAACCGAACTAGAGGAGTCGGTGTATGTAACGAACCGACGACACTAGTTAGATGAATAAAACAGTTATTAAACACAATAGAACCGTGTTGTCTTACATCATACAACATACAATAGATATACAACAATAACAGTTAGACTTTATAGTCAACCCGTTACAGAACCAATGTATGCATTACCTACAACGGACCATGGTTGGTATAATGATTGTGATGGAGTCAATCATAACCGACATTGGCCTAATATGCCCTCGCTACCTGGGTTTAACCAAATACTCAGGTTTCAGCCATGGTGCTTGTGTTCAATGAGGTATTCAAAGAGGGTGCGAGTGAGCATGGAGCATTGAAACATCACTGCATGAATTTCGGTATCTAAGTTAAATAGATATATGCTAAAACAAAAAGGATACTTTAAGCATAATCAATTTGGGTAAATGACACTTAGAGTCATTGAAATGCCGTTATATAATATTATATAACCCGTGACATTTACATTGGCATTACTGAACCTTAAGCCACTAAAAGGTGTTCCCTTTAGAGACAATCAATTTGCTTAACCCTTTAGAGCCGACCAAAAGAATGTCTGGTGATGGGGCTGGGACCTTTTTACAGGAACTTTCCTGGGCCGAGCCTTTGCTAAATCCCATAGAGTTAAGACGCCTATAGTCGATGCTCGGCCCCCATGGGCATCAACTATAGTGCATGCTCAGCCCCCCTTGGCATCAGCTATAGTTGATGCTCGGCCCTAAAGGGTTAAATGCAAACAATTATGTTATGCATGTGTACTCACGTTCAAGACAGTTGTCGTCATCTTCAGGTGCCTGGTAGTAGTTGGGTGAGCAGGAGCACAGATAGCTGCCGACCGTGTTGATGCAATGCATGGACTCCCCACACACGTTACTGTTAGCCTCACACTCATTGTAGTCTGAATGTGAGAAAAAGAAGAAACCATACCATAGTAGCCCGTTTAAGCGCCCCTGCGCATATAAATTTCAACTCCCTGTTAGCCCCTGCGCTTATACAGGGACCTGCGCTTATATGAGTACCTTTAAAGAGAGATTTTGGGTTTCAGAGGGGTTCTAGACCTGTGCTTAAACAAAACCTGTGCTTATTTGAGACCCCTGCGCTTAAACGGGCCATTACGGTATGGCATAAGTGTGGCTCTGTACTATTGAATTTGCCATGGAGATTCAATATTCGCCATCGGGCTCAGTGACATTAGGAAAAAATTAGTGACATTAGGCCTCTGAAGAAAGAGTGGTTTCTATTCACCAACGTCTGAGAAATCTGACAAGGGAGGCCAAATATACCAAATATGACATTTTTTTGTCCATTTTTATCAGGTTTTCACCAAAATTTGGCAAAAAAAAGTTTTCCTCAAAACCAGATTTTTACGATGTGTGCGATGATGAGAAACCATTTAATTTTTTTGAGTGGTCTTACATATGTATTACTTTAAATAGACCATGGACACCCCATCAAAGCTGAGTCTGAATTCATGATACTATTATAACATTGGCTCACCATCACAGCTGGTGCTGGCGGTCCATTTGCCAGTGTCCTGGCACGTGATGGTGAAGGAGTAGGTGTCCAATTTGTTGTAGGGTTTGTAGCCGGCTCTACAGGTGTAGGTCACTGTGTCTCCAGACTCATACTCACTGTCAGCACTCACAGGTTCAGCATTGGCAATGGCACCAGGGTCCTGACACTTCACACCTGATAATGGTAAATGTTCGTTTGAGTTTTTGAGCTTTTATCAGTCATTAATGACTAGAATGGTTCTTTGTCTTGATTTTTGTCCTTTTAACTCTTCTTGAATTACCAATCGTGAATTTACCCTTCTTTATGGATGGCACATTTATGCATATTTTTTTTCGATTATTTGCTGATTTTTGACCCTCTGTGCTGTGCCTAGAAGTTGGTATGATCCCATAATGTTTTGTCTGAGTGATCTATGGCATACCCAGCTAACAAAATACACTATTTTACATTGAAATAATATTTTGAACATTATGTAATGTTTTGCTACAATTAAGAAGTCATGGTTATTTCAAGGTTGGTGATGGTTGTCAAATCTAAGAGGTGACTGGAGGTAGAATAGTCCCTCTCGCCAGTGATCCTGTAACATCCCTGCCAGCCTAGACCTGCCATAGAATGGACACTTCCTGATAAGATACAACTTGGATTGACACTTACGCTCACACGCTGGGAATGGGTAAGGCGTCCATAGACCGCTCAGTGAACAAGTCAGCTGAAAGGTCTCTCCAGTGTCTACCCCAACATAGGAGTTGTAGTAGGTGGGAGTGTAGCCATACAGGGGAGTGGGCTCATACACAGGGCTACCCTGATACACCACCTTGTATCCATCCAGACAGCGGTACAGGACCTTGTCTTCGTAACTGGAGGACAAAGGGTATCCTGGTGCAGCAACAGCATTTGCTATGTTAGGAAGGAGGTCACATGTTGGCTCTGTAAAGGTGTAATGATTTATAATTTTGAGGGTTATCAATTAAATTAGATTTCTACACAGATTCATATAAATATATAGATATTTCATTGTTACCTCTAGAATCTAAGAATATCACAACACTGTGTATGCCCAATGTATAATGTATAAAACATAGATGTGGCAGCTGAATAATAATTATCCTTGATGGTACTGAGCTGATGAAAATCAACTTGTTCTATTATCAGCTGGTTATAGCAAAACTATTTCAAACGTGATTTTCACTATGTCTGATATTGCCAAACTTCTAAAAATTGATCCAGAATGTTGACCAAGATCATACTTCAAATCCTACCTATTCCATGTATGCTCATAACCCTCTTTACCCTCATTATCCTTATTTTCCTCAAATTTGATCTTATAAGCCAATGATCAATGGTCAATGATCATATATGTTAACAGATATTACGCCTCATCTAGAACGCATAGTTTGTTAATACACGAGTCTCAAACAATAGACAATGGGTGGACGCTTTTATGCCCCCTATAGAAAACACATAGTAAAAGCCCTTGACTGGGCTCCATGGGACCCCCTTTCTAAGCTTTACTGGCCAAAACTTATCATGTGAAAATTCATGGTTTGCGAATCATCTCTACAATGCCTGCAATAGTGTATCACCAGCTTTACATTTGTACATATTAGTGACTCACTCAGACATTTGTTGGTGACCTCATCATACAGCTCACGGTATGGACAGAGACAAAAGTACGACCCGATTGTATTACGACACTGCCCAAGGAAGCCACAGATGTCATCATCAAGACACTCATTGACTTCTCCACCTAAAGACAAAACCAACATATTATGTACATAATTATTGTTATATTCAAGTTTCATTCACAAATAATTATAATAATGAGTTCTTTCTGCAACTGTATCATTACACATTATGGCCATATTTGAAACCCAAAATAGATGTCATATGCAGGGGGAAGTGGAGATTATTTCCCCTACATACAAAACGGCATTAGTTGGGATCAGCGAAACACCCCATTGAATTAAGCCTGGGTGTTCGCCAGGAACAGATTAACCAAAAGAGGCTACATGCAAGTATGTTTTTTTTTCAAAGGTAACTCGTTTTTTCCTTTCATTTTACTTTAAATAATATTTACAGCAACTAACATACAACAACTGTGACATGTTCTGGGAAAAGGGTTCCCAGTGCACCCTGCACTAAGGGCCCTTTTCGCAGACCATGCCACAACTGTTCTCCCTATCAAATTAATTTTCATAGTCCAATTTTATTTAAAATAAAATCAATACATGAAACACATATTCTCGCACAGAGTGCCTGGCAACAACAAGACAAAGGTAGACAAATTGTCCACCATCATTTAGGCCCTCAACATGCCACTGAAATAATATAAATATAGAACATCGGGGTGCATATACATAGACAAAGGTTCACGAGTTTTAGTCTGTTGACAGGGTTATTTCACGAGTTAGATGTCAGGCCGTATTTCACGAGGCCATAGGCCGAGTGAAATGCGGCCTGACATCTAACAAGTGAAATAACCCAATCAACAGACTAAAACGAGTGTTCCTTTGTGTTTATTTTTTAAATTTTTCGATTCAAATTAAATTATTATGGGGGGTAGGGCCTAATTTAGCTGAAATAGGCTTTTCGTAAACCGTTCAAATGTAAACAAACCGTCATTTTGATGATGTCACAGGGCCGTGAAATACGGCTATGGGTTATTTCACGGGGGGTGTTAAATAGGCACTCCTTGGTTAAATCAATGAAGCTGTCGTATTTGATAAAAAATAAAATGTGATTCGTCACTAAATACCCATTTAATTTCACCCTGTTTGCATTACATCAAATGTTATTATAAATATGGAGCAAGATTAGGTTAAAGTTCTCAGTCGGGCCCCTCCGAGGGAATATGCTTGGAGAGTGAGGTTGCTACTCTTATCTGGGACGCATCACCATGGCAATGTCGCGCAGGGGGGCCCGTGATCTGGGGCATTGGGAGGCAGCTATGTCCAGTTCCCGCTTGCACCCGGTCCTCAAGGTGCTGCCATACTCAGTAGCCCAAGTCCCTGTCCCGTGTAGGGGGTGGTTGGGTGGTGGGGGAGAGGGTATTAGATAGTAGGCCTACCTTTAATGTAGAATTGCCCCGCACAATCCCAGTCCCCGAAGGGGCTGGTAACAATCGATACTTGATCATGTCAAAAATAAATGGGAAGGACTATGAAAGGGCACTCTGCCTACAAAAGTGTGGAAACAGTCAACACCTGTGAACAACAATATCTTCGCTGAAATAAAAATTTCAATTCTACATTTATAAAAACAATTTTTTTTAAATATTTCTCTTTCTTTTGCCTTTATACTTTTGGGGATTGTGTGTCACTTTGGGTGGACTATGAAAATACAATGCACTAATTTTAGATTATAAATATTACCCAAAAGTTAATTAATTTTCAATGTTGGTGCTGGAACTATCTATGAAGAGCAACACTAGATATTGCAGAATAACTCCTTTTATTTCATGTGGAGAAATGAAGCTACTATGCTGATGAACTAGAATGGCCGTTCCGCACACCCCCATGGAGAAACTGAGGCTCATTCTCTAATGGGTGTTTCTCCATGATGACATCACTAAAATATAGCTCTGAATCCAATTTTTTATTTTAAAAGATATAATTCATCAATAATTTACATGAAATAAACACAAAGATCAACTCTAATGAGTCTGAATTCCTGATTTCTCCACTTGTGGTACACACTCGGCTCTGCCTCATGTGATGTGATCCAAGGTCCCACTCGTGGAGAAACCTGTCATTCAGACAGATAATCGTTGAACTTTGTCTATATACCTCAAATCTTACCTGTGCATCCCACACTCAGAGAGTAGGGATCATCACTGTTAATGTACTCATAACCTTCTGAACAGTCACAGAGCCAGGATCCCTGAAGGTTGGTACAGTCAGTATGTGGACCGCAAGCATCTCTCTTCTTACAGTTCCCTGGGAACGGTCCCTGACAGCCGTAGTGGACACCGTTATTACACTCATCAATGTCTGCAACAGAATGAAGGATTTTTCTATGGAATGGATATTTATCATTGATAGGATGGAGGTGTGGATTGTTAGGGTATTTTCGTCTGGGAGGCAGTCAACGATTCTGGCTCCTCTTCATGAGGTTGTAAGATTGTATGCCCCATAGGGCCATAACCCATTAGCCAATTTGGATGCATTATCGGCCGATACATCCACAAAATTATACTACAAGTATTGCATCGGGTCTGTTTGTTACTGGTGTATTGGCCGATAATGCCTCCAAATCGGCCAATGGGTTATGGCCCTTACCATTGAAAAAGCCCTGTGTTACTTTGGTTCAAAAGGTGGGGGAGGGCATTTTTGGGGGATATAAAAAGCTCTCTCACTATAGAATCGGGTTTGGGTAAAATATGTCTTGCCTCAGTGCAAGATAACACCAGCCAACCCTCGATCCTCTACAATAGACAGCCTAATAAAGGCTTTGATATGTAATTCTTGGGAATGTCACAGATGATTATGAATGACCAGACAATGGAAGTGCCCACGTACCTATGCCAGTTATTGCATAATATGCCCCTGCTGCAGGAAGGCATTCATCCGCACCTTCAACTGAAACACTTGTCCTACCACCGATGTGACAATCATCATAGCAAAATTTATCTGGTGCATCACTAGTTGCGTCGTTATCACAACGCTTGTCGACAAAATAGTTGAATTGGGTGCCTTCAACTCCTGCAACGGGGCCAAAACCCGTGGGCCAGTCCACATCATATTCAGAATAAAGGTCACAACTGTGAATAGAAAAAGTGATGCTATAAGGCAAATACAGCTGGGTATACGTGAGCAACCTTGCACTTTGGCAAATTTACCACATTCTAGCAGTTAATTCCTAATAATTATGAAGTGATTTTAATGAAATCGACTGCATATCATTGACTAATAATATATAAAGGAGATGATATTGAATCATCTTGCATACATATATATGCATCAACTCACTTCACATAGAGGACACCACTTCTGTGGTAATGGAAAAAAAATATGAAGCCTCACTCCATCTGAAGCTTAGCATGTACACTTGGTGCAGGGGAAACAGTTTCTCTCAAACCATTCTAAAGGGGAAATAATCAACTTGAACAAATCGAATACAAAATGAATGGAGCTTTACAATTATAGGAGTTATCTTGACGAAATTTGTTTGTGAGTGTTTGTATATATCAATGACATGATTTATATATTCTTTACGTAGAATTTATGTCGATCTATGTTTTATTTTAACATGTATTTACATGTGAATGACGTAGAAAAACGTAATTCAGACGTTTACAAACGTCCGTCCCAGGTAGAAAAATATCACGATAAATATCATGATTTATCATGTTGAACCATGATCTATCATGATCTATCATGATAAATCATAATAAAGCACATTTTCTTCTACCATGATTAATCATGATAAATCATACTTTATTATGATATTACCTCTTGAGAGGGGAAATCATGATTAATCACATTTTCTCCTACCATGATTAAATATTATTAATCATACTATATCATGATCTTACCTCCTGAGGGGCAAAATCATGATAAATCATATTTTCTTTTATCATGATAAATCATACTTTATTGTGATATTACCTCGTGGGAGGGGAAATCATGATTTATCATGTTTTCTTCTACCATGATTAATCATACTATATTAAGATCTTACCTCCTGAGAGACGAAATCATGATGAATTATGTCATTATAAACCACACACATGATATGTCATTATAAACCACACTTTATCATGATCTAACCTCTTGGGAGGAGAAACATGATTTATCATGAGTTTACTTAATCATATTCAATCATAATTTATCATGATTTTATCCATTGGGAGAGAAAACATGATTTATCATGATTCTACCTGACCATGATTAATCATAATGTATCATGATTGGTCATGACCTCACTCATTGAGAGGGTAAACATGATTTATCATGATTTTACCTTACCATAATAAATTATTATATTTCAGGATTTATTATGATGTTACGGATTCAGAGAGAAAACATGACTTATCATGATTTCATTTGACCATGATTAATCATGATATATCATGATTTACTACGATATTTCCCATTCTGAGGAAAAACATGATTTACCACGATTCAACCTGATCATGATTTATCATAATCTCACCCAATAAGACGAAACCTGTTTTATTATGATTTTACTATAATTAGGCCTAAGCATAATATATCATGATTAATCATGATTTTACACATTGAGAGAGAAAACATGATTTATCACGATTTTATTTGACCATAATTTATCATAATATATTGTGATTTAGTATGATCTTTCCAATTGATAGGAAAAACATAATTTATCATGATTTTACCTGATTATGATTAATCATGGTCTATCATGATTCATCATGATCTCACCCATTGAGAGGAAAATATGATTTATTATGATTTTAGCGTACCATAATTAATAATGATATTATCATGATTTACATGATTTTACACATCGAGAGGAAGCATGATTTATCATGATTTTATTTGACCATGATTCATCATAATATATCATGATTTATTATGATATCTCCCTTTAATGGGAAAAACATGCATACATGTTGCCATGAATAACGATTTTTCATAATATGTCATAATTTATCATAATATCACATTTTGAGAGGAAAAATCTCCTGGGCTACTGGAGGAAGTGGCGACAGCTTTGGAAAGTGAAGATCATATTATTGTAAATAATATTCAATTTAAGGCTTCTGAAATAATACAACCCATGATACTAACCAGGGGAATTAGGAAGCCCGCTATTAAACATTATTTCAAGGCTGGAGGGGTACAACCCATGATACTCCCTCTAGTTTATGGGACCCTTATCCTGTATTATTTATTATTTTGAAGGGCTTTGGAGGGGTACAACCCGGGATACTAATGAGGGAAGATATGGGACCCTCATCCCGTAATTATATATTATTTTCAAGGGCTCTGGAGGGGTACAACCTGGAATACTAATCAGGGGAGTTATGGGACCCTCATCCCGTAATTATATATCATTTTCAAGGGCTCTGGAGGGGTACAACCCGGGATACTAATCAGGGGAGTTATGGGACCCTCATCCCGTAATTATATATTATTTTCAATGGATCTGGATGGGTACAACCCGTGATACTAATCAGGGGAGTTTTGGACCCTCATCCCTTAGTTATATATCATTTTCAATGGCTCGGGGGGGGGGGGGGTACAATCCGTGATACTAACCAGGGGGGTTAGATTAGTGTAGAATTGCTTCTTATTATCACAGGAAAAAATGAAAAAATATGTCCATATTGCTAACAGTGTTTAGAACTAGATAATGCTATCTTTGACGACTAGTTCATAATATTAAGGAAATTCATTGTTTTAGTTGGACCCCATGTCATCTCATGGTGACAGGCATGTCTGGAGGTAGCTGTGAAAATGCCACCATGGCGCCCATTGTGATAGGGGTAGAGGTGCGACCATACAACAATAGGCCCTTAAGACAATAGCCCTGCCCCCCATGCAGCCAGCCTCACAGTGAAGTATGAGATATGGGTTATTTTTAAACAGGGTGACCATTACACAACAAGGCAGTAGAGAGGCCACATGTGCATGCACATGTACATGTATCATATATGTATATACATGTTGCTAGGTGGGTACACTACCATCTGATAATTCATACATATACAATGTGATATTACATTTAAACATTAGTAAACATTGTAAGCACATTCCAATACTATTCAACTAATACTACATGTAATTATTCAATAGAGTATAATTCTATATCCCATTGTGCATAATGTAAATATGCTATATTATATGGTATACTATACATGTGTATCTGAATGTATGTATAGACATGACATCTTTGTTGAAGACTTGGCACTATTCATCTTTAATAATGATGTACTACCCAGTAAACATATAACGTTATACACCATTTTATAACGTTATATAACGTTATATGTCAACGTTTTTCTAAGGCTCTTTAGTATGACATAACGTTATGTAAAATCTAAAATGTTATTTTGACGTAAATTAACTTTTTTTGTTAGCTGGGTAGTCGTACTATGGCACCCATTGTGATAGGGGTAGATGTGCGACCATACAACAATAGTTCCTTAAGGTACCGGCCCTACCCCGCATTATTTTTAAACAGGCTGACCAGTACACCACCAAGAGCCGGGGCAGGGCCTCCAAGACCCGGCCCTGGGCCTCTAGGACCCGGCCATGGGCCCCTAGGAGCCGGCCCTGGGACCTCCAGGAGCTGGTCTCAGCCTATAGGACTGACTGTCCACTATCAAATGATGAAATTGATGAATGAATGCATTGACCCCGACCCCCCCCCCCCCCCCCGACCCACAATAAAAATCTTGGCTATCTACATTCAACAATGAATCATGATTTTTAAACATGTTTTATCATGGTAATATCATATGCATCATGATAAAGTAGATCATGATATATGTATCATGATTTTTAGACCATGATATATCAAGATAATTATCATAATATATCTCATTATGAATTATAATAAATCATGCTGAATAAATCATAGTGTTTTTATGCATATCATGATTTTCATACTGTATCATTATAATTATCATGATATATATAATTATGATAAAGTATAAGAAATCATGATAAATATCATGTTAGATAAATCATATTTTTTTCATGGAAATCATCCTTTTTAGACCATGATATATCATGATGATATTATAATAAACCATGATTATATCATAATATATATCATCATAAAGCATAATGAATCATGTTATATATTTGCCAGTGTAATGTGATGAACCATGATATTATTGTTTATTGTGATAATAATCATAATATATCAGATTATTATCGTGCTAAATCATGTTTTGCAAATCATGATTTCCGTGAAAAACGCATACTTTTTTCAACACAATAAAATCATGATATTTATCATGATATTTTTCTACCTGGGGTTGAACGTAAGTAAACTTTCATGTTTTGACGTTCACAAACCTTCTAGAATTACATAGTCTGCACCCCATATCAACGCAGATCTACGTCTGACCCACGTATTTGGGTTTACAGGGTACTGACTCCTCATTTTCTAATGAAACTCTCATCCGTTGATGGACTTCTATAGCTGACCTATACATTGCAAAGTTTTTCTATCTATTTGCCTCTCTTATTTATAAGCAGGTTGAGGGACCTTTTGGTATCGAAATGAAGACAATCTGACCCTGCAATAAAGTTGTGTAATATTGTAGGTTTAGATATTTATTCTATGACAAGTGCAAAATCAGACTCTATTATTGAGGTCCATGATTTAAAAAATTAAAATCTGGCTTTCGTTAAAGTAGCCATTTACGAATACCAATGTGATCTGCGGCCACTAAATGTTAAAAAAGCGTAAACTGCCTTCACCATTGTACCATGCTATTACTTACTACGATTTGCATTGCACTGTACCCTTGTTAACTAACCTTAAATCACAAGAAAATTCCTCTCATTGAAAAAATTAGCTTATACTAGTTCAAAAGCGATACTTACTCATACAACATAATCTGTTCATCACCATTGTCAAAGAAGTTTGGTTCACGCCACATGTTAGTGCCGAGGGTGAAACAGACCCGGCGAGCGTTAGACTGTGTGAACTGAGTATTTGACGTGGCACACATCTTGAGGTAGATCCCTGCGTTATTCACGTTGTATTGCACATAACCAGTAGCAGGGGAATCTGGATCTCCTCGAACTACATCAATTGGGGCATTTGGTTCCATTCTCACCAGGGCTGGAAAGGAACAGAGTGTACATGAATTAACACAATGCAACTACCTCAATGTGTGTTCAGATGCTAAAGACTTTTTAATGTTGCAATTTTTTTAGTGTTGTTTTCTGACATAGTTCGCTATATTTCGCTACATTTCGCGGCAGTGTCGCTCTGAGTGTCGCCCTGCTACTAGTGTTATATAGGGCAACACTCAGAGCGACACTGCTGCGAAATGTAGTGAAATCTGTAAAAAAAAAAAAAACTAAAAAGATCGCAACATTTCGCCGGTAAGTTAGTCTCCCTAGTGGAGTCTGGGCTATGAGGAATACTGCACGGAGACACTGGTGTCTGGTAAACACGGCGATAAAAATAGCCTTTGTCCTGGGGTGGTACAAGGTTGGCACAGGTTGATACAGGTGGTTAAGTGGAGGGAATGCTCTGAACAAAGCATCATTTTATTGCCATGTTTCCCAGCCATCAGCCATGCCACCATGGACTTTAATGGCTTAAGTGCGCAGGTACTTGTCCCTTGTTGATATGTGTCTTCGAGACAAATACGAAGGTTCCAATGGTACTGCAATAAGAGAGAGTAAGGGGGTGGGGGGGGGGGGCTGGCCGGATAGGGGGGGGGTACAAAGATATTTCTTAGCCCTTGACCAGTGGGGGGTTGGGCAAAAAAAACTCATTTGGATGTTTAGGCCTCCCAGGAAAAACATTATACAACATTTTATAACGTTATATAACGCTAAATAACGTTTCTCTAAGGCTCCTTACTATGGCATAACGTTATATGAAATTTAATTTTAATCTGTAGATCTATGGTGTTCTGCGACCACCTTTCTCAGCTACAGTCTGTGGTCCTCGCGAGTCATTTTAACATAAGAAGTAACTGACTTTGGCTCACATATTGTTAAATTTCACTTTGCCTAGACCAGATATCAACATGCAGAATTTTGTACTGAGTTTGAATTTGAAACATTTTTATTTGGCACATAATCCATTAACCGGTAACATCTTTCGAATACAGCCAAATATACATATTGAATGTCATGTGGATGAATACAGTCCCTTCAAGCTGAAAAAATGAATAATATTTTCCTTTCCAGTGCTGGGTCTCACGATATTGTAGACCTATTATGTCCATTGGGAGGGTAAACACCTTAAGTAATGAGCATGAAACAGAACTTTCCGCAATGTGTTAGACCCCTCTTGATCTGGTGCATGAAGGTAATGTGCCTTGCCCTTGCCCTCTAAAACCATGACGCATGAAGGGGACTGCATGCAGCATGGGGTGTGGTCATCATCCAGTAAACACAACTGCGTATTAGAACGTAATAAATCTTTGTAATATAACATTCAGATGTAAGGCTTGATTTATGTTATTAAACGTATATAAATGGTATTAAGCGTATATAAACGTTGTAGTAGTTATAGGACGTGTACCTATCTGTACTTGAAATACAGTGAAGGAGCCTTATAGGCTCCTTCTCTGAATACCCCTACACATTGGTACTAGACCTATAACTACTTTATGCCACTAGGTGTATACAGTATACACAAGGTGTGAAATGCTTTGTTCTCCGCGCCCGCTGTGGTATAATTGCTAATAAATATTATCGTGTGGCTTCGAGTCCTACAACAAGCAACTCGTTTTAGTTCGGAAAGCATGACTGAGAAAGTCAAATGAAGTTGATTCTGGTCACACCTTCATCAGTCATAGAGGCTTAAGTTTGATGATAGTTGCAGGGCCGGGGATACTCTTAAAACTAGTTTGTAACAAGTGGGAACCACAAGCCAGAGTCATGATTAAGACTACAGACTTGAAGGTTTATAGCCCAGTGCAACTAGATGTATCTGATGATATTGATAGTTTCTAATAAAACGATGTTTATCTCTGACAAACAAAGTTTAGTTGCCAACTGTGAATATTAACAGATAAACATAGTTTCTGGAAGGCGTTTCACCGTATCATAAGGAGGGGCCGTATGTGTCTTTTTTGCGTTTCAGTTCATTTTTGCGTTTCAGCTCAACATGTCCGCATCTTACGGAAAAAGATACGGCTGCGTATGTACATACGGCCGGCCGTATGTACATACGGCGAAAATCGCTTTTCAGCTCAACATGCGGAGCACAAAAATTCTGCATCTTTGGTGTATTTAGTACAAGATATACGGAGGGGTAGGGGGGGGGGTGCTATGTCAAAAAATGCACATATACCCTGTTTTTTAGGGCCGTATGTGTCTTTTGTGTGCCGTATGTGGTATTTTTGCTCCGTATGTGTAATATCACTTCAGATCGTAATGGTGACAAAGAGATGGGGATGGTAGGGGCCGTGAGGAGATGGTAGGGGCCGTGAGAAAATGGTAGGGGCCGTGAGGAGATGGTAGGGGCCATGAGGAGATGGTAGGGGCCGTGAGAAAATGGTAGGGGCCATGAGGAAATGGTAGGAGCCACTACTACCATTTCGTCACCACTACAGCCAGCTCTGTACTCTGTTGTCTACCACCGTTTATAAATACACAAGGAGTCTGTGGGCAAAGTTTCAGTTCTGTAGGGCCATTATTTACCGAGTTACAGAAGAAAAGACATTTTTGGGTATAATTTTGTTGAAAATCAATTTTTTTAATTTATCTTTTTATAATTATAAAGGTAGAAGTTGGACTTTACTTATCTAGTCATTAAAACAATCATAGAGACATTTTTTTACATATATATGAGTCAGAATTCCTAAAAATGCACTAATCTGGTACCAAATCTGAATCAAATTTTTTTTCCACCAAACTCAATTGATCTTTATACAAGTTGATTTTATTGAAAGACTAGTATCTTAGGTCCCAGAATCCACTCGAGGGAAAGCTTAACTCCCAGGGGGTCAGTTTTTATTCACTCTCAAACACAACCTGGAGTTAACGTTACGGACATTACGCTGAAAATATTAAACATCTGATAAAATGTCTGAAAAACACCACAGTAAGTTCTTTTTTGGTATACAAGTAGCTACACTATGTATAATCAGGCATACCAAGTTTGAAAACCATAAGCCAAATACTTTTCATATTGTCACTTGGGGGGCTTTCCAAAAATCTTGAAAATATTGAAATATTTACAAAATATCACCAACTTTACTCTAGCTTGATCAAGAACGGTTTTAATAATCATTGAAGCTACTGTGTATCATCTTCAGTGTATCTACTTCCAAAATATGTATAGTTTTGCATACAAGGAGACCCTTTTTGTCATTCTAATTGCAAAAAACAGGCATTTTTTATGCAGTTAACGTTACGGACATTACAGTATTGGTATCACTAAGCACCCATGAAAAATGAAGTATGTTCTATGGGGTAGATAACTATTTGGGATGATAGAAGTACCATAGGGGCATGTTGTGTTAAAATATAGAGATGATTGACTGAGTAGAAGTAGTTTTTTCAAAAGAAATTAAAAATATGGTTAACGTTACAGACATTACATACAACAAATTCTACCCTGACAAATTAAAAATATTGCATTTTTTCTTTCTTCTTGATTAGGCTTTTAGATTAGATAACCCTTCAACATGCTATCCAAAAGAAATATGGATATCATCAGTATTTACTTCTCCTTGAGGATTTTCAATTTTCATGTAATGTCCGTATCGTTAACTCTGTAATGTCCGTAACGTTAACTATTTTTAGCTCTAGTAATCAAATAGAGCTTACCAGCTCAAGTTTAACACACTAAAGTAATGAAATGTAAGTGTAGGTATTATATAAACAACAGAAAACATACCCCTCTCAGGGTTTTAGGGCTTGACAGTGAGGTTTTGGTGGAAATGTTGTCATTTTCTGACTCAATAAATCATTTGGAGGGCTGAAAGGTTGAGTTATACCTGTAGGAATGCATCTAAATGCCACACAGTGCTGTAGCAATGCTCATTCTATCTTATTATGTTGTTATTTAGCATAGTGCATGTCTTGAAATGCAGCAGGAGGGGCTTACGGTCAGTCAGAGTTAACGTTACGGACATTACAGAGTTAACGTTACGGACATTACAGTTTTGCATTGAAACCCCCTTTCCTAATAGACAGAAGAGAATTTAGGCTGCAATTCCTTCCAGAATGAATGAATGCATACTAGCCATGGATAAGAATTACTTTGAATTGATAAGTTTGGGATATTCATAGATTTATAGATGATTTATGTGTTGTAATGTACGTAACGTTAACTGCATTACAAATTAACTCTTTTGTACCTGTAGGCTAAAATAAGGCTTCTAATTCTTTTTCGTGGCTTGAGAACCCATTGACCCCCATATATGACATATAGAATTGATATTGAGTGGCCATTGGAAGTAACCAGGCTGAGGCATCAATAGTTATCGTTACGGACATTACATGAGTGGCATTTATTAAAAAGAGTGCTGGGATGAAATATTGAGAACAGAAATTCAAGTTAAAACTTATGAATCTAATAGCTAACACATATACCTTGTAAACCATGTTGATTTGGGAGACTTTTAATGGGTTTCCTGGTCATGGGAGACAAATTAAGAGAGAAAAAAAAGCCTGGAACCCTGTTTTTTGGGAATTTTTTGACTTTGGAGGGCCATAAATCCTAAAATTTAGGTCCGAGACAAAAAAAACCTAAAAATTCTGAAAGCCTAGAATATTCCCTCTCACCTAATACCAACAAGACCTAGTATGGTGCAGAGCTCTTTATTCTATAGCTCATGGAAGGTGAAAAACACTGAAAAACACGACTTGGTACATAAATGTGGGGTCTGACTCATATGTGCACTTTAAAAAGGGAGAAGGGAGGTGGGGGACTGTACTAGCTTACAGAAAAATGGTTTAGGTCCACATAACCTCCAACAATTGGCTTGCGATCTCCATTCCCTTATATATATATGAGAGGAGTTGAGGCCAGCTTGCCTTAGCCTCTAGGTGGCAGCACCAACACAGCCCGGAATATCCATCCACACAGGTGCAAAACCTCTTGAGTGCTAACATTTCAACTACTACAAAGTACAACATAGATACAAGCCATACGGGTAGCCAAGCATATATATATCCGCCATTACCACCGAGGGGAACGGGTCAATCTCCAAGCTGAGCTCCAAGGGGATAACTGCAGTGTGAACTCTATCCTGATGTATTTACTACATCAGGGTGCTTGATGTAGACCTCCATGGATATGATACATTTTGTATAGATGGAAACTCTGGGGGGGGGGAGGGGTTCTGACATACAATTTATAACATGTATTTATATTATATATACGCTGTACATATTGCATCTACCCCCACATCTTATAATGTATAGGTAATGGGTGTACCCCTGGGTGTACCCACATTTACTGTATTATCTCTACCTGTCGGCCCTACCTGGCCCTTTTTAAAGTGCTATATATATATATGTAATAAAATGGCCCTAGAATTATTTTAACGGGTAAATAAGTTCAGTCCAACTTCTACCTTCATGATATAAAAAAAAAAAAGATTTATATGGATTTTGGGAGAATTTTCTATCTCTTCCCCGACCTATCCTGTCCCTTCCCAAACCTCTCCTGTCCCTCCCCTGTCTCTTCCCCCAACATACGGACCCTATTTATACCCTCCCCAGCCTACCTCTGTATGTTGCTACATATTGTTACGTCACAGAGGGAATTCCCTAGGGGTTTCCCGGAATGTAGACTGGTTTTTGCACATTTTTCTAAAAGAGACAGGTGACAATGTCCGTATCTTGAGGGAGCCGTATGTTGGATGCCGTATGTTGATATTTTGTAAAAAAAGATACGGAGGGTATGCGGAGGGTGAAAAGAAATGCAAAAATAGGTTTGGATGTATTATCTCCGCATCTTGACCGCATCTTGCAGCCGTATGTGTAATAATAGATCAACATACTGTGAAACACCTTCCTGGTGGATTAACATGGTTCCTGGTCATTAGAACAATGTTTAACATACAATGAAGTGTTGGAAATGGGGAGATGTGTTCTATCCCAACACTATACAGTACATGTATATAATATATATCTATATATATATATATATTATATGTGTATATATATATATATATTATGTATATATATATATATATGTATATATATATATATATATTTTTTTTTTTTAAATGTTGATTTATTGCATCTCCACAAAGTGATATTACGATACAAACAAATGTAGATCATTTTCTTCAGATAGCACCAGACTACTATGGGTAACCTAATTACAGTGCATATCGCAGGAACAATACTATTTCTAAGACATGGTACAAAAATAGATGACACTACAAATAACTATGGCAAGTTCACATTTCAAAGACAGATATATGGGTATCTATGCAATACAGACTATATGACAAGAATAAGGACATTTTAAACACAGATATATGGGTACATATGCGACTGCCAAATCTAAGACGAGCAATGACATTTCAAAGAAATATGTTTGGGTATAGTTGGATATAGTGGTATATATGTAATACGTCGGTAGTAGCATGTATATTTCAGAGATACATGGGTAGGCATGATAATATACTACCAGCAGATCTATGCCATTTATCTAGACATGGTGGGTGATGGCTGTGTCTCACCAACTTGGGCCAATTTTTTTGTCTATGACCGGGTGCCGTCTATGACCGGGTGCCGTCTATCACTAGATGCCGCCTATGACCGGGTGCCGTCTATGACTGGGTGCCGTCTATGACCGGGTACCGTCTATGACCGGGTGCCGTCTATGACCGGGTGCCGTCTATGACCGGCTATCTAAAAAAGTTTTTTTTTTTTTATTCCTCCAAACTACTTTTTTAGATAGCCGGTCATAGACGGCACCCCGTCATAGACGGCACCCGGTCATAGACAAAAACATTGGCCCAAGTTTGTGAGACAAAGCAATATATATATATATATATATATATATATATATATATATATATATATATATATATATATGATATATATATATGATATATATATATATAAGAAGAGTTTGGATGCAAAACGGTATAAATGCAAAAGCAGTTTTTCTGTATGTACCCCTGAATTGGTAACAGGCATATTTTTTTATTTTTTTTACTTTCTTGGCTGAATTAAACACAAACAGCTCATTTTAAATGACTGTTGCATCATAATTCTTTGATTTAAAAATTTGCTCAAATAAGTTTTTTTGCAAAACGACCTCAACCTAAAAGCAGTTTTTTTTGCAAAACAACATAAATCCACAATGACCATTAAATTTGATTTTTTTTTGTCCTTTTTTCATATTTCTTTGAAGATGGAGTGCTCATTTAATTTTTGAGATGATACATTTAGCAGTAGAGAGCAACATTATACATGATAATGCCTATTTTAGACATTACACATGCAGGAATTAAAAGCTATGCACACAAAACCAATGTCTGGTGAGGTGGATTTATGTCGTTTTGCAAAAATACTGCTTTTGGATTTATGTTGTTTATTTTAGTTATTTTTCCCCAATTTCTTTTTCATTTTGCCCAAGCGAATGGCTCTGAGTTTCTTTTCCCGATTTTGTACTTTGGCGCTTATGTCGTTTTGCATCCAAACTCTTCATATATATTTTTTTTCTTCGATTTTCTCCACCTGGGGCGTCATACAAAGGCAGTATGTCCGGGTTCAGAACCAGAGTACTTCTGTCTGTCATGTCCACTCACCCAGTCACCTGGGGGCGGGGTACTGCTTATTCATACGATATTCAACTGTCCATACCACCCCCACTGCCTTAGGCACCCACGCACCACACCTATGCTACTTTTTAATAGTTTTAAATTTATCAATTTCCCATAGGACATATTTATACAGTTATCTTACTTCCTGATCAGAATCGTGAGGAGGTATGCAAATTGCAATAAGTCTACCCCTGTGTATATTAGCAGGGGATTAGGGGCATATTTCCATAGTTTTTTTAGTTACATTGCTTCTTAAATGCCCTGTGGACAGTCGAGGGAAAAGGGTCCTCCAAAGTAAAAACCTAATAATAGAATTGATGTCATCAGTTTTCCAGTGATATCTTTTATAAGCAGGTACCACTTCTAGTTTTTGAGTACTGGCTCTCTGAATATGGGTGGTCACTGTCCAATCTTAAATGCCAATAAGCTCTATCTTCCTTTATTTTATTCCTATCTAATTAGCATAATTATGCTAATTACCAAATATCCAAACTTTTTCAAACAATTGGTCACAGCTTTTGATCTAAAAATGGTATTTACATTCTGTTTTTAGCATAGAAATTGTTTTGGGGCCTTCTTTCATTCAATCTTTTAAAATTTTCGATTTAGAACGAAAATCATGTTTCCATGGCAACCAAAGTGTGCAAAAACACCAATTTAGGCCCAAAAACGTTATTTTCCATTCCAAATATGGAATGTTTTCACCAAAAATGGCATCTTCTAACGTGGCCTATCATATTCTACATAAAAAAGTAGTATAGACAGGTTTTTGCTATATCTTGGTCCTTTTTGGCTTTATGGAGTCCCCTGGTGGCCAAAGTTGGTACTAAAAATCCCCCGTGCAGGTCCCTTTTCCCTTGTTGATCCACCCCTGTTTGGATACTAAGAAATTCGTTTATAACGAAATTTATTGCTCGTCCCAAGCACTTCGTTATAACAGAATTTTACTGTATTGATAATACAGCTTTTTTTTTAATAATTATGTTCAACATCAAATTCCTTCATTTGGCCAAAAAGTGGTGCTTTGTCATGTCGGCCTTCGGTGTCAAGGTTGAGCATCTATTTTTCAAATAACAAATAATAGCTCATTGCCTTTCTTAGGACGAGTCTAATAAGAAAGGGGTAACAGTAATTATAAATAGTCAATACTTAATTGTGACTAATTATGAACGCATTAGAGCATGAGGCAGTGCCTGACTTTTAGGTGTGACTGGTTTTAGCGACAATGACGCTGACTTTTCAGAGTCATCATGACACATGAATGCAACACAGGTGAATAAGTCGTCAGTCCTGTATTCAATTATCATGCCGAATGTGACCTCAGTGTTTGAAAGACTTCTGAAGGGCTGGAATCACAGGTTTTAGCTGTTTGGAGAGTGAGTAGGCTTTGGGTACCATGGTACCCTATAGTCTACTAACTCTCCAAGCTGAGGTCTTGTTAAAACCTGTGGCTGGAATGATGCACGAATCCAGCCCTGGTGAGTAGACTCGCTAAGGGTGCGCTCACTGATAAAAGCAAACCTTTTAAAGTTGTCAAATAGTCGTTGTATAGGGAGACTTTACAATATTTTTAGTGATTGTCTTAAAATAAACAAGTTAACGGTTGTCTATCTGGAGACCTACCAGCTTAACAAGTTTGAAGCTGGCAAAGATCGGGTTTTGGATTGGCAAATGCCAATTGAGTCTTCCATCTGACAACTTCAACTACACACTCAGAAAGGTCAGCGTCATTGTCGATAAAACCACTCTCACCTGAAAGTCAGGTGTAGAAGACCTGCTTCCTTGTCACTTAAAAGAGTCTGCCGACAGGTTTACTTTTTCAGTGTCCATGCCCCGTGACGACAAGAGTGATAGTACATTAAAGCACGATGCAACCTTTAAAAAGTTCACCTTACTCATTTTCCTGCCAAACCAATTACAAGATGTTAACATAATTTTATTAGTTTTATTTCCTATTTTTACCCCCGTAAAGATACTTTGCTTTAAGCCTTTTTGGGTTTGTAGGTCCTACAGTCCTACACTGAAAAATTAAACTTGTCTACAGACTCTTCTAAGTGACTGTCATAAAATGAAAGAGTTAAAACTTGTCTAAGTGACAAAGAAGCGTGTCTTCTAGCTGGAGATAGCAGACCCACTTGGCATGTGCCAGCCCAAAACCCGACATTTGCAAGCTCCAGATTCTATTTCTGGGATGGTAACCTGATAGGTTAGACAACCTTTGAATCGTTTACTTTATGACGAGTCTGGAGACAAGTTTACGTTTTCAGTGTACATTCATGCATCCTGCCACCCATACAGGGCTGATACACTCCCCTATGGTCGGAATGATACAGGCTCAGTCTCACGACTTTGTAACAATTGGATAGTCTTTGACCGGGTGACGGCTTTGACCGGATGACGTCTTTGACCGGGTGACGTCTTTGACCAGGATACTAGAAAAAAGTGATTTTTTTTTCATATCTCTACTACATGTGTTGTAATTGAAAAGGTTTATGCAGGTGGTTATTGCATAATACTTTGGACAGTGCAACTCCTTAAAGTCCATGTGATAAAGTAAGTGACGTCTTTGACCGGGCAGAGGAAAATATTTAATAATGCTAGGGTAGATTCACCATAAGTCGACCCTTCCCGTCACAGTTTTTCATGACCAATAGAAGAAGTTTGATAATGTGATGTAGAAGCATCATGGCATCATGCCTGGTGCATCAAACAAAAGAAAAGTGTCCATGCATTCTGACAAATTATATTTGATTATTAAACTCATACATTATATTATATATACAATTTTGGCCTTATATTAGAGAATTTTATTTAGGCTATTTTCACTCAATGTCGACCAAAACTAACCCAGAGTCGACCAGATTTATCCACCTCTAAACAATATGAAACATTCTAAATTTATACCCAAACCAACAGGAACTAATTAGTTAAGTGTTAGTAGAATCATGCTGGGTCGTTATTTTGCCTTTAAGAATGCATTTTCCTAGTGTTGGCAGATTATATAAAGTAGGTATATTATGAGGTATTCCTTGTTGAATCAGTATTACTATGAGGGACCAGCTAACACCTAATAGATTGAGGTCGTCTTATGGTGAAATCATGGTCGATTTAGGGTGAAATTAGTGGGTTTAGATGGATACCTCCTAAAATGTGTACATATGAATATTTTCGTAAAAACGCCCTTGATTCACATTCATTCATTAAACAGCGGATTGAATTAGGTAAATGAAACAGGCACAATAGTGGGACATTGATGGAGAATTTCATATCTCTCTCATCTCAAAACAGGTCATACAGCCTCACTTTATGGCATCATATGTATCTGAAAATACATAGATATGTAAAAGGTAATGGGGTGATGGGAGGCAATAACACATCAATTATCATCCCAATATATCCCTAATACCCTTTACAACACAGATAGGTAAGAATAGTGTGCAGTAGGTGGGCGACTCACGGTAGTAGGTCGGAAATAGGTGAGCACACCTATTTACAATGCACATAATAGGGCCTACATATAGATATAAAAAACTTGAAATGAATTTCCTTTCATATCGTGTGAAACATCCTTTGACTTTTTCCACCCATTTCTTACTTTATAGGCCTAACTGATGCTATAATAACGCTTCCCGGTCAAAGACGTCACCCTATCAAAGACGTCACCCGGTCAAAGACTTCACCCGGTCAAAGACTATTCAATTGTTACAAAGTCGTGAGACTGAGCCTACATCAAAATTAATGCAGTGGAGGCGAGTTACCTGCCGGGGCTGCATTGGTTCATTGGACGACAAAAGTAAACTACTGTATAAGTGTATTAGTAGAAGTGAACTATTAATGACATGTGTCCTCATTGGTTTAAATAGTTAATAGGTTTCCTAGGTTATTCATGATTATTTCTCATCGCAGTGGCCAGTGGTCATGTAGGATAACTGGGGGAGGGGGCCCAGCCCCCCCCCCCCCCCAATCACAGAGCAGGGGGGGATGTGTTTGCGCCCCCCCCCCCTCCCCAAAAAAAAGAAAATTGCCAAAATGGGAAAGAAGGGGCTGGGTGGTCTGGTCCCAAAGCAGAACCTTAGGGTGCCTATTAAACACCACTTTTCTATAAATTTTACATAAGAATATGTTTTTCCCCTAAAAGTATGTTTCGTGCAAAATATGTTTCTTAAAGTTGGTTGGGCCCCCCCTCCCAAAACAGATTTGCTTCCTAGATAAAGGTTTACAAGTATTATTTTCCTACTGAGGGTTATTTCACGATGCAAAGCCGAGTGAAATAACCCTCAGTAAGGAACTATACGAGTGCTCCCTTTTCTTTATTTCATGTCATTATTACCAATATTAGTTAAAAAGCCACTTTAACGATTTGAAAAAGCTATTCTTTAGTGAGTAAATCATCGATTTTAATCATTTAAGAGACTGTGAAATACGAGAGAGGGTTATTTAACAGGGAGTATGAAATACGGCCTTCCTTGGTTAAGTCAATGGGACTGCCATATTTACCATGAAATAAATAGACAAAGGTGCACGAGTAGAGTTCCTCAGTGAAATAACCTTCAGTGAGGAACTCTACGAGTGTTCCCTTGTGTTTATTTCATGTCCTTTTTAACAATTTTGTCAAAATTCCACTTAATTGCTCTGAAAAAGCTACTTTATAGTGGTTAAATCAACCATGTTGATGATTTCCCAGTGGGCACAGAACATTGAATCAACATTGTTAAATGGTTGTCAATGTTCAATCCAATGTTGATGCAATGTTGATTCAACGTTGGACTGAATTTTGTGCCCACTGGGTTAGCAGGCCATTAGATACAGGCAAGGGTTATTTCACGGGGGTGTTTAATACAGCCTTCCTTGGAGAAGTCAATGGGAGTGCCATATTTACCATGAAATAAATATATACACTTACTTGTACACTGAGGATGCTGATCTTCGTTGACTCGGTATGGCTGGGCGGCTGTTTGACCAACCCAGGAAACAACCATCAATAAGAGGACTTCCCTGATGGGACCCTCCATCACGATCACAATCTACTGATGGACCCAACACCGCTAATCCGAACCCTTCTGCTGAACTAACAATGAACCTTCTTTTCAATTCTGGATAAAAGTGTGAGAAAGTTCCAGAGAAAACCTCCGTGCTCCCTTCTCTACCTAGAAGCTTCCAGTCCACAGTACTGGCCAGAGAGGGTGGAGTGTAAGGGCTCCTTATGTTCCTTGGACCATGTATTGGCACACTGAAAAAGTGAACTTGTCTCAAGACTGGTCAGGGTGACTATCATAAAATAAACGAGTCAAAAGTTGTCTTACCTATCAGGTTACAATCCAACAAATAGAATCTGGAGCTGGCAAATATCGGGTTTTGGGCTGGCACATGCCAAGTGGGTCTTCTATCTCCAGCTAGAAGACCCGAGTCTGGAAACAAGTTTACTTTTTGAGGGCAATGCTCTAGCGGTGCTTAGTTCGTAGGCAAAGATCTCGGTACCCCTCCAGTAACAGTCGAAGTGGAGCCGGAACAGGTATTCGGCCCTATTTGTAAGGGTGCTGGGGGCTTAACAGGCTGTGAATCCTTCGACCTTGGCAGGAGAGGGGGTACCTATTAGGTCGCTGCACGCCCTAATAACCGGTGAACAACAACCCGATGCGTGAGATCGTTGCATGCGAGGGGATAGAGGAGCCAAATTGTCAAAATTACTAAAATGAATGAGACTCCTTGAGAGAGGGGTGAGGGACGAAACTCACTGGCACTGCATTGTACATCGTGTTTCATGGTGACTTGACATGGTTGAACTATCTGTAACCTAATCTTTACGATTGTACAGTGTATAAAACAGACGGAGAGAGGCCTATTTATAACTTGAATCTCTTTTCAGTCGGGCTTTTCAGTTATGGTTTTGACCGGATGTGACTACAAGTTTGTGTGGTAAGGTAGGTACTATACCACAATGCAAGACACAGGTGAATCCTACATGTGCGGGGCAAGGCGAAATACATATACTTATACTATGTAATAGCCACAGTCCTGGAGGGTCTTTCAGAACAGAATCGTTAGTCGTCAAAATGAGATTTTTGTCAACATTGCAATATTTGCAATTTACGAGAGTATTTGCATCTGGCAAAAATTGGTGTTTACTTCTTTTTTTCTATAAATTCAAACAGGAAATCTTGTGAAAGAAATTGTACTCGTGGTCGTGTAAAAAGGCTTCGTCACATCACCATTTGCCTACGACCACGTCAGTTGTTCTGAAAGAGCCTCCGGTAATTATATTGATCAAGGCCACTCGTGAATTAGTGATGAGTATACCCACCCGTGACTGTGGCCAAGATAATGAGTACTGTGACTGTTCTAAGTATTTCACCCTTTAAGGACGACATGATGTATTGATGTCTCATGTCCTTGGTCATCATGATACATAAATGCAGCCAAGCATCATGCCGACACTACAGGGTTGAGACACTCCCATTGGATTGGCATGATACACCAATGCAGTACCTGTTCGGACGCATATACATCAGTCTCGGGGCCCGACTGTATGTATACAGTCTGGGAGAGTCCTTATGTACTGACTGGTACTGGGTATCAGCAATCTGGACATCATGGGTTCGAGTCCCACCTTAGCACAATTGGTAGGACTTTTGATATCTATATAATGCACCTCTATTACACTATTGTCCCTATCCAAATATGTAATATGTAACATAACTATGCCAGTATAGGGGTATTTATGCTTCAAATAGGCCAAAAAAAGAATGTAAAAAAACGAACCTATGTTTTGCCAAAGGTGGGATTCGAACCCATGAGGCCAGACACAACCTCATTCATGATCATGTGACCATGGCTAACCAATCAGTGGTTGAGCTATCTCATTAAGAAATGATCCAGGATCCTGGATCATTTTTTAAGTAGGTCACAGTTATTAGATACAAAATTGTCCAGGCCCATTACAGCCTGACGGCTGTAATGGGCCTGGAGGGCTCGAGGCTGCATATACATATGCATTCTTTTGAATTTCTTTTACTATTCAATTTGAACATTTGTCAATTTTAACACCCCCCCCCCCGTGTCGCCGTGTCACACGTGTCGATTTTTACCCATGTATAGTCACAACATTGCTGTAAATTTACAGCAAGTCAGTTGCTGTAGGTTTACAGTAATATCTACTGGAACAAAAGTTGCCAGCAACCTTTGCTGTAAATTTACAGTACTTACTTCTTACAGTGTATGTAATAAATTAGACAGCCATAGTCCTGTAATGATTTTATCGGTCAAAGCTTATATTATATATAAGCATTCTTATGATCTTTTTTGACAATTCAATTTAAACGTCTACCCTGCGATCCATATTGGGATTTTTGTGTCAACGTTAAGATCTTCTGGCCAGTAACTTTTGCTGTGAATTTACAGTACTTACTTCTTACAGTGTATGTGATAGATATAGGACAGCCATAATCCTGTACCGATTATATTGGTCAAAGCTGTTCGCGAATTAGTGATGACTATATCCACCAGCACGATCCGTATGGGTCCAGTTGCCTACCGGCCTGCCCTCGGCAGAGACGGTTTTAAAACTATACTACTTCTACTACGACTATACCCACCAGCTAATTCCTAGCCATAAGCTGAGATTTTAAAATAAACTAAATAGAATGAAAAAAAAACTTATACAGAGGCCCTGTCTATCCCAATTCTCAAACCATGTTGCCTGAAACACATCTTTCCCCGCACTATCAGCTACATACTGTAAACATATATATTTTCGCTGGTATACATTTTCGCGGATTTGCTAAAAAGTACAATTTCGCTGGGATTTAAATTCGCGGATTTTGAAATTATTATAGTAGTTACAGAGCTATATTGGATAAATTTTCGCTCTGTGCGAAAATATGTACAGCGCGAAATATAATATGTTTACAGTATGATAGATTAGATACTGCACGTAGCAGATACGTCTGATACTGATATAACTTGTAACATAGTTTGATATGTGGGGGGAAATCAATACTCGTCACAAGCTACAGATATTAACAGATTAAGTATAGAATGACATGGGTACGTCATGGGACAGTCATGTGTGATCTAGCTTGTACATAGACAGGCTGTAGACCAATGCATCAAGAAAATGTGGCCTTTTCAGAACAAAGTTGTGTTTACATTGGTTTTAGAAGAGTCCTCCTAAACATGTTCTGTAAAAGCTAATGTTTGCAAGTTACATCTCATATTAGGAGATTCACAGGACAATTATCTTTTAATATGTATATTATTAGAATGCAGAATTTTGAGGTTATATTTATGTATTTGTTGGTCACGCTTCAGAAATGTTCAAAAACTTTATCAAGATATTTTCTGAAAAGTCACCCTTTCTTCCTGCATTGGTCTATAGCCATGTGAATTGAACCGCATCATACTTTAATGTAATATGTCTATTGTCGCTTTGTTGGATGAATGCAGCGCTGGGGAGTAGCTCACTAGGCTTGCATTCTTGCATCATGACAACACTTCAGGAGTGTATCAAACCCATACAGGCCTATGCTTGAATGCAGCACTGGCTAGGACTTCATTCATGCATCATGCCAAGGAGTTAATAGTGCACCAAAGCACGATGTTTTGCTTAAAGGATTATAATGCATTTACAAAATTTACAAAAATATTATTGTAATGTGCGTGGATATGCCTCCACCATGTTTGTGGCTTGTTTGGACCAGGAATAATCTCTGTTCTATTTCATTGTGAATACGGCTGTCCCATTGACTTAACCAAGGAAGGCCGTATCTCACACCCCCTGTTATATAGCCCTCTTCCGTATTTCACAGCATTTTAAATCTTTAATGATTCAAACACTATAAAATAGCATTTTCAGATCAATTAAGTGAAATGTTGACGAATATTTAATAATGACATGCAAATTGAATACACAAAGGAGCACTCGAATAGTTCCCCACTGCGGGTTATTTCAGTGGGGGAACTATACTCGTGGGGAACTATACTCGTGAAACTTTGTCTATTTATTTTGACATAATGACCATTTTACCGGACCATCTACATGTCCCCCCCCCCTCCCCCACACACACACCGTATGCATCCTGCAGTGGTAGAGGTCAAAAATCACATTCTCAACACCCGGAGAGTGCACCCACCCACCCACCCACCCCCTCCCTCCAAGTAGTATATATCAGCACAGGTAAGGCCCAGGTGGGTGTACACAGACCCAGACACCATGGTTGGAGGAGGGTCAGGAGGGATACTGGCCATAGGGTTGGTACTGACGGCCCTTGTGGCTGCAGTGGCCGGCCAGCAGGCCGACTGCTCCACCACCCAGACCTCTGTCTACAACTTCACAGCCCCTGCCTTAGATGGAAGCAGGAACATCTCACTGAGTGAATTCAAGGGGAAACCCTTTGTCGTCATCAACACGGCGACTTACTGAGGTAGGGTTGGTGTACAGTCAAGAGTTGTCTATGTGACCAATGTTGTATGGGAAGTGGAGCATGACATCTAGGCCTATATCGAAAAGCGGTATGTAGTAGTTATAGGACGAGTACCATGCTGTACGCGAAATACAGTGAAGGGGGGTGGGGCCCCGGGGGGGGCACTTGAATTTTTTTTGACAGGGGTGTGCGGCTGGACCTCTGACAACCCTTACCCTTGTTAGGGCGATTTTGATGCCAAAAAATTACCCTTGTTCGGGCATTTTCGGTCAAAAGTGCCTAGGTTTTGGTAAAAAGCGATAAAAGGTAGATTTTGATGCCAAAAAGTTACCCTTGTTAGGGCATTTTCGACCAAAAGTGCCTAGGTTTCGGTGAAAAAAAACCAGAATAACCCATGTTTGTGTAAATTTGCTGAAAAAATTACCCTCTTGCGAGGAATTTTGTTGAAAAGTGCGACATTTTTTGTGAAAACGGGCAAATCTTGGCGAAAACCCGGACATTTTTGTGAAAAGTAGACCCTTGTTAGGGCGATTTTCATGAAAGTGGACCCTTGTTAGGGCGATTTTTCTTTGAAAAGTGGACCCTTGTTAGGGCGATTTTGTAGAAAAAGTACCCTTCCCAGCCGCACACATGTGTATACAAAATATACTAAGTGCCCCCCCCCCCCCCGGGGGTGGGGCTTAAAGGCAGTATACAAGAGGTGTGAAATGCTTTGTTCTCTGTGCCCTTCTTACAGAAAAAAACGACAAAAAAAACAAAAACAAAACACATTACACACTGACCAGTGCTTCATAGTCATAGGGTATCAGTCACCCTGCGCCTGTTATCACGTGTATTGCATGAATAAGATACAATGGGGGTAAGTACCCGGTATATAGGGAAGGTTACATATCATAGAGGTCTGCAACGTCATAGTGTGGGCAAACAAAGGCTACACGTGGTCAGGTAACCTCACCAAGATATGCCCACACACATGTGTCATTAATCTACAGCTTACCCTAATTCCATGTGTCTTGTTTTAATATTCAAAACGTATATGACATGTGTGCTATAGTATTTGCTTCATTTAGGATACAGTTCATTAATTGTATATATATATATATATATATATATATATATATATATATATATATATATATATATATATATACATATATATATTTATATATATATAATATATATATATGAGATAACTGACTGCTTGATTGGGCATATCCCTAGGGCTCACAGTCCAGTGGTTTGTTTTCCCATCTCACCGCCCATATTTAAATAGAAGCAATCAAGTATACCTTTGCTATTGGTGACAGTCAAGGCTGATTACAAGTCGCAGACCAGTGCACCCAGCCGTGACTATAAGCCCTTAACCCACGGTGCACGGCTAAGACAAAGGATTCGCACCTTGGGTATATCGTATACACTGACATAACCGAGGGTTAAATCAGATAGACTACACCTGTACCCTGGTATGCCTTCATAACCACTGCCAACTGGTCATCGACTCGGTGTATAACACCTCGTCTCGACCTTGTGGGGCAGTGGTTATGAAGCATACCAGGGTACAGGTGTAGGCTATCTAACACATATACTGAGTAAAGTGTTATGTATGTGGTTTAACTATTAAACATAATTATGCCACACTAACTAGTAGTGAGTGTTTCTGTCACCTTTACATGTACAATGTATCTGGTTAGTGCGGTTCCTATCCTATCCCTATCTTACTATCGTCTAGACATATCATCATTATCAAAACAATGCTCACAAAAACAGAGATAGTAGCCGTCCGATAGAGCAGGGGGCGTTCTCCTTGCACTGCTTTGGAGATAAATCTTCTACGATAGTGTAGTGAAGGGCATCATACCAACCTGTCCGGAGGGTATCAACCAGGTAGGTTCGGCATGATGCATTCATGCAATACTGGTAGCTTCCAGGGTTCCATTCATGCATCCTGAGGACAAAATGACATGATGCATTAAAGTGCTATGCGGCTTTTACATACAGTGCAAGTCCTGACTCTTGATTACAAGATTGTCAGACAATGCCAAATCTTCCTTCACCCTTTACAGAGTGGCATTTCGCTGAAACCTGACATTTGTCGTCATGATGCACCAATGCAGCCCCGGCGAGTAACTCGCCGGTGCTGCATTAGTATATCGTGCCGACCCTTCAGCCTAACTCCCAGACAGTTCTAGGACTTCTACTGGATGTCCTATGGGGTAAAAGTCCAGGGGGTAAAAGTCCTAGGGGGTAGATGTCCTAGGGGGTAGATGTACAGGGGAAAATGTACAGTGGGTAAATGGCAGGGGGTAGATGTCCGGGGAGTACTTGTCCTGATACCATCCCGGTTTGCTGTAGTTTGGGCAACATTAGATTTGCCTGACTCTGGTAAATAGAGTCTAACTGACTCTCACGTTGTTTGTTTCCATACAGGTAACAACCGCCTCAACTTCCTGGGCCTGAATGCACTTCTGGTTAAGGTAGAGGCAGCGGTTGGTAAGGGTCGGATGGGCGTCATCGCCTTCCCCTCCAACGTGTTTGGGCTCCAGGAGCCGGGAGCTAATGCAGAGCTTCTCAACGGGCTCAAGGTGAGTTACTCACCTTAATGCTTTAAAGGGCACATAGGGCTTTAATGTGCTTTGCACTTTGTTGTCATGATGCATGAATCTAGTCCTTGTGAG
Source organism: Harmothoe impar (assembly GCA_947462335.1). NCBI lineage: Eukaryota > Metazoa > Annelida > Polychaeta > Phyllodocida > Polynoidae > Harmothoe > Harmothoe impar. The sequence continues at coordinate 42,804,431 of OX381717.1, read as the reverse complement.
TTTACTCATCAGGGTTACATTCATGCACCATGCCAACCCTTCGGCAGTGTATAAATTAACGCTGTAGCATCGGCATTCTCCATGGATTGAGTACTTGTGAGTTAATTACCCGCCCTGGCTGAATTCATGCATCGTGACAATAAAAGGCAGACAATATTTAATTATTATGTAGCCATTAAGGGTCATCTAAAGATGTACATGTAGCAGGAAAATCTTCACTTTCGATATTTGATAAAATATACATAGATTTATTTGATACATGTATGCCTAAATACAATTTTGTCAATTTCATCATACTTGAATTGTAAAAACAAGTGGTCTCAGAGACATGATTCTGTTGAGGCATTATGGAAAACTAGTGAGATTTTTAGATTGGCCATGTTATCTTCTTGTCTTGATGTTGCAGTATGTGCGGCCTGGGGGAGGGTATGTGCCCAGCTTCCCCCTAACACAGAAGTTTGATGTCAACGGGGCCAAGGAACACCCCCTCTTCACCTTCCTAAAGGTAAACTTTAACCCTTTAAAGACAGCACAGTGCTTCAATTAACCCCTTAACTACGGAGGATGTCAATCGGCATCATCCACTCAAAAATGGCTAATGCTATTTGGCACCATTTTGAAAATTATAAAAATGTATATTTCTGATAATGAAAATAATATTCTGATTGACACAATTTCTTCACAGAGTATACTAGTATCCAAAATTGTTTCTTTTCACCCAAATGATAATTTATCCATATTTTACAACCCATGTTGAAATTAGGCCTATTATGTTATTACAGGGAAGCCTCCCCATCCCACGTGTTTTGTTATGATAGCAATTTGAGATGCCAGTTGATCGGTCATGAGTTGGCGGAGTAAATTTGAAGCTGAAATGTAATTGATAGTGCTCCTAAGTGTTTTTCGTAGACTGGGGAACATCTGAAACCAATGCCATATGATTTGCATGCTTTGTTTTTTTAATTTGGACCAAGCATCTTTGAAAGTAATTAAAACGCTTACTTTATGTATTCCCAGGGTTCCTGTCCGGCACCTGTTCCATTCCAAGCAGACAAAGCAGGTATTTTCTGGACACCGGTGAAGGCTTCCGACATCTCGTGGAACTTCGAGAAGTTTTTGATGGACTCGGAGGGTCATCCTTTCAGACGGTACTCACCCGGTGTGGATCCAGTCAGTATGTTCGGGGATGTCATCGGGCTGATCAAGAAACAACTGAACAAGACCAAACACTAGACAGGCTGATAGCGTTTAATTAACCTCTTGAGGGAGACATAATGATTTAAAGTGCTATGCCAAACTGCTATGCCCTTTTATCATTGTGATGTATGAATGTGGAAGGAAAAACTAGGCGAAATTGTAGCCTAGATCATGAATGATAACATAATACATATCACAATTCTGTTATTTCGATTTTGAAAACACGAAAAAAAAGTTGTATAACTTTGCCAAAGAAACCATGTATAGCTTGTTATCACACTCTCCGTATACATTTTGAATATCAGTGCAGTGTATATGACGGACAAGTTCCAAACCTCGCCTCTAGAGGGGGACTTTGTCTTGAGCTGGCAAGGCTGTCCCATGGGTTAGTGCATTCACCTGTGTGTTCTAGCCTTGTTCACTGTAGACGTATTATTTTGGTGAAGGTTGTGATAATAAACTCACTATTTCTGTTGGAATAATATTTTTAAGTCCAGTGTCTTAAGTGTTTTTTAGTTTGTTTGTAATTTAGTTTGTAACTTAGTATGCCAAAAGATGCATATTCATACGTTTGAAAAAAAAAAGTCAAAATCTCATTTTTCAAAAACAATAGTTTTTCCATTATGTGCTACTTGAAGAGACAATATCTACGCCCTTAAAAGTGCGACTTCCGACCCATTTCGTTAAAATGGGTCACCTATACCGGTAGTTAGAGTGCAAACTGTACCTAAACTGTGGGAATCTTATTGAGGGTTTACAATTAGAAAAACGAGACACCATTTCAAGGTAGATTGAGAATAGGAGGCAGATGTACAACCTAATCATATTATTGGTTATGAGGCAAGATCTTTAAAAAAACAGATCACTGCTACCATTTATAATCTTTAAAGATGATATTTGTCCTACTAATGCTTGAATGCAGCCCTGGCGAGTAACGCGCCAGGGCTGCATTCATGCATCATGACGACCAAGGGTATGATGCATTAAGGCATCATGCCGTCCTTAACGGGTTAAGATCAAGCCTCAAGGGTCCTCATGGGTACTAATGTGCAGATCCCGAATCTCATGGCAATGCAGCAAACCGTGGTTTCGGTATGAAACACTAGATGTAGCCACGTGTCATAATAGAAGGCAGATCTGACTACAATTCTAGAATATTATAATCTACGTCCACTTACTGATCATCTTTACTCAATTTGTTTTCTTTAAACTCCCCTTTAGACTGCACCTCTCTCTCTCTCTCTCTCTCTCTCTCTCTCTCTCTCTCTCTCTCTCTCTCTCTCTCTCTCTCTCTCTCTCTCTCTCTCTTCTCTCTCTCTCTCTCTCTCTCTCCCTCTCTCTCTCTCTCCCTCTCTCTCTCTCTCTCTCTCTCTCTCTCTCTCTCTCTCTCTCTCTCTCTCTCTCTCTCTCTCTTTCTCTCTCTCTCTCTCTCTCTCCCTCTCTCTCTCTCTCCCTCTCTCTCTCTCTCTCTCTCTCTCTCTCTCTCTCTCTCTCTCTCTCTTTCTCTCTTTCCCCCCTCTGTCTCTGTCTCTCTTTCTCCCGCTGCCACTCCATCCTTCCTTTCCCTTCTTAAGTGTCTCCTTTCCCTGCTCTACACAGCACTCCTACCTATCTCCTTTCTTACTTCTTTCTGTCTCTCTGTCCTCCTAAATCCTTAATTCTCCCTGCCTTAAAAATTACCTCCATTTCTCCTTGTATCCCTGACTACCTTTCTGCTTCCCTCCCCGCGAGCCTCACTTCATTGCTTGGTCGTCCCCCCAATTCTCCCTTCCTCCCTCCCTCCCTCCCTCCCTCCCTCCCTCCCTCCCTCCCTCCCTCCCTCCCTCCCTCCCTTCCTCCCTCCCTCCGGTTTCAGTACATATACACCCAAGACAAGCACAGTGACATCAGAGGTAGAAGGGTACTGTCCGGCAGGCTATCATGGCACTATGACTAATCGTTGTTACAAGCTAGTTGAGACAACCTCTTACATATCTTGGGATGATGCTAGGAAGGCTTGCCGAAGTGAAGGACATTATCTTGGGGAGTTGGGCTGCATTTTAAGCAAAGAAGAATCAGTTTTTCTCACAATGCTCCTAAAGCCTTCTACAGAATATCACATTGGGCTCAAGAAGTATTCATCTTCGTCTGGTGATCCATGGATGTGGACAGATAATTCAAAGGTAGGTTTCACAAACTGGTATGCTCCCCCTGGCCCCTTCGCACATGGATGTGGACACATAAATATATTTGGCCAATGGTTGGTGGGGACTTGCTCAACAGAATCCACAGAAAAAGGCTATATCTGCCAAGCCATGAAGGACCCTGGTAATGTGATCTCAACTCCCAGTATCACACTCCCACATGACTGCACCAATGGCTTCGCCTCATACGGTAAAAGCTGCTACAAGATGCTAGCCCACAAAGCCAGCTGGCAGGATGCGAGGCAGGCTTGTGTTAATGAGCATGCTGAGTTGGTGGACATACACAGTGCCAAGGAGAATGCTGCTGTCCAGTACATTATGTACATGAATGAGGTAAACACAGCTTGGACTGGCTTCAAATTCGATGCAGACAAACAGGAATACGTGTGGAGCAGTAACTGGTATGTCAGGTACACAGAGTGGGGGTTGAGACAGCCTGAACGTGAAGAGGGCAGGGGTTGTGTGAGCTACAATGGTACGGACAGTAAATGGTATGACACCCTTTGTAACACATCCCTTCCACCCATTTGTAAGACAACTACAGACCCTCCAGTCACTGCTCCACCAGAGGGGGAGGGATGGTGCCTCAACCCAGACTGGTTGGAAATTGGTGGACACTGCTATAAACACTGTTATGGAAGAGGCTGCAGCAATAAGAAGTGGTCTGACCAAGCAGCAGAATGTAAGAAACTCCACCCGACAGCCAATCTTGCCTCCATCCACGATTATGCTACCAATGATTTACTCCACAAGGACATGTTAAGCTTTTATTGGATTGGAATGTACAGGTCTAGAGAAGAAAATGTCTGGAGATGGATAGATGCTACCCCGGTCCAGTTCACAAACTTTCAAGCAAATGAGCCCAATGATGACCCTAGTTCTGGTGAGGACTGTGTATATGTAAACAGCAACAGTGGTGAGTGGTATAGCAGCCGGTGTGAGCATACATTGTATTATCTCTGTAAGATGGAAAAGCTGACCCTCCTGCCTACCATCCCTACACCTGTTAATGGGACATGCCCAGGCAGCACATGGCAGCAGTATGGTGACAAGTGCTACCTCTACAGGCCAGATGAGTTTGCCTCCTGGCACCAGGCCCAGGGCCACTGTATCAGGGAGGGTGGGAGCTCGGCCAGCTTGTCCATGATTACCGACTACTACAGCAATAAACACATTCACTCACAGATGGAGAGCGCCACCAACCTGCCCTTGGAACGCAGCTTCTGGATAGGCCTGGCAAGAAAGGATAAGGACTCATCCTTTGTGTGGATAGATGGCACCAACTCCAGTGGCGGGTTCAAGAACTGGGATGTATGGGAGCCTAGTGACAATAAAGGTTTTAACTGTGCACAGATGAGCATTGAGTCATCTATGTGGCACAATGAGAAGTGTGGGGACTACACAGGGTATGTGTGTCAGGCCCCAGTAGTTCCCTATTCTTCGACCACACCCAACCCCTACCCTTCGACCGCTGACCCCTATCCTTCAAACACACCCAACATCCATCCCTCGACAACACCCGACTTCTTTCCTTCAACCACCTCAAGCCCCAGTACTTCAACATCGCCAAAGCCTGTTCCTTTCACCAAACTAGCCTCCACCAAACCAACTTCCACCAAACCAACTTCCACCAAACCAACCTCCACCAAACCAACCTCCACCAAACCAACTTCCACCAAGCCAACCTCCACCAAAACAACCTCCACCAAAACAACCTCCACCAAACCAACCTCCACCAAACAAACCTCGACAAATACACCCTTCACCACTACAGCCCCCAATACTGGGGGAAAGTCTGGAGTAACTGCGGCAAGTATTGTCATAGGTGTACTGTTAGTTCGTCTTTGTTCTTCTATTCTGTAGGGCACTAACAATATCTCCCAGTGGGGTTGGATGAAAAGTTTTTATTTTTTACGGAATACGGCTGTCTCATTGATTTAACCAAGGATAGCCATATTTTTGCTGAGCCATTGAAAAACCCACGGCTGTATTTCATGGCCTAAGACATAATCAGAAATGGTGGTTCGTTTACATTTGAACGCCATACAATTGTTTATTTAAGGTTTTTTCTATCATAATTTTGACAAATTGAATTTAAAAAAGACGAAAAATAAACACAAAGGTACACTCGCTTTTGGTCTGCTGGTGGGCTAGTTCACTTGCACCGCAGAAACTTTAATGACGAAACTTTGAGACTTTGGCTGCCTGGGCCCCAGAATATACAAAATAACATGCTTGTACAAACATTTTCGCTTGAGGGATATTAATATTTCATACTATATAGTATTATAATGAAAATCTAGAAGTTCCGTTATTGCACAAATTCAATAATTATTGCTGCTGACATTATGTATAGGCCATACCAATGTCATATGTATTTAGACTAATTTCCTTCTTAGGAAAATGATAAGCGATTTTCATTGAATGCCTCATTCAATCTTTTGTACATTTTCTGTATTTGTCCTGTATTGTTTAACAATTTCATTCGCTTCTGAACAGAAAATATTCATCTTTATCTTTATAACGTAGCTACAATATGTAAACTACTATTATATATAAACATAGATATTTTTGAGTTTATAAAAGGACCAAATTTTGTGGGTATTAAAATTGCAGACTTCTGACATCTTGCACTCTAATTCAATACTAATATTTGCGCTGTACATATTTTCGAGGATTTTCATTTCCCTGAAATTCACGATGATAAGTACAGCCTGAAATAATCAACTACTTATTGATTTAATTGTGCATAGATTACCTGATGTACACATGTTGATTTTGAATAAATTGTCAACCTTGCTCAAGTCATCGGGCTTTGCTTGACACATCAACAATTAATATAAGATGAAATAATTTTATGTTCACAGTAGGGGAGAGAGGGGCACGTTGACCACCTGGGCACATTGAACCACCCGCTCTCTTTGCTATTCCTTTGGGAATTTTCCAGCAATTTTCTTACCACATCACCCCTTTTTATAGACGGTTCAGAGCAGCAGCATCATGTCTGGTTTGGAATGCCGGGGGGAAAACTAGACAACATTAAAGAATTTACCCTTGAAAGTGGATATTTGCAATTGTTGAACTTTTGTTCTCATGTCATAGAAAAACATAGCTGACCTAAGATCTTTATACGGGTCAAAGTATACATCTCAATGCTTGAGTGGAACCTGATTTTACTCCTGGGTGTGTTATGTAATCTGAATTACATCAACCTTATCTACAATCTTCGGCATGGGGTACATTGAACCACAAAATTGGGGCACATTGAACCATACTCAAGGTGCCCCAACCTCTACCTTGAAGGACATGTTCCATTATTTAACACAATGCACAGGTCTGGTCATTGCAGTGCATAGATGGACAAGGTATCACTGCTCCTCACCAGAGGGCAGCCTCACCATGTCAGCTTGTAGGTGAGAGATGAGAAGATATCACTTAGTTAAACCTCTGGGTCTACCATAGCCTAACCTAACCAGTGGGCCCTTGTATTTATAGACCCATAGTTCATCAGAATTAGGGCTCACAGAGAAACACACTCAAAGAAGTTACAATTTGACTCTACAGTTATGATAAAATACATCATTTGCTGATTGTGGCTATAGATTCTTTTGTAACATATTCATAGTGTCTTTATTCGTAGATGTATCATTTCTCAGCAGCTGGACAGCCTGTTACATCATAGAAGAATATAATCAAAGATCTATATAGACCTGGCAAATAACAGCAATCCTCTTAACCCTTTAGGGCCGAGCATCGACTATAGTCAATGCCATGGCTGGCCGAGCATTGACTATAGTTGACACTATGGCTGGCCGAGCATCGACTATAGTCAACATCACTCAATGGGAATCAGCAAAGGCTCGGCCATAGGGGAAGTTCCTGTGAAAATGTCTCGCCCCCATCACCAGAAATTCTTTTTTTTGGTCGGCCTTCAAGGGTTAAGATGGTTTGTATTGACCTAAAGGGAAATCTGTAACTCACCAACCCAGTCACTACTCTTGAAACTATAATGGACTGACTTGTGTGCACTAGATAAGTGTTTTTTACATTCAGTCCTATGCAAAAGTATCGATAGCAAATAATTCCACTTTAACTTTCAATAATTTATCCATATTACTGATTGTTTGAACTATTTAATATGAGCGGTTCAACGTGCCTCAGTGGGTGGGTCAACCTGCCCAGGGCATGGGGCACATCGAACCACCCAAAAATTAAATTTTCAGAAAATCCACAGAAATACAAAAAATGACCGTACTTGCTTTGCCATAGGTCGGCATATAGCGCAACGACATAAGGTAGCTCCTAGAGGCAAAATCAAAGTTCACATGACCTTGATATGGTCAGGAAAAAAATAAATGTGCAGAAGTGGATCAACGAGCCCCTCTCTCCCCTATGTATAAGTGGGCAGCAGCATGATTCATTATGTAGAGCTGACCCCTGACTTAATTACACATAATGTTAATGTCTGAAATATGCTGGATAATATACAAGGAATAGATTTCTGTGGACAAATAAATATATCATCATTTTGTTATCTCTTACAATCTGTCTTTACAATTATTAGCATGCTTTCATGTTACCAACTTGACAAATGGGTATACTTATTCTGTGCACATATTTTGGTCAGTAAAGTTGAATTTTTCCTAATATTCATTGGGCACATAATAGGACCATGTATGTTTTCCATATTAATAACAATAAAGGGGGCGGATACTAACTATAATAGTGAAACCATCACTTACCAGGGAGGAGGAGGCCTTCTACCCAAGGCATCCCCCCACCACAATCAACGAGTAGAGGGTTTCCTTTGTCATAATGCAAGAACCCAGTAAAATATAGGGGATAGTCCACTGCCGACAAATCAATGGATGAATATTTATCTTTATAAATGCCGCACTGGTATGCACTAGGGCCGTATTTCTGAATCATATGGATACAGGGATAATGAATTGAAGTTGTATTATTCATTGAAAGGCTTAACATACTACCGCCTTGATAACACAACCAGGATCATTATTTGAATGGTATATGATTTATGAAAATAAAACAGCATGAATAATTACAGACTGAAGTATGCCACACCCTCAGAAAAGTGAGAGTCATTTTCGCTAAAACTGCCCTCACCTGAGAGTCAGGCAGTGTGTGTGGACTGCTAATTTGTGCAAACTCATCCAATCAGGTTCCTAGCATTTTATCATAGGGCTGATGAGTATTATGTACTTGGTCTATATTAACCATGAACATGAGAGTGCAAACAAACAGCAGAAGATGGCCAGGGCTTTATCTAAATATGATGACCAGTGGAAAGGTGTCCAACATCTGGACCTCCTAATTCTGCTTTAACTAAGTTGATATGGCATGCATCTTTATACCAAAGGGATCTAAATAGAAGGAAAAGTGCATTGTCTGATTCATAATACATTGGACCCATGTTTAAATACCTATATCTAAAGATAATCATTCTCTTTAGTCAGGAAAAGGGAAGCAATCAACTTTGATGACACCTGGTGTCACACAGTGCAGGTATTTTTGTGATGCAGTGTCAGCTAGTTTCACTTCTGGCACACACTCACACATCTTCAAACATTACTATTATCACTTTGTTAGTTAGAAATAGGACAGGGTTTTGACACCAGGTGCCACCTTTGTTGTTCCTTGATATCCTCATGGGTAAGGTGGAATCATTATCATTGTGTATAACCATGATACCATGTTATCAGTGTATCTAAGACCTGGCCATACACTTCTAATGCTACCAAGTTTCATTAGATATTGAAATACATGCCATGTGATTTCGATTAAAGTGGTAATTAGAGAGACAGACCATAGACAGGGACTGGCATCCTCTGGTAATCTTATTTGGATAAAGGTCTAACCTTCCCCAACATATGAACATAGTTGATGGTTGGCATGAATTGTTCACAACTGCATCATGCCTATGCTACCATGGTAGAAGTCTTGGTGAATAAATCAGCACACTCAATAGTGCACAAACAGATTTCTGCCATGGTGCCCTATGCCAACTTCTACTCAATATCAGGAGTATTACAAACTTAACTCTCTACATTCCTTTTTCCAAAAGAATTAAAAAAAAGTGAAAAAAACACGGTCCGAATAGTTTTTGTGCCAGGGTACATAATGCTGTTTCAATATGTGTGAATATGTGTGAATATGTGTCATTTCTTGTCCCATGGTGTCTAGTGTCATATTGTGTCAATCAGTTACATGGAACAACAGTCACACAAGGTGCACGTTCCAGACACTAACTCAAACTAATTTGCTGGGTAGCTGGATCTCGAATGGTCTTTCCAGGATGAATGACCAATAAGTTATAATACTATTAATAGAGTACATTTTGGGCACTTTGTACTGCAAAATTATATATGTTATGTGATATAGATGGCTAGTGATGATACTCTTGTTTGTTATCCTTATCTACATCCCACTTGGTTACCGATTTATTTAACCCTTTAATACAGGGGCCCCATGGCGCTTTAGTGTGCTATGTCCTTTGACGTCATGATACATGCATGGCATGCAGGGTTGATAATAAAACATTGATACAGGATAGACATGATGCATGAATACATCCCTGGCAACTACACTTGCCAGGGCTGCATAAATGCATCATGACGACAATTGCCCTTGAAGCATTAAGGAAGAGTAACCTAGAAATATGTAACCTGATAGATCTGCGTAAAGGGACCTTACTGCAGGGGGCACTAAGGTCCCTTTTCCCAGTACATGTCACATATATTATTGTGGTCTGATGACAACCCCATCCCTACTTCTGACCGCATCTTGTGCTACTATTCTCCTATTCCACTTCATGACCGATTTTTACATGCCGAGTCATCCCATTTACTCGTTATGGCTAACACATTAAGGCAATATATGGCCTTTAAAGTGAAAATTCTGTTTCTCCAAACTATTCTACATTCAATTTATCCTGTTAATGAAATCTAATTCCACTGTTTCTATTAAATCTATTAGTGGTTGAAATAGGATGCAAAACACAATTGAAAACTACTCCAATGGGGGTTTTCAGCTTTTATTGGTATTATTGACCAGTTGAGACCAAAGTGAAACCTAAACATTTTGCAAAAAAAGGGTAAAAGAATACAGGTCTAACTCACAGTGCCTATAGGATCATAATGACAGTAAAAACAGTTTCTCATCGCTAAGTAAACACAATCTATGCCCTGCCCGATTTTGCATCTGAGGCTGATTTTAATCTTAATATCAAACCTGTTTGATTCTCATCCAAACTGCTTAATGCACGCATCATGCTGACAAGGAGGGTTCACTTATAAAAAATACAAAGAAAGAAAAGAATAAATTAAATACTAGGTCAGAATTGCTTAGAGACATGACTGGTCTGACCTGTGTAAATGGTAAGTATTGTAGAGGGACCAGAAACACATTGGTTATTTGTTTGGCCTTGGGGGCCCAAATATATATATATATATATATATATATATATATATAAATATATATATATATATATATATATATATATATATATATATATATATATATATATATATATATATATATATATATATAGCAGTATGAACCATTCTGCTAAAGACATTGGTGACACTGCACAATTTAGACCTGTAGGTAGTCAGGATGGCGGCTGGACCCCTGCTCTCCCTTCTCCTCCAGTGTGCCATCTTAAACTCCCTCTTCATCCCGCTGGAATTCACCAACATGTAAGTGGATACTTTTTTTCTGATATACCGAATATAGTTAGGTATATAAAACAGGGAGATTTTAGATTGTATGGATCACTTTATAACAAAGATCTGTGAGCGGGCAAGCGAAAACAGCTATCCAAGGGGGAATTGCAAATTAACGCTGGTGTCAAGATCTTTAAAATGAGGTATCATGAATAAAAATATCTCTGCTAGTTTGTCAGAATCACTTCTCAAACATGAGTTGAAATGTATAACTGGAAATGGTGATTAAGCTCTAAATTCTATGGTGAATTTCCAAGGTCTATTTTCAGTTTTGAGTTACTGATGAAATGTCTAAGAGATTAGGACCAATAATGTCCCATTTATAAAAATAGATTTGTTGCCATGGCAACCAGAAAGTACCTATACGTTAAAGATTGTTTTCTGTACCTCACAGCAGTTGTGGTGATATGATATTGAGCACACAATTATGCGAATTTGTAGGCGCAAATAAGATACAGGCCCCGGATACAGGCCCAACCATCCTATTTGCACAGATGAGATCATAGGAATATATATAGGAGTATAGGGTAATTATGAGTCAGCCTAGCTTTAGGCCAGTCAAAGAAATTAGCTGTTTCTATATGACGACGGCCTTTTTTAAATTATTTTTTAAATCTTTTACTGGGGGCTAAAATATGTAGGGAAATTAAGACTTTGCATGCACAGTTTTACATTTTAATAGCAAGTTAAGAGTTTATTGATCCATGCAGCTTTTTCCTAGCATTCTGCATTACTGAGGGTATAAGCTTTAATTCGGTACCAAATTCGCCTATATTTGTCCATTTTTTGACAGATTTTTCATTAAAAGTCGAAAAAAATAGTTTTCCCTAAATCACGATATTCATGATGCGCGCAGTGATGAGAAACAACCTTTTTTGAGTGGCCTTAACTCTAGGTAAATAAACAACCTATGTGGATTGTTACATTAAGGCCTATTGATGTGTTTAGAAACCGTAACTGACAATCATCATGTCTATACTCTATACTTACAGGCAGACTATATCCGTGTTATGTTGTATCTGTAGATAGAGAGTATACACCCCGTACCGTGAATACCATAGCTGTAAATGATGACATTTTCCTGGAAAAAAACGACTTTTCAAACTTGATATTGAAACTTGAGTTTATAGTTTATTCATGTAGACATAATTCACACCGGAGTGAAACTTAAGGCGAAGGCCTATCGATGTCATATCTTTTTTTTTTTCATGTAGCCATGGTTGAAGTACAACATGGGAGGACCATCCTCCCTCCCCCAAAGAAAATTATTTTTGTCTAAATGATTTGTTTAGTTGTTAAACAAGATAGTTCAGGCCAAACTGAGAAGAATTTCAAGCCTAGAGAAGGATTTTAGATCAAATTTGTTTTTTGGGGGATTTTCAAATCTCCCAAAATGGCTCACTTTGGTGCGATACATTTTTATAGTCCTCCTGAAAGTATTTTTTAATCAAGAAAGTACTCTAGGACTGAAATATCAAACAAAATTGAATTAATTGAATATTTCCCAACTATTTAATATCAGAGGGGCGTACAACGCGGTTAAGCTACTCAAAATGCCAGATTATTGTTTTTATGATGGCTTGCATTATTTAGGCTGCTTGTGGGTACTGTGTGGCCAATTTTGCCGAATAGGCTCCTGCCTACCATACAATCTTGCACATAAGCCTATTAGTTAAACTCACGTAGAAGCCGCACACCAAGTTTTGGCCGATCATATAAGCCGCACCAGACATCTGATTATGGTGACTTTTAGTACTGTTACCATAGTAGCAAAAACTCGCGTGTAAGCCACACCCTGACCATTGGCCCATCCTGTAAGCCACATAGCCGATCTGACTTGCGTACTAGCCGCGGCTTATACGTGAGGTTTTGTGGTAGTACAATGGTGCCTTCAACTAGTCATTTTGTATATAACAGGGTTGTACCGACATTTTATATATATCAGGGTTGTACCGACCAAAAGGCAAACAATCCTTTCTGGTGGTGACACTCTGTCAATCTCGAAGTCTGCCTTCATAAAATCACTAACAATGCGTGATCTCAGGCCCTTAGAGCCGCTTATCGTGTAATCCCTAATAGGGTTTGACTGATCAACTAATAATTCATTCATGAATTCATCTACAAATTCCGATATTTGATCTATAATCAATGGATTACCATAGAATATAAGATGATCATAAATCATGAATGGCCATGTGTCATAAATGATCCTTGCTATATTAACTCATGAGCTCTACTGCAGCTAGTAACTTCATTGGCATTTATTGAAAAACTCCCGTCTATTATATGAGATATATTTGCCAAATAAAAATCTAATCTAAAAATCTACTATGTGAGGGCACTATTCATGCATCAAGATAGAAGAGCTTGCACTGAACCACTCTTCTGGTCCAATAGGATAAATATCTTTTTACATTCTTCCAGACCGAACTGTCAAGAAGCCTTTAAGTCAGGAGACTTTTATAGTGGCGAGAAGCTGTTGTATACTTCATCAGGCATCAACTTCACTGCCTGTTGCTGGTACTCAGCTACTAAAGACGAAGGCCTCCTGTACCTAAGTAAGGATGCAGTTAGAGATGCTAGTATAAACTTCACTCAGCTTAACACTGAAACCAACAGAGTGGCTCTCACGTTCTTCAGTCAAGTAGACAATACAGGGCAAACATACAGGGGAGACCTAGGCAGGATCGATGGTGAAGATGTGACTGTACTGCAGAGCTCAGCTACTCACTTTAAAATACCAAGGAGTGCTGCTCACCAGTCACACTACCTGTTCTTGGGTATCCTGAGATCTGCTGAGGCCAAGAATCGTCACCTGCAAAGCTTTCAACTTAATGGAGAAAAGTGCACATTCAAAAACTGTGATTCTAATCCCAATAGTTATTTTGCATTCTTCACTGAGCAAGTAACCCTGCGGTATAAACACAGACATGATCATTTCATAGCAAAGTGCATGGATGCGGGAAATTTCTCACTGCATAATGAGATCGGTGGAATGTCTTCACGCTATAAGTTTCCATACGAGGCACATTTTGGCGGGTGTGGTGCATATCTGATACCAAACAACTTGAAGAACTATAAAGCAGGGAACATTGGTCTATGGTTCTCATATGGTAAGACTTAATTATTTTGTATGTATGCATTACAGCGAACATAGGCTTTGTAGGCTTATCCTTTTTTTATAAAGAATATTTGTTCTCGCTGAGATTCTCCAATTTCCATTCGATCACTTTGAGACCACACAGTATAATTTATTCGGTCATGGGCTCGATTCAATTTTTTGTTTTTACTTTTAATCCCTCCCTGTGCATAATAAAATTGTATGATCTTTCACATTACCGTGTAATATTTCCATTATTCTATTAGTCCCCACATATCCAGAATGATAAAAAATATTGCATGGTATCATGCACCCATTTATGTATTGATTACCAGACTCATGCGGTGATCCTGGAGAAGTAGAGGGCAGTACACGGACAGTTTCAGATCCAGCGTTCGGCTTTGGCTCGACAGTCACCTACGCGTGCGGTGAGGTGCCACATACCTCTGGGGATCTGGTCAGAACGTGTCAACGAGAAACCGGCTGGTCTGGAAAAAGCCCAAAATGTGGAGGTATATGTACATTACATTTCTGTCTTTTCTAATATCTACTCATGTTATTTTACTCAATGGGTTTACAATAATTATTGCACTATCCATGTATAATTTAAAAATACAGATATAATATGAGTTTAATTATTGAATTTATACTGTATCGATTATAAATACTCTAGAATGTCCAAATTATGTTGATGAGAAACGACATAGGACGACCCAGTCAGTGATCATGGCATTGACAGAAGGAAGAAATGCAAAATACTAGAAAACAACTAGAATACAACTCTATGAAAACGCTGCCGTCTTGTTGAGACCAAGATCCTAAACATCAGACTATTCAGACAATGCGTGGAGAGTGTTATCTCAGAACTATCAACCACAAACAAGAACATTAAAAACCGCTCCGCGGAACTTTCCCTTTTTTTTGTTCACACCGAGATTTTGTATCTTTCAAGACAACTTTGAGACACCACCCCAATAAGCGGCACGCTCAGAATATCACAAAATGGTGCTGGTTCCAAGACCCGCTCAGAATATCACAAAATGGCGCCCATTCCAAGACCCAATCGGAATATCAAGAAATGGCACCGATTCCGAGACCCAACCAGAATGATTATCAAAAAATAGCACTGGTTCCGGAATCCACTCAGAAAAAAATCCACAAAAATCAATTTATTCCACTGAACCCAATCTTGCGACTCAAGATACTTGAATATCCTGGATCTAAAGGCTTTTCACCAATAGTGAGGGTAAAAACCACTCACAAGACCTTTAATCATGGGAAAGGGAGTGGCCATTTTCTAACAACAATTTTTTTTTGGGGGGAGGGGGGGGTCATAGATTTCTGTGCAAGCGGGCCAAAATTTCTTCCCTTTCCTGCCCAATGGCAGGAGTACACTTTTTTCCCTACCACAGCAGGATTCAAATTCTTTGTGGTAAGCCCTATTACAAGGAGGTGGCTTTTTGGATAAAAAGGGGTTAATCTTAGAATTTTCGCCACTCCCTACCGTGTTCTGCATGGCATGAATGTGAGCTTATCTGCATGAGCGAAGCGATGTTTTTAACAAGTCTGATTTGACTTTTTTTTTTCTTTTTTTCAAGAATACTCTAATTTTAAATCGCAGTAACCAAATTCAGGCTGGATAGCCAATGATACTATACATTAATGATGATATTCTCACAAATAGGCTTGGTATAATTGGGGCCTGAATCAGGTTTGATAGACAATCCGGTGAGTATCATTAATGCAGGTAAGTGACCCCTTTTTGTAGATGTTTTGCAATTGGGGCTATCATATTTGAGGTATAAAATCATGCTGCCCCTGAAGAGTTAAAGTGGCATAATCACCGAGCATTTCCCACTAACAATTCTAGTACTGTTCTAGCCTACTAAGTGGTTAAGTGGGAGTGGTGAGAATGCCCCTTTAAAACTGCTCTTTAGGGGGATGTAGCGCATTCTATCTACCGTGCATGGTGTTAGCACATTAAATCACTATACGGCCCTGAACAGGTTAAGAAATAATGAGGTCTTTATGGTATTTTTCTTGAGGAGATGAGGCATTCATGTTGGGTGACTTTTACATGAACAGTCTGTATAGAGTGAATATTATAGCTTTAAATACACCGAAGATTCATAGGTTGAAAGGGTTTGTCAGTACAGACTATCATAGGTTAGTCATATAAGCGTTAGTCACAATGGCAAAGTTGTATTCAAATATGACCGAGGGGTCAGTCAGTAGTGGCTAACCTAGGTTTATCATTGGTGTGTTGTACTTGTATACCACTAGCTAGTGCCACCTGTGATGACCACTCAGTGGTTCCCCCTGGAAATTAAAAGACTAAGGCGGGTTGGTCAGTACTGACCAACCTGACAATAATAACTAACCTAGGTTGGTCGTATAGGGAGCCAAGAAATGACTAACTAGGTTAGGCACTAGTGACTGAGAGATTGGTTGTATAGGGAGCCCAGGAATATCAGTGTAGGGAGTGATGATTCAACCTTGCACCATCTCGACCTGAGAGAGCTCAAGCTTTGTCGCTGAAATCTATCAGCTTCTTCAAATTCAATTTCAATTTCAAAGAGTTTTGTTATTGGCAATCATGCAATGTTGCTCAAGCACAATAGTTAACTGGCCAATATCATTTCCTAAAAAAGAATAAAATGCATAGGGATAGCAAATTGACGAGTAGTTGTGTCAAGCTGGGAGCATCCTTTCTGCTTGCCTGTTAACAATACTGCGTAATATCGAGTTACTCACTCACTACCAAACCACCACTAGCAATGGGTATATGCTATAGATGCATTACCAATTGAATTGAATTTATAGAATTACAGTTTATGCTGAGGGACTTGGGTCGACACCATGGTTGGTATAATGTTATCTATAATCGCCACCATGGGAGTAGACTAATCAATTCTAATTGGCCAAAGTTGTATAGGAAATGTCTATAAAGTTGACCATAATTATCACAATTATAGAAAAGAGTTTTAAGTAGGTCTGCCGTCTTGGTAGTTCAAGTAGGTTTCAAGTCAGTTTTCTCTTCTGGTAGTTAGTAACTACAGTAGTATTCAGCCGATATTTCCTCTGTGGAATTCAACCAGATAGTAACTGTATTACTTTATGTTCAGTATCACATCTTATAGTCCTATATGTCTCCTATATTCCATGAAAGTAGGGCAGGACATTTTGAGGCAAAATGGCAAAGTTCCACAGGCCAACGCTCCCGGCGTGTGCTTCCATATTTCTATTTTAGCCAAAGTTGGTATTCATTTCAATGTAAATAAGATTGAGTTTAAAAAAGAAAACTACCCCTCCCCCCATTTAAAAGAAACAAAAACTGAATACCTGGTTTGAAACATTGAAATTTAGGATTGAAAGGTTTATTATCGAAAGAAGTGATCAATGATGGAGTCACTACAGATTGGCATATGGTATCCTCGAGCCAGAAAAATATTAGGGGAAAGCCGGAGAGGGCCGAGGGATAGGGAATTTGTAGTTAGAAAAAAGTCACAAGCAGTGTTTATGAACATGAATGAAGTATGGAAGCATGAATACTGCTTAAAGTGTGTTCTCTGGGTTCAGTTTAACATCAATATAATGCGAGTATTTGACTTAGAGGGATAAGAAAATCTAACGAATGCAGAGGACATGCTGCTAGGGCCCGCTTATCTGATAAGATAAGTGAATCTTCCAATAAAAGGGGAAGACATGCTGGAAAAAATTAACTTTGGAAAAACTGAGACACAAAGGAAATGTTCACCTTGTATGGCAGCGTTTTTGTTTAATGCACTATTTCCTTTGTCCACTAAGCACATGGGGTACCATAAAGACAGTATTAACTGCAGGCGCCTGTTGCATGCTAACACATGGATGCCTAGTACCAGGGCGTTTTCTCCTCATCGTGGAAATTTTCATACAATAGCGCCATCTAATGTTACAGGATAGGTCTTGTGTTGATCTGTGTTAATACACAGATCCCTACAGTAGGACACAACATAGGATTTCCTTATGATAGTATTTACACATTTTATAAAATACAGTTGCAACATCGTTTTCATTATATGTTAGAAATATGAACTTGTTTGATAGTCGTTATAATACATGCACAACATATTTCAATCTGATTTTTTTTTATTGAAATGCACAAAAATGCAGCTTCATAACAGAGACGCTAGTTTTAGGGTACATTTCGCATTTTTTCAAAATTTATTTTCCCAAGTTGAACAGCCATAGTTCTACAGTTGATTTAGTGAATTTACCGAGCCATGACTAATCGCTTACACCCTATTTCCTTTTTACTGCAAACATTATATCATGTGAATGGGTAACATTTGATTATAAATGATATCGCTGTATGACTGTCGTAAATTGCACCTGACAGTAATATATGATGTAAAACAGACCCCAGGTGTTACTCCAATCTTCCTTTTACATGCTTTCAGACAGGCAGAGTTGGGCCAGCTTGCATGACGATCAGGGGGATTATTTACCTTGGTTTGTGTGCTTGAACCTTGAACCCAATCACCGTGCCTGAACATGAGATAACAGCCATTAAATGCTGAGGGTGTTCATAAACCCCTATAACTGCAAGTTACCTTTGTCTTTATGATGTATGCATGAATGCGGTTTACCAGTGCTGCAATCCTAAATGTTTGATACACTCTTGAAGGATCAGCATGATGCATGGTGCAATTAACAATTCATGGACAGAACAGTGGTTTAACCCGTCAAGGGTTACATAGAGCTCAATATAATATCAATATGCTCCATGCCATCATTATTAGCATCATAAAAGCATCATGCCGACCCTATGGTTCTGATATAGCCTAGAAGGGTCGGTATGATTCGCCAGGGCTGTATTGCATATATTATGAGGAAAACGGGCACACAAAGTGATATGCCACCCTTAGAAGTGAGTAAGTTTCTCCCCTTACATCCATGCACCATTCCGAGCCTAAAGGGTCGAAACACTCCTGAAGTACCCCGCCCCCCATATTTATATACTGGGGAATAAAATAACCAATAAAATAACCAAATTTAAAAGTATGGTCATACATTATAAATTCCCGAATGCACCCTCTGTCCTCCGCCCACTATCAGTATTGAAGAAGTTTGTCCTAGATAGCAATGACATGGATCTATTTTCATGTGATACCAATAGTTTATGCCAGTGTTGGGCACACCCACAATGGTATCTAGGGCAGGGATATTGATGTTTTAAACTAACACATCGTGCCCTATTCACTGATGACCATCACAGTAAGTAACAAGGCATTTTTCTACTTCTTAATATATATATATATACATTTCAACTAGATAATTATGGGGTGATAAGGATTGACTCACTAGAAGAACCTCAAACTAGACATAGAGAGCATACCCACGCGGAGGGAGGGAATAATCTATAAAAGGTTAAGGTTGAAAAGTACAGAGACAGACAGGGAGAGACAGAGAGACACCGATACACACACAGATACAGCAACGAGCCTAAATAGCGTATTTTTGGATACAGTGAGAGGGAAGGAGAGACAGGCAGTTATTAGATATGGTGTGGTTCTTTTTTTTACACAAAATGAATGCAATTGTCACATAATTTTATGAAAATATGCCAAGGGTAGTATGCTCACACGAGGATGAGATAATATTATTACAAAATGATTAATCCACTACTTTTTAACACAAATTGATTCCTGATATATGATTACAGTATAGCTCACTCTGTAAATAGTTACTGTAGGTATACAGTATACAGTAGAATCAACCGTAGATCTACATTAGAATCAACTGTCAGTTTACAGTAGACTCTACTGCAGATTTAGAGTAGATTCTACTGTTTTCCTACAATAAACTGTACACATACAGTAGAATCTACTGTTCACCTTCAACAATGACAACCAACTTTTTACAGTGCACCTGTTAACTACACTTATGGGGATATAAATATGGGTCAGCAGGTGTGTCTGCCGATCACTGTATGTACTGCATAAGTAATTTATAGGAATGGGTCTAATCTAAGTTGATTATATGAGTCACATAGGACCCTAATAAATGACCTATGTCAGGTTTGCTAAAGGTCCTTGATGTCTATTGATTTTTTTGTATTTGTCTATATTCAGGTATCATGCCGAACCTGGTTGATACACCACTAACGATTCGGCATAGTGTTGGGTTCCTGCATAGCCTTTAGGTTGTACTCAGGCATGACAGGTATTGTAATTTGTGTGAAGATTATGTACTAATATGGAATAATGAGATCTCAGTTTACTTTCTCTCTTCCTTTCCTTTTGCTTCAGATATGAAATCAATCACCTACAGCTTGTTTTTAGTTCTCTTCTTCACCACAAGATGCCTCAGCCAGGATTGTGTCCTGAACACAGACCTGCGTCCGTTACCATGGGAACAGCCCTCAGATTCATCAACCTTCTCGATGGGCGATGATGTGTCGAGTACTTCAACGTGCACTCCTGCAGCCGTTCTACCCTCAGATGATGGAGAGTGTGACACTTGCTGGAATGGCATTGACACTGGTAAGGATGTATTATCAGGATCTACCTGTGACTGCAGACTCCATGAAAACTCCACGCAGGACTACTTCTGGGGGAAATGCTGTCAGTATGTCAACATCTCTATCCCGAAGCTGGAGGTTAATAAAAGGACCTTGTCGTTTATCTGGGATGCGGACAGCGTTCTAAATGTCAACAAAACCTATTCGTTCCTCTTCTGGGAGCAGAGCGTACCTGCAAAGCGCTACAAGCAAAAACCCACAATCTGCTCCCTGAGGGAGGCACTTTTGGCAGAGTTAGAGCCAGAGAAGGTGAAATACACAGTTTGTGTCTTACCTGAGGATTTGGCTGAGAGTTTAGGGTGTAACTCGACAAGCGTAGACCGTGCGGACTGTGTTAGTGTTACAACAGCAGAGAGTGGTACGGAGGCGAAGTATGTGGCCTTTGTGGTGGTGTTGACCTTGATGTGTGTCATTGTTGGGACCACCTTCCTGCTAAAGTTTATGCTCCCTGTTATCAGTTCAACCCGCAACAAGAACAAAGTCACCGACTCGAATCCATCCCTCAATGCGAACCCGTCTCTTGAGCTCCAACGCACTATCTAACATCATAATAATCAGGGTTACTGTAAATCACTGCGTATAACCAGCAGGTTATGTGCGAACCAAACCCTCAGTACGGGTCTACAAAATTCACAAGATGTAGGTGCGGGTAATACAAGTTTTTTTGGCAGTATAGCACAGTACTAAAGTCATAATTGTCAGACCTCTGGTGTGGGTTATAGGGTTCGCACATAGTCGAGGTGCAGGTTATATTCGAGATGCGGCTTATAGGCGGAAATTTACGGTATATCTGCTTTCCACAATGTAAAAGGGAAGAAATTATGACATCACAAGATGGTTGCTGAGCCTCAATGGGGGCCTACAGAGTCTCAAAATATGGCCCAGATTGGGCTAACCAACTTGAGGTCAACAAGAATATGAGAATGTATTGAACCCTATCTTTGCGTGTATTGGGACGCCTGAATAAGCCTGGTTAAGGGCTTAATGTCCAAAGGGGATGGACTGAAGTCACGCCGAAAAAGGGATTTGTTGCCGAGTGGAGCGGATTAGGCCGTTTCTTAAACTTTGTTTGCTACATTAAAGGTTAACCCATGTAAGGACTAGACAACAGACTGTTTAAATTAAAACTGAGTTCCATAATATGATATAGGTGATTGTGTTGATAATGACACCTTGGTTTTGATCTAGCATTTGGATGCAATAAATGGTTCGTTGAAATACAAACATTACATCCAAGCTCCCACAAAAAGATTGATATAACATTGCATTCCAGTATTGATCAGCACAGAAGTATTTATGAAATGTATAAGAATACAATATGAGACCCTTTTCCAGTTGCAATTTGTAAATAAAGTGGTGAAGTCCTATATTCTTTCCTTACTATTTCACACATTGGATGAGAGTTTATGGGCCACTGAAAAGTGAGGACCACGGGACATACACAAAACCACAGCTTGAAATGATAAAAGTTATGTCTATAAAGTTCCAAATTCAATTCAAACTATTGTTTGATAATATCATTAAAGTTACTAACACCCTGAGTGTACAGTAAATGGGGCACCAATACAAAAGTTCTTGGAAGGGCACTCAACGAAGCCAACGTATACAATAGGCCGGCAACCACTTACTCAAAACTTTTAAATGACTAGGTTGTGTTTTTATGTCAACATGATGCATGAATTCAGCCCTGGAAAGTATACTTATTCAGTTTGCATTCATGCATCATGCTGATCTTTCAGAAGTGTATCAATAATGTTATGCTGATAAGGGACAAAGTGCATCAACACACAGAAAAGTAAAGGTGTCAATTGCAACTGTGTATCTCACGTGGCTCGGCAAAAGTAGAGTGTAAAACAGCTATCGACTCTGCTATTGACACTGATAGTAGAGAGTCAACTCAAGTTGACACTGATAGTAGAGAGTCAATTCAAGTTAACCCTTCATATAAGCAGAGTCATTGGTTGTTTGACTCTCTATTTCACCAGAGCCATGTGGGAGACACAGTTGACACCTTTACTTTTCTCTGTGTAATCATCTAGGTAGACCTTACAGTGACATACCCTAGCTACTAAAAGTACAAGATACGTATGGGTGTATGTTTCCTTATCAAGGATATACAAGTGATTGGATATCCTTTTTAGCTACACGTGGCTAAAAATCGATGTACATGCCATGGTCTCTCACTCTTAGGGCATACAGTGGGATTTTTACCAGAACAATTTTTTTAATCGGGCCAATTGGGACTTCATTTTCTATGAATTGAGTAACATAAATGATCAGTTTAGGGTATGTTTCCCAATTATTCCAGGTTGCAATCAGATTGTTTCTGGTGAGTTTCACAATTTCACATAAGCGAGTAAAGCAAAAACTTAAAATAGTGTATTGTATTATTAAATGAATAGATTGTAACCAGTATGTATGTACGTGCCATGACAACTGTGAAAAGGTCCCCATACTTGCATGCATACATAAATAACATACGACGCCATTTAGATTATTTTCCCAAGTTGAAGCTGGGGCGTATCACACCTAGCATGAGGCTGAGTGTGATGCTAGGTTCAACGAGGGATGTATGATTCATATACGTGTATGTTAATTGGCCCTACTGTATCAAAATGAAGAAAACCAACAAACTTTGAGGCCATAGAGTAATGATGATGCATTTTATAACCCACCTAAGAGTTAGGCAGGCTCATAACGCTGTTCATAAACTATGCCAAAAGGTGTTTTTTTTTATATCTGTGGAGTATGGTTACACCGTACTCGTATCAAACATATAATAAATTTGACAAATTGTAAATTATTTATGCTTGGCAGGTCAGGTATGTGGCCATGACATAGAATACGAGAAGGAGCATTGGGACACCAACTTTGACATATAGTAACCTTATCAGATTTCAATTTTTTTTCGAATCTCTAAATGTGCTTGATTCTACCACATAAACATATTATTCATATGCTCCCACAAACCAATTGATTTTCATGTTGTACTCAGAACCACGTACTTGTCTAATATTTCTCATACTAATATAAGTTCAAGGAGGTGCTAAGACGAAATTTGGGATTAGGGAAGGGGAAAGATGAGTTTTACTTTTAGTATAATTTTTGAAGCTCTAGATGGGGAGTTCACTTACACGAAAATCCACAAACCTGAACCATCCACTATATTATGAACTACCCATTTATCATTATCGGTCATGGATAGCTCTATAATCTAAACACGCCCCTCTACTATCCATACCATGTGGCACTAATGTATTGTGGGAACTGGGTGAGATAAGACAAGGTCAAGGTCATGGCGCTTGATACTACCCTTGAGTGCTCACGTGACAACGACATGAGCATGCGCAATGAAACGGTCGGATACACTAAGGAACTATTGGAGAAGCTGATTTAAGAATCCCAAGTATTTAAACATTTAAGGCCAGTATGGATACAGTCCTGGCGAGTACTCGCCTGTGCTCATGTTATTTGTCATGCCAACCGTTGAGAGCATCCCTAATGGGTAGGCCTCGATATATGCCGCGCCTCTGAGTTACTCGCCTGCACTCTTTGGGACAACCTCTCGGCCCGTGCCTCAAAATATGCAAATAGTGTGTATACTGAACATGCAAAAGGTGCATATATTGACAGCTAATTCCTTACATTATAGGTGCCTCTAGATGGCACCACCAAATACTATGCTGTCTGCAGAATAGCTAACGCACGGAGAGAGGTCGAGAAAGACACACAACAAACAAAGAGTGATGTTAGACTTAGAGATGTACATTTTTTTAGAAACCTGGGCTTGAAATTAACATTATAGAACCGATACTACCTTGAATCAGCATCTTTGTAGCATTTATTAAAGTGGTATTCTCACCGAGCGTGTCCCATTCACATTTTCTAGTACTGTTCTAGTCTAGTACCCAATAAACAAAAAAAAAGTTATTTTGATTTAAGATAACATGTTTTTCTTCGTTAGCTGGGTATGTGGTTAAGTGCGAGTGGCGATATTGCCCCTATAAGTTTATATATATATATATATATATATATATATATATATATATATATATATATATATATATATATATATATATATATATATATATATATATATATATATTCACCGATCCCGTCGGTCTTGCAATAAATTACACGTCCCTAAAGTATGAAATATCTTGTTCTGTCTTGTATACGTGCTATTTCTCTCGGCTTCAAATGCCACGAGACACAGTAAAGTGTTTGTATAGGCCTTATATGAATGAATCCATTAATATGCGTTATATGATTGAATCAGGAATGAAACTTGAGTTGTTCATGGGAGTTTAGCAAAGTATAAATAAATCAAAAGAGAACATTGGCAGGGGGTGTGGGTTGTCTGTAAAGTAGTATCAAGGTTACCCACCCCTTGCTGATGGGGCTATTTAGGGAAGGTCACCAGAACAAAATTCATGTTGCGTAAATACAGCGTTCTAAGGAGTTCCTATAGTGAACCAACGGTCTTCGCAAGAATGCTGATTCACTAGGCTGGAATACTGGCCATTCCCTATATTTGAGACAGGTCAACTGGGAATCACGAATATCCAGTGAGCCTTTCAAAAAGGACATCAGAGTTTAAATAGGGTTATCGTACAAAGGCTGAATAAAGCTTCCAATACTAAAGGCCCTTGCAAGGCCCTCGGGGAATGGTTATAGGGTCCTTGCACAAATGTCCTCTGGATATAGATGATGCCTCCTGAATCAAGAGCCCTCGTGACAAAGCCCTCAGTGAATGGATAGGGCTTTTAAGAAATGGATAGTACCTCTAAAATAGTTGTGTTATGGCCCATGGACACGTAATACTGCCGCCATAAAATAGGGCCCTTATATGAAGGGTCTCAGAGAATGGATAGGGCCTCCAGAATCAGGGACCGTTGTACAAAAGTACGTAAGAATTTGATACAAATGCAGGAGTGCACAAAAGTGTGATGGCTGTACAGCACACACACATATTTAATTTCCTAGCACAAGTATCACAGATCCTTACACAATATGACCCACCCATACATTGTACATACTATATACGGGAGTAGACACTAATGTTTGCCTGGGTGGCAATTAGCCTTTAATTTTGATTAGGAGCAGAAAGTTTCCTGCAACGTGAGCCAGACTGGCATCTAAAGGGAAATTTAGCCATGCAATGTATCGTTGGGAAGAAGAATCAGTCATTTCATTTCAACATAGACCAATCAGAAAACTTAAGTTTTCTCCTGTGAAGAAAACATAACTTTTGGCCCAAGCTCTATAGATATGGGCCAGTAGCTCTCCACAGCTCAGGGTCGGATGTAGAATTTAGTGTCTATATTACCTCTGCATAGATATCAAGAAAACTGTTGACCTGGCCCAAATAGCTAGGCCAGTAGCCAGGGGACCGGGCTAGGTGCTGTCACGCCGAGAAGCTTGTCTTCACTGATGGAAATAAATGTCTCCGCAACAAGTATAAACAAAAACAGCTGGGGAGTGGCCTCCGCTGGTTCCTGCCCCGCTGTGCCTAGATGTGGTACCTACCTGCTGGGAACAAGCGCAGAAAGGAGGGGGAAAAGCTGTTGCCATTGTTCAACACTGGGTGTGAGAAAAAAGGAGTTTCATTTCCATTGTTCATGTGTTTAACCCTTTTAGGGCGGTATAATGCTTTTATGTGTCATTTGTCAGTGCTGCATTCAAGCATCAACTCTTTGGGTCTGATACACTCCCAGAGGGTCAGCATGATGCTAGGCACTGCATGGTGAGTTACCACCAAAGGTTTAGCGAGTTATTCGCCTGCACTACATTGGTGCATCATAACGGAAATGTTGCTTTTCAGGTAAAAGGGCATCCCTAAGGGGTTACAGAGCACAAATTGGACTGTGGTTAGCAATTGAAAGTTCTGAAAAGCGAAAGAGTCTAAATGGCGCCTTCAGAGATATAGAAATGCTCTTTCATCTTAAC
The DNA here is from genome assembly GCA_947462335.1 of Harmothoe impar. NCBI lineage: Eukaryota > Metazoa > Annelida > Polychaeta > Phyllodocida > Polynoidae > Harmothoe > Harmothoe impar. The sequence goes on along the minus strand of OX381717.1, from coordinate 42,777,698 downwards.
ACCAATCAAAGAACTCTAGCAGTTGGCAATGTTCTTCTGAATATGTCAACCACGCCTCAAAGCTCCACATTTTGACCACATTGAAGAAAGTGTGTTTTGCCCGGTTTGGAAGAGTACTAGCTAATAGACAAGAAACTTTTGGGGAAGGCACTTGAGAACATGGCAGGGGTGTCGGAACAGGGGCCCCCCAATCCTAGACATGGGGGGGGGCCAGAGTATCTTTTGGCCCCCCCAAATTTTGGAAATGCTAATAAATCATATTCATTACTCTAATAGTTATAGAAAGAAATACGCACAAATTGACCTTAAAATTCACCAAATCATGTCAAATTTCTCAAAATTCTCTTTTGGGGCCCTGCCCTCAGACCCAATAAATTTGTCAGTGTGTCGCTTTTTAACGCTCAGAATCGCGCACCCTTCTGAAATTTGTTTGGTTCGGCCGCGGCACCCCCAAAGGCAAGTTGCTTCCGACACCTCTGACATGTTAATGTGATAAGGAGTTCAATCAATTCCTGTATGCATGTCATATATGTACATATAAGTGTATTTCTAAATGAATGAGGACTTAGAAAAGTATCTCACACATTTATAAGACTAAGGGTTTTAACCGGAGATCATTATGCTTTATTGACTTTAGACCCCATAACTACAGTCTCTAGCCGAGGCTGCATTCATTCATGCATCATGACTAAAAAGGGGTTAATACATTGAGGTATTATGCTGCCCTTATAGGGTTAACACATTAATCATTCTAAATAAAATCCATACTTCCATACTGGTTGCGGAAGGGAAAGCTGGTAAAGTAGGATTTATGACTGATCGCTGTGATTTCCCCTGACACCATACATTCCTTTTTTATGGGTCAGTGTGACAAAGGTGCGAACACTTGGTTTATGACAGTTTACAGAAGGTTGTGTTATACTATTAGTATTTTTGCCATAAATGGTTCGCTTTGGATTATTCTGATTTATAAGGTTGTTATAGTCAATAGAAAGTGACATGCCGACTCAAGAAAACAATACTGGGAGATTCAAATCTTTACTGCGTCATTTCTTCTTCCTTTCTCTCCCTCTCTATCTCTTTGTTTCTCTGTTCCTTTGTTTGTCTCTGTCCATATCTCTTTGTCTCTGTCTATGTCTCTGTGTTTTTCTTTACGGCTCTACGGCTCTGTCTCCATGTCTCTGTCCCTCTGTCTCTGTGCCTGTCCCTTTGTATGTCTCTGTCTGTCTCTGTCTGTCTCTGTCCGTCTCTGTCTGCCTCTATGTCTATCTGCATTTCTCTCTCCCTCTCTCTCTCTCTCTCTCTCTCTCTCTCTCTCTCTCTCCCTCTCTATCTCTCTATCTTTCTCTTTGCAATGTACATATGATGTGAGATAGGATGTTAACATAAGTACCATGTAAACGATTGCAAATAATATATTATGTCCATTAAACTAGGTGTACGGGTAAGGCAGTTATGTGCAAATAGGCTAAGTTGCATATAGAAGGTAAGCTCCACAGTATATTCTGCATGTGACCATGCCATAAATCTATCTAATTTCCCCCATCTGGATTTGGGCATGTAGTGGAGGCCTGGATATAATCATATCATATTCAGGGGGAGGCTTGCATCCATGTATGATTACATTATACAGCTTACAAATCCCAAATTGAAATAGCCTGCCCCAAACCATCTGTTAACATGCCGATGTCATGCAATGACGACTTCCGCGTGGGCTCTGCGGCAAATTCATACAAGTAAACGAAGTAATAATCATAATAAAAGAAGTATATAATTATAATTAAAAGCATTATTATTCACACCAAATGTGAACTCTCGCGAATCATAGGCTGAAAGGTGCAACCCCTTGACCAACCCCAAACCTTCTATAGCCATGTGGTATTTCAAAATGTACCTTGAGGATGATTACATGATGCTGATGATGAAGGTAGACCATCAATATGTAAGAAAGTACACCCAGGTCCCTCAGAAAGGTGAGCATCACTGTTGCCAAAAGCACTCTCACCTAAAAGTCAGGCACTGTACATGTCTGGCTTTCAGGTGAGAATGCTTTCGGCGACAGTGACACTCACTTTTCTGGGGCTACTGTAAACTCAATGGTGGGGGAGTTTTCTTTTGCTGAACAGTATGTTGGTCCCCTTTGAGTTACAAACTGAACATGTAACTCAGCATGGCTATATTTGGTGGAAAATCCTCATCTCGACCCCAGAGGAGAATGTCTTCTGTTCATGAATCACACTACTCCTCTACATGTTTGAGGAAATATTTTCAGCTTTCTCATAACTCTCACCATATTAACCAATATCATCTTCAATTCTTATGAGTATAAGGACCCAGGAGTAAGAAAATAGCACTGCTGTTGTTGGATATAATTTTAACCTTTCAACATGTTTGATGATGTGCGTGATGGGTGTTCTATGGCACTATCCGCTATTTAGATGACGTGCGTTGAGGTGTGATGCGGTGTGAGTTCATGATATTATCGGGCATTAACGTTGCCACACAGCATTTTACACGTACCATTTGTGTCAGTGTACTACATAAAATAGGTCTGATACACTAAACATTCCATACTAGCATGGGCTCACACTTATATGTAGCGTAGATATTATAGTATGAATATGCATTACTACATTTATAAGGTATAGCTTTATGCTACTAGGGTTCAACAAAAGATAACATAATGTATTGTAGATTTAGAACTACGATGCTCTAGTAACTTCACTGGAAAATCGAAGGAAAACTGCTTCAGTAATACATTTCAAAACACACAATGTCATGTAAGAACAGCATTCCCCAAAAAGAATAGATGACACAAAGGATTTTGCCAAAACAAGTTATCTATAGCTAAAAGGTTAGTTAGACCCAGCCCCTGGAGGGGAGCCCCAGGGCACTCTCTTTAACTCTTTATTGACCGCATAGTACCTTTATACACGATACCTTTGTCACTGTTTGTCATCATGACTTCAACCCTGCATGGGGAGTAAGTCACAAAGTCTGCATTCATGATCCATGTCAACCCTTACGGGTTTATTTGCTCCTGAAAGGTTGGCATGATGCATGAATACAGTCCAGACAAAAAGACTCACCGGGCTGAATTCACTCATCATGCTGACAAATGGTGCATCACATTGAGGCGCTATGCTGCCCTTAAAGGGTTAGGGGTGTGAGGGGGTGTTGGGATGGGGTCTGTGAAGCTGTCAATGAGTTCAGTATGGCATACTGTTATGATGTAGGGTCTGTTAACCCTTTAAGAACGGATGATACTAAAAGATGACATTTTGTCTTCATGATCCACCAATGAAGCCTCAGCAAGTAACTCGCCAGTGCTCTATTGGTGCATTATGCCAACTCTTTGGGGTTGTCTGAACTCCATAGTGCTTGAATGCAGCCCTGGCGAGTTACTCACCAGGGCTGTATTCACGCATCATGACGACCAGGGGCATAATACATTAAGGTATCATGCCGTCCTTAAAGGGTTAACCATGTGTCTCGCTGACCTGCTTCTTTCTCTCTATATATTGCCACCCTTACAGGTTTCACGTTGTGAAATGGTATTCCATCACAAATCACTGTAAAATATACTGATCTCATTAGGGTATAAGTTCTTTATTGTGATTGCTATACGTGGGGTCTATGTTTTCCACATGCATTGAAGTGATCCACATGGATTTATTTTGGTTAGAATTAGCTTGAATATTAGAATGTTTTAATAGCTTCAACGACTTGTAGGATAATTCTAGATGATTGCATTATTGGCATGAAGCGCTCTAGTTTAATACCACTTAGGTAGGATTAGGGAGGGAAGGGGATAAACACTAATTTACTTGGAAGGCAGATTGTCAGCCACATCCAAAAGATATATCATAACAATGATAGTTTTTTTCATCAAAGACACAAATAATAATTGGGGATCAATTAATGGATAGATCGATGCCTATTGGCATCGGTTAGTCATTGATATGTCTTTAATTGACATACAAATCTGATGGAATTGCTTTTTAGAAAAACAGCAAATGGCGCAGTTTAGGGTTTGAGCTTTTAGAATTTTTTTTCACGTTAATATACTCCACATTTGGCATTGTGTATTGCGCTGGGTTAGCGTGTCATTCACTGTTACGCATAGCATGTTTATAAATTAGTATAACACGGTGCGACTCTTACCGGACAAAAATACTAATAGTTTAACACAATATTCTGTCAGCTGTCATGAACCGTGGCTCAATGATAAACACCTTTGTCACAGTAGTCTATAAAAATGATGTACAGTGTCAAGGGATATCAACAGATCATGGCATCCTGTCATAAATCTAACAGGATTATGGAAGTGTTGTTCAACGACTCTCCTCTGCTGAGGAAATGTGTTAACCTTTCAAAGCTATAATGGCTTCGATTTGGCATGATCCACCAATGCAACCTTAGTGTCTGAGTAACTTGCTAGTGCTGCATTCACGCATCAATCCCTCGTCATTGGGTTGATACACTCCCCCGGGGGTCTGCCTGATACACCAATTCCGTGTACATAACTCGGGTTGATCTACAGTTTGTAGTGGAATCACAAGTAACACCGCCTCGCAAGGAATAGAAAGAAGAGGATTTTATGTACCTGGCTAGAAGAGATCTGTATTGTAAGGGATCAATGCATTGCTACTACATTATGGTTTACTCAGAAAAGGTCTAGTTATGAATGAGGCAAAGTGGCTTAGTCTCTGATGAGCCAGTCCCGAGGCAGTAAATAAGCAGCATACTAATTGGCCTATTTTAGAAATACCAAGCGGCAACGTTCAAAAATATAGAACTTAAGAAGTGGGAAGAAACATGTGGTAATCTGCAGGGAATGCCTTCCATCTAGACTTAGATGGATCTACCACCCATTACCACATGTTGCCAAGTTGCTGCATAAGGCTGTATCTCACCACTTTGGGCCAATGTGAACGTCTTTGACCGGGTGCCATCTTTGACCTCCTTACAGAAAAAGGCTTATCTAGGGCAGGTGAAGATATATATATATATATATATATATATATATATATATATATATATATATATATATATATATATATATATGGAGATATAAGCACTACCATTATTTTTATTCTATCCCTTACATCTCAAAGAAGAAACTTTCTTTTTTAAATCTCATTTTTTTATGATGGCCGAAGATGGCACCCGGTCAAAGATGGCAACCAGTCAAAGACGTTCACATTGGCCCAAAGTGGTGAGAGACAGCCATGATCTTTTGAGTCAATGAGGATGAATCTGTGCTCTCAGAGGCCCAATGCCAGAATTCAGCCATTTTCAGCACCCTGGCAATATAAATATGTACAGCATTGCTATGGCAACCTACTTATAAAACCTCACAAAACCAGGCAGAGTCTAGCTCGGATTAGTTCAGACTATGCTTGGAGAGTGCTCGTATACTCTTCTAATCAGGTCCGGGAAATGAAGGAAAATCCTACCCAGAGCTGTTACTTTACACCAGTGTTAATTTTCACAACGTATGAGTGGGGCTCTTATCTGAGTCACCATGGTGACACTGATCAGGGCTCACTGCCTACTGGGTGAAGAGAGGAGCACAGAGGGAAAGTTTATAGAAAAAGCTTATTTATATGTGATTTCATGGCAAATCCATGCCTGATTCACTATTCCCCATGTATGATTCAAGAGGACACACTAATCTATCTTATGGGATAAAATAAAACATTTAACAGCAAATTGATAGAAAAGTCAGCAAATGGGTTATAAAAAAACGTTGCTAATTTTAGCCCTGTAGTGTTTATGCTACAAGCAAAACCATTGCTAATTTTAGCCCTGCAGTACAGTGGCCCAGAAGGGCCAAAAAATAGAAAAGTGAAAAGTGAAAAGTGAAAATCAAAAAGTGAAAAGTGAAAATCAAAAAGTGGAAAGTGAAAATCAAAAAGTGAAAAGTGAAAATCAAAAAGTGAAAAGTGCAAACCTTAAAGTGAAAAGTGCAAACCTAAAAGTGAAAAGTGAAAATCAAAAAGTGAAAAGTGAAAATCAAAAAGTGAAAACCAAAAAGTAAATAGTGGTTTGAGGTTTGAGGTTTCCACTTTCAGTGTCACGATGTCAATCTGTCAACAGGTTGTGACAGGTATCTTTTAGCATTGGGTCAGAATTTCCAAAAATGTGATTTTCGGGAAATTGGCAGAAATAGCGAGAAAAAAGGTCAGAAACGAAAAAAGTCAATTTTTTCCGGGAAAATGTCCAATTGGGCGAGAAAAATGGTCAGAATTTCCAAATATGTGATTTTCGGGAAATTGGCAGAAATGGCGAGAAAAAAGGTCAGAAACGAAAAAAGTCAATTTTTTCCGGGAAAATGTACAATTGGGCATTGACATAGTTATATAGACACAGAAAATTAATTATGGCCCAATTGTAATTACAAATACTGGTGGGAGAACTCTCTGAACCTGCCTTCATGCTCAAAGGGAAAGGTGTATTTCCCAAGTTTGACCACATAGCAAAATGAGAAATTCTATATTATACACTTTGATATTACATTTGCCTCATGCCAGTAACCCATAGAACCAGTTCAGAGAAGGACACATCCTCAACCCAAGCGATTTCTGAATTATAGGCCCTGGGAAATGGCCCAGAAATAAGGTACCAAAAAAGTGTACTTGACTTTTTTTCATTTCTGACCTTCTTTCTCGCCATTTCTGCCAATTTCCCAAAAATCACATTTTTGGCAATTCTGACCATTTTTCTCGCCCAATTGGAAATTTTCCCGGAAAAAATAAAGACTTTTTTCGTTTCTGACCTTTTTCTCGCCATTTCTGCCAATTTCCCGAAAATCACATTTTCACTTTTAGGTTTGCACTTTTCACGTTTAGGTTTGCACTTTTCACTTTTTGATTTTCACTTTTCACTTTTCACTTTTTGATTTTCACTTTTCACTTTTTGATTTTCACTTTTCACTTTTTGATTTGCACTTTCCACTTTTCACTTTCCACTTTTCACTTTTCTATTTTTTGGCCCTTCTGGGCCACTCTACTACAGTGATTTCACACCTACCTGCGTTGTGAAAATTAACACTGGTGTAAATAATAGCTATAGGGAGGATTTGCCTTCATTTCCCGGACCTGCTAATAAAGGGCCTGAGACTGGTAGACCTATCGCTAATATACAGATGGCACCACTATCCATATGCTTAGATCAATGGACAGTGCAGCCCTCTTTGGCATATGGAAGAGTGATCTATTTCAGTGTCTTACATTTATACCTTTACCCTACAAGACTATATCACTCATGCATTGCAGTGTGGAAGCACTTTTATTACTTGTTTTCATCATAGATATATCTAATATTCTGTACTGTACGGCCTTTGTCGTGTATCATCATCTAGAATAAAAGAAACGAATCAGTAGGAGATTGTATCTCACTTGATGACTACCGTAAAACTTCGCATATAAGCCAAACTCGCGTATAAGCCGCACCCCGACTTTGGGCCGGTCCTACAAGCCGCACCAGAGCTCTGATTATGGTGACTTTAAGTACCATAGCAGCAAAAACTCGTGTATAAGCCTGGGCCGATCATATAAGCTGCATCGCCGATGTGACTCACGTACTAGCCGCGGCTTATACGTGAGGTTTACGGCATATTGTATGTTGCAAAATGGGGTCGCATAGGGGTCAGGTACACTAAGGTCAGCGATTGTCACTAGCATAGAGAGCCCCAGATCAAAAAAAAATCCATTTTTATCCCCTTTATGCTATATTCTGTCACAAAAAGTAGCTAAAGTTTATATTCTAGGTCGAGAAAGTTGCCTGGAAAATGGTCCAAGCCGTTTGCTAGGTCACAAAACACCCCTCTTCAGCCACTAACATGAATGTTATGTGCGCCAACCAAGTAATTGAGTCGTAATTGCCTCTTTTTAAATTCTAATCTGCTCAACATATGTGTGGACAACAACAACTTTGACATTTACCCCAAGGGTTCACATATGGGTCCAAATCTAGGTCAAGATGACCTCGTATTCCTTTTCCCACTGGGTGGTAGCACTATCAATATCAGTCTCCATGGCCACACCCATGCCACACTCTCCAAGCATAATACCCCTTTATATCTACAACATAGCAAGGAGTCTCTGTAGACATCAGCTTGGAGCACTGACTCCTCTAGAGACCCATTATAACAGAGTTGATGGAAAGCATGGATGCTATTAACAGGTGAAAACACTTCTGACACTGATTATTTTCTGAGAAAATATTTATTTTCAAGTTACAAGGGAATTCAAATTTCAAATGAACGCTCAGAATGGGCCTCCTTGGGGGCCAACTTGGGGTGGTCCTGTCTTTGGAAACAATTCCCATGATTGAGCCTTAAACTTGTAGGCCTTTTACCCAATTGAAAATGACAATGGAAGAGATGAATTTATAATCTGTATTTTACTGATGCCCAAGAGAGTTATCTATCACGATGTCTATGTGATATTCATATTCATTGATTAACCAATTCAAAGTGAATATAATATTATTATTCATACCTATTGGGGATCACTTCTATAACTAATAATCTATTTAGCCAACTTCAGGATAATAATATTATATGAGAAGATTTAAAATGTTTAAGGACAGCATGATGTCTCGAGGATTCATGACTGTTCATTTGTCATCATAATGCCCTCATACAACAGTAGCAAGTAAGTTCTGCCACTACTTGTTCCATCACATCTTATGGCATGTATCAACTCAAATGGTCGGCACTGTGCCTAAATCAGCTCTGGCAAGCAACTACCTTAATTTGACTGCATTCAATCATCTATTATTACTATCATACAAAATTAAAACTGATTACTTGGATTGAGACGTCATCTACCATCATGACATTATATGATGGTAAAATTTATCATATACATCTCTTTCAATTGTATTGTACTAGAAACCCATTTTATGAAATACACAGTTGATAAACTTAAAGGGGAAGACAAATAGCACAGTGAATTTAATCAATATGCTGACCATAAATGGCTTATTTTCATATGTTGACCTGGAGTCATTGATGTTGAAAACAGTAACTGGGTCTAACAAGGTGTTGTTACATGTGTCTAACTCCCCCTGGGTATAATTAGACACCGCGTGTGGGGGACAGTTCCCCTTACATGGAGACCACCATGGTAGAGACACACTGCCACTTAGGCCTATAGATATAGCGTTAACCCTATATGGACAGTATGTCGCTATGACTTAAGGGACTTTTGTCGTCATAATGGACCAGTGCAGAGCTAGCGAGTAGCTCGTGAGTGCTACATTGATGTATTATGCTGATCCTTCGAGAGTGTATCAACCTCATAGGATCGGCCTGATGCCCTTGTGAGTAACTCAGCAGTGCTATATTCAAGCATTATGATGACCAAGATCCATGCATTTTGCCAACAGCAAAGGTTTAAGGTTATGTCCATGTTTAGCTTTTATAAGTTCTAACATCCGCATCCTTCTATAAGCATAAACATGGCGCCGGCGTCATAGCTGCCTTAAATATTTATCATAGTCTGAACTTGAACTAGCAATAAAACCAACCTCTCTTGTTGGGGAGGGATAGCAGGTGCCGATCTAGCTTTCAGTATAATTCTGTATTTGCTTACTGTCTCATTGTTAAAATCATGAACAATCGATTTTTGGTCTATTTCATAACACTCCCCAACCTCCCACTTGTCACAATCTCGCTTATGCCTCATTAAAACGTATCCACCCCTAGCTTCATGTAGACGTTGAATACCGAATGTTATTATCCTGCTGTAGGTCACCTGCTAATGAACATTTAGGAAAATTAAATATTAATTTTAGACAAGGGTTTGTTACAAATATGACTTTTTGGGTCCGTTCGGTTTCAATAATGAGTGAAATGATTAGTGTGGTAAGAGTGATTGTTTAAGTGCACTTTTAAAAATCATCATACACATACTCTGGAACAGTCATATGTCATACATATGTCACCACTATACCACAGTACGTAACCGACTACCCCACATACTCAGGGCCTGTTGGGTAAATTGGGAAATTACCTTCTTTAATAGGGTTAGTTGTATACTGGTTGTTTTGTGAGTTATTGGGAGGGATTGGGATTGGGTGCTTAATATTGTTTATGACGAAGGGTACTGCTTCGAGATTGTAGGAAAGAATGCAGTCAATCACTGTTTATACTTTCCTATATAGGCAGCACGGTTTAATGCAATATTCATGGCGCCAGAATCGGTTACAAGAATCACTTTTGCCTCTAGGGAAACATTCACATGACAGAAATGACGTCACATATATTGGCACCGCCCACCCCCTGTCACTTTTGGCAAACACACATCCAGATACACCTACCCGCACTGCATGAATGCTGGCATTTAAGCAAACTTTTATTGATCAAAGGCACTATTTTAAGCGGCTCAGTAAGTGTCATGAAAATCCCACTGAAGTTTATAATGACGTTTAAGTTGCATTTACAGGGATAAAATATATATGTGATTTTAGGCAATCCGATCACCCCTTAAATGCCAACATTCGTGCAGTGCCCGGACATGTGTGGACGTTTTCTGAAAATCACAAGATGTAGTTTCTATACTGTACTTTATGCATGTACCCATTTTCCCTTGAATCCCTCAGAAACCCAAGCATGCTCTAACTCTAAGTACCTTTTAGGGTTTTGGGTTTTATCTGATGGTGTCTTAGCTGTCTCCAAAAGCAGGGGCAGTGACTGACACTGTGACAGTTGAAAGTGGACATTCACACACTGAGAAAACAGTGAGAGTGACAGGGTGACACCTATGAATGGGCCTAGTGTCACAGACCCTTATGTAATGTCCGGGGTAATGGCTAAGGAGGAGTAAAGGATCTGTTGACATGTGAAGATATCTACCTCGTGGAGGCGTTTACTAGTTCAGTTACATGTGATATTCCCATGGATCGGGAGAAGGCAGATTTACAACTTTATCTGAATCGGCCCAGCTCTTTGGTGATGCCTATTCATTACTACCTGTTTTTATTGTTTGGCCATGTCACAGATGATCCCCTCTAGAGACTCAAATTGAAGAGGGGTTGTTCAGCTCATGTGAATAAAATTCTGCCGTAATGGATTAATTTCTAAATTATTTTGATAATTATTGAGCTATTAGCATCGATATAGAGGGTGTAACTACCAGACCTATATAAGGACACAGTCAGACTATCAGTATGTCGACCTAGTTCTACATATCAGCATATAGAAGAACAATGTGTAGCATCCTTATGACAACATGACTGGAGTGAGTAGTCCTTCCGGAATCCCTTTGCTTGTTATTGAAGGGCCATACAGTGCTTTAATGTGGTAATGCGGTCGTCATTTCACATGCATATTTAGCCCTGGTAAGTGCTTCTTGCATCATGCCAAATCTACGGGGGTTGATGCACTCCTGTAGAGTCGTCATGATGCAATAATGCATCCCAATGATGGCAAGGGGCATAACACAATAAATCACTGTGCTTTCATTAAAGAGTTAATGTATGTCTCTTAGTGTTCCACCATAACAAGTTGTTTTTCACTGGCTGTCCTACTGGAATGCTTGGATAAGAACTTTGGCTAAGATAAGCTGGTCAAACACTATGTGTCGATTCAAATTCCAACTAAGTCTAACAATGAGTTAAGGCATTTAGTAATAGTCAACGGATTTGCCAGGTTTTGGGGAGCAACCGTTTCTTTAAACGACATGTTGTTACCCTCCACCAACAGCGACAGGCATGCCAACAACGGTTCCCATCTGGGGCTGCAACACATTTGTACAAAGCTACTTTACCACTTAACAAGCTCCAGAAGGTTTGCTAAAAAAGCATTTTCTGGGTCCTGTTTCACCATTGCACTAAAGTTGGAAAATGAGCAAACACGATTTTGCTTAAAGAAGCATTTCTTAAGGGTGAGTAAATTCAATGGAAATATTATACATGTATTGGCTAGACGTTTACATTGAATTTGTCGGACTTCAATATAGCTAGATACACAAAGTGTTCATTGGAGTTGCTTATAGTTTTACTGATCATGCACTGAACAGGGAGAAATTAAGTCAATCTAGATGAGGTCAAAGGACAGCAGCTTTATATGAAAAATTTATGAATGTAAATATATCAATATTACAATTACATTCTTGATATATTAGTATGAACATTTTTAAATTTTGGAAGAAACACGATTTGCACATTTCATTGTTTGATTCTTAGGTTACTTATCATGGTATATCTGAGCTACATTCAATTTAGAATAGCCTTCGTGGCTAACAAAATTATATATTTAATCTAGAAGTATAAATCATGTTTAAATTATCAGTATTACAACAGGCCCCTGCCCCAACTCCTCAAGCTGAGGTTCAGCTGTGTCCCTGTAGGTAATACCTTATGTAATCTGCTTGGAGAGTGATGACGGCGTTCCTGAGGGGGGAGGTATGTTTGGAGAGCTGGATACCTTCAGTTAGTTACACAGATACCAGAATGAGGCCATTATTTTAGGTCAGATTCTCGACCTTTTTTCACCAAATGAAAGCAAATGAGAGATGTCTTTTATTTGCTTGGAAGTTGGGTTAACCCTTTAATGGACAAATTGCATTGATGCATGTACTATGCCTTTTGTCGTCTTGATGCATGAATGCCTGATGCCAACCCTTTGGGAGTGTATCAACCCTGTAGGATCGGCAAGATGCACAAATGCAGTACTGAAAAATTAGCTTCGCCATGAGCCGGCGAGAGAGACAACGAAAAATAGAGGGAGGAAAAATAGAGGAGGGGGGCTAAACAGTTGGTTCTAGGACATTCGACTTTATAAAAGCAGGAAAAGGTGCAATAACTGTAAGGGCATAAATGCCTTGTGTAACTGCTACCAATTTTACCATGGGTTATTAAGGGCAATAATATGTTCTTTTCTCTCAGCTCTTTCTGACTAAGCATCAACTGGAGGGAGGGGGTGGGGGAGCTAGGACTCCTGACCACATGATGGCAACAGCTTTGTTGTGACAGAAGAATACTTTATCATTTTTCTCCAATGTCTTGACTTTGTCGTGACATGAGTTCTCTATGCTAGGATAGCCGGCTTATTGTGTTCTCCATGTGTGTACTAGCTGATATTATAGAAACGGATGTCATGTTTGTGCTATGAATCCTAGAGGTTTACACACCATGGGATAAGCTAAAAATGAACGGAAGTCGACAAGGGTCACCCCAAAAAATAAAACACTTCAATATTATTTTTCTTTACATTTTATGTATCATCAAATTTGCTTTTGAGAAAACTGCAGAATGTAAAAGATAAATCTTTTTGAATTTTTTTCTGGGGGGATGACCCTTGTCGCCTTCCGTAGAAGTGTGGGGTAATGTCCCATGGTGTGCCAGGATATATATGTAGGTGCAATACTATACGTGTACAATATGTTCATGGTTTTGATGCGGGAATGGCACAGTTCGACACAAGGTGGCAACACCTGGTGTCCTGTGCCATGTCCCCCTAACATTCCACGGTTGCGAGTTCGGGTGGGGCACTCCAGACGGCGCGCCGGTGGAGTGCCACGTCAACACTGCCTGGTCCGCAACCCGGGTATATAAGAGGCCGCAGTTGGCCACATCGGGGAGTTCGTCCCAGGAAGAGCTCTGATCCACACCCTTCGTAACCTTCGGGACCAGGACCCCTACACCCCTCCTGCTCCTGGTTCTTGTAATAGCTATTGCTGGGACAAGGCCAGTTCTGCTAATTTCGAACCAGGGAGAATGCTGCTTGTGTACTTCACACCTTGTCTGTGATTAATTGTGCATTATAAAGTGATCTGAAGGAGCAGTGTTTGTATGAGAACCAAGGAGGGAAACTTGAATAACAGAGCCTGTTGCATTCAAACCAAATTTGGAACCTGTGTCCGTTTCATACTTTCACAACCCCCACATATATATAGGTTAGGGCAAGGTCACACAGGGTTTTATCAAAGAGCAAATGATACTAATGAGTCCACTTAGGTGTTTTTCCATAGCTTAGCAATGCCCCTCAGAAATCAGAATACCTCAAAATACCCAAAATGGGGGATAGCATTGTTTGGGGTGAGGCTTCAACGTTTTTGAAAGGGGGTGTTTTCGGGTGCAGAGCCCCTGATACATTCAATATAATATAATACCCAATAATACTGAAGGCAAATAACCACCTGACATGGTACGTGGATAAAATCATCAAACTGATGATTCCTGGGGGGACAATTCCATGGGGGAGGGGGGGACGCATAGCTGGATATATCAATAGGACAGCTGAACGTTGTGTGTTGAACGCACCCATTTAGACCTTTTCTAAACATATGTCCCAAACATCAATTTCTTAGAAATGACACTCAAAAAGGGGACGCTATACATTTGGTAAGCCACTACTTATTTTTCCAGGAATTTCAAGCATAACAGAAGGTAAAGTGGAATTATTTCACCAGTATTAGGGTATCTAACCCCTTAACCCTATATGGCATTTTGTCCTCATGATGCACGAATGCAGCTATGGTAAGTAACTCCTATGATGCTTAAATGCAGCGATGGTTTGACAGCTGTCCTGTGCTTGATGCATTGGCACCAGGGCTGCATTCTGCAGGATCCTTCAATGCAATCTTCACAGTATTTCACGTTTTCCACAATAATCTTTCTCAGCTTTCCTTAAAGTTCTATATAGCGAACCCAAAGGGCAATCTATATAGCGAACTCAAAGGGTCCTATGTCGATCACAATGCAGGGGAAAGTCCACCACATCCAGGGTTATGGTGAAAGTTGTTGCATGACAGGGTCATTACTGGCAAGCAGCTTTTTTTTTAATTTCCTACAAAGTTGACCCTTTAAGGGCCACATAGTGCTTGAATGTATCATGACCTTCGTCATTATATTTAGCATAAAATCAATGCATCATGCCTACTCATCGGGATGGTATCACACCCGTAGGGTTGGCATGAGAAATATGAATGCAGCCGTTGCAAGTAGACTCACCAGAACTGAAGGAATGCATCAGTAGACTTGCATCATCATGACAAAGGTCGCATGGCACATTGAAGCAATATATTGGTATTTAAAGGGCTAAGAATAACATGTATTCAGTTAATGACTTCAGCACATTTAGTTTTAATGACATTAGCAGAAGTAGCACGATCTTCCCAGTTCTGTATATGGCATTATCACATCGTGTCCAAGATCAGGTGCAGTGTGAAATATGGCAGGGTTAGGCTGAATACTTACATAAATTAGACACTCAAAAAAGTATGGCCCTCAAGGGGAAGGGGGTGTTTTCATGCTTATAAAGGGATGAAGAAACCCTAACCGTGAAAGTAAATGTATGGGAAAGCAGTGATGGACCACAGTTAGTATCACTGGTTTAAAGCTTCGTCTTTTTCCATATATGCCACTGTCTTGTATGATAATAGCCTGTCATTATGTAATTTATGAATTATACGCAACTGCATGGATTTCATGATTAATTTAAAAAATGTATTGAGATATACTGCATCAGCTTTGCTATAGCCCTTTACATGCAGTAGAGTGTTTAAATGCAATATGCCCTTCCGTCGACATGATGCACTTGTGAGCCACTGGCCAGGGTTAAAGTCAGACATCATGCATGTCGACCCTATATGTTCTCACTCAGAAAAGTGAGCGTCACTGTCGCCAAAGTCAGGCAGTGTCTGGCTTTAAGGTGGGATTGCATTCGGCGACAGTGATGCTCACTTTTCTGAGGTACACTCCCAGTCCCATAAGGCACCGTCAATGTTTTGTGCAGTGGGATGACAAATGAGCATCAATTAATACATTTCATAAGCCTCGAAGTGTCATACCATCCCTAAAAGGGCAGCTCCCCATGATAAATTCCCTTCCATACAACCCTCCCACAATCATGTACCTCAGAAACTAAGAAGTTCTGAGAAGAATTAAGTAAGAATAAAAGGACACCTAATAGGCGTGCAGAATGGTCGCTCTATACAATGTATCACCACAGTGATAGTGATGCCATTGTGGAGTGTTCATGGGCGAATTCAGGAAACCCCAAAAAAGCGTTTAGAATGGACAATCCCACAGTCTTTTTCCAATTTGTGTTTGACAATAATCTTTATTCTGGTAAACGTGGGAATGCATTGCCGTGCAAAAAGGATGCTACCGTGGGGCGCGTGAATCAATGCTGCTTGTACACATTTTTTCATTCATCTTCCTTTATTGAATCCGTACACAGCCAAAAATAATTTTCTCCTTTCAAGAAAACAAGATAAATAAACTCGCCTGCCGGACAAATTACTAGTTTTAAGAAGAAAAAAAATCTTGAAACTAGTCAATTTTTTTTTTCATCCATCAAGAAAATTACCTTTGGCTGTGTGTATTTATTTTGAGGGGAACAGAAAAGAGGTAGGGATGATCCCCTTTGCCTCCAGATGGGCGCTCTCTCACAGATCACAGAGTACTAGAAGGAGTGCTACAGTTGTCCTATTGTTTGTTTTAAGGATTTATTGTTTTGCTTGAACACTGTTTTTCCTCCTATTTGGTTCTAAGGTGAACCTGATAATGGCTACATTTTAGACTGTTTAAGTACAATACAGATGACCCGTAGAAGGGGAGAGTCCCTCTTAAGCATTAAACAGTATCTAACTTCTCACATCATGACATAGTGTGGCTGTTGGGAGTGACTTGACCAAACGTTATTTTACTAACTTCCTGATCAGAATGGCGTCTTAGTTCTGCCATTCCCTCTGTTTTGACGATAGCCATGAGCCAAGTTCTATAAAGAAGAGTGTGTTTATCAATTTAGTGTACCATTCTTTTGTGAATTCTATTAGATGGATGTGTTAATGTAGCCAACGGATGATCTTGCCTCATTTTCTGACAGTTTTCTCCTTGGGAAGGATCTGTTTTGAATTTCAAAACTAGAAAAAGGGTAAAATTTGATTTTGTCTACTTGTTTTAGTAAATCAATAAAAGAAAATCTAAAAAGTTTTAACAAGTTCAAATACAAATGCTGCTCGCTCGGCCCATGAAATCCATGAGCCAACCTTTCTTTAGGGGCGGGTGTCAGGGTACACTGTCAGAAGTAACTGTATGTAGCTGCACAGCGAGTTATACTGTAGATCTACAGTAAAAAGGAGGTATTTTTGGTTTCAAAAACCAAAAACACCTCCTTTTATACTGTAGATCTACAGTATAATCCACAAATACCTCCTTTTATACTGTAAATCTACAGTATAACTAGCTGTGCAGCTACATTAACTTCTGACAGTGTAGCCTGAACTGGACCAATTTCTAGGTAATACGTCCGCACCCTTCCTGTTAACTGGTGCTATAGATAGATGTCCTTAGGTGGTATAGGAGCTGAAGGGTGTGGTATAGGAGGTGAGGGGTGTGGCAGGGGTGTGGTTACTAATTGGACAGGTGTGAATGATGGAGACAGAGGTGAGGGGTGGAGTAACCCAGGTAGACTTGGACAGGTCTGTAGATAAGATAACAGAATAGTTCCCTCACCAGTGGCTGTGGTCAGTGTTAGTAAAGCATCTCGAGGGAGGGTTGAACGTTTTCTATGGTTGCGCTACGATTGTAACCAGTGCACGGTAATACGTCATTCTGTCACGAGATCTGAGGTGGCGACGGGGATGGGAATAATTTTTGTTTGTGTTCTAATTTGACTCTCCAAGCATAGTGCTGGTTAGTTTAATCAATTTATTTGACAAATTTATCGGGGCCAGAGCCCCCGAACACCCAAATGCTGTGTATCTTATATCTGCTCATAATATTATTTGTCTTTGAGCAGAACTGAGACTACTTTTGTAAATATATCTCTGCCTCAGATCATCCCCCGAAAACCGCCTGGTGGTTAGGATTCTACAGTTATGTATTCTATGGCGGTAAAACAGATCATAAAAGATTATTCCCATCTAATGTATTTTAGAAAATCACTTGGTGCAATAGTATTCCTTATAAATTTAAAATGTGTTTTCTTTGTTGATACTTTTATCGTTTGCATGTCAATCATTTCCATGAACTGACCATTACATTCCAAGTGTTCACATGAAAGCTCAATTTACTGTAAGTGTATAAATAAGTGCTGAAGATTTACAGGAAAACAGCAGGCTTTACTGTATATATAATTGTGTATTATACAGCAGTTGAATTGCTGTAATTCAACAATAGTAGACTAACATTACAATATGCAGTAATATGATAGGAGTATGGAACCATCCGTCGGCAGGTTTCGCTGCATAACTACAGTATAGTTATTTAACGCTGTTTTTGATAGCAAGTATTGTTAATTTCAAATTCAAATTCAAATCACCTTGTGATACAAAGACAAAGGTCCAACTCAGCACGCAATCGTTTCAACAGTCCCGTATTTATCATATGTGGACAGTCGAGGGAAAAGGGTCCTCCAAGTTAAAAACTCAGTAATAAAATTGATGTCATCAGCTTTCCAGTGATATCTTTTATAAGCAGGTACCACTTCTAGTTTTTGAGTACTGGCTCTCTGAATATGTGTGGTGACGGTCCAATCTTAAATGCCAAAAAGCTCTATCTTCCTTTGTTTTAGAGATATTTCTAACTTATTAGCATAATTATGCTAATTACCAAATATCAACACTTTTTCAAACAATTAGTCAAAGATTTTGATCTAAAAATGGTATTTTCATTCTGTTTTCAGCATAGAAATCTTATTGGGGCCTTCTTTCATTCAATCCTTTGAATTTTTCGATTTAGAACAAAAATCATGTTTCCATGGCAACCAACATGTGCAAAAACACCAATTTAGGCCCAAAAACGTTCTTTTCGATTCCAAATATGGAATGTTTTCACCAAAAATGGAATCTTCTAACGTGGCCTATCATATTCTACATAAAAAAGTAGTATAGATAAGTTGTTGCTATATCTTTGTCCTTTTTGGCTAAATGGAGCCCCCTGGTGGCCAAAGTTGGTACTAAAAATCCCCCGCAGAGGTCCCTTTTCCCTTGTTGATCCACATATGCTGTCTTTGTGTGATATTATTTTGGATATGGTAACTATGGCGACCAAACTAGGAAGTTCTATTTAACTTATAGAAGGTAGCCTCAGGAAGATCCACATGAGCTACAATGGTGACAAAGGGTGAAGCTGAGACCGATCCACTTAAGTACATTACAAATGACCCATAAAAGGGGAAGGCCCTGTCTTAAGAAGTGAATGGAATCCATCCCCTTTTCCAGCGTTGACAAATACACACTTTTACTTAGGTGCTTGAATAAACGCATCTGTGATTCCAATATTACACTGAAAATCCATAGGTTGAAAGGGTTAGTCAGTACAGACTAACCCAGGTTGGTCATATGAGTGTTAGTCACAATGGCAAAGTTATATTCAAAAATGACCAAGGGGTCAGTCTGTAGTGGCTAACCTAGGTCCATCATTGGTGTGTTGTATTTGTATACCACTAGTTGGGGCCACCTGTGATGACCACTCAGTGGCTCCCCCTGGAACTAAAAAGACTAAGGTGGGTTGGTCAGTAGTGACCAACCTGACAATAATAACTAATCTAAGTTGGTTGTATAGGAGCCAAAAAATGACTAACTAGGTTAGGCACTAGTGACTGAGAGGTTGGGCGTATAGGGAGCCTAGGAATATCAGTGTAGATGGTACCAGTTACCTGCGCTTATTCAAGAGACAGAAATGGTCTAAATTGTCATATAAGTGCCCTCGATAACCCTGTGCTTGTTCATGACCTGCACTTATTTTTTGAGACCCCTGCGCTGATTCAAGCCACTATGGCTTGTGTAGTGGAGACACATGACATAACTAAAGTAAAAAGACAGTGAGGTAATGCTTAGTGTGGTCCACTGTATTTATTTGATGAAAATTGATGTAATCTATTCGATAATTCACGTACAAGAAGATTAACTTTCACATGATTGTGAAACATTGTGCGGATTAGTTCATATGGCGGAGACATGTATGGCAAACCTGGACGTAGAATAAGAGGTATTATCTAGAGGAAATGATATTACTTTAGATCAAAAAAGTATCCATATAGATCAAAAGTGAATGTTCACAAATAAGTCACAATCTATAGGGGTCGACAAGGGAGTCTTTGGCTTTTTGAATAAAATGATGCCGGGATGTATTAACATGAATAGACAAATGTCAACGCCCATTGATACCATCTCTGTTGTATTTCACGAGTGGGGGCTGGGGCCATATCCCACGAAAATAAATAGGAATATTTCAAGAAATAGTGATAAGGTGGATTTCGGGTCGAATCCATGCAGGAATTTGAAAAGTGTTACTGTGCAACTCGCAGAGCAACTCGCGGCGGATCAAAATATTTTTTTAACCCTTACGTGCCCATTAGCCCATTTAAATGCACTATTGGCTGAGAGCAATACATCCACAAAATCATACTACAAAGTACTACATTGGGCCTGTTTGTTAGGTGTACCAGTGGCGTGGCAAGCAGTTTGAAAGGGCCGATGATATCCGCACGAGGAGCTCGTGCGAATAGTCGCCGCTATTCGCACGAGGAACTGGCAAGACAGGCGACGGTGAGACAGGCGACCTGCACGAGGAACCAGCGAGAGAGGCGACCTGCACGAGGAACCAGCGAGAGAGGCGACCTGCACGAGGAACCGGCGAGAGAGGCGACCTGCACGAGGAACCGGCGAGACAGGCGACTTGCACTAGGAGCAAGCAAGCAATGGGGCATGCCTTTGCAGCTAGGCGTGAGAAAGCTGCCCAGCTCAGGAGCGGGTGAGAGTCTAGTGTGAAACTAACACGCCCACTTTAACCCTTTGAGGGTGGCATGATGCTCCAATGCAAAATATATCACAATGCAGACTCTATAACTGGTTGATAGGCCTAGGCCTACACCTTTGAAGGCCAACATGATGCACCATGCTATGTAGTGTGATTACAAATAAATATCCTAGTGGGCACAAAATTTAGTTCAACATTAAATCAATGTTGGTGAATTAACATTGAATCAACATTGACAACCATCTATCAATGTTGATTCAATGTTCTGTGCCCACTGGGATTGGGCCTTTTATTGACACACTGTCCTGAAAAGGTTGAAGGGTTAGGTCCGTAACAATTTGAGGTACATGTACACTAGTTATTGTCACTGACAGTAGGGGTTGTAAAATTCTGAGACCTCTTGAGGGTGGGGGCGTCAAAAGTTATAACCCTACATGCTCCCTTTTAGCAGAAAGGTGAGGGGGGGGGCAAAGATTTTCGACACCTCCTCCCTCCCCCCAACACTGTGATCATTTTTTGACAACGGGGGGGGGGAGGAAATTGGATCCCATCTGGGGCCCTATATAGGCCTATGTGGGTTATGTCCTTATACACGAGGAAGGTAGCCGACCAAAATTTCTTGTCATACCTAATATACGCACACATCTAGTCGCCTCTCTCATCGTCACATCGCCTCTCTCATCGTTGTCACCTCTCTATTCGTCACGTCGCCTCTCTCATCGTTGTCGCCTCTCTAATTGTCACGTTGCCTCTCCCCGGCGCCTCTCTCATCGTCACATAACAAAAACATGCCCGTAATGGGAATTGAACCCTGGTCTTCCACACTAAAGGCAGACGCCCTAACCATTACATCATACACTGCAAAGAAGGTGTTTAGCTCCTAAACACAATCCTAAACACATTCCTGCCCCGTTTTTGTCCACACAACATGTTTAGACAAATAATATGTTTAGCTCAGTGCTTAGACATTTATGTGTATAAGGCAATATGTTTAGGACAATGAAGTGTTTAGAATGCAATAATTTAGCATATTATTGTGTTTATCTGTCAAGTGTTTCAGGATAAAAGTGGTGTGTCTAGAGACACGTAGATTATTATTATGTTTAGATACTGCTATTTAATTAATTCCTAATTTGTTTTATTTCTATACATATATAGTGTATTGAAGAGACTTCTAGCAGTCCCTCCCCCCCCCATGAGCCAGTGTACATGCATCACTATTTTACATAGGCCTCTATTTTAACATAGACACAACTGTAGGTTCTTCTATGCTACGGTGGGGAATTATGCTTGTTATAGCAATGGCTGATACTGTATAGTGCCTAAGGCTAAGTTATGCTAATTAATGCTGGGTTATTGCTGTTTACTGCTAATTGCCCTGGTATACTGATTATGATAGGATCTCGGTCCTGTATACTATATAGATCTAGTTATGTGTATAATGCCTTACCTACCTGAGGTGCTGGATGTATCGGATGTGTTACCTGCTGCCTCCTCCTGTGCGGCCTCCTCCTGTGCGAGCCTGTGTCCTTCCTGCTGGAGTAATTGTGCAACTGCTGCACGTGGGCTAACTGGAGGTATTGGATCAACCTCCCTTAAAAGCTCACGAAGTAACCTTCGCTGTAACCTTCTGTCTTTAGAAGCCTGGTGTTCCCTGGCAAGCTGCTCAAGATTCATGCGGTGACCCGAAAAAAAATTGCCCGGTTCTCTACCAATGTAGGTTCTTCTATGCTACGGTGGGGAATTATGCTTGTTATAGCAATGGCTGATACTGTATAGTGCCTAAGGCTAAGTTATGCTAATTAATGCTGGGTTATTGCTGTTTACTGCTAATTGCCCTGGTATACTGATTATGATAGGATCTCGGTCCTGTATACTATATAGATCTAGTTATGTGTATAATGCCTTATTCTTATATTCTTAATTATATGTGATTTATAGCCTAAGGTTACTACTATAATAATTCAGCCAAGGTAGAGGTACTAGGAAGGATCCTAAATATAATGTAATGCCAGGGAAAAAGGTCAAACAAGGTAGTTACAATTAACCAGTTTTATTGTTTCTCAATGAACATGGAGTTCATTGAGACAGGCAGGGTCACCACGAATCTTAAGCACATGTAAAGGGGGTAGCTGTAATGTAAACAGATTGGTCTCACCAAGAAGGGATGTGTTTCAGAAGGCCTGGATTGGAGGTAGGTGTAGAGTGGGTAGTGTAGGTAGTGTAGGTAGAGGTGTTGCCTGGAGTGTAAGTAGTTCCAAACTGAGTTGCCCTGTACTGGGACTCCACCTCTTATATATCATAGGGCCCCCCTTTTCCAGAGACTTCCAGGCTTCTGTGAACCCCTCAGTCTATGGGATCAGTTACTATGAATAACCTGGATCCCCCAATCCAGGTGCCTCCTCCCTAATCCAGAGGTTTCCATGGTGTCCTGGATTCTTCCAGACCACAAGGCAGGGGCCATAAATAGCATGGGTCCCCCAGTCCAGGAGACTCTCCCTTAGTCTAGAGGTTTCCCTGCTGTTCTGGGTTCCCCCAGACTTGTGAGCTCATTACTATAAATAGGGTACTCTGGGGTGTCTGGATCTTACCGATCCCTCCACCCCATGAGGTCACTGCTATTACCGGGTGCCTTATGGGCCTAGACTGTTCTGTCCCCTGACTCACCCCTTTATTAAGGGTATTGAGTCCTATCCACTATTAGGTTGTAAGAGGGATAATTTTAGGTATGATCATTGGGCCTACACAACCTTGAGTCAATACAACAGACCGTCAGGGAAGATAATGCTTTATCCATTCTTAGAGTTTTTGAAAGAGGTGCCTATGTAGCAGATGTATCTTTATTGCATCGTAATCATAGTGATATATCATTCAACCTTTGAATCCTGCAATGTGTATCATTATCCTTTTGTATCCCATGTAATTTAAGTTAATCAAATCAGATTTAAGCACCTTTAGATCCACAATGACATTCCAGTGGTTGTAGAAACTACAGTCAACCACAGAGCTGCCATCTGGTATGTGTTTGATATACTATGATCTAAACACTACATGTTTACATCCTAAACACCACTTTTTCATACTGTTTAAATGCTTAACATCTAAACATATTCAATATAACTGTTTAGGTGTTTAGAATAAAAGTGTTTAATTCCTAAACAGAGCAATTCAAAGACACAAATCTAGTAATATGTTTCGACTTTAAACATGTTTAGACCTAAACATGTTTAAAACCTAAGCACCTTTTTTGCAGTGTAGTGTGCGTCGCTGACGTGCATAGACGATGTATCATATACGATTAATTTAATGGCCTATGTCGCCTCTCTCGCCATGTCGCCTCTCTTGCCATGTCCTCGTGCGTGTCGCCTCTCTCGCCATTCCTTGTGCGTGTCGCCTCTCTCGCCATTCCTTGTGCGTGTCGCCTCTCTCGCCATTCCTTGTGCGAATAGCGGACCTTATTCACACGAGGAGCTCGTGCGAATATCGCTGGCGGTTTGAAAGTGGAGGGGGGGGGACAAGGGGGTTTCTGGCCAATTTTGACCTTTTCTTGGGCTAGTGCTTTTCGGTTTGACCTTCTTTAGGGTTGGTCAAAAGTTGGGGCCCCTGCTGTATCGGCTGATAATGCATCCAAATCGGTTAATGGGTTATGGCCCTAACCCCCCTCCCCCTGGTTCCGACCCTGGGTTGAGAAACCTGTTGAGCGACAGTCTCTCAGCTTTGCAACTTAAAAAAGGTCTCAAAGTCGATGTTTTCTTAATATTCTCGGTGTGTATCCAGATTAAACCTTTGAGCTTTGAAAGTTGCCAATACAATTTAATTAGGTTCCAATTGATATAAGCCAATTTGGGTCTTAGTACATCATCCTACCTAATACATTATAAATGGCAAACTATGGTGTTGACTAATGCTGTCAGCAATGTGAGGTCAGAAACATCCAACTGACTAATTGCATTACGTCAATCATCACCTCACACCATTGACACTCTATAATGCATATTGGAAGTATACTAGTCATGTTCAAGGAAGTCTATAGCTTCTATGTTTATGTCATCAAATGTGACACGATCTGCGAAAAGAGACCTTAGTACAGGGTGCACTAAAGGTCTCTTTTCCAGGTAAATGCCACAATTATGTATAGACAATAGGAGATATGACTATAATCATAGTTATCACCAAATATTTTTCATCTATAATTTTCTTCGTCTTATTTTAGACATTTATTCGACTTACAATTTTAGTTTTATGTCCTCGTAAGGGAGTGCTCATTTTTTAACAACAGGGGGGGGGTGGTGGATTTGGGGGGGGGGGGTAAAAAATTTGGACCCCCTTGACCGGGGGGGGGGTAAAAAATTTAGACCCCTCTTGGGGGGAGGGGTGAAAAAAATTCAACCTGTTTTGAGGGAAAAAGCCCACGCGTTACTATGCTACAAAGGGGCGCGAACGCGCACAATTTTCGGCCTGCCGGGGGGGGGGGGTAAAAAATTTCGACCCCTCTAGCGGGGGGGGAGTGAAAAAATTTCGCACGCTCCACGCGAAATCTCACCGCCCCCCCCCTGTTGTTAAAAAATGAGCACTCCCTAATGTCCTGAAATATTCAGTGTTATTGTTGAAGGACGAGATACCTCAAAACTGTTATAAACATGATAGAAGGTGAGCCAACTAATAGCCTGAAAGTTTCTATACCAGACTGATTTGAGTCTATACCTAACAAGAACAATGACATGATGCCCTTTTCATATTACTTACTTCTTTTTATGACAGCTTAAACAGCACAAATATCTATTAGACTGAGGGGAAACAAGATATGCTGCTGCTAGGAAGTAGGCGGTACAGACCTAGATAACCCTTTAGGGACAGAATGATGCCTCATGATGCAGTATACACAGCCAGCGAGTAACTCGCTGATGCTTCATTGGTGCATCATACCGATACACTACCATCATGCAGGATTGGTATCATATGCATGCATTTGCACAGCTGTGGTGAGTTACTCGCAAAGGCTGCATTTCTGCATCATGGACATCGTGCATTAAAGTACTATACTGTCCTCAAAGGGTTAATAATTCATGTTGCAAGCAGGCGAACATGTGGCCGAGTAATGGGAAAAGGGAGGGTGTGAGAGGAGCGGCCAACAGTGGGCGGAGATTGCGGGGGGGGGGGGCGGTCAGGTTACCAAAGGGATGGAAAATGATCAGGGGGGAATCCGGATGTCACATTCTTCTACACCTTCCTTATGTACAGGGTAAGCGTCTCTTTTGTCTCCTTTTTACTATTTTTGTCTTTTTAGGACCTGCTGAGTCATGAATGGTTCCAGAGAAGCTCATGTGACATTCTAGAAATGTCTAATTTAATTTCAAGAAGAGGACATTCAACTAGTGTGAAGTCATCAGTTTTCTTGGGATTTCCATGACAGCAGACCAAGTATATAGCATCACGCTCCCTGGTAGCGATATACTAAAGTATCAAAGGGGCATTCTCACCACTCGCATTTAACCACATATTAGGCTAGAACAGTACTACAATTGTGAGTGGGATACGCTCGGTGATTATGCCACTTTAAAGGGCTTAAATGCCCCTTGTCACCTTAATGTATATAATAGAAATTGTCGGTACTGCATTCCTGCATCATGCTAATGCTATTGTCTGGGTTGATATACCCCAAAGGGCCGGCATGATTCACCAATTAATGCATTGCCGAATGATTCCCAAATTATAGCCCTACGCCCTATCCAGTAAATTAAAAACGTTATACAACATTATATAACGTTTCCCTAAGGCTTCTTACTATGGCATAACGTTATAAGTATACAGATTTAAAACGTTGTTTTGGCGTAAAATATATATAATTTTTGTTTGCTGGCTACTATTGACATAAGCAACCGGGAGCAAGGATCTTGCGTATGATATGATTATAGGTCTAGTCATTATCATAGTATTTCATATCACATATCACATTAAGTAATATGGAGCTTTTAATTGAAGTATGATGTCATCGATATCCCTGGAGACATTTTTCCATGAACCCGATCTAAGCTCACTAGTATTTATGACATGACTCCCCATCTACATCCGTACCCTTATTCGATGACGTCACACTTGAATATTGGGTAAAGCTGAAGTAATCCATCGAGATTAGTGACATAGGTTTCACCAATTAGTGGTTTAGATGAAGTCAGGAAGCTTTGAGATTTTGATATATTTTTATTCGGCAATTATCCGTTAAACAGTAACGTCTTTCGAAAAAAGCCAACAAGACATCGTCAACATTATGAAATCATCCACTGAATAATAATATCATACTGTCTGTGAACGTATGTAGGGTACAGCAATTCATTCACATCGGAAGGCCATTGAAAACCAACGCTAATGGTCATTTATTTCCACAGAATAATTGCTTCTATGACATCATTAAAACTCATATATCATTATCTACAAGTGGTATATGGTATTCCTAAAGGGAAAATAAGGGTGTATATCCTTAGCACTGCCATAGAGGGCCAATGCGTATAGTAAAAAGGGTCTCCTGAAAGCCAAGATTTTGCGTTTGCATTGGAAACAATACGCTATATGGCAGTGCGCCTCCAGAAAGTACCGGCAGTCCCAAGGATATATAGACAAAGGTCCACGAGTTTTAGTCTGTTGACTAGGTTATTTCACGCGTTGGCCCCTGGGCCGTATTTCACGAGGCCGTAGGCCAAGTGAAATGCGGCCCAGGGGCCAACAAGTGAAATAACCTAGTCAACAGTCTAAAACGAGTGTTCCTTTGTGTTTATTTTTTATCTTTTTCGATTCAAAATACCAAAATTATGGTAGGAGGGAGCCTAAAAAGGCTAGATTGGCTTCTTTCTACGCCGTTCAAATGTAAACAAACCGCCGTTTTGATGACGTCACAGGGCCGTGAAATACGGCCATGGGTTATTTCACAGGGGGTGTGCAATACGGCGTTCTTTGGCTAAGTCAATGGGACTGCTGTATTTCATAAAAAATAAATGTTATAGGTACATCATGGACATGCCTGGTCCAATTCATACCAATATACAAAGGTATGTATCACATGCATGCCTCCGTCATTGAGTTGGTTGATCCATTTATTCATGCTGCAAAATGGTCTATATTTCATTGAAGCAAGTAAAAAGACGTGTCGGTTAAGTTAATTTCAAACATATTGTCTGTAAGAAGAATAACGCCTCTGATAATATCCATAATTGACAAATTTCGAAGTATTCCCTACTATCATTCCTTTATGCCTTCACACTAAATACTTATAGTTATAAAAGTCAATAATAATAACATAGTTAATTATACGCATTTTCCTCAAAATGATAAAAGTGAAATACCACTTTTTGTGTAAAATTCCCTTTTTCACTGTGGCTGCCTATAGTGGCGAGCTGCTCCCTATATCAATGAGCCGCTCCCTCTATGGGGCAGATAGAAAAGTGTGTTAGACACAGGAGGGGGCGGGTCACCACCTCACAACATCACAGCATGTCTTCATTATAGCCCTTTAAGGGCCGCCTAGTGCTTTAATGTAGTGAACACAAGGTTGGTATGATGCATGGATGCAGCCCTGGTTAGTAACTTGGCCGGGCTGCGTTCATACATCATACCGACCCTCTATGGTTGGTATACTCCTAAAGGATTGTCATGATGCATGAATGCAGCCCTGGCGAGTAGGTAGGAGCTGGGTTGGAAGATTGCATCATGGTGACAAAGGGTGTCTCACATAAGAGCACTATGCTGTCCTTAAAGGGCTAGAGGCCGGGGCAGGTCAGAGACCCTGGAGGAGGAGGAAACCCCGAAGGCTACAGGGTGGGGTCCCTACACGTGTTGGACTGGTGCTCTATACATGTAACAGCTGATGGTAATGGGTCTCAGGGTCTCAGGGCTTTGCTGAGGTTACCATGGTCTACTGTATCTATGTTATACATCATCAGTTTAGTGACTCGCCTTCTCTCTTTCTCTCTCTCTCTCTCTCTCTCGCTCTCTCTCTCTCTCTCTCTCTCTCTCTCTCTCTCTCCCTCTCTCTCTCTCTCTTTCTCTCTCTCTCTCTCTCTCTCTCTCTCTCTCTCTCTCTCTCTCTCTCTGTCTCTCTCTCTCTCCCCTCTCTCTCTCTCTCTCTCTCTCTCTCTCTCTCTCTCTCTCTCTCTTTATCTATCTCTCTTTTGCACCCCATGCCCAGGGGAAGACTTAGGAATAAACGCATCTTAAAACGTGGTGCTGCGAGTCAGAGTGGATCGGACTAATAACGATGAAAAAAACTAATAAATGTTCACGGGGCTGGGCCCTTTCTCTATCTATTTCCCTCTCCCTGTACCATCTACCCCCCCCCCCCCCACTCTCTGTCCCCCTATTTGGCTCCAGCCCCCCCCCCCCCATTTCCCACTTCTGTGTTTACTGGAAGCAATGCAGGAATGAGCTCCTCTTTTTCAAATTCTTAGGTCCTCCCCCGAGTTCTTGTACCTTACCACCCCCTCAGACCTACAGTTCCCCATGTTGTCATATCCAACTCTCAACCCAATCTCAGAATTCAAAAGAAACGTTATATATTACGTGTAAACAGTCTTCAGAACTTGTTCCTTATCCAATAGGCTTGAGATGAAATATTTGGTGAAATAAGGCTGTTTGTGGCTAAATGGGATATTTTTCTCTTTGTAGACAATCATATAACACCCTGAAGATCCATGAAGTAGATTGAGGAAAAGGACCCCTTATGTTATTGTCGATGGAATCACAAAAATACCCTACTCTGCAATTCAAGGATTTTAGGCGCATGAGCATGGAAACTTATTTTGCATTTTTCAGAATGTATGTGACATTCTCTATGCCAAACTATGGGTGTCAGGTAAGTGCATTTCACCCAGCATTTCACCCTTTTGTTGAATCGTCAATGACACTGTCATAAGACGCCATGCGTATTAGTATTACTGATTTAACCAATGTGCCTTGAAACATTCACAAGAAGGTTTATATCATTATGACACAGTGTGATGTGGTTGAGGTGTGATTTGGTCATTTACATTCTCCGTATACCGAAGAGATCATTCTCCAAACATTTAATCACAACAGTGTATGCCTACAGGATATGGACTAAGCCTCAGCTGGAAGAGTGAGAGACCCATGTCATCAACGGTTTAGTCCAGCTGGGCACATTCAAGCATACGGTGAGGGTCCTGCTTGAACCACAATACCTTTACATACTACTGAAAATGTATATCATTTCGCGCTGTATATATTTCTAGCAAATTTGCAGAAATGAAAACCCGCAAAAATATGTACAGCGCAAATATTTATCCAGTATAGTTACTGCCATATTCTCAAATCAACAAACTTAAATCGATTTGAAATTGCCCTTTTCAGCAAATGTACCAGCGAAAATATCTACATTTACAATAGCATTGTCTGCATTGATGAAATCCATGTGACGCTTTGATTTGATTTTCTCAACAAAACCTCTTAAGTTTAACACTGTAATTCAATGTGTGCCGATTATCTACCAAAATACTATTGGGTTCAATATCGTTTAATGACAACTGATTGGCGTTTTTGTCTTTTTTAAGTTGTTCAACTTGTTGTCTTATAACATAAATTCCCAAAGTGTCAAAATCGGCCCAACAGATTGGATGGAAAAAAACATGGCAGAGTATAATCCCTTTACAAAATGGTCACCATGGAGTCTACACCTTAACAGATGCAGTCAGCATAGCATGTGTAGTGAAGGAGCAGCTCTCAGTGTGTATACATGTACCCATGTATATATCAGGGAGCCGCTCTACCTCCCCACTCAGTCACTCACCACCACACAACAACCCACAGGCACCCTGTATCCGCTTGGAGAGTGAAACCAAAACTTTCACAGTGTGAGCTGCTCTGTGCTTGGAGCTGTGTAACGGTGGGAGCTGCTCTCTCTGAGTGTGAGCTGCTCTGTGTGAGATTGTTCTGCTGAGTCCCTCACTGCGCGGGAACTTTCACTGGGTATATGAGTTACTTCCAACCTGCTCAGGCTACAACCCACAACTGCTCAAGTCAGAGGGAGCACCTGCCGGAGCTTTACTCAAACAAGGATAATCAGACCTTTAGATATTACATCTCTAGCTGGTATGGACACATGACTAGATTGCTATAAGGGAATATAGATTGTGTCGGGAAATACTAGTAGCGACACTTTTCAATATGATCGGAGGTTTCACTGGACACTTAGTAGGCCTGCCATGATGTTCAACTACGAATGAGGTTCAGAAAACAGCATCTACAAGGATTAAGATAAAAGAACACACTTTTCACAGCATTTCAGAGCCTACTCAAACCGAGCTTACGGCATCTGGAAAGGTTTACCAACGGAAAAGTGCCATATTGTGATATTTCCCAGCTTTGTATTTTTCCAAACTGCTCCCAAGGAGGGCATTATTTGGCTGGACGGGAGGAGGTCTCACCTTGGAGTCCCTACTCAGGAGCTAGCCCTGAGATTTAAGACCTTGGACTGAAAAGAGGGATATATTCGGATGGTATTCGGATACAGGTGCAGATAGAGGCTCAGGCCTATAAAATCTGTGACCAAGACACTCATTGGAATTACCAAATTCCTGACTGTTCGAGTGCAACAGAAGTTAACTACTTTTATCATTAAAAGGTAAAAACTTTACAAATCACTCAACCCTTTATTGATGGCATGTTGTGTTAAAGAAACGATTGTCGTCTTCATGCAGCATGAAGATGTAACTCAGGGGCGCTGCATTGGTGCATCATGCTAGCTCTTAGGGAGTGTATCAACCTTAATGATACATGAATACAGACCTGGCGAGATACGGAGGATCAACCCCTATAGGGTCTGCGTGATTGACGAATGCATATATGCCGAGATGCTCGCCAGAGCTACGTTCCTGAGATTACTAAGATAACAAAAGGCACGATTTATTAAAGCAGTATGCGGACCTTAAAGGGTAAATAGCTTTATGACTTTTACACTGGCACTAAGTAATCTTCCAAAATGTTCCTTTGGGATTTCAAAGACATCTTGATTGTGTTATATCCCTCGTTTCCTAGATGTAGTGAAGGGGAGGGGCTTATTTGTAAAATATATAATTGCCAAGCAGTGAGGGAATATGGAGGGGGTAAGGAAGAGAAGGCCAGAGTATATTTTGCCCCCTCTACAAAAAAGACACAAAAAGAAACGAATGAGGTACTGTACATACAATATCATGGTATTATACCACGCTAGGATTTAGGGAGTGTTCATTTATTAGTTACAGGGGGGCTGGTGGGTTTGAGGGGGGCGTAAAAATTTCCGACCCCTCCTGAGGGGGGGGGGGGTGAACAATTCTGACCCCTCTTGAGGGGGGGGGGTAAAAATTTAAGCCCCTATTTAGCAAAAATGCCCGTGCGTTACTATAGTTCAAAGAGGAGGGGCAAAACGTTCCACGCGCCCTCGAGGGGGGGGGGGCGTGAACAAATTTCGCCCCTCTGCGTAGTGAATAGTTTAAAACTCAGGGATTGACGTTTTATTGTAAGGTAGCTTGCTGCACTAGTTATGAGGGGGACGGGGGAGGCCTTCCCTATGTCCATGGTGTCGGGCGAAGGGGTGGGGGGGGGATGGCTAAGAAAAATAATCTAAGGGAGGGGGTCAGAATAATGATGGTCAATTCTAAATAAACATGGTCAGCCTAAGTGGCAGCCTTTCAATTAAGGCGTTCCTCCCCTTGTGTACAAACAGTACCAGTGGGACACTGCAGTGGGACCCTGGATGGGGGGGGGGGGGGGGCATGTCGCATGTCGATTTTAAGAAATTGTCATGTCATATGTCTATGTTGGGGGTCTATGTCATGTCACTAAAAGATTTCCGTCGTGTCACTAAGCTCCATGTTCCATGTCGATTTTAAGAAATGGTTATGTCGCCATGTCAAATTTAGGCATCTACCCTCCTTGTGTTGCTCTGCAATGCCCATGTCGCATGCTGATTTTTTTTAATTGCCCATGTCCCCGATCACTATGTACTACTATCGTTTCCAATCTCCTGTTGCATGTCATTAGGCCTCATGTCGAATATTGATTCTAAGAAATAGCCATGTCACCATGTCAAAGTAAGCCATCCAACCCCATACAGAGTGAGTCAGCACTGTTTACCCATGATGCAATTAACCGTCAGTATTGATATCTGTTAAACTTTGTAGCTGAGCCTACTTGGCACGCAAAGATCAAGGTCTATATACTGACTACCAAGTAGTGTTACAATGGTAACCCTAAAGGGCCACAGTGTACCATGCCCTGCTGTCGTCATGATGCATGAATCTATACCTGTCAGATGAGTAACTCGCAAGTGCATCATTGGCCGTCCCTATATGGAGTGTATCCCGGGATTGTACCAACTCCACAGGGTCAGCATAATTCATTCCTGCTACAAAGGCTACAAAGGGCGCAAAGTAGAGGTTTGAAGGTTGCACAGAGGGCACCCTTTGGAACACCCACATATGATGTGCACGCTGAGACCAATCTAAATATGCTATGTGACAGGGTCGATTATCATCAAATGAAAGAAGCCTATAGGAGGGCGGGCCTATATTAAAATGCCATACCCCCAATGGGTTAGCATACACGCATAGCCTAGAATACACAATAGCAAATCTTTGGAATAGTTTGGACCCCCCAGAAAGAAATTCAAAATCTCTCGACTCCTTAATGTTAATCCAGAAGACCAAGTTACAGATAAAGAAACCCACACTCCAACCATTCAGAATTTAGAGGTACCCGTTCCTTTCTCCGTCACCACCCACAAGAGCCATAGTAAATAGAAACATAAGTATAGCAAAATCTGATATGTATTTTACTAAATAATTTTTATTTTAGAATATGATTTATTATTTCTTATCTTGATACTCACCCCTGTCACCAATGGGTTTCACCATGACACATGCTATTTGTTTAGATTTGAAGTGTTGCTTGTTGTCCTTGATAAGATGACAGATTTAAGTAAAATTGTGTTCCTCTGGCTGTGTGAGCCAAATCTACCATTGTTGGTTTGATATAATACTTAAGGCTGCCAAAATTCTAAACTTCTCGAACAGTAAGCGGCAGTCGTTCTCGAGGTGTTCATCAATTGATTGATATATCATGACATCAGTAACAGCAGTTTGATGCGATATTGGACATTTGAGATTTTGACCTAGATGTAACTGTAACTCTACGATGATGAACATGAAATAAAGATAAATCAAATCAAAAATGCTTCATGATGTCAGCAAGTCACATTGTTCTGCTGCCTTGAAATGGTTAACTAATAGGCCATATTATAGCCATCGGTAGGAATTCACTGGCATCTTTTGCATTGAGAAGAAGTAACTGATATGAAGCTTGATAATCACCTTCCAGTTCCCCCAGTGGGATGTTTAAAAAGGCGACCATTGACATTGCAGTTGTACAGCTTTAGCCATATATATCGTTGTTTTTCTGTTTGTTTTTGCTACATTGTACTTAAAGACCATCACTCTGATACAATATAGCCACTGCTTTTTTCAATCCCAAATATTCTAATTGGCTAGTATTCTTGTAGAAATACATTCCTGTTAGTCTGTTAGTGAAACACTAGGGTGCTGGGGGAGAAAGGTGCTTACACATTGTAACCATTTAAGGCCAGAATGTTGCTTTAATGTGCTATGTCATTTGTTGTAATGTCCTGGCGATTATACTAGCAATTATGCATGAATGCATCACAATGATAAAGGAGATAAAACACTCTTGACAAGGCTATCTGACGTGTTGAATGACAGGGCGTATTTTACGAGGCAGGGGCGGCGGAAGGCGGATAACGTTGGGGGTTTGACTTTTAGATTAGTGCATTCAGCGATGTTTTGAAATATATTATTTGATCCTGAGGAAATTTGGATTTTTGTGGGGAATTTTACCTTGAAATTAGATATTCTTGGGTCTACAATGTATTTGTTCTTTTTGGGAGGCCCAAGTATATATTTGGCCCCCCCCCTAAGTTAAGGGGGCCTGGGCCCCCCAGCCCCCCTCCTGTTCCGCCCCCACTGCGAGGCCGTGCACCAATTTAAGGTTGATCGATACTCATTGAACATGGACTACTGCCCAAAATCCTAAAATTATGCATGGGACCCCCTATCAAAATTGCATTTTTTATGTTGGTAAAATTAATGATCTAAACAATTTTTTGAGAAAGTAAATAAAAAGCCTGTAGATTATTTTTGCAATTTTTTTAGATTTTGTTGACAAATTTAACATTAAATTTAATCGATTGTCCTAAAACCAGGACTTTTTTGCACAAAAGGGTTGTTTTTGGACCATAATTTTATTTTTCCAATTAAAGTCACAATAGGATTATTCATTTAAAATATGACCTTGATGTGGGCAGTAGTTCACCAAGGGAAAAAATCGTGAACATTTTAAAACTTTTGGTATTTTTTTGCCGAGAATAGAAAAAACTTTTTTTTTCAAAAATCTCTAATAAAAGAAGTAGCTCGGGACCCCTCCCCCCAATCTTTTTCATTTTCCATTTCTTAATGATCTCAACTACATGAGGCAAAGATTTAGGAAATTCTATGGATGAAAAGTTAAGAGTAGCGATCAACCTTAATTGTAAGTGTGTTGTTCCCAAAACCACCATCTGCACGCAAGACTGTGGCCTGTCACCCTAATATTGTTTGACAATAAAATGCTTTAGAAAAAGGCTCCTACTTGTACGAGGGCTACCTGATCAAACATGGGTTTGAACTGAGGCCTTAGCCAGAATGGGAGAAAAAAATTGACAGTTGAAAGAGACACGATCCTACCTTCCCTTTCCTCCACTGTCTCCCATCGTTCGCTCTATACATGAGATATTGGGCCGCTGTTTGGGTCACATATTGACCCACACTGTGTATTAATTGAATAGGCATGTGGCCATATTATCAGGCAGTTTGTTGGCGCCAAAAACGTGAATTTCAATGGTGAAATGAAATATATGTTTCATCTCCCTGTGGACACAGTTGGATGACGAAAGTACTACATTATGCAGAATGCACCTATAATATAACAAGTTACTCGCCAGGACTGCATTATCATGCATTATGATGACAAAGTGCATGATACATTAGAGCACTGTCAAAACCCTTATAGAATCTTGAAACTAGGATTCACTATTATATGTAGCCATACGTGGCCATTTGTGATAAACTAACTAATGTTCATCGGAGGTTTCTGCGTGTGACTATAATACCATGAGTTGAGTTTAGATCTTTTTTTTGGCAGAATAAATCGCACACAAAGGGAGTTTTTCAATAAAATGGCAAAAAAGTTAAAGGATTTATCAATATGAACATTTGTCGAGGTGATGATACTAATGAGGAAAAAGTGGAAATCTGATGGCAAATACAGTTAGAGCTGCGCGGCATTAAATCTGTGTTGCTGTGTTTCAAATACAAATTAATATGGGATATCTAAGTGTTTGAAGTTAGGCATTGATGCTTTATATTGGAGGGTGGAATACTTCGAAATCAAGACCTTTTTTGGGGGGAGACATAATTTCCCTACGCAAAAAGAATAAAATCCATCATAGCGCCAAATCTACTAATAAATGTTCTATAGTCATGAATTCTCCGCAGTGGACTCCTATTGTTTTCATGTCACTCCATGGTGACGTCGGGGAGGCGGGGATGGTGATGGGAAAATTGATCACCAAACACCCCTAGCACTGGTGTAACCTATTTGTAAACTCTGGGGTAGAAGCTAAGTGGTTGTTGGGTCATTGGAGATGTGTGCTAAACGATCCCCACTCACTGACCAGTTAGGGAGGCCTTTAGCACAGATTGGGTGTTGCAGGTCATAGGTCACATGTCATAGGTTACACTATGGGGCAGATACATGCCTGGGATTTTAGTGCATACAATAATATACAGTAGCTTCCAGCAAATTGGCGTCAGCTTGTTCTGTTGTGGAACATTGTGCCAGGAACGTGTAGTATGTGTGATGCGTGTTCCATGTAACACCATGGCACAAATAGCAAGTGGTTCATGTTGTGTGATAATGTCCCATGCTGAAAATGTCCATTGGTGTTTTTTTGACAGTGTGTACACAAAATTGAACAGCTTCAATTGACTTGCTAGAGTTTTATGCACAAGGATACCAAGCATGCAGTCTATTTCAATTGATAATCAGGAAAGGAGCGTGGGCACGAGCTTTTGCTTAATCTTTAAAGTTTGATTATTATCTTTAATCAAGATTATTCCATCTTAAAGTCATTATTAATTATCGTATGATTTTCTGCATACTGTCCCTCAGGGTGACTGCACTGTATATAGTACTGTAATAATCTTAATTATCATCATGAACAATCTTAGAATTAAGATATTAACATTTTTAAGGTTATTGGAATCAAGATTATGCAAAAAATAAACCTTATCCATGCTCCCTGGTGAGTTGTTCACCACTTAATCGTGTCAATTAAATTTAAATTCGAGAGTCATTGTAACACTTCCCTTGTTCCTCTATTTGCAGGTCATCACAGACCACCACAAACCACCAAGATGTTCTTCATGATAGCACAATCTGTGGCATCCCTCAACTACTACGTGGGGATGTTCCTCCCGCCGGCGGTCGTGGCACTCGGCGGGCTCGGCAACATCTTCTCTCTCCTCGTATTCATTCTCTCACCACTCCGCAAACTCCGCTCCAGCCCTTTCCTCATTGGGCTGACGGTATCACACCTAGTTGCGCTCTCCTGTATCTTCCTTATTTGGCTCGAGAAGTTTGGTGTCTTCCTCGTTGCATACTCTGGGTGGTGCCAAGTGCTGAATTACCTCTTTCAAGTGGCAAATTTCCTCGGAGTGGCCTTCGTCCTGTGCTTTACTGTGGAGCGGTATGTGTCGTTCTGCTGGAATAGGAATGCAAATTCACGCGCGAGTGGTACCAGTATGCATAGAAAGTGTGTGGTGGTGACCATCGTCCTGGTTGTTCTGGTCGGACTCATGTATAGCTTCCTGTTCGGACTACTTGCTTCGAAAGGTGAGAAGTGTACGTTCATCCCGATGCCTGGATATAACCGGTATACGTCAAAAATCCCCAAGTACATGCTCCGCTTCACCCATATCATTATTGGGTTTATGTTGCTGGTCACACTCGGCTTGGACATCTGCATCATGATCACCATTCTTCGGAGGAAACGGGAGCATAAAGATGGCAGCCCGAAATTTGACTCACGTTCGCTTCAAAAGGACTTCTGTGAGTCGGTCGACAACTTGAGCATTGGCCATGCAGATGACTTAGCAGGTGGAGGGGGTAGGGATGGCACCTTCCCAAGGAGCAAGGTTGGGACACTTCCACGACCTCTGCGAATCATCCGCTCCCGTGAACTACGCCGATCCCGCTCCCTTCTCTCAATCCGCTCCACCATCAATGCCACCAGGATGCTATTCGCAGCTTCCCTCACCTTCACCCTCCTCCAGATGTTCTTCGCTGGGATCCAGTTCTTCCAGGCCTTGCTCTTCTTTAGCAAGCACCCCCTGTATGAATTCAGGGAGCCTGTGTACAACCTCTTTGTGGCCATGTATATCATCAGTCTTGCGATCGGCTTTGTGATCTACATGTTCTGTGGGTATAACTTCCGAGAGGCGGTGAAGATGCTGCTCACTTGTCAGTACGGTCGTGGTTGTCACCATACATGCTGCAAGAGAAAGCGGTCAAAGCGGAGGTCCCCAACAGTGACTGAGGACACTGATGCCGAGCGTTCGACTCCAGTCGCAATAGACAGTGTATCCCGTTACATCGACGATACCTCGCACATGTCAGTGCGGCCATCTTGAAAACAAAAATGAACCCCAGACTTTTCAGAATCAACTTTTTAAAGAGGATATATTTCCTCTTGCCACACTGATTGCAGGGACTTTATGTATTCTAGTTATTCTACAGTTTTGTATGAGGTTTTAAGGGTACCAGGTTGTCATAGATCTCATGTATTTCAGCAAATATCATAACTCATTTTCATTATTGGTAAGTGTGTGTATTATTGCTATTGTCCGCATATGTGACCAAGAAATGCTTGCACATCTAGAGTGCTGTTTTATGTTCAGAGCAGGGTTACATATTCTATGTATATTGATATACATTATTTAGAAAAGAGAGCATGTTCAGGTCTTGGAAGGTCAGGTATTGCTTGCAGGCCAGAAAATATATCAAACGGTATTTTGTAACACTATTTCGGAACTTGAGCCTTTTCAAAAATACAAGTGTGATGTGAACGTACGGCATTGCATTGGCTTGGTTATAAAAGCAACACAGTATATTTCACGATGCAAATATGATGCGCTGCAAGAACGTATAATTATCTCCACATAGCATGCTGATTAACATTGTAACCGAAGAATGATTAAAATAGATGCAGTCATTATATATCCATCTTCATAATATTCTTAGATCAGACTAAAAGGAATAATCCGGTGAAACCAAATTAGATCAAATAAGATACTAGTAGTCAAAGCTGCATCACTGTTGTACATACATGACATTATAAATATGGCTATTTTATGGACGTCATTATTTACTATGGATTAGTGAATTTATAACATTGGTTGGTGTTGGGTAGGTGATCGAAAGCATGTTATATCATGTCTAATGTTATTACAATGGGAGACTGATATTGGACCACAATGAATGAGTCAGGATTGGATCATTGTTACTGTGAATGTCCTGAACATGTGTCTTCAGTATAGTTAGAGGCAGTATAACTATATTATACAAAAGAGGGTTATGATGCTAACTATAGGCTACATTGTTTTCTTTGTGTTGATAGTCTTCTATTCCCATGGCATACATGTATAGCGATATTATCTCAGATGCGTTATAGTCTACCAATGATTATTACAGGATTGCACCTAAAAGATTATATAATATTAATATCAGGTGATTTTAGACTTTCTGGTTGAAATGTATGAGTCCTTGTTTGAATGCTTTCAGGTGCTTGTGTATACTATAATATAGTAAGATGGTATCAAACGGTATTCTAACCCATGATCATGTATATAATATCTTGTAATATATAGTATATGTTGGTATTATAAGTAATCCACACACTATCAAGTCGTCAACAATCAACTTTGATATGTGAAGATGAATCAAGATGGTTAGACGTAAGACCATACCCTTGCATAAAGAGAGGTACTATTATGTTTGAGTTGTATATAGAACTGTTCTAATGGGTTCATTACTTTTAGGGAGAATATGTGCTGTATGACTCTTTGTTTGTGTTTTTAATATAAATATATGTATATAGATGGCCTAAATAGACCTACTGTAGTTATGTATTAACTATTAGTAGGGTGGCCGGACCATTTTTAAATAATGATTCAACATATAAGTGATTTACATCTACTTATAGCCTCAATATTCGCATTTTAAAAACTCTTTTGATACTACTCATAGAGTGAATAGGAAATCAGATCGTGTTGATTGAATTGCCCTCACCTTGATACACCTTCTGACAGCTTTTGAAATGGTGCCATTCCTCATTGAAGCCTTCACACACAGTGTACCCACTGTACCATTATGCCACCTGGATTAAAATGGCTGCACTAATGACCTCAGCTCGGTTTATGGACCATTCAGGCCAACAGAAACATGTGCTGTATGATGCTGTCATCTGGTGTCAGAATATGTCTATACTGGTTAGAATGTACCATATGACCCCCAGCAGATTGCCTGACGCTGCCTGACGCTAGGTCTTATCATTTCCAATCAAAATGTATTATATTCAGTTAATTCAGATCTTTATGTGGTAATTTGCCAAAAATTGCCAATTCATAATTTCTAAACCAATTCTAAGTTTTTTAAATATAATTTTAAGTGCTCTATCTACCACAAAATAATTCTACCTGCACAATATAAAGCATAATAGTTTGTACTTGCATTCAATACCAAAATACCAAAAAAAGAATTTCATTGATACATGAATTTTCCATCGCTCAGTGTGAATTCTCCTGACTGGCAGTTGGGAGAATCACTCACTTATAGAGCTCAAAGCAGGCTCGAAATGTGAAGGTCTGTCAACATTGCCCCTTGATTACATTATGTAATACAATATATTATGCTTATTCCAGTTTGTGTATGATTGATCCATTCAATATCTGTTGATACCAACTTACTAGAAATCTCTATCTGCTCCCTAGCAATAATGAGGTGACATCATAAAAGGGGCGTTTAACATAGGATCAGATACGGACAGCGAGATTGGTCAGGCCTTCCAGCCACCCTACTATTAGCCTTGCATTACTCGTTATAGTTGAACACTGCTGATTCCATAGAATCGTATTAATTTGCACATTATCAGTTTACATATTTATCAGATATTATTATCAACTACGCAAGCAATAACTATTCAGGAATCCTCAAAATGAATGTACAAAGCTAGAGAAAATGTATAGTAAGGCTACCAGTGAATAATAAAGATCTTTTCATAAGAAAGTGCAGCCTTAGACCACCTCATTTTGATACCTTGGATTAGGGGCTTCCTCAGTGAGGGAGTGATCATTTATTATCAACAGGGGGGGGTGGTGGGTTGGGGGGGGCAAAAAAATCTGGACCCTTTGACCGGGGGGGGGCAAAAAAATTTGGACCCCTCTTGGGGGGGGGGCAAAAAAATTTAACCTGTTTTGAGCCAAAAAGCCCGCGCGCTTCTATGCTTCAAAGGGCCCGCGCGCCAGCCGATTTTCGACCCTAAGGGGGGGGGGGGAAATTTTGACCCCTTGACCGGGGGGGGGGTTAAAAATTTTGCACGCTTCGCGGAAACCCACCACCCCCCCTGTTGTTAAAAAATGATCACTCCCTATATATGGGGGGGGGGGGGGCAGAGGGGGAAAAAGCTGTCATATGCAGCCCCCAAAATCTCCCGGCGATCCTAGGCAATGAAAAACCTTTGAAAAACCCCCGCAATCTACTGAAGGTATATTGAGCAATATCCCCAATCTGAACATCTCAATAAAACTTTTTTCTACTTTTTTTTACTTTTTTTTGCAAGATGCCAAAAATCTCGGCAAGTTACACACATGGGATGGATGAGTACATCATTATGTTAAAGGGCATAGCCAATGAAGCACCATACCATCATGAACGGTTGAGACAGATATTATTGACTACAATTATTGTACAGCTACTGGTATTAAACGGCGGTAGGACATTCACATATTTAATCTTATTTTCTTAGATCCTAGAGCCTATTAGGAATCCTAGTTCACAGCCCTTGCTTTAAAGCTATTTTCATTAAATTGACTTCACTGACGCATCACACGCGAGCAACACACTGCTGTACTCATCAAATCCGTGGGGTTGGCATTATATTATACATGGATACTTCACCTGTGCGTTACTCGCAGTTGCTGCTTTAGTGCATCATGCGGACACAAGGACATAGGGTATGAACATGGACTCATGGTATAAAGTACTACAATGCTGATATTAATGCTGCGCCTGGATGTAATAGGCCTTGAGTAAACCATGCTTCGCCACACTCCGACTCCTACTGCAGGGGCAGCAAGGTATCAGCATTCCAGTGGCTAACGTGCAACGTAAAACACGGCCATTAGGCAAAAAAAAAGGCCGTGACTATTGACAGTTCGAACTGTCAATAACAGAAAAAAATTCCCTTATTGACAGTTCAAACTGTCAATACCGGGATATAATTCCCTTATTGACAGTTTGAACTGTCAATAAGGGGAATAAGATTCTCTTATTGACACTTCCAAAAAGGAACTGTCAATAAGAGAAAAATATTCCACTATTGACAGTGTGAACTGTCAATAAGGGAATTATATCCTGGTATTGACAGTTTGAACTGTCAATAAGGGAATTTTATTCTGCTATTGACAGATCAAACTGTCAATAAGAAGATTGATTTCTACTATTGACAGTTTGCACTGTCAATAGCCGGCCCACTTTGGTTTAGCTATTGACAGTTCACACTGTCAGTAGTGGAAAACTTTCCTCTTATTGACAGTTCACACTGTCAATAGTGGGATATTTTTCTCTTATTGACAGTTCCCTATCCGTCATAACCCTGAAATCGATTTTGGTGGAAAAGTCGATTTTGGTGGAAAAGTCGATTTTGGTGAAAAAGTCGATTTTGATGGAAAAGTCGATTTTGGTGGTAAACCAATTTTTGGGGCAAAACCGATTTTTGGGGCAAACCCGATTTTTGGGGCAAAACCGATTTTTGGGACAAAACCGATTTTGGCTCCGAAACCGATTTTGGCTCCGAAACCGATTTTGGCTCCGTAACCGATTTTGGCTCTAAAACCAATATTGGCTCCAAAACCGATATTGGCTCCAAAACCGGTTTTGACCAATCTTGGAGACAAAACCGATCTTGGATACAAGACCGATTTTGGGTCTAAAACGTTTTTTTGGGTCCCAAACCGATTTTTGGGGCAAAACCGATTTTGGTGGGGAAAAAAACACTTTTGCCAAAAGAAACATTTTTTGACTCCAATGTCAGTGGGAAGTGTCAATAAGACAAAAATATTCCACTATTGACAGTTCGCATGAGGAACTGTCAATAACAGGAATAGTTTCCACTGTTGACAGTGTGAACTGTCAATAAGAGAAATATTTTCCACTATTGACAGTTCGAACTGTCAATAGCGTTTTTGCAAAAGGCCAGGTATGTTTCAGGTAACATGGAAAGAACATGTAGGGTCGATAGGTCGGGTTTGTTTTTTTTAACTTGTTTTTTTTTTACATGAAAGTACTTGTCAGCCTCTCCGAATACCATAAAATTGACCAAAAAAGGGTAAAATTACGGAAATTTATTCAAAATTGCATAAAAAAGAAGTAGGGTCGGCCCTGTTTTAATAGTGTCGGATACAAACTTTTTTTTGGGCCTTATCTTTATTATCTCTTTAGGTTCACGACATTGGAGTAAAGATAACGCCGTGACAGGTGTTGAAGAACAACTTGTACACTATTAGAATATACATTAACGCTTTAAGGGCCGCATTTCGCTTTAAAATGACATAGTCTTATATGTACCATATTTTAATTTCTACTTTGTTAAATGTGTTCCAAATGGTTTTACAGCATTATATTTCGAGGATGGGGAACAACAATAATTATTCTTTATAGGCAATAAGAGCCCAAAGGTCCAATTAGGTCCAGATATTTGTAGTCTTTTGCAGCATAATGTTCAATGCATTGAGTTCAAGTGTGTACCGCAAAAGTAGTAAATTGAGCCTAAAACTGATACTGGTATAGTTAGTATAATTATGAGCTTAACTTTAGGAATGCGTAAGCAGAGGTGTTCAGTATGTCTATTACTATGGTGAACATTCTAATTTTTTTTTTCTGAAACCTAACCATTGGACATACTACCATGCATATGAATACAGCACTGCCGAGCCGCTGAGAGTCTTTCAACCCTGTTGATTTACATGATGCATGAATGCAGCACATATCCATGTCAGAGCTGCATTCATGAAAACATCGTACCAAGAATGACAAAATCTGCTTGAAACGCTCTGCAATAGGCCTACATCATGATAACCAAAGGCCTAGCACAGTAAAGCACTATGCGGACCTTAGGGTCATTTTCCATCAGCCGATTTGTGGATGCTGTCGGCCGAGAGATCCAATTAGCAGGCAATCGGCAGGTAGAGCCACAACAATCACACTACACCACAGGCTTTCACTGAGCCGTGCTCTGGTGGAGATTGTCTGCCGTGGGTTGGTAGTATTAGTATGAAGGCCTGACACTGTGGTGGT
Source organism: Harmothoe impar (assembly GCA_947462335.1). Taxonomy (NCBI): domain Eukaryota; kingdom Metazoa; phylum Annelida; class Polychaeta; order Phyllodocida; family Polynoidae; genus Harmothoe; species Harmothoe impar. The sequence goes on along the minus strand of OX381717.1, from coordinate 42,733,250 downwards.
ACGGTCATCTAAGTGACCACGTGACCAAACACTACATACAGGTAGTTACCACAGCAATCAATAGATGTCACTAGTATAGGCCTGGTGATTGCTGTGGGAACTAGCTGTATGTAGTGTTTGGTCACGTGGTCACTTAGATGACCGTACCACCACAGTGTCAGGCCTTCATACTAATACTACCAACCCACGGCAGACAATCTCCACCAGAGCACGGCTCAGTGAAAGCCTGTGCACTACACAGAGTGCACTAACCAGTGGTTTGTTATGACCCTACCTGCCAATTGCCTGCCGATTGGACCATCTATTGGCCAATGGTACCCCCAAATCGGCTGATGGAAAATGGCCCGCAAATGGATAAACGTGTGTGACCTCGACCTGCATTTCGCACCCTCACACCCTCACTGTTGTGGGAGATAAGGATTTCTTCACACTACGTAAAGCGCCCACCCTACAATGCCTCTACACCATTAAACTTGATGTTACTACTTTATAATCTAAGACCAAACTCGACTATCGTTATAGTTTTCCCTGAATCCGATCCTAGAAAATGATCCCTCCACCCACTTTTGAATAATCAGTATTTTCGGAGAATTTCTTCTAGTCCCTGGGGCCGTTTTTGAGCTTTCTTCCAGACTTTCTTTTCAGTGTAGCGTATACTTATATACTAGTAATCCTATATAGGCTATCACCCACCCCCCTCTTGCCCGCAAGGATCTATAGATCATAAATTTCAGTTCTTCCATTCCCATATTTTTTCTTGTACAGTTTCCAAAACATTGTTGTCTTCATACCATCTCTTTTTACATTGGTATTCCTTAATAGTTTTCTGTTTTCCTCATTCATCTAATAAACACTGATAAACCTGTGTCTAACATCCTCACCGACACACACTTTACACCAGCATACCAACATGCATGTACAATGTTACTTTTGGCGAACATTTTTTTCTAACCCTTTATGGGCCACATATCACTTTGTCGTCATAATCCATGCATACAACCCTGGGGAGCAGTACTCACCAAGGCTGCATTCATGCCGCCCCGATTGTCCCCCCCCCCCCCGATTGCTTTGATACACTCCTGAAGGGTCGGCATGATGCGTGCCTTCAGAGATGCCACTTTTTCTACTTCTGCAGGAATTCCTACTTTTTGGCTGGAAATTCTGTATTGAACTACGTTATTTTCCTACAGAAAATTGACCAAAACTGTACGATTTTCTACTTTTTGTCGATGACCGAGTGACATTTATGATGCATGAATGCAGCCCTGACGAGCCCAGGGCTGCATTCATGCCTCATGCCGACAAAAGGCATACCACATTAAATCACTATGCGGCCGTTAAAGGGTTTAAAGGGTGGAAGTGATGTGATGCATGTGGTCCTCATAAGTTAGGCCTAGATGAGCCTAGAGGCTGGAGGCCGAGCCTACCCGTACCAGCCCTGCCCAGCTGTGTGCTGCATTGACCTACTGAATCAACGTCACAAACCGGTCACACACAAGGCTAAATGAGGTCACAGGTCACGGTGAATAAGGTCAGGGCAGGTCAGGCCAATGCCCTGGGACCTAACTATATATACAGAGATCCAGGGAGAATAGTATAGCCTGCAATACCCACGGGCACTTGCGTTGTGGGTACAGGATATAAGAGTCTAAAAAGCTTTGGGAAAATAGTACCATTTGCGAGGTGATGCTGCCTCGCATTGCCCTGGGTTTAATATAGAACATATTGACTCATAACCCAATGAGTAAAATCTTATACATGTTTACTATAATTGACATATTAATTGATTTATAAATTGAACTATTGATGCACACTCCCGGAGTGGCCATACACGTCTATGGCCGGTATGTTGTCACTCACAATTCACTCTATGCATCATGGGTAGACATCTGAAAGTAGTGCCTTAAATTTTAATATACAATTGGATCAGGTCTCAGCTAACACAGGGAATCCTGACGTTGCCAGTAGTGCAGACAGGGGCATATATGCCTATGGTCTGGTCAGCAAAACTGCCTCTGTCAGCAGATCTGACTACAGCACAGACTTGTAATTTTAAATCACAAATAAATCAAGTTATTTGAGCATCTGGCATGAACTGATACTCCTGCTATAATAATAAGTGTCCAATATATATGCATGTTAGCTGTCAAGTTGTTTAAACATTGGCAGAGTTGATTAAATTGACTCCTATTATGACTGGGTCATGAAAACTAGCAAAAGTTGCCACTGAATCTCATTTAGGATTTTTTCATCAACTTTGGGAAAAAAATCACATATCTATCTCACTAGATATATTCATGCCCTAGTCGAATCCAAAATATCTAACATCTACCATATTGACTAACAGAGTAATATCAAAATAAAAATCCCATTCAGTTGAGAAACATATCTCCCTAGCACCAGTTTGGTGGTACCCATGGCCAGGAGCTAGACTACACACACCTCCCCAAGTGACCATGGGACCATCCCCCCCCCCCCCCATCCCCTCAGTGTGACCCAGCACAGCATTCACACCTTTCCACAATAGCCTGTGCCCCTATACTACATGTATATATGTACTTTCAACAGTGGGAAAACACATGCATGTGCAAATCTGCTGACGACAGCAATACTGGCACTGTGGGGATATTTGGCAATTAAATGTCTGAGTTTTTCTTATGTTGCTGGGACCTGTGGATTAGAAAGGAGGTATAGGGTGTATTGAGCAGAAGGCAATGAGGCCTGACATGGTAATAGCCTTCAGTTTTAGAATAGTACTCAGCATTCATACAGCCCAGTGAATAGGGTGGCCCTAGACGGGGGGTAGCTGTGTCACTTGTCGATCCTAAGAAATGCCAATGTCCCTTGTCGATCCTAAGAAATGAGTCTTGTCCCTTGGCGATTTAAAGGGGTAGGTTTGTCACTTGTCACCAACCCCCAGCAGTCCCTTGTCCCTTGTCCATAAGGCCTAAAACAAGGGCTTGTCGCCTTGTCGAATTTACCCGTCAGGAGCCCTAATAGGGTGAGGGGTGAGGTACAGTGGAGTGGCTATTCACAACATGTACCTGGTATTGGTGATAGGTTGCAGGGCAAGTTGATTATTATGGTGTGAGGGGAAGGTGGTTGGCCCAAGGATTTATGCATACATTAACCGCTAGCGGTTAGCTACCCAGAATGCAAAGAGTGAATTGTCAGTGATACATACAATGTAATGTCTCACTAGGCAGTATACTATTGATGTAATTTCATTTCCACACATTGGGGCACTTTGATGGAGGTAATCTGTATAGAGGCAAACATAGACATGACCATAATTACTAATTTGTACATTTCACCTCATCCAATTAAGGCCCCAACTAGCATAACAGCCACTCATAGCCTGTCTTGATTGGGGGGGGGGGGGGGAATCTACATGATTGGTTGACACAAAGACAATCAATAGAAAACTTACCCTTCTGTCCGTAACTCTCAGACAGCCCCGGCTCCATCTGAGAGTTACAACCGTAACTAAGAGAGAAGGGTTTACAATATGGGTGTATACCTTGGGATGTGTATTGTATGAGGATAATCGATTTACATGTATACACTTATTTGGTGCTCATAATAATTTGAAGTGGGGTATTTTGCTACAAGTTGTTGTTCTATGTGACTTATGGTGGATGTTAACTCTATTGTTGTATTACTTCTCATATGAAACAAGCTGAAGCAGATATTGGATCTAGAGAGGGCCTGTGCGGGTCCATGCCTAGGGGGTCTGGATGGGGGGTCTCGATTTTCCATGTCGATTTTAAGAAATTGCCATGTCGCCCTGTCGATTTTTAGAAATAGCCATGTCACCCTGTCGATTTTAAGAAATGGCCATGTCCCATGTCACTATCTCTGATTTTCCTCATGTCCCATGTCACTAGGCCCAAAAACAGCCATGTCGCCGTGTCGAATTTAGTGGTCCACACCCATTCCCTAGAGCCCCAAATTGACCCTTTCCCTTGAAATCGTACGCACACTTAGGCCTATACCGGTACATTATCCAGATATGAGGGAGTGACCCCTCTCCCCCTCCTAGCCGGCTTATCAAATCAGATGAAACCTCCGCATTGTAAGCTCTTGTGGAACAAACAGAGAAGAATATTGATATTTCGAGTAGGGGTGCAGGGTGGTCTCTCCTTGAGATCAAAAAGTCTCCGAAATTAAGGGCACCAGATCACAAAGTCACGATTATTGTGCCAGATCACCAGGTCGCTTAGAAAACAGCCTAGGTCGCCAGGTCGCTTTTCACACCTCTGGAGCCATTTGAGTGTAGAATTTGGAGAAGAAAATGATGCAGTGGGCACATTATCTTCATTATTGGGCCGCCCATATAAACTCCAACTCCACAGTGGCAGGAAAGTCGTTTTCTGTATAAAAATGGTTTCGCACGCCTGCCATCTACGTCCCCATGCGGAACTGGTGCAAAATAGCGGCGGTAGAGGTGGAAAAAACTATAACAAAAAGACGTTCTTGCCGACTTGAACTTTCGGATATAGTTAACGAACCACACAGTAGGCAGCGCCACATAATGGTACATTGCATGGTCCTGTGTTTTCCTGCGAGGGGGCGAGACTGTGTTTCCAAACATCTAAAGCTATGGCAGTGCTGCCATCTACCACCAGCCATCCACACTACAACTCAACCATCATCATGGATGTCCCGTTAAGACTACACTGATATTCCTAGGCTCCCTATATCTCACTGATATTCCTAGGCTCCCTATTTCTCTCAGTCATTAGTACCTAACCTAGTTAGTCATTTTTTTGGCTCCCTATACGACCAACCTAGGTAAGTTATTATTGGCAGGTTGGTCAGTACTGACCAACTCACCTTAGTCTTCCAATTTCCACTGAGTGGTCATTATAGTATCTTACAGGTCACTGTCAGAACACTGATGTGCTGACCACGTTTTTGATGTGCTGACCACGCTGGCGGTAACAGCGTGATAACTGGTGATAACAGGGTGTTCCTGGGCTATTTAGAATGTACACTTCACAATAGATAGCTACAATATCTATTTACACCATGTGGATATTGATTCAACCATGATAGGGGCCTAGATATGTCAGTATTGGGCACCATACAAAACAATGAGTGATGTGCTGATCACACTGCTTGATTGTTGTTGTGATGTCCCGTAACACATTTCTGTGATGCCCGTAACACGGTTCTCTGTTGTACATAATACATATACATTTAGTTATAAAATTACAAAATACACATAAACTAAATGAAAAATTAAATGACTAATCTGGGGGGAGGGGGGGGGAGCAGGCATTTTGGGTTGTAAAATTAGTGATACAATTTTGAACTGATGAGGTTCTTTATAAGTTATACAGTTTAATGCAACTTCACAGCACAAAATCCTGTTTTAATAATGTAAGTTGAAGTAGTCAGGTTACCACCCCTCCCTACTGCAGGCAGTAGATGAAGGGTATGTTCCTGATGGTCAAGCCAATTGCATAACTCTGAAATATACATGGTGTCACCATGTTCACTGAAGCATGACCAGCCACACAGTCATGCTAGTTTAGGGAGTGCTCATTCTTTAACAACAGGGGGGTGGTGGATTTGGGGGGGGGGGGAAATTTGGACCCCTTGACCGGGGGTGGGGGAATTTGGACCCCTTTTGGGGGGGGTCAAAAAATTTCAATCTGTTTTGAGGGAAAAAGCCGCGCGCTACTCTGCTACATAAAGTGCGCGATTTTCGGCCTGCTGGGGAGGGGTAAAAGATTTCGACCTCTCTAGGGGTGGGGGGGTGAAAAAATGTTGCACGCTTCGCGCAAAATCTCACCCCCCCCCCCCCTGTTCTTACAAATTGAGCACTCCCTTAGTTGCCAATGATCAAGATACAAACTGGCGTTTTGGTGTAGTAGTAAGGGGACAATGAGGTTTCAACGGTGGGGGGGGGGGGGGGGGGTTTCCAAAGTTTTTCCCAGTGTCGCTGGCAGAGAAGCTCCTTGTGTTACGGGACATCATTAGCACACACTACCTGTGTGTTACGGGCATCAGTGGCAGTGTGTTACGGGACATCACCATGAAATCACAAACTCCCATTTTTGTCAGTAATTAATGGCAATCACTGTGAAAGGTGAATGCATATAGCCTTCTTACACCCTTATGAACATATGGTGTAGATTTCAATGTTACAAACTCACTAGAAGTATGGCAATCTTACATTCCCTGTTGGAGTGTCCACCATGTGGTCAGCACATCAAAAACGTGGTCAGCACATCAGTGTTGCGACAGTGCAGGTGGCAGCAACTAGTGGTATACAAATACAACACACCAATGATGAACCTAGGTTAGCCACTACTGACTGACCCCTCAGTCATTTTTGAATATAACTTTGCCATTGTGACTAACACACAGTTGACGAACCTAGGATAGTCTGTACTGACTAACCCTTTTAACTTATGGATGTTCAGTGTAGTCTGTGTCATACAACTAATAAAAATTGTCTGATGCAACTAGCACACCACGTATACATACCGTAAAACCTCGCGTATAAGCCTAACTCGCGTATAAGCGCACCCCGAGTTTGGTGCGATCCTATAAGCCGCAGAAGCTTTCTGAGAATTGTTAATTTGGCGCTGTATTATACTTATATAAACTCTCTTATAAGTCGCACCCTATATAGGCATGTTTGGTATCAAAAGAAAGCTAAGTCTGATTCGCGTACAAGCCTCGGCTTATACGCGAGGTTTTACGGTAGTCTTAAAGGTGGTAGAGGGAATAGTTATATGCCAGGAAGCATACTTCCTTACAGAAAACATCTCATCCACAAGAACCCTGTTAGATAGGCCTCCAAAATATAGTGAAAATACGCAAAAGAGTATGATAAATTGGCTACAGAACCCCTACCCCAAACTTTTTTTTACGTACACGTTTGTTTGAATTAGCCATGGCCATTGACCCTTGAATTTGATAAGGCAACGTGGACCTTTCGGGCGCAGTGCCAAAATGACAATATTATTTTAAAAAACACGAGTGTGACATGGGACATAAATTGCATTTCTTTAATTCGATTTGGGACATGTGACATGCGACATGCAATATGCGACATGCGGCATGTGACATGGGGACCCCCCCCCCCCCCACCTTCCTTAATCTTTGTTCTGGTTAAGGGGAAATGACTTGAGTAACCATGGAAATAATGAAAAGATCTCGAGGAAAGAAAAAAATTAAAAAGCATGTAAGGGTAGGAATTGGATTACACTATGGATGTACTTATGAAACACACTCCATTTTAAGAAAACTGAACAAAACTTTTAAGTATTAAAGAATACAAACATTAATCTTTTTTTGTCTTTATTTGAAGATAGTTCAATCCTTACACACGCCCTGCATGTGCGAGGTAGTAACTGTGCATGGACACCATTACTCTCGCTCCCAAATCCTTCCAAAGGAAGGCTCTGGTAACTGCCAAATGTTGGGATTTTGCTGGGTCTGGGTAACCCCTGCTGGTAGCTTGGAACAAGCGAACAGGAACAGGAAATGGAACCAGAAAGGCTGATGGTAAAACTACCTAAAACTACCATCATACATTCTGGTTCCATTTCCTGTTCCTGTTCACTGGTTCCAGCCTACCAGCAGGGGTTGCCCAGACCCAGCAAAATCCCAAGTTCAAGGCCATTTGGCTGTCCCCAGAGCCTTCCTTCGGAAGGATCTGGGAACGAGAGTAGGACACCATGGGAGATAAGTGTAAGTTAAAGATTCCCCCGACAGATGGCAGCAGTGTGGTAAGGACGCAGTCACTGTGTCAGTGCAGAAACCACAGACGAATTTTAAAAAATAATCCTAGAGATATGTATACATACTTTGGCGTTTGAATGAGCAGCAAATTGAAAATTCATTTATGTTATAAATTTAGTTTTTTTATTTCTGAAAATGCAGATGTTCCATCATTTGACAGAAAGCGTATCTCGCGCCAAACTTCTCATATTTGGCTCAATTATGATTACTTGGATATAATGTAACCCACTCATACACAATTCGATATCAGAAGTAAAATTAAATAGTGTTAAACATGTGAACTAATTAAATTAAATATCTATCTTCCTTGTAACGACACTGTATTTACACAATTCAATGCAAAAGAGATGTACTCGTGGCCTGGATAGAGGATGATTGTGACGTCGCAATTAATATGGAAGTCTTTTGGTGTTCTGTATCCCTTTGAGAGAACCATAGTGCTTTACTGCAATGTGCACCTTGTTCGCATGAAGTATAAACCGAGTACTTGTGAGCGACTTGCCATTACTGCATTCATGTATCATATCAACTCTGTATGATTGATACACTCCCGAAAGGTCGGCATGATGCACCAATCCAGCAGCGGCAGGCTACTATCTGACTATACATGGTTGTATCATTACGAAAAATCAGCATGATGTTTAAGGCATCGTGCTGTACCAAAAGGGTTATAATTATGTCTAGGCCTCACTCTTGGTATGAGATACACAACTAAGAGTCTTTGCTATGTATACAGTAGGGTCGATTCAGGTAAAGCGAACCATAGATAAAGCGAACCAGTTGGAGCATTTTGCAGTGCACTGACCATGGACATGTATAAATAATTTCTGGCTATCATTAAATTAAAACTATGAGTGATAAGCTTTCTTTAAAATCCTAAAACATTATATTTGAGTGTATCCGTACATGCATTATAACACCCCAAAGTTACCACAATGACAAAAATTGCATAATCGCTGCCTCCGACTTTTTTGAACAGAAATTTTAAAAGTTAGTTAAATATGTGAAAGCCCATATATAATTTATATATTAAGGTTTTAAAATAATGTTTGTGGGTTTTTTATTTTTTTTAAATGCTTAATATGAAAATCTGCTGTGAAAATCATTTAGAATTAAAAGATTCTTTTTGGTTCGCTTTATCTCAAATATTGAGATAAAGCGAACCAGTTATTTTAGATAAACCGAACCGGCATCTAAATCTGTCTTATGACTAGTTTTGGGGGCATCTGTAGGCCCTCTGTGACACTTAGGCATATATGTGTTTATTTTTCAGCGATGATAAATCTTTTAAAATAGTTTTTACCAAGTTTTGTGTGTATTGTCGGGTATTGTGTTCAATAACTATCAAATATTTCAGAAATAATTCAGAAGGACGTCTATTTTGGCTGAACAAAATAGCCTCATAGACTACAGGTATTTGATATCCACACCTTCAGTTATCATAACAAAAGTGTCAATTACATTTTTGTAATTTAGAGTTACGTTCCTTAGAATTAAAGAACATTTGCCTTATTCTATTAAATATGGCCCAAATGGGAGTGGATGTGGGTTATTAGGTCACAACTAGGCCCCTTATAGGCCTATAGGTCATATGGCTAGGCCTAGGCCTAGTGGTAGGCCTATGTGTGTTCTTGGAACCAAATTTCGCAAATGCCATTTTGTTAAGCTTACGTCTACACATTAGGAAATCAAAGTGGATGCTATCTGTGTATAAAATACTGTTGAAATCATATGAAGTGCCCCTGTAACTCACAAAATGCATAGTCCCCTATAACCTTATAGGACTAAGAGGCCCTTTAAGCATATTGCTGTTGATTTTCATACAGACTTAATATTGGTTCTTAGATGGTGCCGCCTTCTATGTAGCATTTTCATTAGATTCTGTGTCCTAGCAGAACACCGAATTGTAAGTGAATTTGAGCAGTTGCACTGTGCTGTTTGGAGTTGTAGAAACCAAAACCATGAATCATGAAGCATAGCAATGCTGATGCAAGTTGACTGAAAGGTGTCTGTAAAACCAAAGACTGCTGGGCACTACTGGTTTGCAGGTTTCATGAAGCGACACTCTCTTTAACCCTTTAAGGGCCACTGTTGCCACTGGACAGCATCTTTATACCCCCGAAAAAGCTGCTCCTGCCACTGGGAAAAAAAAGGAACTGTCAATAAGAGAAAATTAATCTCTTATTGTCAATAAAGTGAATTATATCCTGGTATTGACAGTTTGAACTGTCAATAAGGGAATTATATCCAAGTATTGGCAGTTTGAACGGTCAACATTGATTTCTACTATTGACAGATTGCCCTGTCGATAGCTGGCCCACCTTGATTGAAGTGGAAAACTTTCCTCTTTGACGGTTCAGACTGTCAATGGTGGGATATCTTTCTCTTATTGACAGTTCAAACTGTCAATAGTGGTAAATTATAGTGTTATTGACAGTTCTTTGCCGAACTCTCAAAAGTAGGAATTTCCTCTCTTATTGACAGTTCTTTATTACTGTCATTACCCTGAGAGCGATTTTGGTGGAAAAGTCAATCTTTAGTGTAAAACCGATTGTTGGGGCAAAACCGATTGCTGGGGCAAAACCGATTTTTGGGGCAGAACTGATTTTTTGGGGGCAAAACCAATTTTGGGTCCAAAACTGATTTTGGGTCCAAAAGTGATTTTGGGTCCAAAAAACCCCCACTTCCTCAAGTCCACTACCACCTCCTCACGTCCACTACCACTTCCTAACGTTGGAGATAAGGAGGGGTTGGACGTGAGGGAATGGCGTTGGACGTGAGAAAAGGGGTTGAATGTGAGGCAGGGGGTTGGATGTGCGGGAGGGAGTTGGATGTGAGGGAGGAGGTTGAGGAGATGGTACTGGACATGAGGAAGTGGACGTGAGTAGAAGGTAATGGACGTGAGGAGATGGTAGTGGACGTGAGGAGAAGGTAGTGCACGTGAGGGACAGGTAGTGGACGTGAGGAGAAGGTAATGGACGTGACGAGATGGTAGTGGATGTGAGGGACAGGTAGTGGACATGAGGAGAAGGTAGTGGACATGAGGGACAATAGTGGAAGTGGAAGTGAGGAGGTGGAAGTGGAAGTGAGGAGATGGTAGTGGACTTGAGGAGAAAGTAGTGGACATGAGGGGAAAGTAGTGGACGTGAGGGGAAAGTAGTGGACGTGAGGGGAAAGTAGTGGACGTGGGGGAAGGTAGTGGATGTGAGGGGAAGGTAGTGGACGTGAGGAAGTGGTAGTGGACGTGAGGAAATGGTAGTGGACATGAGGAGAAAGTAGGGGACGTGAGGGGAAGGTAGTGGACGTGAGGAAGTGGTAGTGGACGTGAGGAGGAGGTAGTGGACGTGAGGGATGTGGATACAGAATGATTTGTTAGAGACAGTGAAATGGACGTGTGACAGGGGTTGGACATATGACAGAGTTGTGGACGTATGACAGGGGTTGGACGTATGGCAGGTTGTGGCCTATGCATGGACAGGGGGCCTATGGCCAGGGTGCCAAAAGACTGGGGGCCTAAGATCTGGAGGGCCTGAAGGCAGGGGGCCTGTAATCAGGGTGCCTAAAGGCAGGGTGCCTAAAATCCAAGTGCCTAAAGTCTGTGTACCATCCAAGAGTAAGCCCAGATGAGGGGGCAAAAGCCCCCAACTCTTCTCACCAGCAGTCGCAGATCAGAGGGCCAGAAACTAGTAGTCAGAGATCAGAGTCCCACAAACCCCAGCAGAACCTGACCCCCCCCCCAAAGAAAAAGACAAAATCAATTAGTTATATGGTTGCCATGGTAAGCATGTGGTCATGACAACCATAAAGTATCATTGAGTAGATAGTTCTCTCACAGAGCTTCGATTTAAGATACTAAACAACCGTATATGTTGAAATGCATATCATCTGGGGAGGATTCCCATTTTTTCTTAACGCAAAAGTTTTAAGGGTGGCCATCTTGGAAAATGGCCGCCTTACCCCCACCCATCAGGTGCATATGACCAAAAAAATAAACTTCAGCCTTGTACACGTATAAGTATTAAAAAATTTGGTCTCACAAAATCCCTCATAAGGGGGAGGGTGTCTGTTTCTGTCTCATGGTCTAAATAGGACCACTGGTTCGCTTTTCCAAAATTTTGGGTTCGCTTTATCTAATTCTTCATATAAAGCGAACCACTATTTTTTTCCCTTAGAGTTGGCCTGACATCAAGACAACACACATTATAAAAATTATTTCTATTGTATCACATACATCCATGGCCCTAGTTAATTCATGGAATAGATCATATTTGAAAAATGATTTTATTAGGGACTTTTGGAGGGTAAAGCAAAAAGTGGTTCGGTTTACCTGAAGCGACCCTAGTGACGCGGGGAATCCCCCACGTTTTCTTATCCACCTTCCTGCTTCTACATCTTGTTGCCCAGTGTGGTCCACCATACTATATATGCGTGTTAACCCTTTAAGGGCAGCATAGTTCCTTAATGCATCCTATGTCGGTATGATGCATCATTTACTCACCAGAGCTGCATTCATGCATCATAAGGGGCGGCGGATTCATAATTTTGAAAAAGGTGAAGGGGCGCTATTGGGAAAATATCTTCCTCCCGGCTTTTTTTGCCAAATTTCCACACTGAAAAAAACAACTAGATTTACCACACAAGCGCGCCTCCTTTAAACCCGCCAATGCACTCTTAGGTCGGATGCATTTTGAAACAGGTTTACAGCATTATAAATGCATTTTTTTTTAAATGTACAGGACTCCAAAAACGAGATAAAATCGTTACTTGAATCGTTGCCTGAATAAACATACCTCTCTTTATTGCATCAGTGCATGAATGAGTGACATAAAAGCTGAGGAAAATAGACCAGAGGGGAATCCTTCAACGAGTATTGACAAGAAAGAGCCCTTGATGGGGGTTCCCATGTCCCATGTCGATTTTAAGAAATGCTCATATCACTATATCGATTTTTAAAGAAATGCCCATGTCACCATATCGATTTTAAGAAATGCCCAATGTCCCATTTCACTATCTAATTTTTCTTCCTGCCCCAAGTCACTAAGGCCAAAAAAAAGGTTTTTCTCAGGTAATATGGAAGGAAAATATTGGGTCGGTAGGTTGGATTTCTTTTTTTTTCTTCAATCTTTTTTTAAACATGAATGTACTAGTTAACTTTTTTTGAATACCAAAAAAGGGTAAAAATCTGAGAATTTCTTCAAAATTGCATAAAGAAAACGTAGGGTCGGTCGAGTGACCTGAAACAAACCTCTGTTTTGTGGGGCTTAAGCGCCAAAATGGTTCATATTGCCATGTCGAATTTAGTGGTCTAGGACCATAAGAAACCAACTCGGAACCAACTAGAACATTTATACTCGCTAAAAAGGCTGGTATTTAAGTAGCAGTAAGGTCGTGTTAGTGTCGAGGCATGCCCAACTATGTCTAAACCGTATAGGCCTACCACTTATATATATAAATATAATCTTCATACGGTTCATAAGGCCGGCGCATGTGCATATTAAAATGATGCATGTATATAACATACTAAGAGCTGCAAGTGCTTTAATTTGCTGTTCCATTGCTTGTCATGATACATGAACACAGCCCTGGAGAGTAACTCACCAGTGCTGTGTGTACATCATGCCGACTCTACGGGCTCTCACAGTGGGTCGGTATAATGTACCCAACGGAGTGCCAGCTAGGTACTTGCCGGCGCTATAGGTAGATTATGGCAAGAAGCGCACACTGTATTATATCACATTGAAGGGTTACAGGTCATTGAAAAGTTAAATATTGCAGTTTTTACCAACGAAACTGAAACCTAGATACCTTTTTACAGAGCGATACATTGTATATTGATTGTTATAATAGCACCCTAATCTAAGATGGGGCATCTCGATACCATAAGTGGTTTCGGTAGGCAGGGTCAAGGAGAGAAAAGGCTTTTGGTCAGTTAACCAAACCTTTAGTATAGCACGATCGACCTCATTCTTTTCAAGGCAGTTTCGAAAGTCTGTATTTTAAAACAATGCTATTTGTATTTTTTCTCAGCCACAACATTTCCATAATTATATTTAACACAATCTTCAAGGGGCATTCTCACCACTCGCACTTACCACACAGCAGACTAGAACAGTACTATAATTGTGAGTGGGAAACGCTCGGTGAGAATGCCACTTTCAGAGGTTATGAAAATTACCGACATCAGATTTCGAGATTGTCACCGAAAATTGTTCCTTTTTAAATCCTTATAAATGAAGTCTTGACATCTTGAAACCAATGCAAAAATGATGCATTGACAATTATTGTTAAGATAATGATTAATGCATGTATGTTAGACAATTGATACAACGAGAACACTCAATTTATAGATTGAGTTGTATAACGTACCTCCATACCATGCAGTTTGGAAGTCCTTGATATGTTGCCAATTATTGGAAATAAGCATGTGTCACTGTGGGTTCAAGTTTAAATTCAAAGTCATTTTGCATTCTGGCCTACTACCATACCAAGTCCATTTTACAGATATAAGGGCGGGCTGCATTAATTCATCATGGCGACAAAGGACACTTTGTTACATTAAAGTAGTATGCGTCCCTTAAAGGGTTAGAGGTTTTCTATAGGTATGGTCCATTTGCTTATCTATGGCCACTGAATGCTGAATGTACCGAACAACGTATAGTAAAGTGGTAACGGAAATTCCCTCCCTTTTTTAAATAGGACAATTTAAGTTAGGAACCTTGCCCGCTGATGTCAGCCCCACTGTTGTAGCTGCCACTCTCTAAGCTTAGCCCTTTAAGGACGGCGTGATGCCTCAAACCTTCATGTTCAGTTGTCGTCATGATGCACCAATGCAGCGGCGAACGAGTAACTCACCGGCACTGCATCATGTCAGCATTTCGGGAGTGTATCAACCCAGTAGAGTCGGTATGATGCATACATGCATGACCAGCGCGTAACTCGCCAGTGAAACGACACTGACGCACTGAGGATGATGCTACCCTAGAAGAGCTAACTTAGTCTATGTATACGTATAGACCACAGAAATGAGACATCTGGAGGGGGTAGCAGAGGGGAAATTGTTCACCCTGGTTCAAGTTTTCAACACTATTTTATTGCAAACTCAAAATTACAGGGTCTTTTATAAAAAAAAAAGCAGGTGTACAGTACATTCTAGTGTTGATGTACGGTAGATTCGACTGTGTACCTACATTAACTATTTACAGTGTACTCCCTTGAAAATGGCGACCATCGAGTAGGACCGTGCGGGAGCTCCCTGGAAATTGGAAGTTGCTAGAGGATACTGGCTAGCTTGACTGTTCTTCTACATTAACCCAACTGTCTAAACCCATGAAGAAGGGCTACAGATAGATACTGGGTTGTATATACTCGCTGAGACTTCATAAAATCGATCTGTACTGGTCACTCGGTTGGCGTCCCGGACACCGTCCCTACCTGTGCATGTACAAAGACCGGGCTCCTGGTTACATAACCAACAGTGAGTCAGGTGTGTACACACAACAATGGCCGGCTATAATGGAAGGCGCGGTGACGGCGGTAGAGGGAATCGAGGCCTACAACCAAATATGGAGTACAAACTATATGGACGTCAGGATGATGGTCAGTACTATGATGACTATGCACCTGTAGATCGTGAGGAGGGTCGTCAACCTGGAGCCGTGACTGATAGGAAAAGGAATCAATGGCCCAGCGTAATGGAGCACTATGGTGGTGTCGGTTCTGGACATGGGAATTATCCTAATGACCGCAAACGTTCTCGTCCACCTAGTGATGACTCACCTCCTACCTCAGGTCAGAATGGTCACAACTATGATAGGAAAAGTCAAAGTAATAAGCCGCTCCCCAAGAGGATCTTCAGAAACAGTAAGTTTGACGTGGATGCTGAATCACTGCAGTATGTTCCAGACTCTAGAGCTTGTAACACTACTCAACCCCCCATGTCTGGCTCTATGAAGAGCGGCTTTGATGACCTGAAGGCGACAATGCAGGGGTCCTTTGACAAAGTGAACCTAAAAATGGACAATAATACTAGTGCAATGCAAAGCCAAATCAACTCACTTGGTAATAAGTTTAGTAGAATCTGTGCTGATAACAAATCTGAAATTGATGAGTTACGCGGGCTTGTATTGCAAAATAAATCTGATATAGCCAAGAGTGCCTTGCGACCTAATTTTGATAGGGGGGGGCAGGGTGAGGCGTCTGGACCTGGTAGTGACAAATATTTTTCTCCCCGGCGCTTCAATGTTATAATTGAAGGCCTGAATGAAGCCGGTCCTAGTAGTGACGTGCAACCTCATGAAGAAGCCTTAACACTCTTTGATGAGCTTGATTTTGTAGTCGATCCACAGGAGCTCAAGCTAGTCAAAAGGATCAATAGACAGAGAGGAACAGAGGATGCTCCCAGGCCTCTTCTTGTCTGCTTCTCAACTTGTTGGCGAAGAGATGAATGTCTCAAACTGAAAGGGGATCTGATACGGGACCCAGATCGCTACAGGAACTTATTTATTAATGCTGATGAGGATGTCTCCACACGCAGGGTAAAAGGTGTGATCAGAAGCATTGCGAGGTATTGCAGACTTCATGAGAATTGCATGGTACATCTAAAGGGTACCAATATCATTATTAATGATGAACTGTATGATGGATATCAGATAAACTCCATCCCTGACAAATGGAAACCACTGGAACTTAGGTTTGGTAATATTAATCGTGCTGACTTCTCCAGTGATGAGGCCAACAAAAGGGGACGTGACATTCTGAGAGGTGGTGCACGGGTGCGCTTCCATGATGGGAGTGGAGGGAGTGCTCATGGTTCCCATGGTGATGCACACACTAGATATGGAGCAGCTAGGCAGAATGTGCATGATCGACGTAGGAATGCAGATGACTGCCAGCCTATGGGGAGAACTGCACAGCGGGACAGGGTTATATATAAGAACTCTACCTACGCCTCGAGGAGTGATGATGATCATGACTGGCGTACCTCTCCAAGACAAGTACCTAGTCCACAGATGGATGATCAAGAGATACCTCCGGGTAAAATGCTCCCCAAGGATACGATTTCTGACTTTGAAAGATCCAGAAAGGCGATCAACTTTAAAGCCTCTACACCAATTAGTGCGTCCAGTCAATCTACCGGTAGTGGCAATATGGCTAGTGATGATACTGCCTGGGATGTGGAGAGTGTGGCTAGCACCCCTGGTGTGAAAAATAGCCGTGCTAAAAAAGTGGACTCAGGGCAGACATCCAGAGAGAATCCTACACAGCCTGATGTTAAAACTGTAAAAAGGGGACGCCCTAGGAAATCCCCTAAAGTTAAAGTTAAGGTAACCATCCCGATCAAAGACAAGATATCGCAGGCCATTGCCATAGCTAAAGGTGGTTCTCTGAACATGAAGTAAACACCTTCAGGCATAACCTTCAACGGGCCTCGCAGTTTCCTCTCAAATCTGCACCCATGTTTAATTGTGCATGGGCAACATACCTTCCACAGCAGCGAACAAATGTATCAGTTTGAGCGTTGCACATTCAATGATGATACCAAGAGGGCGAATGATGTCTTAGATACGGTAACTGGGTATCAGGCAAAGAGAGCAACTGAAGGTATGATTGACAAACCTGAATGGGATACCGAGAGAGTTCCGGTAATGAGGATGTGTTTAAATAAGAAGTATGTCCAAAATCCAGACAAGAAGAAATCTCTATGTGACACTCGTGACCTTGACCTAGTTGAGTCAACTATGGACCCTTTCTGGGGGGCAAAGGCTAAGTTTGATAGTAAATTATTCAACACATGTGACTACAAAGGAGAAAATGTACTCGGTAGACTGTTAATGGAAGTGCGTCACCTGTTCAGAGAAGCTGACATACTTGGAGCGGTGCGGGGTAGCGCGGCAAACCCAGCTAAGAATCTGGGGGAGAGTGCGTCTGCGTCTGACACCCGGGTAACACGCAGTATGTGGGCGGAGAGCAGTAGCGCGGCTCTCGAGAGCAGCGAGACCTTGGACGAGAAACAAGCCGAGTTTACAAATGGCGGTGATGCTTCAACTTTGTGCGAGGAACAGGACGGTACAACTCAGGAATCATCTATAGAAGACATCTATGACAAAGATAGCTAAGGCTGTATTGCATGATGTGTGCGCGGGCCGTCGTGTGCTGATTTGTGGTGATTCTAGAGTTTTCTACTTGCGGGAATTCCTCGGAGACGCCACGGGTGCCTCGTACACAGTCATTTGTATGCCAAATGCGAAGGTGAAGGACATTGCCGATCTGTTGTCGATACACATACTGGCGTCCAAAGTGTATGATGTCGTAGTCGTGTCTGCTGGCGTCAATAATATTGCAAATATAGTATTTGATGACAGGCGACGTCCAAATATCAAACGTAGTCTATCCCTGGTGACTACTAATATATCTGAGACAGTCGCCACGCTACTGTGTGAATATAGAAGTCTGGTAAACAGGCTTGAATCTTTAAATAGGAATGTGCGTGTGCTGATCCCTACAGTCAACGGTGTTTCTATGCCAAGAGCAAACACAGCTGATGACTATGCCATGGTGGTTATAAGCCATCCACAACAAGTCCTCTGTGAGATGACCTTCGATGCGGTGAACAGGATGATTCTAGCCTTCAATGATAACCGAGGTATGGTGACACCAAGAGTGGATCTGTGCTTCCAGGGACTGAATCACCACAACCACTGGGTCCATAAATATTATAGACTGCATGACGGAGTGAGAACTGTATACGAGGATCTACAGCGCGTTGCAGACTGCATAGCCGCCAGCGTCGACATACTATAGACTCAACTTTGTCATAATTCTGTATATTGTAGATCTATCCTCAATCAATAACTCTTAATATATCTGTCAAAGCATCTAGTATAGCTTTATACTTGACTTCATATTACCAAATAATCATTGAAACTAAGTACGATACATGTGATTTATTATCTCACTGGCTGTATGTACACTTGATCATAACTCCTATTAAGCAATCTTAAATATGGACTTAAGAGGAAGCGAGTTTTTGACCTATTTAATGTCATAGAATGACTATTATTATCTACATAAAATACGTAATACTACAATGGTTAATGAGTGGTAATGCTTGTGAATGGTATTATCCTAGATGTATACAACTACTGTTATCTATTTAAAATATGTAATACTGCAGCGGGTAATGAGTGGTCATGCCAGTGGAATAGTATTAGCCGGAATATGTAAAATGTATAGTCATAGTTAGTTAGTTTTTTACATTGACTTTATATGTCTTATTGGTATCCCGCTTCGAGCACATTGAATAATGTACCGGTAATCGTATTACAATTTTTTGGGAAAGCACTGAGTGTGCTACCGGTATATAAATGTATACTGCACTGCTATAAGTGTGTGCTATCTCTGTGGTGTGTCTTGATTGATCGATTGTTTATGTTTATATTTATGCTACTTGTAGTATTTTTTATCTTAAGTATTACTGAGGTGACCCACTCATACATGAGTTTATTTTGTAAATTCCTGATTGATGGAAACTATATCATGTTCCGATTTAATTACGATGCTAAATAGGAAATTGATCGACCAGGTCTAAATAAGTTGGTATGTAATGCTGAAAATATGTTATTGTTCGGTATGTATCTAAGGGCTGCGTTTCTAAAGAAAATTAAAGTAATTGTGCAGTCAAGCTGGTCAGTCGAGAAAACTATCCTCAAGTTTAAAGTAGAAATGTACCCAGGGTTATGTGTCCCCTTATTACTATTATTGTGATCAGTTCTCAAACTATTATAATAACTTAGATACTAGACTTTTTGTTTGTTAACTAATATTGTATTGTACGTATACTTTGTGACTCTGTTATAGAGTCGTAGTATAGAACTTTTTCACATGCTATTTGTATGATGTATTGATATATCACTGCACCTAGAGTGACACAATGAATTCTCGTGCCGCCGCTCTTTACTCAGTGCCCTGTAACCCAGGGCCTGAGCTCTTTATGTTCAACTGCACTGTCATTTATGTGATGTTTTTCTTGTATACTATGGGCATAGTGGATGCATTGTCAAGATTGGGTTGGGGTTTAGAACCTGGTGATGTCCTATCTGGATTATGGTCAACTGAGTAGATGTAAGGGTTTACGTCTCTTAAACTTTAATGCTCAGAGCCTTCGGAGCAAAATGACAAAATTGAGAAAATTAAGCCTTGATTTAGATCATATTAGTGTTTCTGAGAGTTGGCTTGATGAATTTGATCCAGACTGGACCGTTGACTTACCTGGTATGAGTATCTTTAGACATGATAGGCCCAATGCTAAGAGGAAAAGTGGGGGTGTGGCCTGCTATGTGCCAGATGTTTACGTGCCACATACTAATATAATTAGTGACCTATGTAACATGGATGGTGATCTTGAGTGTTTAACTATTGAAACTAAGTACCCTGGTCACAAATATAGGGTGACTATCACTGCGTATCGACCACCTAAACACTCAAGTGTCGCCCGCGGCTTTGCTAAATTGCTGAAAATTATCAAGAGCACGTTACTCAAAAATAGGGAAGTCTGGGTTCTAGGTGATTTAAATGTTGACAGTAAACATCGTAACAGCACGAAGGGCAGATGTATGAACCGGTTTCTGAAAAGTGCAAAATTGAAATACCTTCAAACAAAGCCTACCTATTATCACAAGTATGGTTGTTCAACCCTGGACCACTGCTATACCAACTGTCAGCATGTCAGTGCAGTGGGCTTGGTCAATGATATGTTTGGCGATCATGTGCCGGGTTATGTGGTAAAAAAACAAGCACCTGTGATTAAGACCAAAGTAAGCAAAATTGTTACCGGTAGAGTGTATAAGAATTATTCATCTGCTGCAACACGGACATATGTCAAGGATATGAATTGGCGACTTGCAGAAATGAATACAGCACTGAAGTGTGTGGACTCTATTACTAATGCTCTCTCTGAGTATTTGGACATAAATCATCCAGTGAAAACTTTTAAGGTGACTGTGTGTGGTCCTGATGGATTTACACCACAGGTTGAGCGTCTTATCAGTAGGAAGGCTCGCCTTCTCCGGAAGTCGCGCAAAGTGAGGCCTGGTCTTGATAATACCTATATTGAAACTATCCGCAATATAGATAAGCAGATCCGTCTCTTGTTGGTTAAAAACTGTAAGAATAATATCAAAGACAAACTCAATCGCTTTGGTGACGACCCAAAAAGATTTTGGGCGGAGGTAAACACTGTATGGCGAGGTCCCCGACGAGTGGTAGATATGAAGTTATGTAATGAGCACGGTGTTCTCATATCAAAAGAATTACAACCTGACTATGTAAATAATTTCTACAGTGAGATTGGTGCTAAGTTAGCATCAGCTTTCCCTGTGGGGGTTACTGTGATACAACTATCCTCAGCTGAGGTTGACTTGAATAGAGATAAGTTTAGGTTACGTAACATTACTGCTGCGCAGGCTGATAAAATAGTGTCGAAAATCAAAATCAACAAATCGTCTTGTGTGCCTAACATCAGGACGTGTGTGTTGAAAGACTCTTTCAGAGCCCGGTCTGACCTTGTTGAACACATGGTGAACGTCTCGTTCGATACAGGAGCTTTCCCGTCAGCACTGAAAAATGCGCTCGTTGTACCCCTGCCAAAGGGGGGAGACGCCACAAAGGTGACTAACTGGCGACCAGTTAGTCAGCTTAGTCTTTATTCGAAACTTATAGAGAAGGCAGCCCATGAGCAGTTAATGTCGTACTTACTTACTCACAATATTATTAATGAGGCTCAATACGGTTTCATGCCAGGTAGATGTACAAGAGATGCAGCTTTTGGACTCATTCAGGATCTGTTTAATAGTAGTAATAGAGGGGAGGTGGCGGCGGTTGTCTTCCTCGATCTGAGGAAGGCTTTTGATACCGTCGACCACCTCCTTTTACTAAATGAACTGTGTAAAATTGGCTGTAGTGATGAAAGTGTCTCTTGGTTCCGCAGCTACCTGTCTGAACGGTCTCAACGTACGGTCGTCAATGGTGTCATTTCTTCATCAAAACTGTTGATAGCTTTAATTACCTTGGAGTGCTAATTGATAGTGGTCTGACCTTTGCTCCTCATTGTAAAAGAGTGTCCAACTCTGGTAGGGCTAAATTGACCCATCTTAGACGCTTGAAAAAGTATATGGACTTTGATTTATCACTGCTGCTATATAAGCAGATGATATTACCTAGTTTTGAATACTGTGACTTTGTACTTGACAGTGGCCCTGACCTAGAAGTGAAATATCTACAAACACTACAAAATCACTGCCTGCGGTGTTGTATGGGCATACGTGACCCTAGAGCAATTTCAATTGATGATCTTCACCTAGAATGTACCATGAAACGCCTGGGTAAAAGGAGGGATTCCAATCTCCTGTGTCTGGTCTATAAATACAGTAGACGTCCCAATACATTGATTGTACCCGTCCGTGTGCTGAGAAGCAATGTGAAAATGCTTATTAGGCTGCAAAGACCGAAAGGCCAGCACTACCGGGATAGTCCTTTGTACAGGGGGGTGGAATTATGGGACAAGCTACTTCCCGAGGACCAAAGTCTGGCAACCCTAAAAGCTTTCATGATAAAGGTAAAAGGTCCTTAGTGTTCTGTGTATGGTAACACTAAATTACATAAATTACAAGAGAATGGTGCTATTTGAAATGACTAGATGTTGTATGGCTCAGTTTAGATGTTTGGTTCAGATGTGTTAACTAAACATGTATGCAAAATAAGCATAAAGTGTAACTACTTTGTTGCGCTCGTCTAATATGTGATGGTATGATGATTAATGAAAGGTGATATACGATCTGTGATTGTGTATTCATTTTTTGTAATATCAAAATGAGATCTAGTGCCTAGGCCAATTGGATCTTCCTGGACTTGAGTATTTCAGGTGTTGCGTCAAGGTTACCTAGACTGAAACCCTGCAAGGAATGATAATCTGTACCCCTGATGGAAAACCTATGACAACTAAGATAGTTGTTTGTACTAATATGTACCACTTGCTTTGCTGCCCGACTGTGTGATTTATTTCGTCTATGTTTTTTCTGTGTACTGCATCTGCAAGCGATCAGTATTTGAATACTCTGTCAAACTTATTCATTTGATCATGTATTTGTCATGTATTAATATTGGCTCTATTTGAGAGACGTAGTGTAATACTGCGGAATTTTGTCCAATAAAAACATTACCAAACTCTAACTCTAATGGATCTTGACCCTTGAATAATCATATAAAGCCAGAACTATAATGTTCATTTATCATGCCGACCATGTGTACTCGATTGATACACTCCCCTGAAGGAGACATGATGCAGTACCTGGGGGGCATCCATAAATTACATGCGCAGAATTTTTGGTAGAAATTGCCACCCCCCTCCCCCCTTGTTGCACTATTATACCTACCAGATGAGTCATTTATTTGCAGTGAGGGGACAACTTTTCGCTCCCCCCCCCCCCAAATAAAAAGAGGAAAATTGTAGAAATATGAGGGGTATAGAGGTACGTACCTCTGAATGTTTTGAAATTTTGGCTCGAGTTTGGGCCCAAAAAATGCTCTTCATTCTAGTAAAAAAGTACCCCTTGTGCGTACACAATGCGTATGCCAAAATGGCTCCAGACCCCCCCCCCCCTGTACAAATCTCTACGCATTTGGCCGGACCACCCCTCCCCCCTTGGTGCGTATGTAATTTATGGATGCCCCCCTGCGAGTCGCTGGCCGGCTATGCGTTGGTGCATCTTGACAAAATGTTTCTTTGAGGCAACATGACGAGGGTTGAATGATAGAAACAAATAGTTCATGAACGACATCGTGAAATGGGGGGGGGGGTTGCACTTAAGGGGTAGCCCCCTGGAATGTTTGTATTGAAAAAACATTGTCAATGAACTAAAGGAAAGCATTACAAATTTAAATGATATAATAAATCTTCTGCTGCTGGATTTCTCACATGATTGTAACGTCAGCATCCTAGACCCTAGTTCCAGTCTCCCCAGGCCAAATGACCTCAACCCGTCCTAAGGACCCATCCTATAGGCTAGGCCTACCCAAACCGTAAACATGGACCAGGTAGTATTTATAGCATAAGGCCAAGAGGGAATATTGTTTGTATCAGGCCAGCATAAAATCTAAATTTATCATTTTATTTTCACGGACCAAATGAGCGCCCTCTCTCTTTATTCTGTTCAGGTTATTGGAAAAAATAACAAATATATTTGTAAACAAAATTATGAAAGAGAAAACGAATGTGTCATATTCAAGGAGTGGTGATTGTTTAAGCTCTCATGAGGAGAGGGGGTTTGATTTCAGCGTGATCAGAACTGTGAGGCAGGACATAAGCACTGGCGAAATTGCTGAATCTCTGTATATTTAGAGCAGTGATTCTATGTAAAATTAATAGTGATTCTCCCTAAAATTCACGGTAATGCTACAAAAATTGATGGTGATTCTACATACAATTAACGGTGACCGTCAAAAGGTGAAAGTTATGTGGATAAAGTTGTCAGTGAATCACTGTTATTTTTATGACATTTTTCTTACAGTGCCACTAACACCAGGACCTTACACCCATCCCCTGCCGTGTTGATTCACGGCCTCATTACAGAAGGGGATTTCCTGATCCGCTTAACCCTTTAAGGCCCGCACAGTGCATTAATGCCCTTGCTTGTCATGATTCTTAAATGCAGCCCTGGCGAGTATCAAATACCTGTCAGGGCTGCATTCAAGCATCAGGTGTACCGATCACATGGGATTGAAATAATTTATAGTATAGAGGGTCGGCATGATGCATGCATGCGACCTGATGCATCACGCTGACCTTTAGAGCATTTAACGCACTATGCAGCCTATAGCTGTTTAACCATTGTGGTCCGGCGGATTTTCTGTTCCCCTTTTTCTGTGTTTAATTTTGCATAAGACATACCTGATAGTTTAGTCCTCCAGGGGGGTCGGTAAACCATGCGCTCCTAAGGGAACGTTCACAAATGATGTCACATGCTGAGGGAATTTCCCTCAATTCAAAGTAAAAGTATATCTCTGCTATCTCTAACAACCAGCTGCTATGCATATGGCAAGTAATTGCTCATTGTCACACAGTGCAGAAAGTGACTAGTACCGCTCCTCAATGTTTATGCGCTAGGAAACTCGGTGAGGGATATTTAAAGGCTACTCAGGTTTTAATATCTACATTTATGAATGATTAGGGGGTAAAATAAGTGGCGTCATTTGTGAATGTTTCCTCCCCCTTCCCCCTCCCCACCCGAATGTCTCCAATTACCTTAATTATATTTAATTCGTTAAGTGTCAGTATGGATAGCCAAGTGCAACGCGGAACATTATACCGTAATATACGTGTATTAACTTGAATATTCCTATAGCCATGGCATATTATTATCGGAGCGTACTATAATGATGGTTATTCCTAAACATAGGTTTATGAATATAATTATCTCTCCCTACACGTTTCCCCTGGCTGCATATACATGTATATCCTGGATTTGAGATATAACTCTGTGAGAACTTAAACCACTGACATTTGACAATAAATGAAAAACGAGATTTAAAAAAAGGTAGGGTGTGAGCGTCCGGGCTTGTGGTTTAGTCCTACATGGACAGCATAGTTGCCAGCACATAGCACTTTAATGTCATGATGCACTGCCCTTTGTCGTCATGATGCATTCACACAGCCCCTGGTAAGTCTACTAGGCAGGATTGTATCATGCGAGTTGTATCATGAGATCGTATCAACACCGCAGGGTTTGTCATGATGCATCCATGCACCATGACTATAAAGGTATTTATTTAATGTACTTTGCGGTCTTTAAAGGGTTAATAGTGGTAGCTGTCTATGTGTGTGTTGGGGGGGGGGGGGGCTGGTGTTCAGATATATGGGTGCGGCATCTGAGGGGATTCCCCTCCTCACAAGCCACACCAGCTTGGACCCCCCCCCCACCCACACACCCACACACCAACTTGTGTTTCCCCTTTTTAACTCATGTTCTTCTTTTCTTTTTATTTTAATTTCGACCTCTACAATTAACGGTTACTCTGATTTGTTAGGTTATTTTTCATTTCATTCATATTTCTGGTCAGTGTATGAAGGTTGGAATGCAGTAATTAGCAGTAGGTTATGTATGCAATTTATAGTCATTATGCGTCTAGATAGGTCATAAATGCACACAACTTAACAATCTATAGACATGCACTGTATGAAATTTAAAGGCATTTAATTCCATCTCAAAGTGGTGAACGATACACAGAGCATCTATTAACAACAATAAAATGAGAGACCTTTATCGTTAGATCATATCTATTTTCAAATACAGGTTTTGATCAGACTGGCTATACCGATATCCCAGCGATGTAGAGGGGAACGTTTACAAAGGACGTCACCATGCAGGTATGTAGGGGGGGGGGGGGTCATTTGACCATATCCTTAACGGGACTTTACGCTGCGTGTATAGGGACATTTCAACAACAAAGGTAGCGACAAAGGGATCCTGGAAAATCCGGGTGAAAATATGCCAATTTTGCTGACGTCAATTGTGAACGTTCCCCGGCTAGGTGTATGGGTGCCTGGGACTGTATAGAATGTGTGTGGGCAGGGTGACGGAAGCAGCTTGACTTTAGCCCCGGGGGGGGGGGGGGGGAACCACAACCAATGCAGAGCTCTCATATCAAGGGCCTATCTATGTCTACCATTTCTAGGTAAAAGATTGCTTTTTTAGTATAAAAGTAAAAATAATTGTATTTTTTACCCCACCCCTCCACACACTTAAACGTGAAGCACACGTTCTCCCGTGTTATTTAACACTCTGGCCTCATGAATTGATAGGAAAGCAAAAACATGTTTCAGGTAACATGTTAAATCTATGGTAGGTAGGTCCAATCAACACTTTTACTCAACTTAAATAACCCGGAATAATCCAAGAATCATAAAATTGACTGTAAGAGAGTCTCGGATCTTATTTCCTAAATTGGATAACTGTATCTAGGGTGGACCCAGTTTTTCTAGGAATTATGGGGTAAGAGGACGTGAAAAGTTACGTCACTACAAAGGAGACGGTGGAGGAGGGGGGGGGGGCTTTTGGTCTGGCAAATAAACACTGTTTAAAATAGTGACAACGAGGTGGGTAAGTCCTGAAAATATTCACAAAAGGGACATAATTGTTGAACGTTCCCTAACCACAAACACACAATTGTTGTGGCCTGGATTACAAGTTATATTTAACTCCCCTTGAGGTTCCAGGTGGTCCATCATTCATGCACCCTGGGGTCCCAAACCAGTGCTGGGTATTCCCCAAGGGGAACACACCGTGAGATAGCCTGGGAAAAAAGGTAGAACAAGCCACACATACTCAATGGGCCTGGCTTGGCAGCCGTGCCAATCAGTTTCAACTAGGCGCTATACCTCCGATAATTTAAAACTGTTAATTAATGGCAATTTAGTTTGTTTTTGTTTTTAGATTTTAAGTGTATTTTATTTGATAAGGTCATCTTCGAAAAATACACATACATCATTAAGATTGGGCCGGATATACAAGCAAATCTGTATTCATTTTATACATGGCACTGTCATAAAATTGTACTGGGAATTCATAATTGAATTCATATCTAATGTGTTTGGACATTCAATGTTGAACATAAATAGGTACTTTATTATTGCAGAAGGTGTAATGACAGGATTTTGATGATTGACAAATAATTATGTTTTTCAGATTTTAATTCTTTATGATATTACCAAGAGAGCTCACAGTTAACTTAAAACATTGACGTTTTGAACAAATTATATTTTTATGGTTGTTATCAAAACTTGTAATAACGCCACCGATATCTTTATGGATATAGGTGAAATAATTGAAAGTCGTTTTTAATTGCCCCTTTTAGTTTACGTGTACTGGGCCACATGCTATTGTGTGAAATGGAATTGTGATGCAGAAATATCTATTTTTGTTTTCATCCACACCTAGTAAATGTATGTTATGTTTGCCGACAATTTTAGCTATCATGTAAAATATGTTTTCTGTTGAAAATCCATGACCACAGAACAAGAACTAACCAAAACACTACCCCAATGTTTATATTTAACTACAGTGGATATCCCTCATATTCATTTCCTAGCCCATCTTAAAAGGGTCTTTATCTCCTCTTTTCTATCTCTCTTTTGTTTGTCTGGTGCCCATATGCCCGGACAAAGACACATGTATATATCTGTAAAATTGATGTCTAATGTGACTTTCTCGCCATGAATATGACCTTAGCTGTCGAAATGGAGTTAAACAACCATTACTCAATCACTCACTTTTCATTGTTTATCGGGCGGACCCGTGTCTATCTTCAGTCTATCTACAATGTGGGGTAAAGGCTTGGAACAATTTGTTCCAACTTCCGCACCAAGCAATAAGTTTTAAGCATTTTTTAAGCTTGAGAACTGTATTTTTTTAGTGGACTTTCCACTACCAGCACCACATGTAAGTTAATGTCAAGCTAATACAAAGTAAGAAAACACATAACTCACACATTTTTAAACATTATGTTTTATAACACTGTAATTGGCAACACCAATGATAAACAATATCTGGTATTTCATTCCCTCCCACAATATTCTATTCTAGTATAAGCCATTTCTTGGTTATTCAATAAAGGCACTCACTCTCAAAATGATAAAATATAGCATATATATGTTTAACCTTTTAATGGTGACCTAAAGCAATATCTGTTTCATGAGGCACCAATGCAGCATGTACCATGACCGCAAAGGGCATAGCATGGTGAAGTGCTATGCTGCCCTTAAAGGGTTATTAGGCGTTTTTGTGGCCCCCTGGCAATCTAAAAGTCGTGCAGTAAGAGCTGACCAATCAGATCCTTCAGCACAGACTTAAGCTGACCAATCACAGCCAAGCAAGAGATAACCAATCACAGTCCATGAAACAAGGCTAACTCAAATGGTTTCTGCTATTAAGCGAGCTGTTAGATTTGCTACCATAAAAAATATTTTGGTCATTTTTCACAAGGACCGCCATCTGCCTCACCCTGTATTTACCGTTTGATATCTTCAAACTATAATATTATCATTCATAAAGTTATAATTAAAAGAGAAATAAATTGTGTAAAGTATTCACTAAATTAGCCTGATCAATAAAGTTATCATTTATCCTAAGCTTGATACATGAAATTATGACAAGTTTTAAAACATTTTGTTGACATTTTTTTTTTGTCAAGATAAATCATATATTATAAGCACTTTTTAAAAATTGTATCTAATGAACCACCAAATTCAGCTACCGTAAAACCTTGCGTACAAGCCGCGGCTTCTACGCGAGTCAGACTCAGCTTTATTTTGATACCAAACTTGCCTATATAGGGTGCGGCCTATACGAGAGTTTTTGTTACTATAGTACAGTATTAAAGTCACCATAATCAGATCGTTAGTATGGCTTACAGGATTGGCGCAAAGTCGGGGTACGGCTTATACGCGAGTTAGTAAATGACAAGCTTCGCCAAATTAAAATTCCTTAGAGTCATGATGTCCCTATCTGTTAATAACACATTTTGCCTTCTTTGAAATTATTAGTCGTCATGATGCATCATCACATCCCTGGAACTGCTGCATTGTTGCATCATGTTGACCCCTGAAGAGTGTAGAAGTGCAGTATATGAATGCAGCACTGGGTTAAAACTCACCAGTGATGCATTCATGCATCATGCCAACATAAGGGCATAGTGAACTATGCTGCCTTCAAAGGATTAACTCAGATGGGTGGAGGAGACAGAGCGCATGCTGAGACATAACTATATACTTCAGTCCAATGCTCATGAGGCTGATCTACCTAAATCATATGCCATTTGATCTCACTCTCCCTTCACTGTCTAGCAGTGATTAAAGAAGTAGCTCATTCCCTATACAATTCAAATGCATTATTCCACAAGCTATATCCAAGGCTAAGAGGCCAAGTAAGAGAATATTCACCTAAATAATAACAGTAACACTTCATTTCATCACGATTCATTTTCCATCTGATGGCAACTAGTAATCAGCAATATTTAATAGAGAACTTGGTTCCACATCCCATTGAGTACATCAATAATAATCATAAGGCAAAGGTATGGGTGACACTGTTTTTTTCTCTCTGTATACCTAGGGACTGCCATTAGGATTTTGGACAATATACCACTCAGGAGTTATCCATAGAAGATGAAGAAGAGACAGGATTATCTACAAGATTATTGTCTTGCTTTGTAATGTCTCCACTACTTCCACACTTTTCTTTTACAATAAGTTGTCCAGTAAACTCGTTCAGTACAGTTTCACTTGAGTCTGTCGGATTAGATGCAGTGTCTATAACATTTGGACAAGGCAGGAGAGACACTGTACACTCATCACGTTTTGACTGTTCAATACTGTCAGCTTTCAATTCAAATTTTGTGTTTGGTTTGTCATTTTGTTCATCAGACATGGCTGAATTAGATGATGTCCAGATATTCTTTTGTGAGGATGAAGCAAGCATCATTCCAATTTCATCAATTTTTCGTCGTTTTTTCCCATGACCTGCAGTTGCTTCCTCAGTTTCACTTATCACCAAGCGAGGAAAGATATCTGGGGGTACGGGAATGTTGGGTAGCACAGAAGATACAGCTTTCTTCTCGGGATCGGAAGATTGTTGCTTAACCAGGCAGTTTACTACCCTAAGCTTGTCAAGAGTGGGGGATGCAATACTGTCAGTGCTATCCTCTTTGGTAACCTCAACCGGAGATTTAGGAGCTGAAAACTCCTTTGGAACTTCATTGGTGACTTTGCATCTTTCATGCTGCTGCAGTTTATTTTCGTTCAGTTCTTCAACTTTTTCAGTGAGACATGCTTTATTGATAATAGCAGTCATAACCTCATCCACTGATTGAGCTTTGGAAGTAAGATTACTTTTACACTCCAATTCACCTGCGCTTACAATTACAGAAGCCACAGAGTGCATACTGGTGTCTTTAGTACACTCTTCTGAAGGCTTTGCATCATTTGTAATGATAGTTTGTGAGTGTTGCTCTTTGTTCCCTCGGTGTGGTACCACAATTTGAGGCATATCAGGATTTTTTGGGTGCGTAGCTTCTGGGGAATCAGAATGAATTCCTTTGTGATGCAGCCCAGAAAAAGTATGTGGCAGTTCACTGTTTGATGGGATTGCCTTTCCATCATTGATTTCAGTTTCTTTATGCTGTACTCCAGGAAGATTTCGAAGTGACAACCCAGAATGGTTTCTCAATTGTTCAATATTCTTCTGATGCATGACAGCTTCATAGTTTGACATGAGAGCAGGGGCATCTTTCTTCGGGAGATACACTGTCCCACTAACCTTAACCTTCCTTGCTTGTGGATCAGGGGAGGTTTGGGATGAAGTTTGCTCAACCCTCAGGGTAATTGGTTCACCGGTTCGTTGTAAGTGGTTCACCATTGAAGTCAAAGAGGATATTGGAGCAGGTGGGCCATGATGTCTATTAGCACCATCATCCCCAATACTCCTACCAACTCGCAGGTGAGATAATTGAGGAAATGCTCGCTGAGAATCTGTTGGTGGTGAATGACGTATTTTATGCGTTCCCGTGTTATCACTTGGCATCACAGAACTGGTGATGACTGTGGAAGGTCCTACAGGAGATTTCTGCTGCAGGCAGTGCTCAGAATCAGCAAGAGTCTGGGTATCAAGCTTTTCAGACTTAACACTAGGTTGGTCTTTGACTGCTTGAGTATGGTCAACAGGGGAACCATGGGTCTGCATGATATGGCCTACAGGCTTGGAGCCCTGGACTAGATTAATCTGTCCAGCAAGAGCCAGCTTGACCTGCCTTTCATACTTGATACCATGGAGAGGGCCGATGCCCTTGGTTGGCAAGCACACTGAAGTAGTCCTTAGGCTAATGGGCTCTGAAGGATGTTGCACTGCTGAATGAGCACCAACGAACAGGGGACTTCTACCATGATGCTGCACAGTCGGTGATGATATTGACACGTTGGCTGGTGATATAGATGGGATGTCTAGCGATTTAAGTCGTACAATTCTGCAGCGTTTCAGATTCGCTTTCATGGCGACGGGCTCTTCCACATTTTCCACCTTTTCTACTTTTGGGATTCTAATTGTAGGAGACGCGTGGCTGAAGCTGGCTTCTTGACCGCTGACAGATGGCTGAAATGAAGAAAGTGATTAGCCAATGAATATTTTTACCCTTTCTTTATATCCTTTATACAAAGAGCTATGCCACTATTAAATGAGCAAAATGGTATGATTGCAGCTGCCCATTTGAAAACAAAAATTATGTGTGACTAATCAGACTACCCATTGCAATCTAAAATTAATTTAGAATTTCCTCTTGACGCAGTACTTTAAGTCTAATGTATAAGCATTCTAGGATTGCTGAAAATCTTATTGTTCCAAACAGGGTACTCAGAACTAATGCATTGTTGAAGTTCAAACTACAATGCCCAAAGGGTGAACTATACAGAAGAAGTCCTCTGTATCGGGGCTCACTGATATGGAATAATCTGAATGCTTTATACAAAATATGGCAACAATTGTCTTATTTATGTCTAAAATCTGAGGTTAAATGGACGTTCAAATATTGTTCTCTTGAAACAAAGGCGTACTTGAATATAAAGGAGCTTTTGTTAGTGCGTGGTGATAATTAGTCAGAGACAAAAACCTGAACAAATTTACGTGATTACTTGAATCGCAGATTGTATATATTATTGTGAACGTGAAATTATTTTTTTCATATGATGCTGATAGAGATTTATTGTATTTTGGAAAATATAATAATAATTATGTAAATAATATTGAAAGGCGCAACTTGTTGTGTATATTCTGTGTCAATAAACTTCTTCAAAACTCAAAAACTCAAAACTTGATTCTTACAAAAACCTATGCCTATTATATTGCCCCCCCCCCCTCATCAGCCACAAGACCAAGACACTGAAGCCATAGAAAAGTAAGACTACTATTAGGGATCCAGAGCAAAGTATCTCTATCTATCAAAGTGAATAAAAAGAATGAAGGTAAGGAGCCTTTATTGTGTCTTCCTGAGCTGGAGCAAGTTATAATATTATTTTTAAGAATCTGATGCCTGAATACCTGTATGAATATTATTGTAGATAATGTGCCTCAACTCACCTTGGTTTCCTTTGAAACACTGTTATACGTCTCGTGGTTGGCATTTTTGATGGTCGTGTCAGCGCCATGATGCATGAGTAGTGTCATGATGTTCTTGTAGTTGCGCTCACTAGCCGTGTGAAGTGCTGTGTTACCTGCAAAGCTCTGAATGTTCACCTGGAAGAATGTAACATACTTTTGTAATAAGATCCTTAGAGTACAATATATACATGGTAAAACTCACTCTCATCGTAGGGGATATTGGGCAATATAGGGGAACTCCTGAAAATAGGGGATACATACAGGAATTAAAGGGCTGCTGTAAGGCCTGCAAAATTTGTCCCTATGATAAGGCCACTTAAAAAAAGGTTTCTCATCACTACATTTGTCATAGAACTCAGGTTTTGAGAAAATACATTTTTTAGATTCTTTTCTTTTACAATTTGGTGACAGATTATTGGAAAATATAGGTTGTTACAGCATAACTATTACTAGGACAAAATGTGTACAAAACCACTAGAAAGAGTCCTACTATCAGCTGTGAACCAGGAACAATTTGCCATGGAGTATTGTGGCATTTGCTCTAATTTTGTTTGGGAATATCATGTACTCGCTGAAGTCTAGGTTACCATATTTATCATAGTAAAAAGCATAGAACATTGGATTTCTTACAACTATCAAATTTACATAAATTAGGGACTTCTGCTCCAAACTGGCTTTAATCCATGCCAGAACTGACGCATATAGCCTTTTCATATGAGTAGTATAGTATGTATCGGAACGGGACTATAGTTAAGTACTGTTTATTACTCAATCGACATGCAGCCAATCAGAGGCCTCCATTTGGTCACGTGACCCGTTGCCATGGTAACGTGACCTACTTAGGGCTCTCAGCCAATCAGAAGCCAGCATTCTGGGTGACCTACTGACCTACTTAGAAGCTCTCAGCCAATGAGAGGCTGGCATTCTGGTAACTATGGTAACGTGACCTACTTACGTCACGTGACCTACTTAGGCTCAGCCAATCAGAAGCCGGCATTCTGGTAACTAGGGTAACGTGACCTACTTAGGGTTTGTTTATAAACAACACCACGTGGCTCTCTTGTTTGTAAACAACACCACGTGACACGTGACTGTTTGTAAACAAACAACGTATATATAGAAAAAAACACAACAAGTTCCATCTTATGTTAAAATTATATTTTCGAATAAAAAAGCACATCTGTAACAGCGTCTATGTGTAACTACGCGCGTTCTCATTCAAACACTATAACACTATCATACCGTAGCAGCAGCAGGTAGGACCGGAAGAAAAGCAAGCGCACGAGCAGAAGCGACGACACCATTTGCACCATCCGGCCGTCGCGTTGGTAGCCCTACTACCCGTCGCGCGTTCCACTGGAGCGGCTTTAAGAGTGACAAATGACGATTCTTTGTCGACGCGACTGCTAACATCAGCATCGGCAGCAGCATCGGCAGCATCGGCAGCAGCATCGGCAGCAGCGGCAGCAGCCTCGGCAGCAGCGGTAGCAGCAGTAGCAGCAGCGGCAGCAGCAGTAGCGTGAGCATTAGCAACAACAGCAGCAGCGACAGTAGCAAGGGCGGCAGAGCGGGCACTAGTAGCGTTATCAGCGGCGTCATCGGCAGCCGCAACAGCATCAGCAGCAGCAGCGTCGGCATCGGTGGCATGAGTAGCTGCATCGGCGGCAGCAACAGCAGCAGTCACAGCCGCAGCGGCAACAACAACAACGTCATCACGACCCGCGTCACTAACAGCCGCAGTAAATGCAGCAGTAGCACGCTGAGCAGCACTAGCAGCAGCAGTAGCAGAGGCTACAGCATCAGCTTCACATTCGCGCGCCGCTTCGTCATTCCGCTTCATGTCACGGTAGCAACTTTCCATCACGAGGATCTGCAAATTGAGGCGCGGTGCTGGTGGTGGTAGTAGTAGTAGTAGTAGTAGTAGTAGTAGTAGCGTGAACGATGATGACGATGCTGAATGTGGTTTCACTCCCCTTATATACCCTTACGCCCCGCCTTTTTTCAAGCCACCGGCCAGCTGCCCCTTCACGGCAGGTCTTTAGATCAGCCTTAAGTCGCTTACTACGTGGCTCATCATCCCTCTAATCGCATTTTCCAGCCGCCGGCCGGCTGTCTGCTGATGACAGGCGAGGGTGATTTGTTTTTTTCTTTAGATATAAGCCGCTTACCACACGCGCACCCTCTAGTCACAGACAGAGTGACAGAAAGGGAGGGGGTCGCTTTGTTCACGCTACCTGTAGTTGTTTTTCTATACACACGCTGAGCCCATGACCCGTTAATCCTTTATACAGGTAACACGCGTTCAACTAATTACCCTATTGTATGACAGTCGGTACACGGATTTAATTTTAAACCGCCTTCCCATCTGGGATCCATGTCTGGCGGGGTGGAAGGATCCAGCTGAAAAGTGTGATTAGGGCTTTTGTTTCTCTTATGATAGCAGCAGGTCAGCATGCGACAGCTGAAAATGTCAGACTCGCCGCTCCTATAAAAGACTGAGATGCGTCTCTCTTTCCACACACCCTTCTACCATCGCCGCCGACACCGCCACCGCCGGCCAGCCGACCGCCGCCACCGCCTGCAGTCACCGCCATCACGCCAGCAGGGAATTTCGAGCTGAGTCTGCTTATTGCTTATTTTTTTTCTTTGAGCTTTTTGTTTTCTTAAATTTTTATTTTCACTCAGTCTTTTTTGTTTCGGAGGAAAGAAATATGGCGCTGCAGAGGGCGCGAGTTTCTAAAAGACGGTCGCGCGAACAAAGTGCTCTCCTCAACTGCCCGGCTATTTTTTTATCTCAAAGGAGAGAGCGTCACGTAGTTGAGGTTCACGCTTCTCTTGAGGCGTACCGAATTCTCGAGAAATGCAAAGCTGAGCGCCATCGTCGTTATACAAGAGCGGAAAAGGAAAACGTAGCGACATGGCCGAGAGCCGTCTTCTCAGAACAGCATTTACTCTACTATTGCATAACAGCTGCTCTCAGCGCCCCCACTCGTTGGGCGTTTCATGAAAAGAAAGAGCGCCGCTACTCTCCTCACCCTGCCTCCTCTTATAAAGTGAGAATAAGTGCTATGAAACGATTCGACAAGCCGATCGGTTTCTTGGGAGCGACTGCAGCTCCCACTCGGTGGGCGCGCGTTGTGGCCGACGTGAACACGGTCTCTAAACGTTTCGACGTCGTCACTTGTTATCCCGCATATTGCAACGCAGCCGAATTGAAGAAGATAGGGACGCACTATTTTAAACCATACGCTCCAATATGTATTTGTCACCGCCGCGCTCACACGCCTTATTGCTTTTTCGAGACGATCGTGTCACAACACAGAAATAGAAAAAAAAACGGCAAAGCGACGAGCTTTGCCTAAATGATCAAAAAAAAAAAAAAAAAAAAAAAAAAAATTAATCTCCTCCTCCTCCTCCTCCTCCTCCTCCTCCTCCTCTTCTTCTTTTTAAAAAAAAAAATAAATATTTGTATCAGACTCCTCTGGAGTCTGATACAAACATTTATGACTATTGAGTGAAAATAGAATTTTATCGCAAAAAAAAGTCACTTCTGCCGCCGCTACTGTGACACCGGCCGGTATCAATAAAAAGGTCGGCTGACTTTTCTCCACAACCATTCACTACCGACCGTTCGAGTGAGAAACACAGCAGACAGTCAGACACACAACCGCTCTCTGACGCGTCCTGAAAAAAAAAACAAAAAAAAATGTCCAGTAGTAAAAGCAAACTCTTCACAGAAATTCATTTCGACGCTCGACTACAAGGACCCTTTAGTTGTATCATTAGCGGTCCGTCGGGTTGTGGAAAATCGCGCTTGGTGGATCAATTTCTGAGCGACGTGAACAATTTGGTCACGCCGCCGGTGGAAAAGACTTTTTACCATTACGGCGAGTGGCAACCTCTGTTTGAAAAAATGCAAAATCAGTACGGTGTGGAATTCAGAGAAGGTCTTCCTAGCAAAGAGTCTATAGCGGGAGACGTGGAAGTAGCAGAAGACGCTTTACGACCCCACACTCTACTGATATTGGACGATCTGATGAGCAGTTCCAATCAGCAAGTGGTAGCCGACATCTTTACTAAATACTCGCATCACTGGAACGTGAGCGTCATATACATCACTCAGAACCTATTCCAGAAATCACCCGACTTTCGAACTATGAGTCTGAACGCTCACTACATGATCGTTTTCAAGAACCCGCGCGACATGGGGCAAATAGCTAGTCTGTCTCGCCAGGTGTTTCCGTCCAACGCGGCGGCCCTCTCTAGTATATTTACCCATGAACTCAAGCGACCTCACTCATACCTCCTTCTGGACTTCAAGCAGTCAACACCTGACGATCTGAGAATACGCTCCTCTTTGACGTCCATACACTCTCAGCTAGTGTTCGTACCGCTAGACAAAAAAAAGAACAAGAGAAAGCAGTAGCAAAAAAAATGTCTTCTCATCTACTCGAAAGACACTTTGGTACTCTCAAGCACTTAGCTAAGTGCTCGCCAAAGGACTGCTCGCATCTAATAGACTCTGGAAGCGACGATCTGATCGCAGCATTAAGTGAGATCTGTCACAATTTACTGGTAGGGAACATCCCGCTCAGCGACAAACAACTGGACAAGCTTCGAGAATCGGCTGACGTGTTGAGGGAGGTCGGCAAAAAATCTACGCCCATCAAAAAAAAGAGACGCGTCTTGGTACAAGAGGGAGGTTTCCTCATTCCGGCTCTCATAGGGATGGCCTTACCGCTTATAAAGAGCATTCTCCGTATATGAGACACCTCATTCGACACCTACTCGCCGACAGCACCACCACCACCACCACCACCACCACTACCGCCACCACCAGCGTCATTGCCACCGTCGTCCCCATGACGGACTCAGAGCAGCAACAACACTACAAACGTTTAGCGCTCGTGGATCCTGAGACGCTCTACAAATCATCACGAGCAGGTCTACTTCATCATGTGCCCGCTGCTGCTGCTACTACTAGCGCTGCTACTACTGCAGTCGCTGCTGCTAGTACTTCTACTGCTCCAAACCTTCCTCCTCTTCCTGATGAGCGCACTGAAAAGAACGAGAGTTCCGCTCCTGCCACCGCCGCCCGCCTACCTGCCGACATGGCCTATTACCACAAGCAGGCAGAACAGTCCCTTCATCCCGACGCGGCCTTGCACCAGGTGCTACAGTTTATCTACAGGGACTTGGATTTAGTGTTGAACGACCCCACTTTGGAATCGCGCGAGAAAATGTTGAAATACCGAAGGTTGTTGAATAGATTGCAATTTTTTCTCGCGAATCCCCACAACAGCAACATCTCTTCGTCCTACTCTTCTTCGCCCCCGGCTCACCTCCGTCAGTCTGCTGAAGAGGCCAGCGCGTCCCTACTCGAGCGGTTGGTGAACCAAGTTCCCAAGAGGAATCGCACTCGGACCGTGGCGCTGTACAAACAATTGGAGAAATCCGGTGTGATCAAGTGGAACGAGGACGGTGCGGTGCGCGAGATGTCGAGTCGGAGAATACCACCTGAGCGTCGCATCAACATAGTGGACTTACTGAACGACGCCGCCAGGTTCAGGAAGACGGCGCCCAGACCGGCGGGCTACTCGCCGTTCACGAAAGCGCTGCGCGAAGCAGTTCCCACAGACTCCTTGATCGGAAACCATCTGTATAAAGCGAGCGGACCTGGCCAAAGTTTGGACACACGGCTTGCTGACAGAGGTCGGAAACGACCGAGCTTCGACTCGGAAGAAGGAGAAGCAGCAGCAGCAGCAGCAGTAGCAGCAGCAGACTCTTCTCTCCAGGTGGTGGACGATCAATCCTCTGAAGACGAGGAGGACGACCGTGAACTTTTCCAAACTCCGACTTCCTATAGGAGCGTGCCGCGTAAGAAAAGGAAAGGGCGCAACCGCCTAGCGGCGAGCTCGTCGTTCACGCCCTCAACAAGCCCACCATGGGCAAACCAGTGAAGAGACTGACCAAGAAGGAAAAAGAAAAGAAGCGCGTAGTAGCTAGATATACCGACGTCAAAGCGCCCTCCAGTTTCACTAGCGTGACTAAACTCCAGAAACATCATTTTCGCCACCTGAACCCGGCCGTCATCCGAGATGCTTTAGTGTCGCTG
Organism: Harmothoe impar; assembly: GCA_947462335.1. Taxonomy (NCBI): domain Eukaryota; kingdom Metazoa; phylum Annelida; class Polychaeta; order Phyllodocida; family Polynoidae; genus Harmothoe; species Harmothoe impar. The sequence goes on along the minus strand of OX381717.1, from coordinate 42,694,181 downwards.
GACGCCTACACTAAACATAAACCCATTCGGAGAAAATTCGCAAGGAACAAGACTATAACCGGCGCAATCGATCAGCAGTGGCAGATAGATCTGATGGACATGCAAGCTTTGGCGTCTCACAACGACCGCTTCCGGTACGTGGTGACGGCGATCGACGTTTTCTCTAGGTACGCGTGGGCCGTTCCCATTAAATCCAAGAGCGGCGCTGATGTCACCGAGGCCTTCCGAGAGATGACAGGCACTGGCGAGAGACGACCGCGCACTGTTCAGACAGACAAGGGGAAAGAGTTTTTGAACAAGATCTTTCAAGATCACTTGAAGAGCGAGGGCATAGAGTTCTTCACTGGCGAGAACGACGACATCAAAGCTAGTCTAGTGGAGCGCTTGAACCGCAGTCTGAAGGAGAAGCTGTGGCGTTATTTCACACACAAGCGCACGTATCGCTACGTAGACGTACTGCACCATGTAGTGTCTTCTTACAATCGCACTCACCACAAGACGTTGAAAATGGCGCCGGCTCAAGTCAGCTCAGAAAACAGCGAAACAGTTTTCTACCGACAAGATCTCCCAACTAACAAACAAATCGACGAAATATGGAAAAAGAAGAAAAAAACAAAGACGTCCGCCGTCGACGTCATCGCTCCGGGTGACAGAGTGAGGATGTTGAGAACTAAAGGCGCCTTCGACAAAGGGTACGAGGGAAACTGGCGCGAGGAAGTGGTCGACGTTGCTAAGACGTTGGGAAGCAGAGGGTTCGAGCTGAAAGACGACAAGGGCGAGGAGATAAAAGGCGTCTTCTACCCGGAAGAGGTTCAGAAGGTGTACAAGAGTCGTTACGACAACAACTACCTGATAGACGAGGTGTTGCGCCGCAAGACCGTCGACGGTAAAGAGTTAGCTTTCGTACGTTGGTTAGGTTACGACGACAAGTTCAACGAGTGGATCCCCGTCAAAAAAATAACGTAGAAAAAAAAAAAAAAAAAAAAAATGAACATCACTCTACCTAGCAACAGCTCTATGGAGTATTATCCTGACAACAGCTTGACGTCTTTCCGAACTCACTTCGACTCGCCGCTCCTTCTGCCCGAAGCGTACGAAGCGGCTCTGACTGAGATCATCCTCCCTACAGAATGGACTAACGTGCACGACGACGACTTGATCATCGTTGTTCCTCTGCGCACCAAAGGTTCGCTAGAGGAGGCGATCCAGGTTTTAAAAGAAACTAAATTCTCCGAAGGAAAAAAACCACAGGTAGACTGGAAGAGAATGAAAAACGCGAACGGTCTGAGCAAGCTAACGTTCAGCTCAAAATTCCCGCTGAGCTGGAAGGAAGCGAGCTATGTAACGGTGGAAGAGATATCAGACACGTCGGAAGAGCAGCAATTGAAACCGGAAACAAAAAGGTTCAAGAGAGAGGTCGACTTGAGACAGACGAATGCCGTATACAAGCAGTTCTTGTCCCCGGCGGTGAAGAAGAAGACGATCAGCCATCAAGCAAGACAGATGATCGAAAAGATGGAGAAGGACATGGGAGTGCGCAGTTTCATGCCAAACATATTCGAGATACCTCCTATTTTCACCGGAAGCAACCACACCCTAATCGAGCGCTTGAGTGAGACGTTGCGAGATGACAGACTAGAGGGCGACAGCTTCTTGCTCAAACCGATGCGGATCTTATCGTACGACGCCAAGACGAAACGCGTCACCATCAAACCGCCGAGACACTGTGCTGTCCTGCTGAGTCAGCATCTCGCATGCGTTCTAGGCTTCGGAGAGAAGACGTGTTTCGCGTCGCCGACTACCGGCGCCTACTCGATGGATGTTTACGGGGACGTGCACTCTGTGTACATATACACCGACATGATCCAGGAGAGACGTGTGAGCGACATGCAAGTGCCGCTGTTGCGCTGCGTGGCGGTGGACAGAGGCGGAAAGCGTCGAGGTGGCGTGCAAGCTATCAGTTTTCCCCATTTGGATTATTTCCCCTTGAAATCCAAGAGGTTTACCGAGGTCGGCATCTATTTAAGAGACCGATCCGGTCATTCCATCCCATTCGGTAGAGGCGAGGTGACCGTGACACTTCATCTGAGACCTATTGAGCGCTGAAAGAGAGAAAAATGATGCGTCAACGCGTTCCGTACTTTCCACCCAGGCGCACCGTCGGCAGAGGGTACAGCGATTACTACAACGCGCAGCTGGGCAACGGCGTCAACGTGTACAGCGGGCGCTCTTTCCAGAGCGGGCACGGTTTAGGCGGCGCTCTGTTAGGTCTGATGCGCTCGGCTACCCCGCTATTGAAGTCGGTGGGAAAAACGCTGCTCCGCGCCGGTGTGGGCGTAGCTAAAGATGTGCTGGCGGGTCGGACTTTAAAGAGCAGCGTGAAAGACCGAGGCGCAGGCGCTCTGAAGAGACTGGCGAGTACGGCGTTCTCGGGAGGAAAGACGCCTGTCGCGTCTAAGAAAGGGTCGAAACGTCGCCGGCATTCTCCTCAGACGGGCGGTGGCTCTTGCAAGAGACGTAGAGGGGATGTATTCGACCGGTAAGCGCCTAGGCGTTCAGGTATAAATAAAAAGACTGGAGGCGGCCGGCGTCAGTCTGTCGGCCGCATGAAGAGAGAACACAATGGCTTACGTACACGAGAGCAGTAACGAGTGCGCGCTCTCTGAGCTCGACCTGCACACCGTAGCGCCGACTCAGACTACTATCTTAAAGTCGTCTTTCCTGGGGATAGAAACAAAAAACTCTTTAGAGGATGGAGGTAACATAAATTTCACCATCAACAAGTCGCAAGAGTACACAGACCTGAACGAGAATTACCTTCATCTGGAATGTCAAGTGCTAAAGGACGGAGCGGCGATCGAGGACACCGACGCGGTAGCTCCGGTGAACAACTTGGCTCACTAGCTCTTCAAAGACGTCCAAGTCTCCATCGGCGGTTTCAAAGTGTCTGGCAACACCGAGACCTACCCTTACCGAGCTTACTTGGAAGGGTTACTCAACTACAACAAAGACGTGAAGGACGGCGTCATGAGCGCCCAGGGGTGGCATGAAGATACGCCCGGTCAGTTTGACACGTTGACTGACGCGAATGCGGGGTACAAAGCGCGCAAGAAGCTAATCTCCAACAAGCGCTTTTCGCTGATGGCGCGACTGCACTTTGACCTGGCTCATCAACCGAAGCTCATCGTTGGAGAGACAGAAATCAATCTCACTCTGAAACAAGCGGCGCCCTCTTTCTATCTGATGTGCGCCGCTGACGGAGGCTACAGCTTGAAGATCTACAAAGCAAAGCTCTACGTGCGACGCGTGCTGGTGGCGGACGCTGTAGCGGAAACGCACGAGAGAGCGGTGATAGAACACGGGCCCTTCGACTACCCGGTGAACAGAGTGGAGGTGACGACCTACGCCATCCCTCAAGGTAACAGAGATCACAGCTACACGCACTCCAACACAGGCCAGCTTCCCAAGTCGATGATGATTTGCTTCCTTGACCACGACGCCTTCAACGGTAGCTACACCAAGAACCCGTTCGAGATGAAGCATTACGACATCAGCTCGCTTCAAGTGATAGTGAACGATCAGAAAGTGCCGAACGACGCCTACGTGCCCGACTTTAAGACCAAAGCGGCCGTGAGAGAGTACTTGGCGCTACACACGGAAACGGGGATGTACGAGGGCGCGCGCTCCTGCGGTATTTCATACGAACAATTCCTGAACGGTTACACGGTGTTCCCCCTCGACTTAACCCCAGACAGATCGCACGACGGGTGTCGCGTGAACCTTATAAGAGCGGGTCAGCTGAGGGTGGAAGTCAGTTTCCGCTCGGCGCTACAAGCGACAACAACGGTGCTACTCTACTTGGTGTACGACAACGTCGTCGAGCTGACCCGAGATCGACACCCCGTCACCGACTACCACATGAACTGAAGACAAGACGGCGGTACTTGGCGTATCGTATGAACACGCTTGAAATAAGCAGAGTGTTGAAGGAAAACGTTCACACAAAACATCGTTTCCTGGGCGTTTTCTCTTGTGACACTATTCCGAAGCACCCTATCAAAGACACTTGTTTCGTGAGCAACACAGATCCGCAACATTTACCAGGTCAGCATTGGGTGGCGTTTTACGTGTCGAGCACGGGTGAAGTGTACTACTTTGATTCCTTCGGCTTACCGCCGCTGAGTGCGGAGTTCTTGTCTTTCGTGGAACGCTCTGCTCCGTTCAAGTGGCAAAGAAACCGCATTCAACTACAAGACACTTCTGCTGACACCTGTGGACCTCATTGCGTTCATTTCCTAATTGAAGCATGTCGAACAAGAAACCCCAAGAAGTGCGTCATGCGCATGAGCAAAATCCCAAAGCTGAGCGACCGGGTCGTGAGTCAGAAGCTATCGATGATGCTGTTGTGACGGGTTGTTGCGATGGCGGCCGTTTCATGGAGGCAAAGATTCTCTGCCTTGCCGAAATGGTGTTGGATTTATCCAAAGTCGTGCAATGTCTATTGGAGAAAAGTCGTCCGGGGTGTGGTGGTGCGAGTGACGGCGGCGTGAGACTTTGCGGCCTGTTGAGTTGCTGCAAATCGAAGAAGCAAGCTAAAAAAGCATAAACTTGTGTGTTTTTTCTGATTGAAATGAAAATAAAGAATAAAATGAAAAGAAAAGAAATTATCTTGTTGTGTTTTTATTTCTATATATAAGTTACATAACTTTTTTTTGTTTGTTTGTTTACAAACAGTCACGTGTCACGTGGTGTTGTTTACAAACAAGAAAGCCACGTGGTGTTGTTTACAAACAAACCCTAAGTAGGTCACGTTACCCTAGTTACCAGAATGCCGGCTTCTGATTGGCTGAGCCTAAGTAGGTCACGTGACGTAAGTAGGTCACGTTACCATGGTTACCAGAATGCCGGCCTCTGATTGGCTGAGAGCTTCTAAGTAGGTCAGTAGGTCACCCAGAATGCTGGCTTCTGATTGGCTGAGAGCCCTAAGTAGGTCACGTTACCATGGCAACGGGTCACGTGACCAAATGGAGGCCTCTGATTGGCTGCATGTCGATTGAGTAATAAACAGTACTTAACTATAGTCCCGTTCCGATACATACTATACTACTCATATGGATAGTATTGTGGCAATATTAGTTTCTCTTGGAAACAGGATGTATATAATACTAGAAATGTCATAAACAAGGCCGAATGAAAAGGATTTTCTGAAGATCACATTTAATCATCCCTACCCTCTTTTGCATTGTCAATGTTTCATTTCTTCTTGAAAATGACATTAGTTCTTGAACCAAAGTCTTCATATGCAGGCTTATGTCAAGCAACAGAGCTACTAAACATGTGACATGCACTAAGAAACAAGGACTTCACTGGCCCCTGCACTCTAATGCATCTTGCACTAAGGTCGCTTTTTACTGATCCAGGGTGTCAGAAAAGGGGGTGCAAGGGGGGTCATGCCCCCCCGATCCTAGACGTGTGTGAAGGGGGGCAGAGTAATACATATTTTGCCCCCCCCCTCCAACATTTTGCAAATGCTAATGAATCATATTCATTCCTCTATAGTTATATAAAGAAATACCAACAAATTGGCCTTAAAATGCATCAAATCATGTCTAGATTTTTTTAAATTTTGACGCTTAGAATCCCGCACCCTTCTTAATTTTGTTTGTTTTGGCTGTGCCCACCCCTCCCTCCGAAGGCAAGTTGCTTTTAACACCCCTGCTGATCACACATCACCTTTACTTACCTTGGAGTGGTGCTCCAGTAACATCTCAACCAGCTTTATTTGTTGGGTCTCTACAGCATGATGTAAGGGAGTACGGCCGCTCTTCCCGTCAGTTATGTCCGCTTCGGCACCGGACACCAACAATTTTTTCATCATGTCCATCTTCGTCAACTCTAGCTCTGCCTCTGTCAGTTGCTCATCCTTCATCTGTACAGCTACATGGAGCGGGGTTAGACCTGTAGGTAGAGCAGCTGAGGTAAGTTCATGATTTTTCAGACTTAAGAAAGTATTAAACTCAACTAGAGGCACTCATATATGCATCTGTTTTTATTGCAGATTGGTAAAAGTGTAAAACTGTAAAATGTGAAAATTGCTAACCCTAATGCACTGTACAGTGAACATACTTTGCACCTATCAAACTGCTATCATTTAGCTGACTATTCAAACCCTTTAGGGCCAAGCAAAAACCCTTTAGGGCCGAGCAAAAACATATTTTCAGGTGATGGCGCCGAGACATTTTTATAGGAAGTGTCCCAGGGCCGAGACTTTGGTAAATCCCATAGAGTTATGATGACTATAGTTGATGCTCAGCCCCCCATGGCATCGACTATAGTCGATGCTCGGCCCCCCATGGTATCAACTATAGTTGATGCTCGGCCCTAAAGGGTTAACTAATAAGACAGGCTACCACATCAATGCACTGTACCTTCAAAGTTCTTTTGATTCAGGTTCGGCTTCCGGTGTGCATGTTCAATGATTGTGTCAAGGCAGGACAGGCTCTGGTGTTTAACGGCTAAGTGTACACTGGTGTTACCGACCCGGTCAGAGTAGTTGGGAGAGGCACCAAAACCGAGAAGCGTATGAATAACATCAGGCTGCTTCGTAATCACAGCCAAATGAAGTGGAGTCTGTAAAATCAATAATTAAAGAACACACTTCACATTTACACCACATAAAATTAGTTTAAAATTTCCACAGGAAGGAATGTTAAAGGCATCTCTGAGGCACAGACAAAATATTTATCTATTTGTAATGATGCTTTCAATCCAAAAACTCAGTTAACTATCAAACTGAAGTCTTTCATTACATTAAATACCAGTATAAGTGAAAGTTAGCATCTGTATAACCTCTAATAAAAGAAACGTTGTTTGTACATATCTTATTTATGATGAATAAAAAGTGACATACCTGTCGTAAAAAATTGCAGTAATCAATAGTCACTGATTTCAGTGACATCATTTTGATCAGTTTGTGAATTGTCTTCAAGTTTCCCTGAACGACAGCAACATGAAGTGGCCTATAGAATCCAACAGTAATACATAACTTGTCATTTATTTTTTCATTTGATCTTTTACAAGAATGTGGTTTTCCTTAATGGTAGAAATATAATTTTTCTCTGCATATTATTTTCTGACATCAATGACTAAGGTCATGCAGGTTTAAGTAGAGGTTGAATTTTTAAATATAATAATTAGGGTTTGACATAAACATGAGCTCGGATGTACAGATAAAGTTGACCGACTCATATATGAACTACACAGTGAGGTGTGCCTACACTGGGTTTGTTTAGCTCTTGTGTGTCTGGTTCCCCAATACGGAAAGTTGCTTACTGCATATGCAAAATTGAAATATCTTAATGAGGACATAAATTATTAACTTTCCCACATGGTGTTTATTTTCAAGTGGGAACCATCAGTTATGTTAAATTTCTTTGAGGGAAACCCATTAATATGACATCATCTTATCTTAGAATCTCAGGATAGGCCCATCCCAACCTTGGATGAGTTTAAAGTGAATAGGAAGAAATTCCTTGCCTCTCTAATATTATAAAAACAGTTTCTTTATAAATATCACAACTGTTTTATTATATGCTCATATGCCCCCCGCCATTTTTCACTCTTCCATATTCCATATTTTCCATTCTTCTTTGCATTATCTTTGTGACTGACTGGTACATGCCAATTGCCTGTAAACTGCTTTAAAACATAAAAGGCCCTCAGGAGCCAGGAGAATATATAGGCACAGCTAAGGCCACTCAAAAAAATAAATGGTTTCTCATCACCGCGCGCATCATAAAAATCAGGTTTTGGGGAAAACTTTTTTTTTTTTGTCAAATGTTGATAAAAAACCTCATCTAAATGGATAAAATTGGTCATATTTGGTATCAAATTAAAGCCAATAATGCCAGCAATGCAGTGGTATAGATATAACTTACATTTTCCTCACTTCTAAAGATCAATTAATTCTTAACCAATAAAATGTGAATTTTGGCCAAAGAAACCCGTAAATTGTCCGATACATTTTGGCCTGCGAGTAAAAAAAAAAAGGAAAAAAAAGCCTCCCTCGTCAGATTTCTCAGACCTTGGTGATGAGAAACCACTTTTTTTTTTTTGAGTGGCCTAATATTCAAAAGGAGCCTAATCTGTTTACTTCCTAATTGAAAATCACTTTAAAATAAACTAAAAAAAACCATCTAACTGTACTATAGAAAATAACTGAAACAAGTAGCCAATAATAAAATCTGGTTGCTATAATTATTATATGTCAGCTACTGCCCAACTTCAACTGACATGAAATCTAGTCACACTTACAGATCACCATCCTCGTCCGGCCTTACTGCAAGACTACACTCTTGGAGCATGTGCAGGCTGTCCTGAGGGTTGATGTGTAGCACTTCACTCGGACTTGATTCTTCATCCTTTACCTCTGCTAGAAATGACAATAGAAATTTGTAAATTAGTGAGTTTGATACTAGTGATATTAAAACTTTACCAACTAGCTTCTTGGGAAAGAGAAGAATATATTTGACAATGGACGAATGAAAGACTTAGCTGGACAAGAACGAACTTCCTATATAGCTTCCTAATTGCATGCTGATAAAGCTTGTTCAAGTGTTAGAAGCCTTCTCCATAATAAAGTTGCCATTTTGATTTATGATGTGGTGTGATCAATAGTATAGTCTACTATCAAATTACATGTATAGCTAAATAAAAACCATGGATCTACTTTCTAACTCTCCTGTGTAAATGCAAAGTATATTTACTGAAGGATTTTGCATACTCTAATTCCTCTAGGACCAGCCTCATAAAAACATGGGCACTTATAAAAACTAGGGCACTATCTCCTGTCTGTCTATATAAATTATTTTATACTGTACAATAACCACTTGGGGAAGTCTAAAAGGAAACCTTACGATGTTTACAAGTACACTTAAAACATCCTCTCTGAAGGGATATGAAATGTCCTCTCACTAACTTGGACAGAACCAAACAAAGCGAAAAGTATGCCCTCCTCCAAGTGAACAGCATGCACATGTTGCAATTATTACTTAATCATTATGAAACTTTAATAATCATTTAGGAAGTGATGCTTCAAGGTTCTTGTTTACATCACATCATAATGCATTAACTCGCCAGTGCTGCATTGGTGTCGATATGCTAAACCTTCAGTAGGGTATGACCACTGTAAACTTTGCTTCCCAATCCAACTGGTTTATCTGCAGACTGACCAGGCAGTACAATGCTCCACACTCATTCAACCTAGTTATCTTTCAGAAAATGTCAATATCACCACACCGATCCTCAACGAGGAAGTATTGCCTAGGTGTGTGTACACACCAAGTCACGATGTGCACTTATATATATGTCAATGTCACAGTAAACTGGTAAAGCCTCAAGTAGGGGGCCCTGGGCAAGGGAGTCTTTGTTATCAACTTGTCCATAAGGATATTATTGGGTGTTCATGAATACTTTTGGTATAACCATTATATACTTTTACAACATGCTTTGCTCTTATTGTTTTTTTTGTGTCCTACTTCAGTTCGTAATAGAATCAGTGTTGATACTCCAGTACCACTGCAGCGACTACGTATCATATAGGAAGTATATCATGTTTAAAATTCTTCTTGCATTACATACACTCATTATTATACATTCATCAGCAAAGCCTATTGTTCAGGTTTACAAAGATCATCAAAACTTTGCCTTCTAACTCCTGTAATTCCCAGAATATAACATATATATAATATTGTGTTATATTCTGCACTGAAACTTGTCTCCAGACTTGTCAAAGTGACGGTCATAAAATAAACGAGTCAAAAGTTGTCTAACCTATCAGGTTACCATCCCACAAATATAATCTGGAGCTGGCAAATGTCGGGTTTTGGGCTGACACATGCCAAGTGGGTCTTCTATCTCCAGCTAGAAGACCTGCTTCCTTGTCACTTAGACGAGTTTTTGTCTCTTTTGAACATGGGGGATTTGTTTTTGAATAATGGGTAGTGCATGGGAATTCCCTTACATATGAAGAGTTTGGATGCAAAACGACATAAGCACCATTTTAAAAATAAGGACAAAAATCTGACAATAATGAACATTAGGGAGAGTAAAGTGTAATCCTCAAACAATTTTTCCAATATTTACTATTTTTTATATCATTAGGACCTAATGAGTTTACACTCTGTTACCAAAGTATAATAATTGACCTTGAGGTGTCTTTACAAAAAACACTGTATGCTTCAATTCTGGGATGGAGATAATTATATCATTTTGCATCCAAACTCTTCATTATGTAGTATACATACCTGCTCCTGCCCCAGCTCCATGCTTCGCTGCTTCTGCCTCCGTGGATGATGGTAACATCGTCTCACCCTCCACTCCCGCTCCACCATCTGCCACGTTTCCCACTCTTCTCTTGATAACCACTTCATCCTTCTCCCAACCCGCAGGCCCTGCCCATCCCCCAAGTCTGGTCTGTGGTTGCTTCATAGAGGAATCAATATGGGTCGTCACTAAGCTGACCTTCCCCCCACCATCAGGATGCCACGTCCCATCCCTGCCGGCCTTCCTACCACTCATTGCCTCGGTATGCATCCTCTTGGTGCCAATAAAGACTTTTGGTTTTTCAGATGGTTGTATCGAGACTTTTCGCTTTAGATGGGAATGGTGGTTGATGTCTTTGGGGAGGTCCGCTATGCTCATGGAGGAGCGCAGAAAGGGTGGTGTGGTAGTGGGTGGGGTGATCGGACGGAGACTAGGAGATGGTTTGGTGTTTAGACTCCCGAGCATCATCCGCTGCTGTGGATTTGCCAAACCACCCCGAGAGGCAAACGCAGCTGCTGCCATCCTTTTCAGCTGAGCCCCAAATTCCTGAGAACCAAACTTACTGTCATGATGTTGAGCACTAAGTTTATTGACAATATGAGAGAAGGTGCTCATCTTCCTCATCTCGTTCAGTTCGTGGGAAGCAACCGTCACTTGAGGAGTCCGGATGACGGAAGTGGCTGTTGGGGCTCGAAGGGAGGGCCTACAATGGCCGGCAGTGTGCAAAGTTCTATTTGAGCCGGAGGAAAAATCTAGAGGTATGTTAGTCTGCTGAGGCTCGGTCAGACTGACGATCGTATGTCTCGATGCCAAGGACATACCATTGTGTGTAGTGTTACTGGTGACATAGTGAGGTACCGTACCCCTAGGGCTATCATGGGGCTGATGCATTGAGAACGTCTGATTTACAGGCATCGTAGGCATCGAAGGTGCAGGGACATCGTTTGAGTGTCCTATGGGTCTATCAACATCATTCAAAACCACTCTACTCAGTTGTTGATTAACTTGGGGTATCTGCCACTGTTCCGCTTGCCTAGGTAACGCCATGTCCTCAGTCGGTGATTCTATGACCTCACTTGGTTCTTCCGTGACATATTTCCTCTTCTTCAATGGCAACGATTTCGGGACATCTTTGTTTTCAGAATTTGATATCACTGTAGAGGTGGTTGTGTATACCATGTCCTTGGTTGTCCGTGCCATGTCACGCATACACAAGTTTTGTGGTACTTCTGGGAGATCCCTCCCATAGATGGACAACCCCATCGGATGAATCCAGGCCTGGAGGTGCGGGTCTGCAGGCTCTGCCTTCATTTGATGAAGCCTGGAAAAAGATGAAAAAGGGTTATTGCAAGTGTATGCATAAACTTAACCTTGCATACATGCAGATAGGCCTACAGTAGTGGCCTGTATGCGAACTGGTCTTACATGGTATATAACACGTATTCAGCAATAAGGAAAGTACATCCCTAATGTGCACATGGTTCTAACTAAGTTTTTTGACTAGAAATAAACGAAACCAAAAATAATAGATGAATAATATTTGAGCACATTGTGCACCAATTACATCTAACATCATCTACCAGTGATACATTTTTTTCAATAGAGGCCCCCCCCCCCCCAAAGGGCTGTCTGGCATCTTTTCCGCTAGAACTGCTGCCTGTCGACTTTGTCTTTGGGTACCTTACTAGCAATCTTAACCTTTAAGCACCTTAAGGATGGCATGTTGCTAAAAAATATTTGACATGATGCATCCCCTGAGAGTAACTTGCCGGTGCTGCATAGATGCATTAGGGGGCTTCCATAAAGTATGTACGCAACTTTTCTCCAGAAATTGACCCCCACCCCACCCCCTAAAGTTCTTGTACGCATTAAGATAAAGGGTTTATGTCCGCAAACATTTTAAGAAAATAGACCCCACCCCCATGCTGCGTATGTACTTTATGGAAGCCCCCTTATGCCAACCATTGGGGAGTGAGTTGTATATTAGCCCTATAGGATTGACATGATCTATGAATAGAGCATGGGGAGTTACTTGCCGGTGCTCTATAAATGTATTATTGATCGACATTGGACATGCATCAACACACTCTACGCCTTTAAAGGGGCATTCTCACCACTCACACTTAACCACATAGTAGACTAGAACAGTAGAATGGTCAGTGGGATTTGCTTGGTGATTATGCCACTTTAACAGGTTGATTTGCATTTGCAGCCCTGACAAGTCAGTCTACTGGTCTACAGTCTAAGGCCAAAAAAAGAAGGCATGTTTCAGGTAACATGGGCGAGTTACATCCATGCATCATGTCGTCCCTATGTGGATCATACACTCCCAAATAGTTGTCACGATGCATGAAAGTAGCCTTGGTAAGTAGCCTCTTCAAAGGTTAGGGTGTTTACCTGTACCGCTGAGGGCCTCGAAAACGGCCTTTTCTCTACTCCATTTCAGTATTTTCCTTTTTTTTGGTAAGACTTTAATGGAACCTCCGAAATATTCTTACACCCCCTGAAAGCCAAAGCTCTGGGCTATCAGCCCATGTCTTGGGCTGCCAGAAAAAAACTAACTTTTGATAGCATTATTGGAGTCAATCTGAGTATAATCCTGCACATAGCAGTCATTGCATTGAGTGGGCTTATTTGTGGAGTCTCTGTGTTGGATGGACCTTCTGTCATTCCTAAATCCATGCCTTATGGCTTTGAAATAAATTATGCTGATACCCTCGAGGTGTAGGGGGGACATTTCCCTACATCTGGGTGTTAGCTCCACTTTTCTATCTTTTTTTCTAAATGTATCTGCTCATGGAAACTATAATTAAACAGCTCAGATCAGCATGAAAAGTCCAGATAATCTTAACGGAGGTAGGTATATCTTAAAATGCAATTTATTAGCTCATAGAAAGTGTTGTAGACATGATATTTCAATTTAAGGGTAAACACCCTACAAAGGTCCATCCGTCCATCATGACGACAAAGGGGATACCACATTAAAGCACTAGATTGCCCTTAAAGGATTACATATTTATGTTAGGGGAAGTGTGTTCGCAGGATGTATTCCTATCCGTCCCATCTACCCAGTTATTTTCCTACGGCCAAAAAAAGAAGGCATGTTTCAGGTAACATGGGCGGAAAATGTAGGATCGGTAGGTCGGATTTTCTTTTCTCTTACTTATTTTTTAAATATGAATGTACTAGCCAGCCTCTCCAAAGACCTTAAAATTTACCCAAAAAGGGTAAAAATGCTGAAATTTCTTCAAAATTGCATAAAATAAACTTAAGATCGGCCCTATCTTAATAGGGTCGGTCCGTGACCTGAAAAAAACGTTCTTCTTTTGGTCTAAGGGAAAGTAAATGGGGATGATTCCGTCTGCTGTGTTTACGACTTGAAATTGGGAAGTTTTTTTTTCCTCCTAAAACGCTTATAAATATAATTAATCAATCTTACTGTACTGACGAAGGTGTGTATTAATTTCGTTTACAATAAATAGGTATGTCCACATATCACCGGAATACACAAGAGAAAGTACAATGCCAAAACCTTTAATCATTAATTTGTATCTGATGTTAAATTTACTGCATGCTATGGACCAATGCAGCGAAAAAGTGTTACGTTTTCATATTGAAGTTGCATTAACGTTGCTTCTAGCAGAATCCTAATAAGATTGTCTTGTATAACTACATATGTTAACATCTCATTTTAGGAGATTCACAGGATAATTATGTTTCCGATAGTGTATATCGGCATGCAGGATTTTAAAGTTGTATCCATACATTAGTTCTTTATGCTTCAGAATTGTTTAAAACCCCTTTCAAAAAAGTCACCCTTTCTTGCTGCATTGGTCTACATGTACAGTTTATCTCAGCTAACGACTCTCAAGGTGGCCCCAACTCGTCCTTGGGCGCGTCCGAGCGACATCGCTGGTATTTGACGGGCCATGACCGCGTCACTTCCCCCGTATATTGGGGGGGGGAGGGGGGGGGGTATTCCTACGCTGTACCTATCTGCACTTTTAATCCAACAGCACCAAGCGCACAGGAACTATTTTAACCAGCAACCTTTGGTGCCAGCGATGACGCTCGGGAACAGAGGTCGAGGTGGGGCCAGCTTGAACGACTCTAACAAGGCATTTCGACCCCAATCGTTCAGCTTCCAAATCCCAAGCGCTGTAATAGGCCACCCACAATGTTCAGGTTTCTATCTATATATGCAGCTTAAATGTATCGGACCAAGCACATCCAGGGTACTTGTATTTCCCTGTGATATTCTTGACGATCTTGAGTACTTGTCCCCAACTTTTAGTCAGCTTCTAACATTCTTTACTACCGGTATTATATGAAGAGTTTGGATACAAAACGACATAAGCGCCATTCTAAAAATAGGGACAAAAAACTGACAAAATTGAATATTAGGGAGATTGAATTATTTATCCTCGGTAGACCTATTTTGCAAAAACAGGTAAGGAATGTACCTAATATCTTTGAATGATAAAAGCGTGGATCTACCGTATTCAACAAGCGCACATCCTCAAATAGGCGCAGACACCCAATTATTGGATGATCTTAACGCCATAAACGACCCAAAATATGTCAAATATTAAGTTCAATTAAACTCTTAACTACTAGAAAAAACGTTTATGATCAGTTTGTACTACAGGGGGGTTGATAGGGACGAGCAGCACGCAATGCAAGCATTTAAATGTTAAATGGTGTATTAAATGCTACATAATGCGTGTCACTTGGAGCACTTATGGGGCCCTTGATGGGGGGGGGGGGATCCCCATGTAGCATGTCGATTTCAAGAAATAGCCAAGTTGCATGTCTATGTCACTTAATAATGCTCATGTCCCATGTCGATTATAAGAACTGTCTATGTCTCCTGTCGCTACTTTTGTTAAGCCTTGTGTCGCATGTCACTAAGCCTCATGTCACATGTCGATTAAAGAAAAGGTCATGTCGCCATGTCAAATTTAGGGGTCTAGGGGCATGCTTATTAACGACATGGTACCAAATGGTTGTGTTCGTTAAGAGATAGTAAGGACATACCTAGTGTGTCATATATCACTGGAAAGTTTAAGGGGAAACAGCTACCGATGATAGTCTAATTCAGATACAGATAAACTGACAATCGTGATTGAAAATGTATGTAAAATGTATGTATTGTTCTAAACTAGAAGAAGTTAAGATTATAAACGCATCGGGAAAGAAAGGAGAGTCAGAGAGGTCTGATAATTGACAGAATGTCGGTGGGTGAATGTGCGTAAAAAAAAAAGAGTAAGCCAAAGGTCGCTCATGAAAGTAATGGTTAGATCTAAACACCCCCCACGACCTTAAAGGCAGGGCGGGGGCTAAGTATGTTTGGGCCCCTCAAACTTTTTCGGCAACAATAACAGTATAGTCAAGTACCCTTGAAAACAGCAATCTCAAGGTAAAGTTACTAAGGGTGTTTTTGAAAGATAAACCACCCCAAATGCACTAATCGAAATATCAACTCTATATCTAGCAGGCATGGCATTTTATTTTGAAGAAAAATACAAATATTAAGTCAACTAATTCTCCAGGTGGTATCCTAGATAATGTGCATGCGATGAGTCCCCTCCAGAACCAACCCGCCCATGCTCCCTTGACCATGTCAAAATGTATCTCAGGTAGAAACATCTTTTCATAATATTCCCAAACATTTTGACTATATGTATAGAGACCATGATCATTACCATAACGGCCTATTAAAATGTCTGACATGGCGCAATGTCCTTGCTAGGAGGGCGCCATTTGTCCCATTGCAAAAGGTCCTGTAAAAATCCCTAGTACTCTGCAATTATTACGTCGAATAAAGTAGGCCTATTTCTGCCACAGACGCAAAATGCCCCCACCGCATAAATTATGTAGGCCTATAGATGCTGATAGGATGATCAAATGTGCCATACATGCATTTCGTTTTAAAAGCCGAGTTTAAAGGCTTTGATATTACGTTCCTCTTTATGGGTCTATTTCCATGCCCAACCCAGCTGGCAATAACTGACTCCGCTTTGTGTTTCCAAAAATGTGCGTTATTGGCCCAGGAACTAAAATTACAAAGAATCCCGGTGACTGACCATCCCTCTATCAGGAGTTCCTGAAAATACATGTATTCTTCTCTACTAATGCCTTTTCGCCTCAGTATGCTTAATCCATTAGAGAACTTCCAGTATCACTTTTCCTTGGACTGGCAATGGTTAATTTATGTTATCGTATTATAATT
The DNA here is from genome assembly GCA_947462335.1 of Harmothoe impar. Classification (NCBI taxonomy): domain Eukaryota; kingdom Metazoa; phylum Annelida; class Polychaeta; order Phyllodocida; family Polynoidae; genus Harmothoe; species Harmothoe impar. The sequence goes on along the minus strand of OX381717.1, from coordinate 42,677,626 downwards.
GACCCTTTCCTTGGCTAATTTATTTTCGTTTCGTTTTCGAATTCTAACTCTGTGCCTTTGAAGACTGTACCTCTCCTTGTAATTTCGCTTTCCTTCTTTCAATTGAAAATTAGGAGACGCATGTCTATGTTAAATAGCTAAAATATGCTATGTGCTTAAGAGATTTGAAGGTTTATCCATCCATGGCCCTTATTATTAGGCTTATACAAGACCGGCGCTAATACTACATGCACTATATTTATATAGTTAAACCTGGTGTTTAAATAAAGAAGATCATATCAAAACGCAATTGCTTGGTTTTCAGTACTTCTATCTACATTTTATAGAATGAAATCGTCACAATTTAATTACTCATCGAACCATGCACTACAAGTCTAAATTTTAGGGAATGTCTAAATTTAGATAAGATATTTACATGTATTTATTATTAATATGTATTAGAAAATTAAATGAAAGTGCAGAACTCACCTATAATCCACACCTCCAGTTGGAGGCCTATGCATCATCACACTTGGAGGATTCATCTTCAGATGGTTAAGCTCCTGTAGACCTATAGTGTCGTCCTCTCCTCCTCCCGTAGGTCCAATCACTACTCCTCTCTGAGCACTACCCAACTGTGCCTCCCAACTGGTTGGCAGTGCTCCCTCTGTCACTCTCCGGGCTGAGGTTAGGTGCAGCATAGCTGGAGGCACTGTGCTGGGAGAGTGGAGAGGAGAAGTGGAAGGGGATTTCCCAGTGTGTACTGGGGGGTGGTGCTGGAGGTGGTGGTGTGAGGAGTGGTGCTGTTGTTGGTGGTGGTGGTGGGGGCTGATATGAAACCGGTGGTGCTGTGGTAGTAGTAGTCTGGTGGTGGTGGTCCCCCGATAAAACTGGTATGTCAGTGGGGCCTTGCTACTATCCTCCAAGTTGGTAGAAACTGCAGGGCCTTCTTCTCCCTCCACCACCATCTCTCCCTGCCTCCTCCCCTCTCCTGTAGCCTCACCCCTGCTTAATTCATGCCCTGGAGGAGATGCTGATGCCCTAGGCTCTGTTGCACTAGGAGGTGCAATAGGTGCTATGGCTCTAACTCCTCCCCAATCTGTAGTCTCTAGATTAGCCTCCTGTGGATCATCCCATCTAGAACTCAGAGCACTCCTTGCCCCGGATCCCAGTGAGACCTCTCTAGTGGTGGTAGGGGAGGGGGGAGGGGAGTGGCATGGAAATCCCCTTTCGGTTGGGGGAGGAGGAGTGGTGAAGGGGGAGGTGGTGCGAGGTGGGAGAGAGGGAGGTGGTGGTAGTGGTAGTGTGGTGGGTAGGGGGAGGGGAGGAGATGTCGCAGTACTAGTATGTATCCCACTATAGGATATAAACAAGCCAGTAGCCATTTCTGATAGGGCCCTGGCTGCTGCATATTTTCTCTGAAGTTCTGTATCTTCCTCCATGGTCGGGGATCTTGGGTTGTTGTTGTTGTTGTTGTTGTTTGATTTAGAGTAGTCAGAATCAAGCCAAGCATTATCAGGCATATTGTAGGCAGTTTGAGCGCTAAGCCTATCAATATCAATAAGCCTGTGACCAGTGTTCTGAGTTGTCCTTGGATGTATTGATGGGTCTTCAATGGGCATATTTCTTTTAGGCCTATTTTCAAATTTAATTGAATTAGGCTTAGTTTGTAAACTGTCAACATTTTTGGGTCTATTCCCCCGTCTTTTCCTGGAACCATTTATCTTGGAATCAACTCCATGATTTGCTTTACCATGTTTTTTTTCTTTGAAATCATCAGTCAGTAGTTATGCCGAAAATATAGGCCTTCCTTTTAGTATATTGATGATGACATACAGGGCAGGGCTTACACAAAGCAATATGAAGTCAGCCTAGATCTAGGCCAAACCCAGCAGAAGTATGCCTATGCCTCACCCCCTAATATATAACCATGAGGCATAACACCACCACAACTATTTGAAACCACACTTGGTTCAACTGACACATACTCTATGCTCTGCTCAACACTTGCCTCTATTTCCAACTGATAACCATGCCTTTCTAATCTCCTCTCAGCTCTTGTTGCTTGACACGTGTAACTCGGTAAGATTCCCCTCTGTGCAGGCTCCAAAGTCCAACAAGATGACAAGTGGAAGTAGAGAAACGTTCCACCACACTATTTACTCTGAGATGAAGGCAGGCTATAAATAGAATTAGGGGATTCCCGCGAAGAGGGGGTCACGTGGGTCAGATGCAGCCAATCAGCGGAGAGCGTGCTGGGTGCGTGTAATTTAGATGTTGTAGCAGACGACTATCGACGACACAGGTAGATTGACAGATGTTCTCAGGTGGTTTGTCAATGGACGTTGATCTAAATACGTAATTATTGACCTCCCATATAGTCCATGTCTATCAAGGCTACAAGCTGATGAATCTGGCCATAGATACCGGTACTGATAGAAAGGTAGCCCTATAGACTGAGGTATCATATATATATATATATATATATATATATATATATATATATATATATATATATATATATATATATATATATATATACATATAATATATATATATATATATATATTATATATATATATATTCATGGCTTTAAAGTAATGTGATAATTGGGTTTATATCACGTACGTGTAGGGGTTAGGCCAACATCACACATTTTTGATATGACATCACTGGGAAGACAATATGGGAAGAGATATTTTATATATTTTCATACCGAAAGTGGTTTAGAACCCACATAAAATACGCAGACCTCTTATGGATCGTTGGTACATTGATGTTTGTGTCTTATTTGGAGTAGAGATATTAAAAGTTCAATGAAATGAATAGATATATACCTACCTGAACTATGCGTTCAGCAGATATTTACATCCATTGCAATATGGATTATGAATATTATTTTATTGAATTCGGGGTTATGACCGTCAGATTGGTGATACAACCCCTGGGTCCCGTTTCTCCACAAATTTGCGGAGCTCCGCAAATATATACGGATGTCCGCAAATATATACGGAGGTCCGTATTTGTATGCTTAAGTACCAAAAAGGCATAATTTGCGGAGCTTCATAAATATATTTGCGGACGTCCGCAAATTTGCGGACGTCCGCAGATTTGTGGAGAAACACCATCCAGGAGCCTATTATATGCCTGATATAACATTATGCTACGTGATATAACCCCCGTCACATTTTCCACATACCACAAGGACGTAAATATAGACTAACAAAAATATCAGATGATATTCTGGATAGGGTCTAAATTGCCTAGTGCCAACACCATGCCATGCCAGCCGAAGTCAAGCCAACATTGGCCGTCAAATTGTATGACAGAAAATGTCCGTTTTTGGTCGTTAATCAAAATCAAAGACTTGAGCAAGTCTGAAAAGTACTCTGCCTGATGTTTGGATATCAGATAAATCGAATGCACCAAGAATGGCTAAAATTGTGGAGAAAAGATCAGAGGTGTTCTTATTTGGATGGATTCATACATGTGGTTGCATGTTATGCAAAGGCTTGGGCGTTTATTTTGCATGTTTTTATAATCGAAAGGTGAGAATAATAATGATGGGAACAAAACAGGAGGAATGAAAATAAAAGAAATAATGGACATAAACATTTCTTACCCGCCATGTTGTGGACAAGTGTTGATGTTTTGGTTAATAAACATTGTGTATGGCTGGTTTTGTATTATGCTTTATTGCAGATATTTAAAAAATAAATGGAGTAGAAAGATTTATCTCCACAACACCTTCAGGGTACGGCACGTGGGACGGAAAGCAGAGCTCTAAGATATGGCCACACCTTTACGTTTTATTACATACCTTCGTTAATAATGGTCCGATTGACACGCCTTTAAAACTGACATAAAGCAATTTAACTGAAGATTCACAATTTTATCTTCAGTGCAGGGGTTTTCATTGTAGTGTGGCGGGCCTAAGCCCAACGAAAAAACAAAATGTAGGCTAGCCTGATGGACAATTTTGATTGGCACAGAGCTGCCACCTGGTGAGAAACAGACGAATTGATCTTTGTAGAGGCACGTGTATTGATAATATGATTATGTCATTACTAGATTCTACCAGAAGGATAGACTTTCTCCTGCGAGACCCCATCATATGGAATGATTTTATTCACTGTCACATTAGAAAAATGCAGTCGTGACCAGGGTTCCAACCAGAACACTGATAACTTGCAAGGGAAAGCGATCTTTATTCCCGTTACAATGGGGCTCAACCCTTAAAATTGATACAGCGAGATGGGCATTTTGATCATTGGGCCTTGGATCTTTAATAGTCATCCCAGAGTTGATTTTAACAAACAGTAATGATCGCTACATTTATTCATTCAATTTGCCTATAGAGCAGATAGAGTCGGGGAGTATGCTTCTTCCTCTACACTGATATTCCTAGGCTCCCTATACGCCCAACCTCTCAGTCACTAGTGCCTAACCTAGTTAGTCATTTTTTGGCTCCCTATACGACTAACCTAGATTAGTTATTATTGTCAGGTTGGTCACTACTGACCAACCCACCTTAGTCTTTTTAGTTCCAGGGGGAGCCACTGAGTGGTCATCACAGGTGGCCCCAACTAGTGGTATACAAATACAACACACCAATGATGGACCTAGGTTAGCCACTACAGACTGACCCCTTGGTCATTTTTGAATATAACTTTGCCATTGTGACTAACACTCATATGACCAACCTGGGTTAGTCTGTACTGACTAACCCATTCAACCTATGGATTTTCAGTGTAGTGCTTGATTTGCAAACTGCGTGATCTCCCTGCCCAACTGGAAAGGAAACAATAGCAAAAATTGCTAATGTATAATGCGAGTACAATTTATTCCAAAACAGTGTACATATTGACTGAAGACATCAATTTCACTAATTCATCAAATTCCAAAGTTTGGCAGAACATTATAAAAAAAACTTCACAGAGATCAATATTGTATCACATTTACCATCACAGCTATTATCAAGAGGTAAATAGAAAGTATCTCACTGGTCGGTTGTTAAGCAAAGAAAACAAGACATTATGTGCTTTTTACATGTTAAAATAGTAGAATACATTTCCCTCGAATTGATACTGCTTGTAAACACTTTAACGATCCGTCTTCAGTCGGTGTATACTTGATCTAGTTATCTAGCTAGAGATAAAGAGAACATTTCAAATGATATTCTACTGGCATACACAATCCGACTATACATTAATATCATTAGTAAATAGTATTCGTGCTAATTTGTAAGTGTGCGCAAAACAGGTGCTTATACAAAAATACCAAAAGCATAACCCTTTTTAGGACAACCAAAAATTGTAATGGTTATAGGTGTGAGAACGAGAATTATAAGACATTGCTGAATCCCATAGAGTTCTGATGACTATACATATCAATGCTCTCCCTGTCATGGCATCAATTATAGTCGATGCTCGCCCAGCCATGGCATCAACCATAGTTGATGCTCGCCCACAAAAGGGTAAACGAGTGATTATGGTATGCAGAGAAGGAGGATGTCTGAGGAACTTTAAAACGGTTAGTTCAACCAAAAAACGGTTATGCAGTTAGTTTTTTTGCAGATCAAAATGTCATTGGAAAAATCTAACAAATTCCCCAAAAGGGGGGAGCTAGGGGGTGCTTCAGGTCAAGACCCCCACTATTTTTGGACTAAAACTTCTTTTAACGATCAACCCCTGGATAAGTCTATTGGTCCAGCTGTATGGCGAGCACCCTTCGCCTGGAGTCGAGTTCGTCCCAGTCTATGTAACCTCCCTCCAGGTGGCGGTTCCCTCCAGCACCCAGCACCCTGTATGCGGCACGGCCATGCAGCACGCGCCAATTGTGCAGGCACACAATGTCTCCTGCAATCATCATTATAGAAATGGAATAAATAAATCATAATCTTTTCCTTTAGGGTTAAGATCAAAGAACAAAGACTTATACAATAGCAGTACAAATGAGACCATGTCACTATTGACCTTAGCTAGCTCACTGTGAGTTTTTTTTCAATTTGGGAGAGAAAATTTAGTTGGTTTGGGAGTCAATTTAAGTGGATTAATGATATAAAAAAGTTCTTTATAAAAAGGATGAATATAATTATTATTATATAGAAGAGATTATATGATAGATATTCAACTTTCAAAGAGATTCTCATGCATATAAGTCCTCTTCTTGGATATACAACATGAAAACTGCTAATATCTAATTCCCTAAGAAAATGATTGCGACACCGCCATACAAAAATGAATTTGAATACATCTGTACAGTATTATGATAAGTGAGCTGAGCAGATAGTGGGCTTAGCAGATGTTCTCGCACTTTCAAAGATAGACACAGAATTTGAGTGGCATTGTTCGATCACTAACCCTGTTCTAGTTTGTAGGTGATGTGGTGCTGGGGTTCATACAGCATGTTGGTGAACTGGATAACAGCCTTATAGAACTTGGCTGCCTGTTCAGCTGTCATGTCCAGGAAGCTGTCACGTGACGCATGACTCAGCACAATGTGATCCACCTTACCCTCAGTATCCAACCTGGCAAATTAATGGAACAAAAATGATAATTTGTAGGAACAACCTATTTCGCACACCAAATCCTGCATTTTTGCAATAGTACATTTTAGCATGGGCATACACTCGCTAGGGGGCCTATGGGACAAGTACAGTTATTGAACACTTGTTAAGCTTGGTTGTCCTCCTTAGCCCTTTACGTATCATAGATGTGGTCACTGCTTTATGTGACAAGCAGCATTCTTATCAACCAAGCAAATATGATTTTGCTCTCCATTTACATATATTTCATGATCTTTACCCTATCACTGGATGTCTAGAGTACTGGAAGTATCTGTAGTAGTCCTCTCCAATATCACGGTAGTCCACAATTATCTGTGTGAGGGTCTCAAAGTGTTCTGGGTATTTTTCTGAAATGATTGTCAAGGTAGGTTTATAGAAAATAATCTAATGTTCATCAAGCATAGTTTGAGGCTACTGGAATAAAGGTACAGGTGTCTGACTACAGGGTTACTATTAGGAAGGGCAATCTATGGTTAGATTATCGATATGGTTAGGGTATAATCAGAAACTGTTGCCGAAGGTCAGTATAAATTTACAGAGATAAATATCAAGGTGAGTAGAACGTTACAGAAACAAATTACAAGTATATCTATGGTCACAGAGATGATGCTACAGAGTAACAATTCAGGTCAGTGAGGATGGATAGATTGTGCTAAAAGGCCAGTTTAAGACCATAAATTGTTGGTCAAGGTCAATATAATAAAGACAGCAGGCGCATTGATTCTCAATGCTCTACCTTATAAGAAATTATCAAAAATATTGATCAAAATTGGTGTGAAGTCAAAGTATTGATTATCTACATATTTACCTTTTAAGAGGTAGGATACATAGAAGCCATCTGCAAACAAGTTTTCTCCTCCTTCAGATGGTACTTGGGAGATGCAATGAAGCATCTGCATCTGTTAGAACAAAAGTAAAATGTCATAGATGTCAGGTTTGAGGCCTAATGTGTTTGTGCAAAAGCATACTTTAACTAGTGGTACTCCTGGTGCTAATGCACATACACTGTAAATAGCGAAACAAAAATATGCCCTCTTATACTGTAGATTATATTGCCCAAAGTACACTGATACTGTAGTATATACTTCAAAAAAACGGTAGGCTCTAACAGTGTATATTAAGGTGTCGGACCCTCATTTGTTATAGATATGCCAATGTACGAACAGCTTACTTTTTCTACCGGATTTCATCGCAAATTGGACCTCACATTAGAGCATTGATCCTACACACTCGTTAGATGACTGTCATTCATACAAAACTGTCTGAAGATAAGACGTTATATTTAACTTACACCAAGGGAGGCCTGGTAGAAGGACTCATCAGTATGCATGCCTAGTGTACCAGGAGTGTAGGCCAGGTTACTCGGGTTCTCCTTCGACTCCACCTGGAAGGTCGGCCTGATGGGCGAGCATGCATTCGTCAAGGTCAGAACCATTATTTTTTAGTCATATCTGGTGTTATTGACAGGAGGGTTTTCTTAACAGGCAGTTGATTTTTGAGTCAACATTTACTGTTATTGAAAGCATCTCTCCCACATAAAATGTAGGCTGCATGTTACTTAAACTAAGCCTAGTATCAATCCATAGATAATGGTCCAAGAGAGTTACTTACAAAAGAGGGTTATCTTGCAAGGCAATTACATCAATCAAACCAATAAATTCAAGTTAAAAAGAATGAGTTTAAATGATGACCTCATAGCGCATGAGCTATTTGGGACTTGATTGTTTTAGCAGTAAGGTAATACAGCATTCTTTAATTAAGTGGGACTTAGATCAAATTAACATATACTATACCCATAGTTGGTTGTCCTGAGGTGACCTATTCTGTCAGCCACTCTGTGTAACTGTCCTTTCTCAGGAGGGGCATTCTTGACAAGGTTTATCCCCACTGTGTGAAGGCTGCAGATCCAGTCATACAGGGCATGGTCATCCTCCATCAGCTTGAAAGGTCAACTCAAGGTTACAAGTCTGCCAGAATAAGTTTTCTGAGTAGAACTAAATATTGCACCCACTATTAGCCCGCCAATGTCCCACTTTGTCACATTTAAATTGTTAAAGGGCAATTTGTTATCAATGGTTAGTCAACTCCTTTACTAATTAATAATTTTGATGTGCTTAGGGCTGGCAAATTCTCAATGTAAGACCAGACACAAGAGGCATAGCTCAATGTCTCTCTACAGTCTAATCAAAGTTAGTATCAGTAAGCTCAATGTTAATGTTAAGTCAGATCAACTCAATAGCAATGCCAGTCCAAGGTCAATACTGCAATTTTAACTCAAGGTTGATTAATGTCAGGTAGACTCAAAGTCGATTTAAGGACAGCTTCTGGTCAGTATTAGCTCAATTCATGGTAAGTGTAAGCTCAGGTCAATATGAATTCTAGTGCCATTGATCCTATCAATGCAAATTGTTAAAACACATGCTTGTAATAATTTTGTGTTAACTTGAATAATCATATTATACGTTTACAGCTGTAGTATTGCATATAACATAATGTCATATCATATAACAATATCGCATTAAAATAACTGACAAGCATAATCATCAAAAAGGAAGCACACACTTGTTGAAACTCAAAGCGTGGTATCCTGTCCTGTAACTCGTCAAGTCCCCAGAGCTGGCTAGGCGGGGGGTGCCAGTGTTTTCTGTAGGTCTGAGCCTCCTGGGTGAAGCTCCTCCCCTCTAACCACTCACCTGGGTAGGTGCTCAGGTGTCCGTCAGGCCACTCCACCTCCACACTGCCATCTAGTGGGCTCACCTTGCAACATGGAGACATTGTTTGGGGTATATATAAAAACTATAAGAGGGTAATGAATGACATATGTATCTGTTTAAAATGTAGTATTTTCAATCTTATTCCAGATTTTCATAGGCAAATACAAGCAATGATTGACCATGAACATGCTTATCTTTTTAAACTGTATGTATTGTTTGTTGCCCTATTTGTTGTATTGATATCATGCTTGACTGTTTATATGAATGTTTGATATACTTGATTGTACCTTGAAAGATGGTCCCTCTTTAACTATTGTAAAATTGCTAATAAGGCAATAAAACCATGATAAAACTAAAACATATGGCATACACCCTCTCCCACCTCTTCAAGACATGCCTACCTGTGTTCTTACAGGCTTTATATCTGGGTCGAGACCCAGGAGCAGGAACTGTCTACCGAGGTTGATGGGGTTGAAGCATTTCTCACAGGTACAGTTGTCTCTGAGCCACATGTAGGGGTACTGGGTGATGAGCCCGTCTTGCCACGTCACCTCTACCCATCCCTTCTCATCCACAGGCACTGCTGTGTGCACCACTCGTCCAGTGCTAAACGTGTGGTCCGTCCGCTGTGAACGACAGGTTGTATTACCATATATTAACATTGCTTTTTAATTGACCCGTGGAAGTTACTCTCGGGTTCGTATACTATAGATGTTCCCACCATATATGGGACTCAACAATCAAGGTGTATTCACTGAAGGGAATTATCAGTTTGGATGAGTTTTTGCCTGTCATTTCTTTTTTGATCACACAGTAGAAGCCCTGCACGTCATTCCTAAGCATAATTGATTAAAAATGTGGACAAATTGTGATTTTTATAGCTAAGTGGGTGATTGGAACAGCCTAAAATGGGGGTGGAACAGCCTAAAGTGGGGGTTATTTCGACCTATATGCTGTCAGATTTGTAACTTTCTGAAGCATCATATGTGCCCAAGACGGACTATTGAGACTATTAGCATCAGACACAGAGTTTTCAATTATATATCTGAAGGCAGAGGACTGTCTTGGCTTTCCAAAACTGTTTTAAGTGGAGAAAACGGGCTAATATTGCTTGAGTTAGGTGGCAAAATGTAACAATTAGATACCTATGTTTTAGCACTTTTTGCAAGAAGGCACCACTTAACTCTTGAAAGGCTGTTTCGTAGACCCAATGGTCAGATTCCCTATAGTAGAACATAGTGGGATGACAAAAACTTTATTTTGGCTGCCAATACAAGGCCCTACTAGCCTCCCCACTAGTCCCCCCCCTTTAGGATTGCACGTAGCTCCAAGCTTGGGTTTGCACCAAATATCGGGTCTCTGAGCATAACGGTTCAAGAGATTCTCACGTATTCTGTCCAATGGCAGGCATAAAGCTTGTTTTGCCTCATTCTGAGAATCTGTTTAGAGGTTCGTAATTTCCAAAGTAAGGGTGCTAGAGTTATCAAAATAGGCTCAAAAGAAGTGGAATTTAGTTTTATCCAATCTGTGAACGTCCCATGTGCACACTGTGATTAGTTATCCTGTAATAGCAGTCAGAGTGATGAAAGGTAGATAAAAAAAACAAATTTCAGAAAAAAATTGTCATGGTTTCCATGGCAACCAGTCACATGATTTTCAAAATATGGGAGTAACAATGCCTGAATTATTTAGCTTTTCACCTTAGCCTTAACCTGATACCCGGATCACTACTGTAGGTTGAGGGGTTGCAAAGTTATCAATGACTCTTCAAAACATACAGGGGAAACTTTAAGTTTGAGTCCCATATATAGTGGGAAGATCTATAGTACCAGCTATACTATGTTTTGTCACTAATTTTCAGGTTCACTTTGTCATGACTGTGGTGCACCTGTGCACTGATAGATTCAACTACTACAAACTTTGGAAACATGGCTTTCAAAACCCTTAAATACTAACAAGCTCGAGAAAATCATATAGTTAAAAAGATTTGGATAAAGCTCATCACTCTAAATGTCTAAAAAAAAAATTGAGAAATCAATAGTGCCCATTGATAACCCACCTCTGAGTCATTTGCGATGTTAACCACTGAACCAATCTTTATACATTTCCCCCTTTAATCATAGGTCATCACACAATCTTTTCTCAAACTTTTAAAGGGCCAAATTATAGTGATGTTCTTAGATTCTAATAAGAGCTTATATATACAGTTTATGACTGAGGGTTCTTTGTGTTTGTGTTATGTGACCAAAACTTGAGATTACTATCAATGATGGCACCTTGATATTCATGTGAAGTTATCAGTTTATTTATAATGTGTGGATTTCTGGGTCATGGTCCATTGCACCTATAGCCAGTATTGTATGATGGGTGCGGGTCATGCGTGACCCAGCATGCAATACAAGATTTATTACACGATCAGAAGACATCTATCTACCCCTCCTACCATATTTGTTGTTAAATTGCAAAGTTTAATTAAATCCCCGAGGCTTGTTGTTAAATCACCGAGTGTGTTGTTTCCATTGCCACCATTGCTGTAGCTGTCACGAGACAAAATGCTGCTTTTGATTGGTCCAGAGCATCAAAAAGCATACCATATGGTCGGTCGGTAGGCAAAATCGTACCACGCCCCTGTGTTTTATTGATTAAACAAACACAGAATCGTACCAATAATGTTAGGTCGTGTAATAAACCCTATTATTTCATGGTGAATACGGCCTGTCAATGCTAAACCAATGGAAGGGCCGTTCCCGAGGGTAGCTTGCAATAACCATGGCCCGTATTGCACACTGGGGCTGTATTGCACGCTCCCGAGGGTCACGTGACCTGTGCGAAATTCAAAATGGCGGCCGACGGAAGTAAACAAATGCCGCGGAAGTAAACAAATGCCGTGAAAGTAAACAAATATGGACTGCATATCTATTTTAGATTGATAAACCCTGAAATAAACACAGAGCGGCACTTAAAAGTGCCCTCGTCAGTGCTTAGTGCACTCGTGGTGCTTGGGCCGTATTGCACTAGGCCTACGGCCAGCGTGCAATACGGCCCAAGCACCACTCGTGCACTAACCACTGACTCAGCCACTTCAGCGTGCAGCTCTGTCTATGTACCCCCTACCACACATGCAGGTGAGATCTGGCTACCTGTGTTGTTAGCAACCAGTCCCTCCTCCACCAGCCCCAACACAACATGTTGGGCCGTGATTGGGCCAAAAAAAAGGTTTGTTTCAGGTCACCCGACCGACCCTATCCAAACAGGGCCGACCCTACGTTTTTTCATGCAATTTTGAAGACATTTTTATGTTTTTATACCTTTTTTGGGGTCAATTTTAGGGTTGCAAAATTTTGGGGGAAAAATCCCCACATTTTTACACTTTTTTAGGTCAATTTTAGAGGGGAAGTAAAAAGATAAGGGTTTAAAATTTAAAAAATCCGACCTACCGACCCTAGAGTTTCTTTCCATGTTACCTGAAACAAAACTTTTTTTTATTTGGCCTTGACAGTAATATGGCCTTGACAGTAAATCTTCTTTCTATAAAACCTCATAACTTTTTTCCCCAATTGATAGTTATACAGTTATTATCACGCCATTTGACATTCAACAAACCTTCAGATTCAGCAATTAAAGTATGACTACACAGTAAAAGAATGTTATTAGTGTTTATTATACGATCGGACGACTCATCGTGCTTTTTAGGTGATATTCCCGTTCTGATATTCCTGCATACCGCACACTTGGCAAGGTGAAATCGTGCTGATATTCTGGATATCAGAACGATTTGTAATGAGTTCCCGGATATCAGAACGATTCTGTCGGAACTCTCGACAGCCATAAAATCCGAGGATTCATGGAGACTCGAACACGCTACATCAAGACTTGAAGTCCGATGTGCTAACCACCACGCCGTGAAGGCGCTGGTAGAGGTAGGTGGCGAAACAAGGAGTCTACAGGCGGATTTCCAGCCCTGTAGGACCATTATTTACCGAGTTACAGAAGAAAAGGCATTTTTTGGTCTAGTTTCTTTGAAAATCCAAATTTTTTTCTAATTTCTTTTTTACTATAAAGGTAGAAGTTGGACTTTACTTAGCCTTTCGTTAAAATAATTCTAGGGACTTTTTTTCACATAGAAATAGGCATTTTGAAAAAGGTTCGTTTCCACCCAGGATCGATCCTGGTACCCTTGGTGTGTGAGGCGGCGACGCTAGCTGCCATGACTATCCGGCTGTGGTGGTTGGGGAGGGAAACGCTGTCTATATTGCAGTGTATCAGGGAGCAGTTAGTTTTTAAAGCAGCAGGTCGCGCGGCGTAAGTACAATCCTATACGTTAGCACTGAGAGTATGTTGGATTTGAAATAATGAGCGATCCCCTGGAGATTGAGGCTATGACGTCACCAGGCTCCACCAATCAGCGAGCAGGGTTGGTGGGAGGTCAAAACAACATGGCGCTACTGCTGTACGAGTGATATTCAGTCAATAATCCTTCAAAATGGCCAAACTAGGACTCATATAAGGTAATTAAAGACATTTGAATGGGAATATCGTATAATAAACCTAATAATATATGAATATCACCGAACTTAGGGTGTGTATTCATGAATAACAAACCTCGGGGCTACGCCCCTCGGTTCGTTATTCAAGTATACACACCCTGCGTTCGGTGATATCCATACATTATTGGTTAAATATATATAGACTTTGGATTCGCATACCACATCAGAAAAATAACAAATATCAAAAACATCAAAGGACCAATGCTGCGTTGAGGTACGCCATATTCCACTTTACACTTATCACAGAGGGTGTAGTTGAGTAAAGTAACCTCACCCTCAGAAAAGTGAGAGTCATTGTCGCTAAAACTACCCTCACCTGAGAGTCATATGATGCGTCATTGGTGCCCAGCCCGGGTCTGAGCCATATGCGAACCAAAGGTCGAGTACAATATTCTCAAAGTCTAAGTGCGGGTAATTGTATGGTTTTTGTAAGTATAGTACAATACTAAAATGGTGATTTTCAGACATCAGGTGCGGGTGATAGGGTTCTCCCAAAGTCGGGGAGTAGGTTATACATCGGCTGCAGGTTGTAGGTGGACATTTACGGTAGTTGTCTATTTACGGTAACATGAGTACCTTATAGGTATGTGAATGGATTAAAGCTATTATGACTTTATGGGCCAATAACCTTAGGACATAACATTTCCTACAATCCACACCTAGCACTGCTGCCAACTTGCAGGCAGACACCACACAAGATATATGTATACAATGCATCTTATGATCTAAGTATAATGTTGTTGTACTTCATGCTTGATTGGTTAATTAATGTGTCTCTCACAACAAGCTACGAAAGATAAGGCCATATCCAACTAAATGTGAACACAGGCGAAATTCTTTTTGAAAAATCTTTGAGTAGAGCCACGATTTGGCCAATAGGGTTTGAATTAAGCGTAAGACAATAGATTATTAAGGAAAAATAAAATGCTATAGGCATGCAATGAGCCTATAGCAGCTGCCTAAGAAATCACCAAATGCCCTAAAAGTGGGAAAAGGGGGGGAGGGCCAATTTTGAGCCTTTGGGGGGAATCTTTTATGGAATAAAAATGTATGTCCTCCTTTAGCTATAATCGAGTTCTATATAGTAAAAACTATGGAAAGTATGAAAAAAATGTCAGCCCTGAACATATCAAACTTGGGCTTGCACACTTTTGGTGGGAATTCACCATAAACAAATATGACATATAACTCACCGCATAAAGACGTTTTACCCTAAACATGAATTAAAATCCTGAGAAAACCTCACCTTTAGAGTTGAAGGTAGCATTGGTCCTATTGGCTTATCAGTGAGGCCTGTAACATAGGACCTGTTGGTGCTATCGGAGCCCTTTTCTTTTCTCCAGGGGATGGTGGATAAAGTCCTTGTAGCAATTATCCGGGTACACCATCTTTGTCGCAGTAGACTGCTAAACACCCATTGTATACCACACCTTGGGAGGCTCTTGGAGGAGAACATACTGCTTAATGTTGGATGTGGGTGCTGGTATGATAATGAGGTATGGTAGGTTGTGAGGTTGGCAGGGCTCTGTGGATATCACTGTAGGAACAGTGAAGAGTTAGCCCATCTGTAATGGTGGATGGTTGTGTTAGTAAGCCAATTTACAGGGGGATTGCATAGTATCTATAGGGAGTTGAACATTGTATGTAATGTGTTGGTAGCTATGGTCATTTATTATGTAGTGCTCTAATAGTGTTTTTGGATATAATGGTATGTAAGAGCAGGAAATACTATTTTAATGATATGGATGACGAGGCTAACTACATACTGAGTTAGCCCAGTCACATCTACAGATTTAGCCTAGTCTTCAATCTTCATTTTAGACTGATTTCTCTATTATCGCATTGGTTTAATGAGGCTAGCAATTGCCTACATGACCACATATACTTAAACAAGGATTCTACCAAATATCATGTTATAATATTAAGTATTTACATTACAAATAGATCTGTTAAGCATTGTTTGGTTGTCGTCCGCCATCTTTGATGAGCTAACTCCAGATTCCAGGCCCAGTGTTCTACAGTGGATATGGGAGCTTGGGGAAGTCAGGAGCATATAATTCATTATAAATGTAGTAGAAGGGTGGGAAGGGGGGGGGACATGACCATTTGAATGTTCCCTCTGTTTTGCCTGGATATTTCCGTATGATCCTACTCTCACCACTAACACGTAATGTGTCACTCATTTTTTGACTGAAACTGTGCATACAGCCTTGGTAAGAATACTGTTTTAAAACAAGCTAGTATACTTAAATAAATAGCTAATTTGTATAACAATAAGGTCTGAAAAGAATTGTGTTCCGGTAACATGACAAAAAAGAGGTCTGCAGGTTGATTTTTTCTTTCACTTTCAAATGCTGATTACGGCCTTATTTTTCTTTTCCTCATCATTTCAGTAAATAAAAAATATACATATACGGGTAGTATAAAGTTTAAAAGAGTCATTTATAGAAAAAAAAAGTAATGGTTAGAGTATTGCAAATGAATTTGGGTCGGTCAGGATACTAGGCCTCAACATTTATCTTTGTGGCCTAAGTAATGCGATAAGGTAACTTTCTGTATCTCACATAAACAACTTTATGTCTAGTTTAGAGGGTCAAATTATGTATCCGTTTCAGAAAGAAAAAAAGGAGGTTTATATAATTTTAAATCCTTCAAAAACAGAGTGAATTGTAGCCCATAGTGCAGGATGTCAATGGATCGTATACTGGGAAAAGTAATGGGGTGGCCATAACTCTGATGGTCAGGGTCACAGTTGCTCACAGTTGAATGGTCAAAAGAAGGGGAATCAATATTGACACTTGCTGACATCAATTAATTGATGGTGTGTTTGAATATGAAAGTAGGTCTCGCTGAAGTGGGGATAATAGGTGTATTAATTAGTGAGTAGGTCAGGCTATTTCCCAAGAGAGGTCAATAATAACAATGAATTATTCTCCTTGTGTGAAAGATCCGAGTTATACTTGCCTCACTCCATTTTGCAATGGCCACACATCATATTACATGGGCTAGCATGCACTGACAGAGGGAAAGAGGGGAAGGAGGGATGGGGGTGGACGAACAGATGCAATGTGAGAAGCAGGGAGGGAGGCATTATGCATAATTAAATGTACACTCACAGACATACAACTTTGATACCCAAAGTAGACCTACATTTTCTGCATAACCGTTGTCACGAATATACAACTTTGAGACTCGAAGGAGGCCTACCTATAAATATAATGTACACTGCAAAGAAGGTGTTTAGCTCCTAAACACAATCCTAAACACATTCCTGCCCCGTTTTTGTCCACACAATATGTTCCTAAACATGTTTAGACAAATAATATGTTTAGCTCAGTGCTTAGACATTTATGTGTATAAGGCAATATGTTTAGGACAATGAAGTGTTTAGAATGCAATAATTTAGCATATTATTGTGTTTATCTGTCAAGTGTTTCAGGATAAAAGTGGTGTGTCTAGAGACACGTAGATTATTATTATGTTTAGATACTGCTATTTAATTAATTCCTAATTTGTTTTATTTCTATACATATATAGTGTATTGAAGAGACTTCTAGCAGTCCCTCCCCCCCCCCCCCCATGAGCCAGTGTACATGCATCACTATTTTACATAGGCCTCTATTTTAACATAGACACAACCTTGAGTCAATACAACAGACCGTCAGGGAAGATAATGCTTTATCCATTCTTAGAGTTTTTGAAAGAGGTGCCTATGTAGCAGATGTATCTTTATTGCATCGTAATCATAGTGATATATCATTCAACCTTTGAATCCTGCAATGTGTATCATTATCCTTTTGTATCCCATGTAATTTAAGTTAATTAAATCAGATTTAAGCACCTTTAGATCCACAATGACATTCCAGTGGTTGTAGAAACTACAGTCAACCACAGAGCTGCCATCTGGTATGTGTTTGATATACTATGATCTAAACACTACATGTTTACATCCTAAACACCACTTTTTCATACTGTTTAAATGCTTAACATCTAAACATATTCAATATAACTGTTTAGGTGTTTAGAATAAAAGTGTTTAATTCCTAAACAGAGGAATTCAAAGACACAAATCTAGTAATATGTTTCGACTTTAAACATGTTTAGACCTAAACATGTTTAAAACCTAAGCACCTTTTTTGCAGTGTATAACAATGGCCACAGAAACTTTTGTTTCAGCAAAGTACCTATGAATATATGTATACATGTAATAACGACAACAGAATGTAACTTTTGTACAACCAAAGTGTCTATAAAGATAATGTATTATGATGCCTAAAGATGTATAACTTTTGTTATAACCAACATACCTATCACATCCTCATAAACCAAAATGTTACTATAAATAGCAAAAGTGGTTTTGGCCTGGTCCCCATGACAACTGGGCGCAATGTAATTGTCCCACTGCTGCACTTCTTTCTGACGGTGCAGGTCTGAAAAGAATGTGTTCAGGTAACATGATAAAAAAGAGTTCTGCAGGTCAATTGTACCTTTCGTTTTTAAATTCTGATTGTGGCCTATTTTTTCCTTTTCTCATCGCTTCAGTGAAATTTTAAAAATATACATATATGGGTAGTATAAATTAAAAGAAAAGTCATTTATAGAAGAAAGCAATGGTTACAGTATTGTAAATGAATTTGGGTCGTTCAGGATACTAGACCAAAACGTTTATCTTTGTGGCCTAAGTTGTGCGATGATGTAACTTTAATTTCTGTATACCATGTTAACAAACAACTTTATGTCTAGTTTAGAGGGTCAACATATGTATCTGTTTCAGAAAGGAAAAAAAGAGGAATTATAAAACGTTAAACCGGTCAATAACAGAGTGAATTGTAGCCCATAGCACGGGTTATCAATGGAACGTATACTGGGACATATAATGGGGTCGCTATACACTGAAACAGTAAACTTGTCTTCAGACTCTTCTAAGTGACTGTCATGAAATAAACGACTTAAAGGTTGTCTAATAACCTATGATGTTGTATGTATGTATGTGTTTATGTGTGTATGTGTGTATGTATGTATGTATGTATGTACGTGTGTATGTAGGTATACATATTTATTTCATGGTGAATACGGCCTATCAAGGTTAAAGCAATTGTAGAGTCGTACCCCAGAGGACCGTATTGCACGCTGTGGTCGTATTGCACGCTCCCGAGGGTCGCCATGGGTCGCCATGGGGTCACCATGGAGTTGCTAGGCTACTGAGGATCACGTGACCTGCGCGGAAATCAAAATGGCGGCACACTCTAAAAACAGTGTGTTACGTTTACACACTTTTCAACACACTTTTCTGAAGCCACTTTTAACACACTTTTTTGTGGTAACACACTACACACTTTTGGCAAAAGTGTGTTGAATCTAAAAAGTGTGTTGGTGTACAAAGCCATGGTATTGAGGAGGTGGGGGTTAAAATAGCTGTTCTACACCTTACAGAGTGTGTCAGGTGCCGTGGCTGAGTGGTCATGGGGTTGGCACATGAGTCCTATCCATGCAGGTTCGAATCCCTTGACAATTATTGTTTTTTCAATATCAAGTATGATTACTTTCTATATGGATTAAGAGTTAAATTAGTATAGATTTATTTAATTTCTTGTCAGGTCTATTCATGTTCATACTGTGCATATACTGTGCGTATCACTTTTAAATGCTTCTTATATCCAGGAAAAGTGTTTATTGAACCGCTCATAATATATAGAAAAGTGGGAATAGAAGTATTATATCAAAACTGAGTTTGTATTGACAGTGAACAAATCATAGTCAACCACTTTGAACACATCCTAGCTCATGACCCTGGCGAAACTGACACACCTGATAACCAACTGGTGACTGTGGTGCAATGTGCCATGACCGTACCACTGTCAGATAGCGTGGGATGGCTGCTCTCACAACCTTTTCTCAGAGTCTCCAGTGGTCCATTGTAGCCTTTTCCCCTCCCGGCTAGGACCACCTTCGTCAACACTGATATCTGCTATATCTTTACCAGTCGCAAGTGTATTATGCTTCTACGGGTTGAAGCGGATCGGTGCAAGTCTCATGGGAGACCAGGACATCGAAGGTTCACCGCAGTCTGTCTAACGACACTTACAGACGCGACTCCTGTCAGGACAACTTGTTTCACTTGGGAAGATTTGGTGCCAGGTCTTCTCTGGGGATCGAACCCAGGACCTCTCACACACTTGTCCAGCCACTTGCTCAGTAGGCCACCAAATCTCCTTGTACAATCATGGTGTACTCCCCACTCAAATAGGTACCAGTACACACAACAGTGAGGAGACACAAAGTATTCTCAAAGATCACACAACTTCTTACCAGTTACCAGTAAGCTATATAACTTACCCTTGGGTATTGATATGTTATGACAGGAAGTGGTTCTTAGACAATACAAAGACCGCCCTTATTGAGGGATGCCAATGCACTGACTAATAATTTGCAGGGCTTTATATCTATTATAAAGACAATAGTTAATCAGCTATTGATAAGCCATGCTTTTACAGCCTTGCAGAACCTCTAATGAGGTCTTATATGGGATGGTTATTTGGTTCATGCAAAGAGCATGTGTGTATAGTTGAAGAGAATAAACTTCCCATCTATTTCCAATATGGATCGAGTGAGTTTGCTCATTCAATGAGATTCAAATAATACAGTTTTTGTATGTATCTCATTGCAAAGTAAATAGGTGTCATATCTTTCATTGTAGTAGAGGGGATTGGTTGGGGAGGGGGTTGTAAAACAGTTCAACCCCTCCTGAGGGGAAGAGAAATTTGACACTTCTTGAAGGGGGGGGGCTAAAATATTATGGTCCTTCTTAGAAAATAAACATTCCCATTTGACGGTCAGCCCCATTGGGAATCGAGCCGGGGATCTTCAAGTTCTCAGTCCAAAGACTAGTCCACTGAGCCACTGTGACAGCTACTATATGGCTGTAAGAATGTAGCATAGGTACATGATAGACCTTTACTGCTGCTGCCCCCTTTTGTATATGATACACACCTCTATGACCTCAAGTGTGTAAGCAGGTAAGTGAGTTGACAAAAAGTGTGTTACAATTCATAAGTGTGTAAAATCTCAAAGTGTGTTGCAAATTTATGTGTGTTACTCTTAAAGCATGTTCCCACAACACACTGTTCTTAGAGTGCACCACAGAAGTAAACAAATGCCGTCGAAGTAAACAAATGCCGTGGAAGTAAATAAATATGCACTGCACTTCTATTTTAGGTTGAAATACCCTAAAATAAATACAGAGCGTCACTTTAAAGTGACCTCTATACTAGTTACTGCACTTGCAGGGCTTGGGTAGTATTGCACTAGGCCTACGGCCAGTTTGCAATACTGCCCAAGCCCTGCTCGTGCAGTAACTAGTGAAGAGGTCACTTTAGCGTGCAGCTCTGTCTATGTATGTATGTATGTATATATGTATGTATGTATTTATGTGTGTATGTACGTGTGTATGTATGTATGTATACATGTATGTATGTAGGTATACATGTATTCATGTATGTATGTATGTATGTATGTATGTATACATGTATATGACATGTAAGGTTGTAGAGGCGACATAAGATATGGGGATGATTTAAGTGGCAGTCGAGGTCTCCCTTTGAGGTGAGTATATATTTCATTGTCCTCAATTTCCATGCACAAATAATGCCCTTCAAAGTGGGATAATATTTAAGTTGAATAAGTGAGACTCATGACCGTTAAAGTCACACATATAAATGAATCATGAATATAACAGCCAAGAATTAGAGCAGGTCATAATGGCATATAATTATCACATTCATTACATAAAAAAAAGATTTCTGGGATCATCTGGCCAGGTACGCACGAACCAGCACAACCTAGAGACACAAAATGCCTGTTTTATTACATAATCATCAGATATGAGTATGTAGAGTCCCCATTAACAATCACCGCGATAACAAAAAGTCATCACCCTTGATGACTTTTCCCCCCATAGAGTTTTCAGTGTATATTGTAGAATGGGCTTTATAATTATCAGCAGTTTTATTGTGGATGTGAGTTTCGGAGTGAGGATGCCACTAATAAACGCAGGCATGCAGAAAGGGTTATCCGAGGGGAAATAACAATTTTGGAATTTTGGAATTTGTCTCCACGTAGGGAGGAAATACTGGTCCCCTAAAGATGGGGTATTCAAAAATAACAAAAGCATGAATTTGCCATATCACATACTAAAACCACAATTAACATAACATATATGTAAAATATATGTAAGATATTTTTGTAAAACTTCATGAAATGGTTTTGTCCATAAAATCCATCATAGAAAAGATATTTATATTCTGATGTCAGCATTAGATCCCTTATGGATACCTTTATTGACCTGAATTACCTTTATTACATTTTATAACGGAACAATAGTTTCCATGGCAACCAGATATAGGTCAATTTAGGGGGAAACGTCCCAAGTAAGGATATAAAACATTCCAAATGAGGATATATTCCCTCAAAATGGAATGTTCTAATAAGCAGCATAAAAAGTTGACCCAAGATAAATTTTGCATTACTTTAAGCATTTTCATCAGTATATCCCTAATATTAGCTCTGAAGCATTTTGCCTTTTCCCCTCGGATTACCATTTCTGCCTGCCTGCTCACAGTAATTAAGTGTGGTTGGCTAACACCAGGTGGCAGGGCACCTGCACCATTCACATATATATTATAGCAGGGACTGCACTACTCGATTTCTGATCGGATCGGAACTATTCTCACAATATAATGATACAAACAAAGCACCTCAAAAAAATTAAATGGTTTCTCATCACCGCGCGCATCATTAAGATCAGCTTTTGAGTAAAACTTTTTTTTTGTTGCTTATTTTTGATGACAAATATGATAAAAAATGGACAAATATTGGGATATTTGGTATCAAATTAAAGCTAAGCCTGTCAGTATTGCAGTGGAATAGAAATAACTAATATTTTCCCTACTTTTAAAGGTTCATATATATATATATATATATATATATATATATATATATATATATATATATATATTGCCGCAACAGTAATGTTTTTTTCTAAGCAGTCCCATCAGTTCCATTTGGAGCCCTTGTAGTAGAAAAAGCACTGGTTGAGAGAGTCTGAGGAGGATGGGAACTCCCCACGTGTTTTTTTAAAAGCTTGGGCTCCACTAGCCGATTTTGTCATCAAATCGGCGCTATTCTCACAAATCGGACCCAAACTAAAGAATCATACATGGATGTGTACTGTAGGTATGTAGGTTTATGTTTATAAACATGCTTATGTTTATGACACTCCATGCTCAAGTGGAAAATAAACTTGCCAAGGCTTTAGAAACGAGATTTGCTGATACAGGTCCCCACTTTGCATCTGAAGCCGATTTTGGCTCCCAATCTCATATCAAATTGGGTTGATTTTGACATGTCCGATCTCTAGACCTATGTGTTAACCTTGAAAAATATTATTACTTATGTGTCATTCAAATATAAACAAGCCCTGACCCTTTCTGATCGGATCGCCTGTATATGGGATAGGTAGGAGGGGTACCAGGGTATGATCGGCTCGTGAGAATTACCCAAAAAATCGGGGAGTGGAGCCCCAGCTTATGTTTACCCACCATGGGGTGCCACAATTAACCCAGGTAGCACAGTCACGTCCGGCCAACATTGGGCCGATGGTCGTACAAATGGAGGGTCAACATCGGCAGCCCATCGCAGGTACCAACCAAATGCCAATGTAGGACCAATGTCGGTATTCGGTCTGCACAGAGCTTATTATGCTAGAGCAACATCGTTCCAAGTTTGTTATTAAAGCGATTTCTCAAGAATGAGAAAGCTATTTTTTTAGAAAACTTATGATTCCAATTTTAAAGATCACATTAATAGCGGTAAACCATTAATTTCATCCTCTGAATTTTTGCTATCAATTTCCAGTGGGAGAGGGCACCCTAATTATAGTAAAGTGTCTCTTTAACCAGGGGATGTGGGTAAGCAACGGCATTCGTTTTAAATATAACAGCTAATGGAAAATGGGCCTCACCAGATTATTCAGAAGACTTTTGCTTTCTGTCCACTAAAGATGGTCAGTCTTTTTGCCACCCTTTTCGCAAACTTGATTTAAGACGTCTGAAAATCTGCCTTTTTACACCAACCTAATTGCATACACCCTCAGAAAAGTGAGATTCATTGTCGCTAAAACTACCCTCACCTGAGAGTCAGGCAGTGTGGTTGGCTAACACCAGGTGGCAGGGCACCTGCACCATTCACATATATATTATAGCAGGGACTGCACTACTCGATTTTCTGATCGGATCGGAACTATTCTCACAATATAATGATACAAACAACATATACACTGGCAGTGCCTGACTCTCAGGTGAGGGTAGTTTTAGCGACAATGACTCTCACTTTTCTGTGTGTGTAGATAGTGATGGATTCGGCCCTTAACAGTGTTGGAGCATGGAGGTATTTAACCCGTTTAAGGACTTCAAATTGCTTGATTGCACTATTAAAGCTGTGTGTTGTTATGATGCATGAATGCAGTAAGTAACTCGCCAGTGCGGCATCCTATAATTTGGTCTTCACTACCCAATTTTTACTTTTACCAAATCAAAAGAGGATAAGCAAAAAAGAGAGAGAATGTTCAAGAATACAATATAATAAGCAACAATAGATGATGATTTTTGTTTTGAATAATTTATTTGCAAAGACTAAAACCAACTAGGCTGCATCCCATATTTATTTTTATATAAGTTATCTTGTATGAATCCATAAATGTTAGCATATATATATATATATATATATATATATATATATATATATATATATATATATATATATATATATATATATATATATATATATATTATAGTGAAAACAGATATAACGTAAGAAGTATGTGCCTAAATTCACTTATTTACATTATGTTCATTTTTTTTAATTGATTTTGCCACCGTCTGTTAAATTATGTCATAAATCAAAGCACATACAGACTTGTGCACACAATATATTTCAAATTAGATATTCATAAGAATCTATTTACAAAGGCATGAGCCATTGCAATGGTGTATAAGACCAAGAGAAATAAAGGTTTCTTCTCATTAATCACCTGGAAATGTTATTGGACTTCTGTTTTTGTTATTTTGATTTGAGCAGTTGATGCTGAAAATCTATCGGACTGCGGGCCCAGACTTAAATGACATGTATGACTTAAATGACATGTATCCTGTTTAGGAAGCCATGACTTAATGACATATAGGCCTAAACATGATTGATTACCAATTATTTCAATGTGTCATTCATCCCTTTTTGTCACACAGAAAGGAACACTAACAGACAATCTAAAAGCTTGATTTCTTTGATGTGCGTGGTGATGAGAAACCATATTTTGAATGGCCTAAACAAACGTTACATAACATAAATTATATTTGGAGACACAGATATAAATGGGTATTATCATGTTAGGTTTTATATTCATCCTCTTCCATTAGTCAGGTAACAATATGCTACCGTTGTCAGAAATAACGATTGGACCTGGTCAAATTTTGATATAATTATGAAAACCTAATAATTATCACTAACAAGTCTTGTTAATATGAGGTGGTATTCTGCATCTAAATCACAGTAAAAGCAACTGCCCTGAACATATTTTCCCATTAGATCAAAGTTATTAGGTTTTTACATTTGGTCCATTTTGGCCCCAACCTACAGAACAAGTGCTCTGCAAACTAGCCTGCCTGAGCCAGGTTCGATCGTTCACCGGGGTTTCACCAATTTGCGATCTACACCCTCAAAAAGGTGAGCGTCACTGTCGCCAAAAGCACTCTCACGTGAGAGTGATTTTGGCGACTGACGCTCACTTTTCTGAGGGTGTAGTTCAGTTTGTGGCTTGGTTTCCTGTGTATGTTTTACTTATATACTAAATATCACAGTGAATAGTTTTGACTTCACCATAGTACAACCAAAACACAGCGGTTCTTAATCCAGACTTATAACATCATGATATATAATTATGATATTACATTAATATAGTAGAACCTCAAACTACATCACAGAATACAGTAACATTATCACAAATATACCGGCATGTATAAACCTTTATCTTCCACCTGTGCAAGTTTGTCCTATGACCAAACTTGCATCCCATAGATATATGCATTATCCCCTACAATTATCAAAAGCCCAGATTTGTTTTACATTGGGTATAGAAAGATTTGATTTGATTTGTTATATTTGTTATCAGGTACGTTTCGGATACTGATACAATAATTTAGACACGCCTATTTTCATTGTTAGTTACATCCACTCCCACCAGTCTGCTATTTCAAGGTTTAAAAGATTGATCATTCCCCAATTTCCAACAAGCTAAAGAATCGGGAATGATTGAATTGTAAGCGAAAGAATGGCGATAACCGATATACACAGAAGGTACTGTCATGCGCTTTCCGACAAAATGGATTTTTTGCAGATTCTTCGTTTTATGTGGGTAGATTATGAATTCCAAAAACAGTGCATCAAATTCTAGCACACGAGCATTGCATTCATATTAGTGATTGTAATAATTATTCAAATAAAACAAAAATCGGCCAACAAGAACCATTCAAGAGCTGGCTAGTGCATGACCGCCTTCAGGCCGGGGTCTTATAAATGAGACCAACAAGCAGCTGTAGGGGTTTCCCCAACAGGTGATGGAATGATGGGCATCCTATGCTTTTTCTTCTTCTCTATGAATGGGACATGGACAGTACTTCAGTGCTACACTAGTGTGTCTACAATGGAGCTAGGACTGCCATAGCGAAAATATCTAAGTCATAGTGGGCCTCGACTGTAGCCAAATTACATCCCCTGTCAATAGTATTGCAGTTGGTTCAAGGACCAGTTAATCCAAATTAAGATCCAAATACTTCATTTGCCAGACATCATAATGATTGTATTATAAATATATGTAACATGTACTGGGAAAAGGGACCTTAGTGCACCCAGCACTAACTAAAGGGCCTTTTTCGCAGATCCTGTGACATGTAATTACTGGCCAGCTCACAAAACAATCATGTCCTTGCTGGTTCTTCATATTGGCATAAATAATGACTTAAGTCTCCAAACCAGCAGAGAAACAATTATTTTAAGATGGCAACATTTTTCAAACAAAAAAAATAATTGGTTAATTCGAATTGTTTGCATTACTGAGGTACAGATGCTGGGGTATTTGACATCTTCCTATTTGAGTTTTAGCATCCAACTTTGTCAGTTTTCATATTTTACTAAATCTCAAACCTAGAAGAAAACACAGTCATCTGAACTCCTTGAAACAAAGGAAACACTTGCCTTCTTCGCGCATCACTTTCAAATTATTCGTTTTTCTTTCTTTCTTTCTTTTTTTCTTTCTTATTTTGCAAAGTATCCCAATATGTACTTGCATATTCAAATACGGTATTGACAAACCAATTATTTCACTTTCATTTGAACTAACTGACTTTTGACATTTTAAGTAAAAATTAGAGTTGAGATGAAAGCGATCAAAAGTGAACGTTTACAAATGATGTCTCCCATTGAAGAAGTGACAGGGTCTTTGTGTTTAGTGACGAATCGTGACGCAGACTATGTATTTGTTTCAGCTGATTTGCATAAAATAGTGACAAGACGTAGGAAGGAGAGCCCTTAAAAGTGTCCCAAAAACAGCCAACGTCATTTGTGAACGTTCGCTAAATGGACACAGCGCTGTACCCCTTGTCAAATGATGCGATTTACTGTTTGATATTGGCTTCGGTCACCTGCTTGCATAGAAAGGCAGACTTTGTTTCTAGCATTATTCTTATTAAAATGTATTCAGACACGGTCTCAGGCATTGGCCTTTTCTTGGCTTATAATTATGATGATTACACTGATTTCAAAATCAGTGGAGCGTCAGATTTAGTTGTCAAGTCAAACAGTATTAAAATTGGGCCATCTAATCCATCTGCCACCAATTTTGAATTAGAAATGGCGATAAAACAATTTTAGTGATGCATTCATATGGAGTTGATATACTCCTGAGGTTGATGCTGCAATCCCGTGCTGGAGAGTAACTCACTGCACTGTAGATAGTTAGTGTAGGTACACAGTAGAATCTATTGTAGATCTACAGTATTAGAATCTACTATAGAATGGATATACAATAGAATATACTATAGATGTGCAGTAGATTCTACTGTTCACCTACAATAAACTGTAGACCTACAGTAGAATCGACTATACACCTACAAAAATGGCAACCAACTTTTTACAGTGCGGCGTTACATTGGTGCATCTGGACAGAATATGTACATGACAAATGGAGTCATCACTCTGCCCTTAAAGTGTTAATGCACCAGTTAACCCTGGGTATACCACTGGCTGCAAACTAAATCTACAAAACATCTGATATGATACATGCATACCACAGCTTGGACAAGCATCCTGCCCTTGGCTTATAAACCTAATACAGCTACTAACTTGGACCTTATTCACCACATACAGCACTGGGAGGATATGTCACTTAAATTTCCTTAGAAGATAGTAATGTGATGCCAAAATCACCCCTGGTGGAAGCAAGGCTTAATGCAGTTCTTTCACATCAGACGTTGGTAGAAGGTGGTGAGGAGCGTTGCTAGAATCAGTCCGAGACCAGGAGTCACTGACAAACCAGCATTTTCTGCAAGTATTAAAAGGAAATTGATAAGTAAATATATAAATCAATAATATGTGATAATGTATATAAGTAAATGTGTTTGAAGTTCTCTGTGTTTCATATTTTGAACCGGGTACATTATTAGTTGCTAAATTAGTAAGTTTAAAGCAGGTGGTGGGGCAGAACAATAGAGTTCGCACCTTGGTTATACTGCATACCCTGGTTTAAAACAGATAGACAATGGTTATGAAAAGGTATGTAGATTAACCACAGCTTGCTAGTAGGGCGACTTGCGCTTCACCCTTGTCTGGCCCTACCAGCAAGCTGTGGTTAATTCTACATACATTCTCATAACCATAGTCTATCTATTACATAGACTCGCCAATGCTGCATTTATAAATCATGACGACAATAAAGGCATAGCACATTAAAGCACTGTGCGACTTAAAGGGTTGAAATTTATGTCTACTTTCCACTGCATGAATGTTTGCATTTAAGTAAATTAGATATGCTTAATGGAACACGCATATTTAATTTGGGTAAATGCTACCAACTTACATGTTATCATGATCTTCCTGGGAGATTTACATGGCATTACCGAACACAAGGCCGTTTGAAATGTTTCTCTACGGCACCATAAATGTACTTAAATGCAAACATTCATGCAGTCATCTTGCCTCTCAACTTACCAACTTTAACCTCAACGGTGCACCCTTCTTCCTCGTAGTTGAGTCTAGGATAGGTCACCTTGCAGAGATACTTATAATACCCAATCTCTGGTTTCTGCAATTGTACCGATATTGTTGTCCTTATCTTCTTTATCTCCTGGCTGTTCACAACTGACCTATAAATACAGTAGATTTGCAGAAATTAAAGAAGATATAGACATAATTGTGGATCAACAAGGGCCCTCCGTGCTATATTTTTAGTACCAACTTTGGCCACCAGAGGGCTCCATTTAGCCAAAAAGGACCAAAATATAGCCAAAACATATCTATACTAATTTTTATGATAGGCCATGTCAGAAGATTCCATCTTTGGTGAAAACATTTTATATTTGGAATGGAAAAGAACGTTTTTGGGCCTAATTGGTATTTTTCACATGTTGGTTGCCATGGAAAGATGACTTTCAATCTGAAGTGACATATCATATTGGGACATGAAGGCAGATAGAAGGAATAGGATGCCATGACACAGGTACGGAATTAATGCAAAGACGAAGAGGGGTAACAGAATTCTAACACACTGTAATGATAAGACCAATTATATACAATTATTATGTATACTAATAATAATGATGTATCAGGTCATAGGGTCTGAATACTTTAGGGTAGGTAGGTTGGATAAACAGAATATTAAGCCTTGACTGAAGCCAGAAATCCACTCGTGATTTCCGATGCTGACTCATAGGCCTTGGCATGACTTGTGGTCCACAAATTTGGCCTAGAGATATTGAAATATAGACATGAAACCGATTCTCTCCCCAAAATAGGGGTTGATATTTTAATGGGCAGTATTGTTTTGCTAGGTAGAGTAACCTGAAACACAACATGCTTGGTCTGACAGACAAAAGAACAGTAGTTTACCTTTTGTGATGCCTCAGATGATGGAATGTTGTCTCCCTACCTAAGAAGTAGCTGAAATAAGGAAAAGCATTGACATTCATCTCAGAGTTGGCATGTACGCCATTTCTATGACTTTTACTGTACCTTCGCGATTTAGCGCCGGGCACTCTTCAATTTGGCGGAGCCTTTAAACCCAAGACAGGCGCCTATGGGAGATCATATTTTAGTGCTTGATTAAAATAAGGAACATTTCAATACCCCTGTACCCCTGGCGCTTATACGAGACCGGCGCTCTTTTAAAACTGGTGCTTAATCACGACGGTACGGTATATTAGACAAGCTTCAATCTAAGCTGTCTTCTGACAATCCGAGCCTGACAGTTCATGTTATATCTATATCGGAATGTATGCTTACAAAACAAAGCTGACCCAAGTATAACGATTGCCCAATTGTAAAAGTATAAACATATCTATACATTTTAATTTGGTTTCGGGCCGATTTTTGATTCAAGGTAGGTCGATACCATTGACTCAGAGAGTTTAGAATTCCACCTTTATTTTCAGAGATACCTTATATCATTTGGAACATATATTTGAAAAGAAAATAGCGGGTCCCAAACTACTTTTTTTGATAAACAGTTTTTGAAAAAAAAAAAAAAATTCTCTAAAAATCTGGAAATAATATCACAAGTTTCATGATTTTATACTGTCATAATCAGTGACCACATAAAACAAAAAAATACCTACGGCTATTATACAAAAGTTCAATGTCTAATAAGATGCTCAAATAATTATGGTCGAAAAATTCCAGAAATGTGTATGGGTAATGAGGGTTCATAGCAGCATACACAGACCTTATATGAGGTTATTCTGATATATATAACTTGGATGGAAACA
This sequence comes from Harmothoe impar, assembly GCA_947462335.1. Classification (NCBI taxonomy): domain Eukaryota; kingdom Metazoa; phylum Annelida; class Polychaeta; order Phyllodocida; family Polynoidae; genus Harmothoe; species Harmothoe impar. The sequence goes on along the minus strand of OX381717.1, from coordinate 42,646,734 downwards.
TGCACAGCGGTCCGTTTTTCAATGGCATCGACCTACCTTAAACAACAAAACAAACTGCCACAATTCTTTCGATCGGGTACATTAAATGTGTTAAAAGTACTCACTATTTTCCTGTATTGTTTTGTAAGTCTAACTCCAACTGTGGTGGTATGTTACCAGCATGGTCCACTGAACACGAAACATCTCTCGTTTCATACTTTGTCATCGTCATGGGGTCTGGGCAAATAGTTTTACCTAAATAGAAAACATGATTATGTAGACGTGTTTCTCCCATTAGAAATAGACCATTTAGGGGTGATGGCTGGTTTGGTGTTTTTATACTGCCTGAATGAGCATTTCTAAAGCCAGTACATGCCCTCCAAACAGAACCCAAGAATGACACTAATTAATAACATGCGTATTTCTTGGTAAAAGCACAAGCTGTTTCATTCCTTTAAAGAACAATAAATTCCAGAGAATATGATATATGATAATTTTAAAAAAATGTTCCAGAAAAGTTCTCAAAATGGCATGTCATGTAAGAATGGCACGAGTTCCACTTGGTTTGAAGGGTGTATACATGGGCACTGAAAATGTGGATAACTATACAGCGCATAAAGTTACAAGATGGCCTAACATTATTGTACTAGGTTGCAAATTCGCCTGGAGAACAGCTGAGGTGGCGTTTGACACGCCTGCAACCACAATATTCTAAACATTGTATCAATTCACTCACCAACAACAATGACTTCGGCTGAGAAGCTGCAGTGAATGCCGCTACATCCCTCAGGAAGGCCCTGTCCATCATAAGGTTGAGCTGCAGCTGTTGTGGATACAGCTGAGGTAGACTCTGCTGAGGTGGACTCGGCTAAGGTTGTTGCAGCTGAGGTTGTTGCAGCTGAGGTGGATTCGGCTGATGTGGTTGCAGCTGAGGTGGTTGCAGCTGAGGTGGATTCGGCTGATGTAGTTGCAGCGGAGGTGGTTGCAGCTGAGGTGGATTCGGCTGAGGTTGTTGCAGCTGAGGTGGATTCGGCTGAGGTTGTTGCAGCAGAGGTGGATTCGGCTGAGGTTGTTGCAGCTGAGATGGATTCATCTGAGGTGGTTGCAGCTGAGGTGGATTCGGCTGAGGTGGTTGCAGCTGAGGTGGATGCAGCGGTGCTACCGTCAGACGAGCCAGCTGTAGATGAGGCTGCAGTTGTGCTGTCGGAGGTGCCTGAGGATGAGCTAACGGTGCTAGCTGCGGACGGTCCGGCAGTGGTGCCTGAGGACGGGCCAGAGGTTGTGGCTGCGGATGGGCCAGAGGTGGTGGCTTCAGACGAGCCGGCGGTGGTGCCTGAGGACGGGCCGGCGGTGGTGCCTGAGGAAGGGCCGGCGGTGGTGCCTGAGGACGGGCCGGCGGTGGTGCCCGAGGACGGGCCGGCGGTGGTGCCCGAGGACGGCCCGGAGGTGGTGCCCGAGGACGGGCCGGCGGTGGTGCCTGAGGATGGGATTGACGTAGGGGCTGTGGCTGTGCCAGCCTCAGCTGTGGTGGTTGGGGATGATAATGTAAAGCTGCACGTATAGGCGCCTGCTAAATCATAAGTCATTGTCTTTACAGTAACTAAATCAAATTTGTCTTCGCTGATGTCAAAGTTGGAATTACTACAGCCGTCTTTGTCACAAATCGTGTTCCCTTCCAACTGAAAAGATGGAAATGTAGATAATTACAAAAAGGGCATAGTTAATCCAGCCGACTTTTTTTAGTTCAAATTTTTCCCATATGGGGACCCCCACAGCTAGGTTCAAATGGGCTGAGGCTGACCCTTTAACACTTTTGATTGACAATTATTGATTGTTGTTTTATATATACATAAGAAATCCGTTTGAGAGTTTATTGTAGTAGTCAGCAGCTAGAAGTACAATATTTATCCAATGAAGCATGTAATCAACTGCTTATGTCATTGGTAAGATGTGGAAATGTCCCTGTTCTTAATAGACTGCCCCTGTAAGGTAACATAATAAATTGCTGGCTTTTCTTTGGTACAAAGAGGTGAAAAGTAAAGTACATGTAGTTTGGTCTCACCATCTCGGGCCAGGGTCTGCATTATTTTGGCTCCCCTGATGTTAAAATATGACCACTCCCTAACAGCATCCCATAGTATTGGGCCGTGTCTCACAACTTTGGGCCAATGTGAATGTCTTTGACTGGGTGCCATCTTTGACCGTGTGACGTTTTTGACTGGGTGCCATCTTTGACCTCCTGACAGAAAAAGGTTCATTTAGGGCAGGTGACGATAATTATGGAGATATAACCACTGCCATTTTCTTTATTTTATCTCTTACATATCAAAGAAGAATTTTTTTGATGGTGGCCAGTCAAAGATGGCATCCAGTCAAAGATGGCACCTGGTCAAAGATGCCACCCGATCAAAGACGCTCACATTGGCCCAAAATGGTGAGACACAGCCATTGGCAATGTCACAAACACATGCGAGCCTCGATTAATCTTTACTGTCCTTACCTGCCATTCTAGCGTGTCTACTTCATCCGCGGGATTTACCGTACAATTGAGGATCTTCATGGCCTGATCTCCAACTTTGAAGACGGCACTCTCTGGTTTGTTGATATTGTCAATACGGGTTGCATGCACACAGAGACCTGGAAGAGACAATGGGGGTAATTTTCTCTTAGGCCCATTGTCCATTGGTCAATTTGGAGGTGCTACCAATCGGTAGGTCGTCCAATCATCAGGGAGCTGTCGGCGGGTCAATCAGGGATATAGTAGGAAATAAACTGATTTTGCATCTCTAGTCGATTTTGTCTCCCGATCTGATATCAAACTTGTTTGATTTCTGTTTGTCTGGTGCCCCACTGTCCTGCTGGCACTAAACGGTTGATCTGAGCACAATTTATATCGAAAATATGCCTCTTTATCCCACAGCAAACTGTATAGAACTGTATGATCTGATAGTGAGAATTGCCAAAAGAAATCGGGTAGTGGAGTTCCAGTGATAAGCTGCACCCTGACTCTAGAGTGATCCTTGAAGCAGCACTGTGTACTAGCTACATCTTGCCAGAATTTATTGAAACGGTAAATATAGCTGCGTCATGCTTGATAGAAAAGTAGTATACCCATCTATCTATAAATCTCTTATTTACATCTATATATCTATCCTATGACAACAATTAAATCAAATTATTTATTCTATTCTGGGCAACATTGGGTAGCCTCTCTGTTTATCTACGAACATAACAAGATAAAAGGCTTTCTTGGAACCATTGGGTGATAGATTAGATAAACAAGTTTGGTACACAATGTATTCTGCTTCGGTACTATGTTGGCCACCCTGACGAATTCGGTAATTATTCTACAATAAAGTTCAGAATCTCGATGGGATTTAGGACTTTTAACAGGGCTATTTGATCATCAATGGTGTAAGCCCTAATAGATATTAATTTTCGGTATGCCTATCATCCTTGTCCATTCAACTTTTCTATTTGACTAGTATAAAAACGTGAAAAACTAATGTATGGAACTAGTTGTATTTTCTATGATAATACTTTAATTATAATCAAACTCTATTCATGTTCTATTAACTTTCAACATCAAAATGGATCCTAAATAAACTATAGGTTGCAACTCAATTGATTGTGACTGAAACAAGGTGTCATAGAGCAGGTGTGGCTACGGTTTCTTGGGAAGGGTTGCTTGACCCAAGCTGATACATAATCAAGACTAAGAGATGTTAAGCCAGAATTTGATTTCGTAAAACAATATTGACTAGAAAAGTCAGAACTGCTCAAATCTTGCTGTCAATGTATTCTTTCTTTCTTTCTTCCTTGCTTTCTTTCATTGCTTTTTTTCTTTCTGTCTTAATTCGTTCTTTCACTACTGCTAAGCTCTAACACTATATGAGCTCATTTACATAAAGGCAAACAATCTATTATCATTAATTACGGAGGAATTGTACAGGTTATAGGTGTGGGATTATATTGATGTGTCCTGTAGTATTTTTAATAATGAATATTTTGACATAATTATATGTGTCTTCTTCAAGTTCAGACATTCCTAGTGTAGGTGTATCTCCCATGCATGTACATGATATCTACAGTGAACGCTGTAGCCAGTGGTTACAAGGTAAACACTGTAACCACGGAAGTAACTTGTAAACACTGTAACCAAGGGGAGCACGTGTAAACATTGAAACCATGTGGATTGTGTATGTGCCTGGTGGTCTTTGGAAATCCAAGAGGTCAGAGATATCATAAGTAGATCTCATGTGAAACTTCAGTGTGACACATTATCAGCATAGATAGCAGTGTTACATTGTGTGTATATTCAACTTAGGCCTCGAAAATACCCATATGTAACATGTACTGGGAAAAGGGACCTTAGTAGGGTGCACTAAGGGATGCATAATGCATAATGCTTCTTTTAAAAAATTGGATAAAATATTTTAGCGTTGGCATTGTTTTTCTAAGGAAGGGTCAAGTACCTTGAATATCGTTTTCTTACAATATTGTCACCCCTGGAAATAACAGATCTGTATAACCCTACTTATTTCAAAAGTACTTATGAAAAGAAAGGTAATCCAGTAGAAAGCATAACTAAATTTGATTGACACGTCTCCTGAGTCCTAAAATTGAGACCTACCAGACCTTGATCTTGTAAACATTGTAACTAAGGACTGCAATGCGCACGTGCAGAGTAATCAGTAATAGCAGCCCTGGAGGGAACTATTGTTATTACCTTATATCTCAACATACACCTACCCATGTCAATACCAATTGTTCCAAAATTCTATAATTCTGAAGATAAGAAAGGTACCAAAAGTAATTATTCCATAATAATTATGTGATGTCACTTTATATCTATCATCCTAATGTTGTAGGGCATAATGGTTTATTGCAATATAGAAATATGCGGTCCTTAAAGTGTTAATGTAGCAAATGCAGCTAGACGTAAAAATGCCATACATTGTTCTCCATGGCGAAATAGTACATGTATGTAGACAGATAACATGTAAAACTTCACATCACTTCTAAGGACAAGCATTCAGATATGGTTTCTGGTGGAAAAACACAGTGATGCTGATGGCCAACCGAGGGATCATAGGGGCCTTTTACAAGGGGAATATGATTATCTTTCAGTAAGTCTGTTCTACTTGGTTATTTTCTTTCTCCATGTTTCAACCTAAAAGTCATCTAAATGATGTTAACATGATTTGAAAAAGTGGTAACAAATAGCCCTTAAACTGATTTATCTATTTCTATATATATATATATATACTCTCCAGATTGCCGTTCTTGTTCAAAGCATGATAATACTATGGACACATACCTCCAACATGGAAAAAGAAAGTTGAATATTTAATACAACATCTCAAATTAAGATAAATGATTCACTCATGAAAAAATGGAAAACATGACAAAAAAGCTTAGACTTACCCCCAATGAAGACTAGTAGTACCACAACTCCCAGGTTTGCCATCTTGCTTCTGTTTCTTAGGCAGCTAGTTTTTGGAATATTCTCCGACGGTTTCTACTACTGCGATTACCACACCCAAATGTGTGCTACCTGGTTCCACCTCTTATCTTAACTGCCGCACCTGCACTAATTTATTCATATATTCATAGCACATGCGCAATGAATAGCACCCTCAGTCTTTGCTTTGCAGTGATAGGTTATCTCAAAATGGCCAAACACGTTGTTGACCTAGCAACCCCCCCTCTCCCTCCCCTCCGCGCAAGCCTTTATTTGCCAATCGATAGGAAATATCCGCGCCATGAGTGTTGGTGACCCCGAGAAGGTCATGGTTCATTATTTTGCAAGGTAGCAAGTAGCATATATGTACACATTCATATAAGTAGGTTTCTAACGTTATAGCTTATCTATAAGTGCGTAGAGATTTAAGGGGGGTCAACACTCTTGGTTTATATATATACATGTGTTATCTACGCACCTGATCACTATAGTAATATGTGGTCGAAGGAGTGTACAGGCTCTCAGGTTTACAGATATCATAATCCTAATGGTATCTTGTGGAGTGCCCGCAAGTTTCGGACCCTGATCGAAATTTGAACAAAGGAAATTTGAAGGTAGATGTTTACTTGTAAATCAAACCTGCGATTGCCATTGCTGATTATGCATGAAATTGAAATCTTGAGGATATCAATGTCCTGATTGACTAAATCATGGTAAGAACATTTTTTCATAATCTTACGGATGGATAACTCCATCGGTGACTATGTCACCATGGTAGAGCGTTAGACATTTGGCTGGTTGAGGGTGATGAAACCTCACCAAAGGTATTACCCTAAAATATATTAAGGCACATCATTTTGAATCAACGGGACACTATTAGGCGGTTTTAGTGTGTGAAACTATATAACTTAACTTAAGGAATGGAGTTATCCATTTCTCATAAGTTTCGAGATATACAACTGAGATTCTAGATTGTATAGCTTTGAACATATAAAGTAGACCCTCCTCCGTCCCTGGGACTGAACTGCCAATGTACTTATTTCGGCAATAAATAGAGTTGTTCCAAAGTTTAGTAGCCAAGGACTTACAATCATTGTCTTTCTACCCGTTTGCTTCAAGTTTAGTTTAATCATCGCATAACAGTTTTTGAAATCCTTATATGGCAGAAAACCTGAGGTATATAAAGATTATCTTTTTTGAAAATATGTCAATTCTCCAAATCCAGGATCAGGGGCCTTTCTTTCGACTCGTGTTCTGTTCTGAAAGGGCTTATATGAAATATCTTAATGCTGCAAGAATTAGCAGTTGTGCCGTATTACATCCAATACAATGTATTGTCAAGCGCAAAGACAAATAAGATGGTAGCTTTGGGCGACAGTGACGCTCACATAATATTTATTTACGATCCCTAAAGTCTTGGATATTATCAGCTGAATCTTTATATAAGCTGCATCCTGATTTTAAGGAAATATTTTGCCGCACAGGGGTGTAACTATGAAGGCTCTGGTACGTGTTTAAGCTGCACCTTTTTAGGCCTGTGTCCACTAGGATTTATGAGACTGTTTTATCGCCGAAAACATGTTTTTGCCGCCGAGAAAACCGTTTTGTCAGCGCCAAAACATGTTTTTCCGCGGCAAAACAACCTAATAAATCCTAGTAGACACAGGAGAGACGGTTTTGTCGGCGCCAAAACGAGTTTTTTTAATATGAACAGTATTAAGAGCTGATTCAACTGCTGCGATGTGGCTGATCCGCCATAAGCATGAGCATGAGCATAAAAGTGTAACGGATCCGTCAAATCCACTTCCACTGATCCCAATGGCTGACAGATTTGGGCAAATATTGATGGATTCGTTGACGGATGGAAATATGACAATTGTTAAATATTCCAGTCCCTTGATGAGCGGCCAAAATATTGACGGATCCGTCCCTTGTTGACTGACGGATTCCCATTTTCCTGCTTCCACGAATCTGTCCATTGACAGATGGATCAGTGGATCATTTTTTGGGTCTTTATGACCGGTAATTTGGCTTCCACTGATCCATCTGTCACCGGATCCGTCAAAGAAAGGTGACGGATCCGTCAAATATGGATGGATTGCTGACAGATCCATCACGTCGCGGCAGTGCAATCAACGCTTCAACTGCTTCAAATTAATACACTGAGAAAAAAACGCTAGTGGTATTCAGCAATGAACTTCATGTATCACACTATATGTTATGTATACATGGGGTGTCGATGGGAAGGATGGGATGGAAGAAGAAAAATTAATTGTCAATTCCCATGACTATGAATTATCCTTTTTGGCAGGGAATAACGTCACGCTATCAGAATCTGAAGGGAGTCATTTCATACTAAGGAAATCTTGATATGTTTTTATCCAAGAAAACTTGTAACATGTAAAATAGTAGGGCCTATTCATAAAGATACACACAGAAAAGAAGTAGAATCACTTTGACTCCCGACTTGATCACTGAGGTAACACTCCGCAGGACTCTACTGTGACTCCTTAACATTAGCAGGGCTCTAAAATTACTCCTATTCTAAGACTCCCTAATGATCGGGAGTCACTTTAGAGTTGTTGGGAGAGTGTTACCTCAGTGATCAGGGCTGGACTCCCATTTGAGAGTTACAGTGATTCTACTTCTTCTCTCCGTGTACATATCATACTGACATCGCCGAGAGTCATAACAAGGCAGTATGGTAAAATTATCTTCACCAAGAGCAAACTATGATTAAATATCCCTCTTCAGAACAGGACATTTAGATAATGAAAAAAAATGTTGTGTTCGGATAAACAAACTACCAAGTAGACCATAATTATATCACTCAGTGCTTACATATGTACCGATAAATCATACATAATGATTGGCACAGTTTGTCTTATACCAAGGCAGAGCTCACTCCCTTTTTTACAACAGGAGGGAGGGGACTTTGGTCACTTGACCCTGGGAGGAGAAAAAGGTCTTGACCCCTTAACAGGGGAGACAAATACATTTCACCCTATTCGAGCAAAGATTCCACCACATTACTATGCTTCAAAGGGGGCGCATATGGGCCCCAAAATTTTGCCTCGCCGCAGGGGTCAAAAAATTTTGATCTCTTGAGGAGCGGGGGTGAAAAAAAATTCTTTCAGCCCCCCGCCTTTGATGTTAAAAATTAAGCACTTCTCAAGAAGATTACATTGCATTAACTTCCGCATCTTCTTGCTTATATAGTACAAAAAGAGGTACTTTTTTTCTTCAAAACGTTGATTAACATAATTATCTAGCGCAAAGGCAACCTGACTCGGGACAGACACTGATATCTCAAAGCTAATGTAGATATATCACGTGTCATGTCAACTCATGATAAAGTCGGGCGTGGTTTTCCTTTTAACAAATATAATTTATCAAATATTAGCCACTGTATACTTATAAATCGAAAGTTAGTTTTCTTAGTTAATCTATTTTAGGTGCAATCTTTGGGTGGAGTTTAATCTTTTGAATACACCACTTTTACTTAAAAGCTACGATTTCATGTAATTTTCTCAGGAATATAATCTACTAGTCAAATTGCGTAATCCAAATTATAATTGGTATCCTTGGTATCATTGGGTGGTCAATATAAACATAAGATGGTCGCCTATGCATACGTATATGTATACATATATCCTTTCTGTTTGGCTCCTTAACCTATTCAAAAACCTTTTTCTCGAAATGGTTTACCCTTGTAACAATGTTTAAACTGTATTGATACCTTTAAATACAACTTGGGACTTAATCTCCAAACGCGTGTCAAGTTGAATGTTTATAAAAGTTAATCATGTAAATTAAAGAATGCATTTTAATTTCTTTAAACAATACATGACATCTATCTATCGCTTGTCTAGCGGAAGGAAAGCAATGCACCAACACTAACTTTGATATATTATAATTTGACCTAATAAAACCTCAAATATCTTGTTCTTAACAGATACACCCACTCTAAGATTGACAGGTGCAATGTGACACCATTATGAGGAGTCTAGAGTTCAGCAGAACTAGATATACACTGTTTGATAAGGCTGCACTTGAGAAACTATGTCCAAACTAGACTGACTGCATGATAATTGATTATTTTGATTCTGAAACATTTTTTATGACAGGGCAATGGTGGTGCTGTTTTTTGTGCAAGTGCGCTAAAATCGTTCTGGTGCCCCGAGAGAGATGTTCTGCCCTCTTAGCCGGGTTTATATCTTACTGCAATAATAGCACACTGGCTGTTTTGTTAAAAATGTTAGACATTTCAATTTTTATCGCCTCCCTCCCCCTCACAAGGGGTGCACAACTGTTTGGTTATCCTCAGTAATCAACCGACAGGCAACTCAATAAGAAATGACCACTCCCTTAGATTTGAGTGTAAATAATTCACTGAATAATTATTTTGTGCTTGCATAAATAGCTACACACACAGAAAAGTGAGAGTCATTGTCGCTAAAACTACCCTCACCTGAGGGTCAGGCACTGACCTCAGGTGAGGGTAGTTTTAGCCACAATGACTCTCACTTTTCTGAGGGTGTACATATGTAGGCCTATGTGTGTGTGCGCGTTATTATTAACTTTCTATTTGTATGAATAACAAAATACAGTGTTCCTCAAAACAGGGTTTTATGAATATGAAATAGACAAAAGGAAAGACTATTGGTGAGGCATCTCCCATAATCATGCGTGCTTTCAAGTCAAGTTCAAGTGTCTTTTTTTGCTCAAATGCGTTCAATCAGCAGTTACAGGGCCTACCATCCCTCAGGGATTATAATACCGATTTCCGAATTAAGTTCGTACAGTTCGACCATCAGTTGAAAGTCCTCAACCCTGCAAGACCTAGTATCTCCTGCAGTTGTCACCATGGCAGGCCTAGCGTCGACTATAGCCAAATCCTTTTACATAGGAATACTATGGAAATTGAAATAAGGTCCGTCCTTAGGGAAACTCTCAGAGGTAATCCCCATAGCAGGCCAAGTAGTGTGCCCAGTGGGCACATATTTCTGTTCAGCCTTGAATCAACATTAGATCAACATTGAATCAACATTGACAACCATTTATCAATGTTGATTCAATGTTCTGTGCCCACTGGGTGGTCAGGGTTCAAGCTGTTAAGAGATTGTAATAACAATTAACTTAGTTATAATTACCATTGTCATCCTTAAACACCCTATTGTTTCATGAAGTAAGATAGAAAAAGGGGAATATTTAGATATATTACAAGGCTACTCTATAATCTATATTAGTGCCCATGAATTTACTTTTTATTTTGGAATAGACTAAGTTAACTTTTACTTTTCTTATTAATACTTCACTTTTCAAACAGGTTAAATAATACCCTATCCCTGTGTCAGTGTGGCCCACCAAGGCAACATAACGTATTATTGAATGAGTTCTTGTCAGGTTTGGTAGTGCTAAATTCTCAAATCTCAGAAGAAAAAAATGTAACTCCTTACTTCATGCTTATTTTTTCGCCCCCAATCCTTTTTCCTACCAATTTTCCTGATATTTTCCCATTGAATTATATCAATTACTCAACATCATAATGTCTCCTATGTATTGCTGGTAAGGGAGGGGCATCTTATCACTAGATACCAAGATGAATTCTCATGTAGTTAATTTGTGCCCATTTTGATAAACTGCCAACATGTCCATAAATCATAGCAACTCTTAATTAAACCATATATCCTAAGTTATCTCTGAATGCAATTCAAGTTAATTTCCAACCCTATTGCAAACGGTGTGTTTATCACGTTCAAAGATCATACACTGGCAACACAGGTCACTTAAACCATTTAAGTCAGTTTGAAATATTTTTCATAAGAGATCATGTCTCAGCACTTCAAATTACTCCATTCTGATTTGTTGTGGTTTTGATACCGCCATTTGGTAACCAAAGCAAGAAATACCTTCAATACTATGCACATCTTCACAACACTGGTATTCAATACCCTGACTCTGCATTTTGGGTCTCTATTTATCTTTCCAGCTGATTATCGGTAGCCCGAAATACCATTGAATACACGCTCGGATGTGCCGTACCCGCTTTACAGTTATGGGCCCTGGGGTCCATCCCTTTTGAAGTCCATTGATTGTAGAGCTATTATTCATATCAAAATGGAGATAGACTGACAATGACAGGGTCCTTGACACATTTTTATTGGAATTTAACCTTGATCTCTCTGTGGGGAGCCGACTGATGTGGTGGTGAGACATAGGTACACAGGCTCAACACATTAAGGGTAGCAGAGTGCTTTTAGGGCTACATCATGTTTTAAAATGTATACACTTGTCATCAGAATGCTTGAATGCAGCACTGGTAACTTACTCGCTGTACTCATGCATCATTATGACAACAACATTAATGAATTATGCCACCAATACAGCTCCTTCGAGTTACTCGCCGGAGCTTGGTAATGTCAAGTCATGTAACATGGCGTTGATGCAATATGCCTGTTAGCGACATGATACAGAAATGCAGCCGTAGTGAACAACTCGCCAGTGCTGCAGTTAACCCTTAAGAGCCGAACAAAAAATATATTTCCTCGTGATGGGGCTGAGACATTCCTAGAGGAACTATCCCTGGACCGAGCCTTTGCCTAATCCCATAGAGTTATGGCGACTATAGTCAATGCTCAGCCAGCGATGGGATCAGCTATAGTCGATGCTCGGCCAGCCATTGGATCAACTATAGTTGTTGCTGGCCCTAAAGAGTTCAGCATCATGCCGACGCTATGGGGTCAGTTCACTCCTGAAGGGGAGGCATAATGCCTGATTGTGATAGCCTGAATGTGATAGAATTTCTCTTCTATGAGCATTAAGATTAATATTAAGGTGAGCCAACCAGTGAGGCATCTAGGGAAAGCAAGAATAGCAACTTCGGATCAACTTCCAAGACATATGCCCTAATCTATGGTTTAATAGGGGTGGGTGAATATGCTTGCCCCCTCCAGGCAACAAGCAATAAAGTCAGAAATAAAGGGGCTCAAAAGCTACTTTTCTAATTTGTATATAAGGCTGTAGCCTATATACGCGATTACACATGAAAGCCAACGCTTAAATCTCGTTCATCTGCCCCACCTTAAGAGGCCCACTTATTCAGTGCCCCCCAAATCCACCAACTTTCCATTTGTTAAAAAAAATCACTGATTAAAAAGGTAAAGGGGAAGTTGGGCGTGCGAAGTACAAAATCTGAGGAATCAAATTGTGAAAAGGTCTTCATGTAGACTGGGGATGTGGACACTTGCATTTCAATTATACTTGTAATCTCTATGTAGATATAGCATTGCTCTGACTCTCAAGGTGAAGTTCCTTATCTCAAACAAAGATAAAAGTAGATATCATCTCAATGGATGAATTGTGTAGGCCTACTTAGAACATAATCAGGCCCTACTTATGTTCTCATCAAGTCCAGGTGGGCCTTTGCTGTTTTAAATCAATAAGAACGATACGTTTGTTTATTAATCTATTTTCAAATAAATCTCTCTTTTTTTTTCTTTTTCTACTTATCATAGCTTGCAAATCCGCTTCTGTCTAGGATAGCACCTGTGAGAACTTGCTACTGCCCAAGGGAAGCACCATAACCAAATAACCTGCATCCCTGGAAAAAAAATAATATATATTTTTGGATCAATGAAACATATATGGCCCAAACTCCCGAGTTATGAGGGTTTGGGGCTGAGGAAGGACAAATCAGAAAGTTCTTAATAATTATGTTTAAACAAGTTTATTCTATTGAAAGGTATATATCTTGGCTCCTTGGAACACTGGTACATCTCTAACCCTAGCGGTTCAGTTTTTATTGCCTCGCAAACTCGACTGTCCGTTTTCATATTATTTCATACTCCTTAGCTTCTAACATGGGTAACACCCAGGTACTCATTATGCTACCCTAGGGTAGCACTGCCAGCGAAGTAGATATCCATTAGCCCGGACTCCACAAGGGCGACACAGTGACCTGGGAAGATGACCTGCGAACCATAAGGCTGCACCCCACTACAGCAACACTGATCACTGCGAAATGTGGTGCTCTTTTATGTTACTTTGTTCCAGCAAAGATCGTTACATTTCGCCTCATTTCGCGGCAGTGTCACCCTGAGTGTCCACCTGCTGATGGCGTTACATATGAGCCCAAAATCCACGGTGACAAGAACCGGCATTTAAACGGTATCGTGCCTCTGCCGCCACTATTTCGCTGCTTTTTCGCCCTGCCGCGCCTGTTTCGTGCCTGTGCCGCCGAAGTCCACAGCTTTAAAGGGGCGAAATCAGTGCGGCAGAGGGGCGATACCGTTTTAAGGCAGGTTCTTGTCGCAGTGCATTTTTGGCTATAGGGCAACACTGTCACGAAATGTAGCGAAATATGTCCGAGAACCACACTAAAAAGATTGCCACGGTTCGCAGGTAGGTGTGTTGCCCCAGTGGAGTCCGGGCTATAGTGTTCTTTTCAATGTTTTGTTCTGACACATTTCATTTCATTTCGCTATAGCGTACATTTCGCTGCAGTGTCGCCCTATAAGTATATCGTCAGGAGAAGGGCGACAATCAGGGCAACACTGAGGCAAGGTTTATGAGGCAAAATGAGGCAGAAACGAAGCAAAATATGCAAAATAAAACATAAAAAACAGAACGCCTCATTTTGCAGGGACCTGTGTCACCCTAGTGCCTAGGAGTCCGGGGTATTGAGTGGGCCAGTGGTTTTAAGTAAAAAATCATATTTTTTAACGTCGGCAGTTAAAGGGATAAAGTTCTTAGTTTCATTGAGGGATATATATTAATGTTCTCAACCCTATAAAAAGTGCGGGTCGTTCTTCTGGTGACCCACACAGAGAAAAAAAAGCAGAATCACGTTGACTCCCGAATGGGAGTCTGGACTCAATCAGTGAGGTAACTCTCCCTACAACTCTAAAGTGACTTCTAATCATTAGGAAGTCTCAGAATATGAGTCATTATAGATTATTATAGAGTCCTACTAATGTAAGGGAGTTGATTTAAAGTCCTGGGGAGAGATACCTTAGTGATGAAGTCGGGAGTCACTGTGATTCTATTTCTTTTCTCTGTACAGGCATCTGGCAGACACTCATTGATCTCCCGGTGCAAGGTCAAGTATAGGCCTACGTGCAAAGTTATTCTTTTCCCGATGCGAAACCAGTATCTAACCTGATAACACTATCCTGTTTTTGAATCCAATTTATGTAACATTAAGATAGCGTGATCGTGAACATAGAACACCGTGGAGATACAGAAGAGCAAGCGGGAATACATTTCATATTATTTGAGGTATAAGCTGGTCTTCCACTGGCCGATTGGATGGCGTTTGTTGGCCTCTTTTCCTCTCTTTAATTTTTTTCAGGGTGGGGAGGGGGGGGGGGAGGAAGGTTACAACACAATTATCATTAAAAATTCAACTCTCATAATATATTTATATTTAATGCATTCCTTTTATAATTTTGTCATTAGCCTAAATTAAACACCGGATGAGCATCTACCACTCATGAGCACTAGACGAAGGTCCGACCATCAAACTGGCAACAGTGAAATATTGACGCTAATCCTAACCACGTTATGGTAGTGACTATCACCACTTAATCGGCTGACAAAGGCAATTCCATGGGCCAGTGGACTCTAATGATGTCATTTTCTCAAATCACGTCATAAAGTTTTGCAAACGTCTGCAGTTTTACCAGAGGCAACCGTTTGATGTCCCCTCCTATCTATGTCGGTTAAGACTCTCCTCCACTCCCCTTAACCCTCTAAAACCCCGACCGCCGTATATATATATATATATATATATATATATATATATATATATATATATATATATATATATATATATATATATAAAAATATGATATATATATAGTTGAGTACCTGTCCCGGCTCACTTTGACTGTTGCTGTAGGGGTACCAACTTCTTGACCTTTAAGGACTCCGCACATAATGTATTAGCCCATCATGCATGCCCTTTAACTTCTTCATACTAATATGATATACATGAATGCAGCTCACTCGAGTATATCACCAGTGCTTTATTCATGCATAATGCCAACCCTATATAGATTTGATATATTCCCTAAGATTCAGCATAGTGTCTTGCATAATGGACATAATAGTGAGTTTGTTTATGCCACACCATGAACTCGCAGACGTTTTGCGACATGACAAGTAGTATATTCAACATTGACATTGAGGGTGATCCTCAAAAGAAATAATTGTTGGATATGTACAATCTTATTTATCCCATGCATATGAAATAAAAGTATGTACAAGCTGCTTTCATGCATTATGCTGACAGCGCACATGATGCATTAAAGCACAATCGAGCTCTTTGATCTGTCTTATCAGCAACCCACATCTTTCTTTCCTATGAGGTTTCTTATCAGATACCCTAGTTTGGTAAATATGAGTCTCCTACCTACAGGTGCGGTCGTCAAGACTAAGTAATCACTGCGTAGGTTCATTGAACTCAGGAGTCATATATCACCTAGATTATTTATATGAGTTGCACTTTTGGCATCGCAATGAAGAATTTACTGTGTGTTACACGTACAAGATAGCGAGAACACAGAGATGACAGGTTAAGAATATTGATATTGATTTATTATTGGCATAGTAAATCATGTCTAATGGTGTGGTTTTCTTTTCATTACATCACAAGGGTTACTCAGGGGGAATTGGTGATTAAAGCGTTTGTCATGATCTTTTAAATGAAAAACTACAAGTTAAGATACTCCTGGTAGATTTGTGGGAATAATATGTCGAACATTAGTGAACTCATAACTGAAAATAATAAATAAGCTCTGAACACCCCCCCTCCCCCCAAGGTACCTCCTCACGTGTTAAGCCATGTATATAGTAAATACCCCAATTCTTTATCTAATCACACATATCACGTGTCAGACCAGGATTAGGTCCAATGGACATAATCTCCATGGCACTGATTACCGGGGACTGAGTATCGCTTTTATACGTTTATTTCAAGACTATCATGGCAGAAGCCCAGGGGGCAGAAGAGAGAAGATGAAGTCCTTCCCTATTGGCCCCCTCGCAAGAAATTGCCCATTGCCCCCTGCGAAGCCCTGAGTACATAATATACTATATTATGGCCACTCATTAAATCCTGTGCCACATCATTTGGAACGTCATGTATCGCCTGATGTATCGCGTAATACTGAAATTACCTGGCTGTCACACGTTGATATACTTCTATTTGAACAGCAGTGAGAGCAAGTATGGTTTTTTTTCAAACTCAATTTTTTCAACTTAATTTTTCTGAACAAAAGAACAATTTTTTCAAACAATCTTTTTTTCAACAAATACTATTTTTTTTCATCTGTGGCCCTCGTGGGCTTCTGTATTTGGGCTCTTCCTGGTTCCACCAGGTTATTTGGGCTCTTTCTGCGCGTGTGTACATGCATTGCAGAATCTCCTTGATTCCAAAGGTCAGTTTGACCCACACATATAACCATGGTAACCAGGTAGGACGCGGTGGACTGAGGGCTCCGTGGATATTTACCGCTAACTAGGGGAGGCAGCAGTAATGTAACATAAGGCCCACACTAAAAGGAGTATAAACCCTTTCTACCACACTGGAACCTACATAGGATATCAGATGGATACAGACTGTCCAAGAATAACAAGAAGTAAGACGAGAAAAGGCCTGACGCAGGAACATAATACTACCGGCGTCCCTACACCTACCTGTCCTACCACCCTCACTCAAGCCTCTACCATGGCAGGCCGTCAGCTCTCACCTGAAGCCTCTAGCGTCACACTGACCCTACCTCCACAACCAGGTATGCTCTCATCGGTGATTAATCTGTTTAGTCCTGAAAAAGCCAATGAGATGCCTCCTTGTAATAATATTGCTGATTTAGAACTATCCTTCATGAAAAAAATGGAGGCTGTCGCCACTCAGCTACAAGGCATTACCACTACCCTTGACCATAACACCAAAACCAGTGCTAAAAATACTGAAGATCTAAACAAAGTTCTGGGCTCCTTAAAAACCCAATCTGAAACTATTCTGAGTTTGGAGGCCCGTATAAAAGAATTGGAGGGCAAATTGGAGGTCCCCGAGGATCTTGAAGCTAGGTTAGGGGAGTTGGAGAAGGGTCAGGCTATATGTAACGCTAAGATAAACGCTGTGACAACACACACTGAATCCTTAGATAAAAGAGGTAGGCAGTGTGCCATGATCTTCAGAAATATGAAGGAGGAGGACCACCCTGTAGCCAGAACCGCTGTCATAAAACTGCTGGCTGATTTGGGTACCGGTCTTACGGGGAATGACATTACGTCTGTGCAGCGCTTAGGACCAAAACCAAAGGCTGGTTCTAAAAATAACAGACCCATAAAGGTAGTCTTCACACAGCCAAATGCAAAAGGCTCTATCTACACAAACATTAGCAAAATGGGTCGTATAGACATCTGGAAGGGGGTTCAGGTCACGGATGACCTAACTGACCTAGAGGCAGGGCAACAGCGTGACCTCAGGATCATTTCATCAAGGGCAAAATCCTTGAACTATAACGTGAAAATGAAAGGGAAAGCCATCCTGGTGGAAGGCGTAACCTACACCTACAACGATATAGACAAACTTCCCCTAGAAATCCAGCCCCAATGTGCTAAGACCCTCAACCTTGACTGCGGCATAGTGTTCCAGTCACATCACAGTTGGCTCAGCAATATGTATCCCATATATTTCTTATATAATGGGATCTGGTACAACTGCGCCGAACAGGCATTCATGCATCAAATGTCGATACTGTGTGAAGCAAAGGGCATAGCGGATCGTGTTATGTTATGCTCAGATGGGTATGCAGCAAAGGAGGCCACAAGGACCCTTACTAAAACTGAAAAGTGGTTGGAAAATAGGGACACGGTCTTATATAATGTGCAAAAGGCGAAATTTTCGACCCACCCCCTAAAACAACGTCTTTTCAATACACATGACCAACAGCTGATAGAGGCTGGTCCAGATTACCATTTCGCTTCAGGTAGGAACATAACAGAGGGTGAGCTGAATGGCGCGGCGGACAGGCCTGGTACCAACAAGTGTGGCGAGCTATTAATGAAAATCCGAGGTGAATTGAGAGGGGACCCACCCCTACCTGACGTAATGCCAGAGTTGGAGGGAGACGGCGACGCGCCCGCACCACCACCACAGCCTGGTCACACTCCACCTCACTCACCTACACGCCAGCCAACAGACGACACTGCTCCTACTGCCCCGGTGAATGGTACACCTACAGAGACTGTATAACAAGTATCAGCTGAAAAGGTCGTATAAATCCACACACTATGCATAATATTCTACTAGTGTCCGATAGCAGAGGGAAGCACATGCAGGATAAAATTAATAAGAACTTAGCGTTAAAAGGCTATGAGAACTCTATATATATGAAGGTGGAGCCCAAAGGTGGGTTAACTTGCACCCAAACGGTATCACGTGTTGAGGAACTGCTCCAAATTAACCAATATGACATGCTGGTCGTTATGGTGGGAGCATGTGATCTATCGACCATAAAATGGCTGCAAAATGACGAGTCCCTAATCACCCCAGTCTTCTCGGAGGTGGGGAATATGGTCGAAGTTCTTACAGACAGGCTGGAGGCTATAAAGGATTACGTATGCTCACAGAACCAACCTTTCACCTTCGCCAAGCAAGTCGGTGTGTCATATGCTCAATATAATAAGCACCACGCCCCCTCTATTTACAACCCTGCCTTGCACGATCACCCAGAAGCCCAAGATGTCATAAACAGTGGTATCCCTTTGCTAAATGAAATAGTCACAGATATGAACAGACAATTAGGCTACCCGGGACCCAAAATAAATGAAACGGTCCATGACCATAAGAGGGGCAAGGTGGTCCACAAATATAAGAAAATTCCCGATGGCATCCATCCTGATACATACACAAGGAATGAATGGGCTCGTGTATTTGCAACAAACGCTATCACTGGATATAATATCTTACATACCCCCACTGTACAGATGTAGCCATGTATAATCACTCAGGAGGTGTCGGGCACACAGACGCGGGCTCAGTCTGGGTGTAATTAGACTTGGCTGCACCTCAGTGCTTTTTCAATAGCGTCCAATCTCGGCCTCATACAGGCGGCGAGCTATGTTAAACCTATGCAACTCCGCGTCTCCGTCCTACTTTTGGACGCTACTGCTTCCACCATACATCCTGTTCATAATAACCTTTCAAACTCACACACCCTAAGCTCAGGTAAGGGCACACAGACGCGTATCCTAAGTGAGGGGTTGTTCAAAATTAATTGTTAAATTGTCTTAATATGTACTAAAACATCATTATAATGTATAATTGAGACATACAGTCTCTCTTTGTATCAATGCTTTATTTTTCTTTTTTTACGCTAGTATGGGATATATACGAATGTAGATATGTACAACCTCTGCTCACATGAACTAATCGGACTGGCTTACGCAGCATAAAGACGCTAATACAGTCTAAAAGCTATTTTGCTTGGATTGATGTGATTGATTTTGTGTTTAATGACTATTGTAGTCTAGACAATCACATAGATATATATATAATAATTGGTACTAACTATACCCCACTTATAAAAAACATGGACTCTATTATGGACATTATAAGATGGGCATTGTATATTATGCAACTAACCCCTATGCTGTCTCCCCGACAGTCTTTTGTTACTATAGTAACAACAATGATTTGAAATATAAAATGTTAATATGGTAGATATCCACATCTCCCACTCTTTACTCGTTCTCAGTCAGGCATATGAGATTAATAATAGCAGCTTTGGGCAGCACTAGATGCATTAGTCCCGAAAATTGTAAAACCTTAGTGGTGAGGAGGAGGGATGGGCGGACCCTAATAGTTTGGGATCTGGAGGTGCATATGTCCTTACTGATGCCTTATTATGGCGTATGATATAGGCCTAAATGGGGAAAAAGGCTTTCATTTTACACATTTTAATGCTCGCAGTATATATAATGACATTGGTACCCTTAGTGATTACTTGATTGACTCCAATATTGACTGTGCTACCTTTTCAGAAACATGGCTGGATGAGAGTGTATCAGATAATCATGTTCACATCGAGGGGTATTCTATTCATAGGTTAGACAGACAGCTGAGGGACCCGGGAGAAATTAACCATGGTGGCCTACTAACATATATTAAGGACGGTCTTACGTCAAGTAATGAACTTAGTCAATATAATATTAGCAATAAGGACATTGAAATCCTATGGACAGTTATTTCTAGGGTTCAACTCAGAAGAATAGTTATTGCAAATGTATACCTTCCTCCTAAAGGTGATGTAGTCAAGGCACTTGATCATATAAAGAATTCCTTTAATTTAATTGATTCTGACAAATATTGTGAAATATTTATGTTGGGAGATTTTAACATTGACTATCTACATTCCAACCCAGATAAGGATAAAATTGTTAACATGATTGCAGGTCTTGGTGCAAGACAATTAATTAAGGATGTCACTAGATATAACCCCAATAGAGACCAGAGGGACTCCATTATTGATCTGGCTATCACAAACTCTGAACATGTGACTGCCTCTGGGGTTAAATCCTTGGGTGGACTCAGTGATCACGAATTAATTTTCGTTACAAGGAAACATATACCATGTAACAAAGTTCCTCTAAGTTTTATTGGACGCAGCTACAGACTATACAATGAGGATCACTTCTTAACCCAATTAAAAAATTTAGATTGGAACAATTTTTGGGTTTGTGACAATCCTAATGATGCCTGGGAATTATTTATTGCAGCGATAAATCACATTCTGGACATTAATTGTAAAGTTAAGCGGTTTAATTTTAGCCAAACAAAAAAACCCTGGTTGGACCCTGCCCTAATAGCTCTAATTAAAGATAAGAATAATGCTATCAAACGTTTCAAAAAAACTAAATCACAAGATGATAACAATATAAAACATTTTTACCAAAATCTTTCGAAACAAGAAAATAAGAAAGCAGAAGAAAATTACCATAAGAAACAAGTAGAGGACAATATCAATAATCCAAAAGAATATTGGAAATCTTTAAACAATATTATTAATCCCAAGCCAAGATCAATATCTTTCAATCTAATCCATCATGACACACACTTACCGGTGAGTCCAGAAAGCACTGCAAATTATATAAATGAATACTTTGTTAACATAGGTAGTAATCTAGCTAGAACCATGGATGAGCCTTGGTCATTTCAACCACCCATATATGAGCCAGCTCTCACACTTACTGAAATAGATGAAGACTCTGTCATTAAAATTGTGAAAAAAATTAAGGCTAAAAAACCATCAGGTATTCCTATGGTAAAAACCTCTGTTCTTAAAGCTGCCTTTTTGGGTCTGCCAAGACACATAACTTTTATTTTTAACCTAGCCTTAAGGACATCAATTTTTCCAGACTCATGGAAAATAGCCACGGTGACTCCCTTACCCAAAGGTGGAAACCCCTCAGATGTGAACAATCTTAGACCAATCTCCATACTACCCCTCCCTTCCAAAATTCTAGAAAAAATTATACACAAACAAATAATGAATCATTTAATAGAAAATAATATTCTTTCTGAAAATCAAGATGGATTTAGGCCTGGACGTTCAACATTAAATAGTTTAATCAAATTTACTGACAATATTTATAGAGCCTCAAACAAAGACATGGGCACAACTGCCATCTTTTTAGACTTCCGGAAAGCTTTTGACACAATAAATCATTTAATTTTAATAAATAAACTTGGAAAAATAGGCTTCAGACAATCGTCCAGAAATTTAATAGAAAATTACCTTACAAATAGAACACAAGCTACCAAAGCTAATGGAATAACATCTGATACACTCAAGATTCCCTGTGGGGTACCCCAAGGATCAGTTCTTGGCCCCCTTCTATTTATTATTTATATTAATGACCTTGGTTTTCCTTTAAAAAATATGTCCTGTCAACACTATGCGGATGACACTGTACTTTACTACCCCAATAATAACCTGTCTCCAAATGTGGAAAATATTATAAACTATGATTTGGGTGTGGTAAATACATGGTGCAAAGCAAATAAGTTGTCATTAAATGCTAAAAAAACCAAGGTCATGCAAATTGGGACACTTGCCAATATTAAGACCATGCCTAAGGTCTCTTTAAAGCTTGACAATGCCCCTTTAACGAAGGCTCATACATACAGATATCTTGGCATTACTGTAGATAGCACCCTAGATTTTAAGGCACATACAAAGGGAGTCACAAGAAATGTTAATCACAAAGTCAGGCTGCTTAGAAGGGTAAGAAAGAAAATGGCTGAAAAGACAAGTGCTAAAGTCCTCACCTCTATGATATTACCAGCTATTGATTATGGAGATGTTTTATACTGTGTCTCAACCAAAAATACTTTGGAAAATTTACAATATGCTTTTAATAGAGGTTTGAAAACTACATATAATAAAGACGAATTTCATGTGGAAGCATGTCTTAAGAAGTGTGATATAAATAGTTTGGAGGATAGACGGAAAATGCATCTAAACACAGCCGCTTTCATTTTTGCCTCAGTTGATTCAAATGTTGATAAGAGAAACATTAGAACCAGAGCACATGACAATAAGCTTGTTAAGGTTATAGGGCCAAAAAATCCCCATTATAGGAAAAGTTTTGAGTATAGGGTTTCCACCTTATGGAATTCCTTTACACAAGACACAAGGGCTATTGATGAAAAGGATAAATTCCAGAGGTGGAACAAGAAAAGGTTTAAGGACATACTGCACCCCCCAGAAACAATAAACTGAGTCTGGTTATTTTATTATGGTATAGGTACTCCGCCCACTCCCTCCATTCTCCTCATTCACATTAGTAATTATATGTTTTAATTTTCTCGAATTATTGCTCTCAGGTGAACAATACCATCGGTTCACATTTAATTGGAATAACATCTCCAAACAAGGCTATTACATCAGCCTTAAGGCAAATAAGATCAGCCTTTTATATATAGTTAAAGTATACAATTTTTTGTCTAAGGTAACAAGGTAATATAAGTGTATTATGTCCTCTTCCATACACATCTTGGAAGAAGACCTACCGTCACCCTGTGCAAACATCGTGTCGGTATTCTATTCTAATGATAAAGTATAATAATATAAAATAATTTTATAAGAATCCTTATGAAGTATTATGTACTTTGAAGTTTTACAACACCCATAAGGTAATTTTGTATATCCAATATGAATATCAGCTCTATTAGGATATGCGCATGAATTGCAATGCACAAACAGGGCCTGGCCCTATGTAATGCAAGGAAAATAAAAGAAATAACAACAACAACAACAACCACCTGATGTGTGCCTTATCAGTCAGTCTACCTGCCTGACCCCAAGTTATTGCAGCGTAATTAACGTAAAGGCAACGTTAACTAGCAAAACATCACCTGCCCAACGTTGGTCCAACATCGTCCATGTAGTGTAGGCCAAACAGTAGCTACAGTATCATCCTCTTAACAAAGTTGGATCAAGATTATCAAAAATAGTTCAACAATCTGCCCTTAGGCTAAATTTTAAAAAAATGTTTGTTTCAGGTTACCCGACCCTACCTAGCAAAACAGGTAGCAGGCTGCAGTCAGGTTACGGGATGCACCGCAAGATAGATAGTTCACGATATCAACACCAGGGGGCTGTTGTGAGTTATCAGAACTGTTGCCACTCTCCCAGCACAGTATCTAATAAGACTGCCAAAAGGCCCGGACTTCAGGAACTCTCCTGTGGAACAAGGGAGGAAAGGGGTACTACTTCTCTGCTCTCCTATAGCCATCTCACACTGCCATTTCAACACACCAAAAGTAGTTCTCAGGAATATGTCAAATTTGGACCATCAAAACATGGGCAGTACTTCTCAAATTTTAAACATTTGCTCTAGACTTATCCCTCAAGAAAAACATATTTCCTTAAAGCTAACCCTTTGTCCGCCAGGCGAATTTATTTATCTTATTTTCTTGAAATGAGAATTTTTTTTTTGGTGTGTAATATCTCTCCATATTCTGTGTTCTCCTATCCTACGCTTGGGCACTGGACCTCTGGTCCCTTCTCGAACGCAATAACCCATGCAATCACCCATGTCACCCCCACCCCCCACCCATATCCCCTCCCCATCTTATCCACCCATACCATCCACCCATTTTTTGTAACCTATATGTGTCATGTAGACATGTCTCAAATGGGCATGTACCAATAAATCACCATGCAACTGCAAAGGTTAAACCACTGAAAAAAGATTCCCCATTGACAGAGTTGAGCCACACCCCCAATTAGTGTAAAACACCCTTTTCGCACCTGCCTGTATTCACCAGTCAGCTATAATATAAGGCACCAGAGCGTGTCCTGTACCTATCTATAAATAGGACGGACTAAAATAGTCTGGGCACCTGGCCTATTTACGTAGTAGATATGGTACAAGTGAGTTGCTGTATCAGACAGTATCATAAGTCAAGGACAGTCTGACAGGGTAATTGTTCAAGGCCCCTGCCGAGGACGAACACTATTGTCCAAGGATTATAACACTTATACAGCTACTCACGCATATCCATATCTTACTTGTACCGGGTGATTGGTTCATGATTGGCTTGTACATATTATACAGATTAGCCATTTCTCTTGTTCTCCCTGCTAGCTGTAATATACCATAAAACCTTGCATATAAACCATGGCTAGTACGCGAGTCTAATAGGCGGTACGGCTTATAGGATCGTCCTAGGGTCAGGGTGTCCCAGCTAACAAAAAAACGTTATTTTACGTCAAAATAACATTTTAAATTTTACATAACGTTATGTCATATTAAAGAGCCTTAGAAAAACGTTGACATATAACGTTATATAACGTTATAAAACGGTGTATAACGTTATTTGTTTACTGGGGTGGCTTATACACGAGTTTTTGCTATTAGTAAAGTCACCATAATCAGAACGCCAGTGCTGCTTATAGGATCGGCCCAAACTCTAGGTGCGGCTTATGAGCGCGTTAGGCTTATACGTGAGGTTTTACGGTAATCGATAATATAGCACTGCAATAATTATAGCAATTCCAAGAGCTTGACCTTAGGCAACCTGACAATCATGGCCCTGAATTCTTGGCCTATGACAGCTTCACATCCACTATTTGCTTGGGGGAGAGGGGAGGGGCATACTCCGCTACCTACTTCTCTCTCAAAAGCCTGTTGACCCGTCCCTAATGTTAACCAGTTGTACTAGAATAGGACAGGTGTCCAGACTGCTGGAGACAAGTCACACTGGGGTGGGATGTTTAGGGGGCGTGATCCAATACCTAGATTTTAGACAAAGACATAGTAGTAGATCAAAACCTGGCTGAAATTGAGCCTGCCATTAGGTACAGACCATCTTTAACAATATTACGGTACAGAATTGACCCCACGGTCAGAATACATTGGACATGTGACATGTTATGTTGTGGGATGTGTATGGGGTAGCGTATTGGACATTTTGGGACCGTCTAGTTCACATAAACTCTAAATGCCCAGGCCCTTAGCTTAAAGTGGTTACCCTGGTTAAAATTGATATAACGACGTGGCCAACAACCTGACAACATAAACTAACCAAGGTTACCGTATTCGACGTAATAAGCGCCCTCCCCCTAATAAGCGCCCCCCCCCCCCTCCTTTTCAGATGTTTCCCCCAGATTTTTTAATATGCTTCTGCGATTTTGTTACTGATCTTCTCACCTGTGTGTAATATGGAGCACTTCACACCTGTGCAGGTGTTAAGGTCAAGCCAAGTGTGAAGTAATAAGGGTGCAAGAAGCCTTCTAGATGCCACTGAGGTCTGTATATGAATGCCATGGGGGTGCTTATTAAAATGAATATTTGAGGCTGATTTGTTCACGTCGAATACGGTAGTCGTATATGGAGCCAAAAAATGACTAACTTAGTTAGGCTATAGAGACTGAGAGATTGGTCGTAGCCTATGGGGAGCCAAAGAATATCAGTGTGGTTTGGTGTTTATATGCTTGCTAGTGCTGCTAATGTTCACGTTATAAGAAACTTCATAAAGAAACGCTGACGACAATAGCTTGAATGAATTAGAAGCAGTATCAATCTTGTTGAATGTTACAATGCAGCTCAGAATTTGACCCCACTGTCAAGTTACATTGAATTTGAGAAATCTACACAAAGCAATTCTGACGTCAATATCTTGAAAGAATTCGTTTCAATCTTGTTAAATATTCATTTAAAACACATGCTTAAGGTGGGTCGATCCCATTGAATCAAAGTTTTCAGAATTTCAGAATTATTTTTCTCTGGGTACCCTAAATCATTTGAAAACAGAGAATGAAAAGAAAAATAGGGGGTCCCCAGCTACATTTTAAAATATGGAATTTTGGAAAATAAAAGTATTTTAATTATACATTAAAAAAACGTAAATTATGTAAAAATTCCTATGATTTCGTTATCTCAACCAATAACCACAGAATTCTGACACGTCACATAAGGAACACCAGGATATCTACCTTTATTCTAAAAATAATCTCGGAGTTTTATCCCTTTGCCTTCTGGGGGAAAATGACATCTATCGGAGAATAATAGGAATAAATTTGGATTATTTCTTTACATAAGCAATGAAAAATAGTAGTAAGAATGTTCAGATTTTTCTTAAGCTTCCCCAATAGGTTGCTTAAAATATGTGCTGATAAATAAGAGTAATTTTGATATGGGGTCCCATGCATAATTTGAGGGTTTTGGTCATTTGAAATTCAAAAGTAATGGTAAAACAGGCTAAATCAAATCTTTGAAGCATTGGATTATGGGTTAATTTCCAACAATCTGCATATAAAATTATCTTGTTATGTAGGTTTGTATAATTAATTATAGTCAAGCAATTTATTCATTTTTGTGCTTTTTCAAGTACCTTTTATTACTTCATAAATGAAAGCTCCTGAAAAATCAAAGAAACTGCCCAAAATACCTATAATTATTATATCAAAATATAACTTGCTCTAAAATCCTCAATTTTGCTTAAATTCATCCAAAAAAAGTTTTGAGTATAAAATATGGCTCAGGCCATGAGCCTACCAAAATGGCATTATTCCGACATATTCAAGACATATGCGCAGAAAGATGTGCAGTAGTCCATTCTGCAATGGCGGCGACCGACCTTAAACAGATCAAAATATCAAATGGAATATAAAGCATGACACCGCTTTGTACTTCGCAAAACTAATAGCCGTTGAGGTTTAAGTACACCTTATTAATTTTATTTATTCCCATACGCAAGTGTAAAAAACACAAATATATATAATGTGATTATATACAATATTCAGAAATATGAAGTTTTAATGATAAACTACATACTTTGAGTGCCTACACAAAAGTATTTCCCAGATATAAAAATGTTAACATTAGTAGTTACTTCGTGACTGACCCCTAATATGCTGAGAGAGCATTAACCATTCCTCGCAAAGCTGGACAACCATATGTATGGAGTCCAATTTGCCTAAACTCTTACATGGTTGAATGTTACAATACAAACGGGAAATCTTACCATACAAACAGGAATGTTACCATACAAACACAGGAAATGTTACCATACAACCAAGAAATGTTACCATGCAGCCAAGAAGATCGTACCATACAAACAGGAAATGTCATACACAAACGGGAAATGTTACCATACAAACAAGTTACCATAGAAACAGAAAATGTTACCACGCAATTGGGAAACGTTACCATACCAAAAAAAAATCGTAACAAACAAATTGGAAATGTTGCCATACAAACAGAAAATGTCACCATACAAACAGAAAATGTTACCATACAGACAGGAAATTTTACCATACAGACAGAAAATGCTACCATACAAGAAGGGAAAAAAACTATATGTAGATTTGCAATTGAACTGTGTAAGCCCTTGCATAGCCTGCTTAAATTAGTAATGGATCACAATTTCGTGCTTATTCTGCGAGTATCAGTTTAGACAAAATGAACACCATACATGTATTGTCTAAGCATACAGAATCTTTTTCTAGGCTATCTAATGATATAGTAATTTGATTTTGTATTTACAATATTGGTGTATAATCAGGAAAAACTTATTTGTAATGTAATTGTATTATACCAATAAAAACATTAAAAAAAGGAAAACTGAACTGATCTAGATCATAATTATTGGTAATATTTGTACTACTCCACTGTATTGCTTATATAATTATGTATTCTAATGTTAAGCACGGTAATTTGTGTATGACCATAACAGTGATTTGAATACTTAGTACTGCAAAATACCACTCATTGTATGATACTGTCTTTTTGGTCCATTACTACATTGCCTGTCCCAGTGATTGATACTATTTATAGAATTTTATGTATGATTACATACAACAATTATACAGATTAAAACTTTGAGTTGACCTTATTTTCTATTTGTTTTTTGTTGCATATATCTTGTCATCATTAAATTGAACATTATCTCTGTTCAAAGGAATACATTTAAAAGTACGCTTTAGCTTAACATAATACAATTTGAGGTTTTGTAAAAATCATCATAATCTCAATATATGTACGCAAATGTAGTTCCCATATATAAGGAAAATATGTAAATACCCTGTAAAATCATTATAATCTCAATTCATTCACAAATTTATTTCCAATATATAAATAATAACACTGTAAAACTGCTCTAAAACTGGTATCGATGGGCACTGGTATAGGTGCCTGATATGTGGCCAGGTGAGGGAAAACGTGCCTCCAGGGGGGGAAAGGCTTTTCAAAGTTTATGTTACAGGCTTTAAAATGAGATATCTTGAGCTAAAATATCCCAAGTAGTTTTGCTGTAACTGCTTGTCAAACCGGGGTTGGTGTGTAGAACTGAAAATGGTAAATAAGCTCTAAATCCACTATATCCTAATTTGAATACTAATGATGTAAAAAATACAGTTTTGTTGAAAAATGACCAAAGACATCTGATGTTTTTATCATAAAATTGGTTCTAGAGGGAATTTCTGAGGTCTGTTTTCGATTTTGAGTTCCTTGTGAAATTTTCAAAAACATTTGTGGCAAAAATTCCCATTTGGAATAATGGAGTGTTTCCATGGCAACCAGAAATAGGCATATATGCCAATTTTCCATGTTTCCATGCCAACAAATGTTCCTTTTGCATACCAAAAATGGAACGTTTTCAGTGGAGATGGGATAAATTCTAAGCATATCACTGGATTCCCCATGAAAAATTGGTCTCAAGCATTTTTTAGTATATTTTTCAGTGTTTTATCCATATACTGCCCCCTGGTGGCCAAAACCAGTACTAAAAATCCCCCCTGGAGGCACGTTTTCCCTCACCTGGCCACATATAACCTTTTCCCCAGAATTGGTATTGAATAGAATCTTGAATAAGTGTCTGTCTTGTAAGAGCACTAGGGATAAAAGCAATAAAGGATTAAAGTGTTATCTTTACTGTTATAACTAAACATTTTTCATGTCACTCTGCCTCATAACAAAACGGAAAAGTGTCAAAATGTCAAATTTTACCATAACTGTGAGGTTCCATCTACACATTACTTTTTCCATGGCAAATTATTTAACAATCAAGAAAATAACTACACCATCTTAACATTTAAAAAAAAAGATGTTATTCTGATCTGATCAATAAAAACAAAGAAAGTCAAATATCAAAAATATCAAAAAAATTATGGAAAGTTTCTTGGGAGGCCGTAGGGAACATCCCCGAGTTGTGCGTAGGGTGACGGGATGGCAGGTGGTGGTCCTAGTGGAGCCATTACTGGTGCAGGATGTCCCTGCCGAGGGTTAAATCCAGGGACAGGTTTAGTTTGACGACAGCAGCAACAGAGTATGATTATCGTAAAGGCTAAGATGGCCAACAGAGCACCACCAATCGATAATCCAATGGTCGCTCCTCTCGAAACTGCAACAATAATAATTTTCTATTAATGGTTTTTTTTTCATAAGGAACTGAAATCATTTTTTTTATTCTTTTCAAGTGTAGGTGTATGAGGCTGTTCTAATTTGAAGACACATCAGCTGAAAATCCATCGATTCTTTTTCTTCATAGCAATTAGTTTGTATCAACATGTTTGTAGTCTCATATAATATAGAACAGCTGTGATAATGTGTACAGCTGTTGTTACATATAGAGAGCTCTTTTGGTTATCACACATTCAGACAGAGAACATTTGAGTTTGGTTTACTTACACTGACTGACCGGTTCCTGGGAGACTGGAAATAAAGAAACAGATCCATAAGAATTGAATTGATATGTGCGGAGAAAATTATCAGGTCAGTTGGCATGCCATAATGTGTCTGACTCATAGTGAATCTACCCTCTAGGAACGTTGACGAGGCTATACTACTCATTAATCAGTCCTTGAATTAAAGCTGCTGTACCACCTCAGATATATAGATAGTTTAATTTCTGCATAGTTGTTAAGAGGCTCCTTGCTGGAGTGTACTGGTAGCATCTCAGCACATTTTGTGTCTTATAACCTTTCTAAGAGGGAAAGGATTATACAATCATCTGAGAATCAAATGAGGAAAATGTAGGATTCAGTTTATGAGGAGGTATAGCAGCTTTAAAGGATTTTGTGGCCCTTAGAACAATGGTCAAACTATATAGCAATGGAAGATAACCTACCATCAAGAGTGCCCAGGAAGGTGTAGGTTGTGTCACGGGTAGGGTCTGAAGCCTGGAAATTAACGCGACTCAGGGCGGAGGCGATGCGCTGCCGCAGCACATTGGGCTCGAAAGTGACCGACGGCAGGAAGAGCATGGTGAAGTCTACGTTCACTCCCTGTGGGGCGTTACTACAAGAAGAACAAGCTATAGCTAAATTTAGAGTACTACATTAACATTGACATTAAAGCTAATTTTGTGTTGCTTAAATTCACTCACTGCTGGTGTGTGGAAGCATTACACTGTGCAGATGTCCCTCCTGATGACATGTGTGTCTATGCAGTAACCATACAAAGGTTACCAAACAAAAGCACAACGTTAACTTACAACTATCATTCTGTAACTATACACACAAATAAAATAATGATTTTCTCTATAATTGTACATAATGTACTACATTAATGGTAATTATTAAGGGTGCCCCAAAACTCAAGAGTGAGAATGAAGTGGGAATCATGTACAGACCTAAAGCTGAAGTCTTCTGATCCAATATAAGAACCTCCAAATTCGGCCTCAAACACTGTGAAAAGCTGCAAGAACAAAAGTGATATATTGCTGTAGATAAAAGCTATCTTTCTTAGCTTGATGCTCCACATGGTTATCATTTAACAAGATGTATCTTGGTTGATATGCAATTGCAGGTACTGCGGTTGCGAATGTTCCTTCTAGTTTTTGAGAGATTGCTCCATGAATATGGGAGGATGTTGCTCTACCCGAATGGCTAAGAAGCTCTATCTCTCTTAGCTTAAATCAAATTGATATTTAATCAGCACAGTTATACAAAATTTAAATCCATAACTGGCCAAACCTTTTCAAACTTTTCCGAACCTATTTTTCACAGTTTTAGCCATCACAGGCTCTCTAGTAAACAAACACAAAGCTTAAAATCATCTCTCCTCGATGGCTCGCATTTGTATTGCATTGATGATTAAAAAAAAGACTCCCTAATGGGATTATTTAGATTCCTACTTACAGCTCTGCTGAGGGAGTCTGCGAGGCCCTGGTCCTGGCTGGATGTGAAGGAGAGGCTGGTCACGGTCAGCTGCACCTGGAAGGCATTGCTCTGCACGGGCAGCTGGTTCACGGGCACTGGAGAATAGGAGTACATTAACATTAACTGCATGAGCCATCCGATTTAAGCAACTTTAAGTAGAAATTTAAGTTGATCAAAGGCCTTGTTTCAGTAGCTTATGGTAACTTTAAGTCACTTATTCAGACTAAAGCTACTTAAAGTTGCATAAAGCTACGGAAAGAAGGCCATTAATCCACTTTCATTCTTGCTTAAAGTTGCTTGAATCGGATAATTTTAAGCAATGATTAAACACCTGCTTCCATATATATATAGGGCTTTGTAGCCTACCTGTTGTGCCTATATTGAGTAACATTTCATGCAATGTGCCTGTCGTTGGCTATGCCGGTGGCTTTATAAAGATATGTATACATGCTTATCCCCTGACTCTCACTGGACTGGTAACAAGTTCTCCCTTAGCATGCATGCCACAAAGACCACCAGAGCTGAATCAATTCATCCTGCCAACCTGATGGGGTTGGCAGGATGCACCAATGCAGTTTCATTGAGCTACTTGCTTGCCCTGGTCTGTGCAAAAAATATTGCCATAAAGAGAGATGTTATCTCTAAGGAGTTAAGTAAATTTTATATAAATGCATACATCCCTTTGTCATGTTTGATAATGAAAGTTGCAAAAAAAATTCCTAAATGACGAATTAAGAGACACGTGCGGTGATGAGAAATAAGTATAACAAGTATATTATTGGAGTGGTCTAAATATAAATACCAAATAGAAAGCCTCTCTGCAGCCCAAACTATTCAACAGATCTATACTGTGAGGCTGTTCAGTTGAACTACAAGAATATACTTTATAGAATGAAATGTTATTATAGTGCTCATTTTGTATGACTATTGTTTGTTAATGTAAATGTATCTGCAATATAATACAAGTCTCTGTCTGAATCCCACTATGTAGAATTATATGTAATGTGTTTAAATCCCAGTTGAACATTGATCTACATCTGAGCTACATAAATCAGACCTGTAGGTTTGAGAGTGGTAAATAAACCTTAACGTTTTGACTTTCATAAACCTTCTAAAATTATGTAGTTCAGACCAACGTAGTTGTGTTTACCAGGATGTTATATCTACTCCCGACCATGAGTATGATGGAGGCATGCATAGAATTATAGAACTATAAAACCAAACACTATTTATCACATCATAGAACCAAACGTTTTCCAGAATTAGAACCCAATGATTAGATCTGAACATGTCAGATATCTAAACATCTAAACATGTTTTGAAAGTAAACACGTTTTGGAAGAAAAATTTGTTCAGAAATGTGGGAAATTAAAATTTAGAAAAGTTTAAATCCTAAACATGCGTATCTAAACACTGTTTTTAGAGGGTACTTTATTTGTGATTATCATGATACCATGGGATATCCGTTTACCATAATATGATTATCTTAATTAGATAGTAACCACAATGTTAAAAAACGCATATACCTTATAGATATTATGTGTTATTACAAAATCAAATCGAATATAATAATTCAATTTTATTCACCCGAAATCTGCCTTTTAAACCTCTCCCCCGTAAACACGCTACCTAATTCCAACGTAGTAGATAAGTTTATCTCGGAATATTCTCAACCAAAGGTTGGAGCTTCGATTTTTTGCAAGGTTTATCAGTTGTATATGAAAATATAATATAAATATATGGGAAAAAAACACATAAATATATGAAGAACATTACATAAATATGTGAAAATAAAATAAAATAATAGATTTACATCTTATATTTATATATGATATATTATTACAAACAAAACAAACTCGCTAACCTGTGCAAGGTGAGGTGTCATTCCACGTGCTGGAGTACGAACACGTGGTGGGATATCTAGTGCGACCCCGGTCAGTTGACATACCTGTAATGTAATACTGTACTATAAAATATGTAAATTTGCGTTTCCATACTTTTTATGGTATAATTATTGCATGCCTTGAACAGATATAACATGGACCCAACAAAGGTAGTCGTTTAGGATATGTTTCAGGATAGAGGTACCTCTACATGGGTACCCACACTTTTGACTCTGTCGCCATGTCGATTATTAGCAAAAGGGCCGTGTTGTCTTGTCGATTTTTACTTATTAAACATCTACTAGGTCCTTATAAAAATGTTTGTGTCCGTCGATTTTTAAAGAGGCCGTGTCGCCCGTGTTGATTTTTAAAAGGGCTGTGTTGCCATGTCGCCCCTGTCGCTTTTTACTGAGCACATAGAGTTGGTGGTAATAGGCCTGTGTTCACTAGGATTTATTAGTTTGTTTTAGCGTCAAAAACACGTTTTGGCACCAATAAAACTATTTTGGTGTCAACGAATCATGTGTTTCATTGCTATAACAGTCTAATAAATCCCAGTGGACACAGGCTTAAAGGTGGGTCTTTTTAAAATCCAATTTCATAGCCCAAATATGTATTATAGCTGCTACCTATAGTTCAAGTTAACACAATAATGCACTCTTCAACAGATAGATTTTTAGTCTTGAAATATTTTGAGCATTTTCTTCATTAGTGACAATTGCATTAGGCCTGTGTCCACTATAGAATTCACCAGACTGTTTTAGCACCTTCAAACACGTTCTGGCGCCAAAACGTGTTTGTCTGGGCCAAAATGTGTCTTTCAGTGCCAAAACAGTCTTATAGATCGTAATGGATACAGGCATAGTGCCTGACCTTCAGGTGAGACTGGTTTTAGCGACAATGACACTGACTTTTCTGAGTGTGCATGACAAAAGATATACCATGCCTCCACATGGGGAAATACAGTACCTGGACTACAGAGGATGAGCGCTTCAGAGTTGACGGGGTACAAGTTGTCGACCACCTCCATCTCCGACAAAAACAGAATATCCGCACCCTCCACCACTGGCAGGCCCGTACACGTGATGGCTGAAATATAGAATTTCAAGTTTTGATTTTGAATTTTTTTATTAACTGCATTTCATAACAATTGTTGTACTCTTTTTAGAGTAATTATATAAATCCGAATCAAAAAAGAAATACGGATAAAAAGTGATATGTATACATAGCCTATATAATTTTTGCAGTTGCATGAAAGTCCAGCAAATCGTTTTGAATGCAGCCATTTCCAGTCTACTAGGCAGGGGAGCATCCAGGCATCATGCCTACCCTATATGAGTAATACACTTAATTCAGCTTGATGCTTCCATACTCCATAATGACAAAGGGCATATCAAAGCACTATACGGCCCTTATAAAGGACTAATACAATAAAAATCACATTAATTGAATTATGAAAAATATACAGTCAACCCCCTCTAATGTGGCCACCCTTGGTTCTATGCAAAAGTAGCTTCATTTTCCATACATTGCAGTATGTTTGAGATCATGCAAAGTGTATGTTTGAGGGATTGGCAGCGTTGGAGGGGAGGCCGTTAAAAGGGAGTCGACTGTATACAAAAGGGCCTACATGTATAAAATGTTGCACGATAACACCAGCAGCCTTTACCTTAACGCACCATGATGACACAGGTCATATCAAAGCACCATGCGGCCCCATCAGACATTAAAAACCACATTAATTAGATTATAAATAATACATATAAAAAGTCCTATACATACGGTTTCCTTATACTACTGGCTACCAGAGCTTGCACTGTGCATCACTTAATAATTATAACAGGTAAACCTTGAACCCCTGAAACGTAGGCAGTGTATCACTCATGTAGGGCTGCCCTGGTGAGTACACCCTCAAAAAAGTGAGCGTCACTGTCGCCGAAAGCATTCTCACCTGAAAGTCAGGCACTGCTTTTGACGACAACGACGCTCACTTTTCCGAGGATGTAGACTGGAAACTGCTGTATTCAGAGTTTAAAAACAAACTAAAGGGTCCCACATACGATTACACTGCCAGGCGGGTAGCCATGTCCCTGCCGTGCATGTCCTTGTGAACTGCCTAAGGAGCTGATCTGTAGCGTAGCCATCGAAACACGTGGTCAGAGCCTGCTCGCCATCCGTGTAGAAGAGCTGCATGTTCCTCTCCGTCCTTGCGTTAAGAGTTGTCTCAAACACACATGATGACTCAACTACAAAAATATGAAGTATGTTTTCAGTTATATTTTATTGATTTTATATACTATTTTTTGGGTGATAATGTTTGGTAATTTTATGGTATTCATGTATTTTTTTATGGGATAATGAAAAATATTGAGTGTTCTTCTTTGTACGTGCGTTAAGGATCATTGAGAACATACATGACAACTCAACTGCAAAATATACATATATATGGATGACTTTTGATCTTTGATTGAGTTTAATTAAATTGTATGGGATTTATGTATTTTTATGGACTGAAATGGTACAAATATTACAAGGGTGCTCACTGAAAAAAAAACACGCAATTTTTGAAAATGTTTACTAACTTCTTTTTTTTGGTTAAAGCGGGTCAAATGAGATGATGGCAATATGAATAGTCAACACATCTGTAGGCCTATCGATATGATGTATGATACATTGTATGGAAAAAATGACATTTAAGTGCCGAAAAGTTCTTAGCTTTGCTCTTGTGACTTCACCTTGATACATCAAATGATATCAAATAACAATGTGGCCTGCAATTTTTTTTAAATACCTTAAAGCGCCAAATCACCTATTGCAATGGGAACAGATGAAAAAGTTATTCTCAAGATTCTTTGTATAGTTCAAATGGTGCTTCCATCGACGATGTCCTTCCATAAATCATACCTGACAGGTGTTTCGCACATAGAGTAGTGCTCTTTGGTCCCTGAGAAATTACCTCAAGGCCGAGGTCGGCCATGCATAGAACCCCTATTATGCTGAAAGTAAAAGTAGATACCCACATCTTTGCCTGCTGTAGGCCAACCTTAGTTCAATATTCTGAAGGTCGGGGGTTGACGATGGGTGTGTGTTTGTTCTCCGCCACTAGTTCAATATTCTGGACAAAAGAGGGGGGAAGTCCAAAAAATGGCCCTCGTGGCAATCCAAACCCAGGGTCTATTTCCCGAAACATGGGGTATGGTACAAGTATATATCGCTGTACGAAATATGTACACTGTTAGAAGTTGATGCAGCTCCTCTCAGAACAGTAAAACCTACTGCAATTATATAGTATTTACTACACCATTAGTGTGCATGGGTAGTAGAATATGCTGTTGGTTTACGGTATCAAAGGACCTAATTTTGGTCTCACTGTTTTCATAACCCAGGTGGGGGAGGGGGGGGGGGGGGTAACGTAAAGCTGATATAACTGAACCTTAATGATTTATCAGGAATTTATGTTTGTTGTGGGCGTGTTTCTTTGTCTTTATTTCACACTTTTTAACTCGCAGGCGTGCCTTTGCAGTGTATTTTTGTTTGCGAATTGGGTATAGTTCACACACTCTTGGTGTTGATTCAGTGTGTGACCTCATAGGGTGGGTCCCCCTCTTGGTAATGTGTAGCCTACAATGCTCTCTGTCCTGTTGTATATAAGGTGGAGTTATGATACATTATTAGAGAATGATGATCTGAGCTGGCATGATCAAAGGAAACCAACTAGAGCGGATCCAAAAGGAGATGCCTGCCAACCATCCCCCCTGCAGTTGTGTATTATGTACTACATGTATCAAGTTCCCGCAAGCCAGGTAGGAATAGCCTCCACTCCGAGTACCACCCGTTAGAACTATGTCAATATCATGTACAATTGACCTTTTTCTCGTCGTTTTTGCATGATATTCACATGATTTAGACGAGTGGTGTGAGCTGGGTAGTGATTTAATGTACTACGCCCCTTTGTCGTCACGAGGTAAGACTCCAGGCCTTGCAAATATAATAACTCACCGCTGCTGGGTGATTCTGGCCACACATATGTCACGAAGAGGCATATCATATTAGATCACTATCCGGCAGAGTTTACAGCTAGCTCAGGTGCTTTCAAGCGGATTATAAAACACATTATTCTGACTGTAAGACAATGGTATTTTGGCATTATAAAATATAGGATTTCAGACAAGAAAGTTACATATCCTTCATATCCTTTATTTACGTTATTCGGAGCTACTAAAGGAGCCATCGTGGACTTTGGCCTTTTGAAAAGTTTTACATGAGATCGATACGGAATTAGTAAGATTAAACCAGACAGATATGCACGTTACATTCCTGATAATAATCAGCCGGTAGACCATTGGCTTTAACAAACCTACCAATCGACGCTATGGTATACGTTTTTTTATCTTTATCAGATAAGTCACAAATGAACGTGCATCCAGTCAATTTGTCGGCAGTGGTATAATCCCTTTCTGATGAAACACATCATGCCATATAACCCCCTTCCCATGGTTGAGAGAAGAGCTTCTAAGCTTAATAATTGGGTCATTGGTAATTAGCTTAATGAATGCTGTATGTGATATGTCTAGAGCACCCGTTGGATTGATTACTGTAATCTGGCATAGTTTGGGAGACATATTGGTTTCTCAGGTGGCAGGCCACGACAAAAACAAAGATTTTGCAATGTCGTTCTCCCATTTTTTGAGTAGTGGTGCAGATGCGTAAACCGAATTCACTAGAATTACATTCAAATTCGTCATGTTTATTCAAAAAGAGATCTTTTTGTTTTATCCAGCTAGAAATGCATGACTTGGTAATGAAACTTAATCTTAACGTTTTTAAACAGTGGAGGATGGGGAGGTTAGTACAGGGCTGCCATTTAAATTTCCTAGAATCTCACATATTTCTTCCCTAGGCCTTAGTACAGATGAACGCCATCATAGCTAAAGATCATCGAGCCATTATGCTGCAATTAACACTAATGGTATATAACTATATGACGTGATGGAACCCCTAATACATGGGGAGGGAAACTTTGAGGCAAAGTTGGCATTTATGAATCCGTCGCTAAATAATAGTTGCCTTGGCACGATATAGCAAAAACATTGTCTAGCCCTTCACGATGCTAAGATATGATGATATAATCTCATTGAAGAGTGAATCGAATGCCTCAGGGATGATGACAAATACTCTATACCTATCATCAAAGTAACAGGTAGTGAACATATTTCATGAGGAAAGCTGATACCAATAAACAATATATAATGATACCAAATGGGCACATAATATAGGCTCTTCAAATCCAATGGTCCCACCCAAACTCACATCAACATGATGTTAACGTTTCCCAACACAACTCACAATCATAACATAATATCATAATGTAGAGTTGTTTACGTCTAGGTGTATAATCAATCGAACAAACTAAAAAAATACAACCAATATGATATATGAATGAGTATCAGGAGTAATAAGCTAATTGCATAGTTCTAATACTGAATGTACATGTATAACGCAATGACATGCACGAAAATTGCAGATATGATATCGTTTTATCATATTCATCATTTGCTTTGAATTTCCGATAAAGGTATACACCCCATGCTGTGTAAGAGCAGTGCTGAATAACCTACCACATTTGGTCACGCCTAGGATCCCAAGTAGCACAGCCACACCCACCGATCTCATCATCTGCAAGGATAAATGTCATTTGTAGATACAGTTGTAATATATACTAGTACCTTAAACCTCGTATATAAGCTGAGGCTAGTATGCGAGTCAGATCGCTGGTGCGGCTTATAGGATCGGCACAGAGTCTGGGTACAGTTAATACGCAAATTGTTGCTCCTATAGTACAGTACAAAAGTCACCATAATCAGGTGGCTAGTGCGGCTTATAGGATCGGCCCAAAGTCGGCTTATACATGAGTTAGGCTCATACGCAAGGTTTTACGGTAGTAGGTGTTTACTGAAGACGAACCTGTTCACATGAAACAGGCAACCTTTACATTCAGGGAGTTTCCCCAGTGAATATAAGGAAGGAGTCTTGGAAATTTGGTTTGATGTTATTATGTCAAAGGGAATCCCCAGAATGTGGTTTTTGATAGCATGATTGAAAATTTTCTTGAAAATGATCACGCTCCTCCGGCTCGGTCACAATAGACAACACTGAGAAATATGTGATTTACAATTAATGTTGCACAGTAAATAGTGAACCCAAAAACATGTCCCTTTTATACTTTAGACCAACAGCGGATTCTACTGACCATGTACACTAACACCGTAGTATGTACTAACTAGCTACAGGAGAGTCTACTGCTCAGCTCTATACCTACTTATAATAGTCTGGCTATGAATAAATGGATAATGTATTGACTTCAATCCGTGAGGAGCATGACCTACTTACCCTAGATTTCAGACAATGTAACCTAATATCCTCCTTTTTTAGTCAGAGAAAGTAACTAAGTGATGCAGCTAAAAATAAATAAAAAAGAATGAATTGAACCAGATCTTTTAGTTGTCTCACCCACTTGTAATAACCCCACCACCCCTCACACTGATTGATGTAGTACTAGTATAGGCCTAACCCTTTGAGGGCAGCATATTTCTTTAATGCGCTAATCAGCTAATGATACATGCATGCAGTCCTGGCGAGTTACTCGCTAGTGCAACCCCTCTGGGAGTTTATCAATCGTGCAGGGTCAGCATGTATCATGGATGAATGTAGCACTGGTGAGTAGACTCATCAGGGCTGCATTCACGCATCATAACCATAATGGGCATAATGATTTAAAGCGCTCTGCAGCCACTGAAAGGTATGCCTTCCTTAATCATCCCACTATTTTTCATCTATTTGGCTAGCTTCCCCATGCATCCACTAAATAGCTTCAAAGAAAACTCCACCACGGGACTGGGTATACAAACCTGTCATCCTAGACCTCCCAGGAGGCTCATTCAGAACAACTGAGGTGTTCATAGGGAACTGGTGACGTGACAAACCCTATTTTACGGCCACTAGTAAAATCTCTTTCACAGGATTTCCTATACAAATGTATAGAAAATTAATGTAAATACCACATTTTGCCAGCTGCAAATACCCTCGTCAATTGCAAATATTGCAATATTGATGAAAACCGCAATAATGACGACCGGCAAGGCTGTTCTGAAAGAGCCTCCAGTACTGGCAAACAAAATATGTTATTCAAAATTTCATGAAGTTAAAAAAAGGTGTTTTATTGGGTCTAACTGGTCTTGCAACCAAACTAAGCTAAGGCGCATTGCCTCTCTGCCGCCAGTACCCAACGTTATAAAACGTTTCTCTAAGGCTCTTTACCATGTCAGAAAGGACATTTTTATTCTTACTTCATCCTTATCCCTTATTTAGGTGAATTCGTATGGGCACTTTATCAGACTAGGAGGGAAAAAACAGTCGGATAAATCCTACTGGACACAAGCTTAATGTTAATGCCCGGCACATTTGTCAATAAGGCCTATGTCCACTAGAATATAGTAACACTGTTTTATTACCGACAAAACAGTGTTATTCAATCCTAGTGGACACAGGCCTAATGCGAAGTTTGACATGGAATTAAGGTACAGATTAGTTGCTTTATTGTTTCTGTTACAGTCCAGAGCACAACCCCGCCCTTTCTTTCCCATCTCTTACAACAGTCTGTTATATAACCTACACTGAGGCCCTGTATAGGCCCTGTACCTCTCTTTTTCTCTATGTCTCCTGATGCCCACAGATGCTCTGGGTGTCAGGTTCCACGTCCCAGTCTGAGACACTCTGAGAGGGCGGTGCCGAAGAGTGGTTAAGCCTGGGGATGGTATTAAACACTAGAAAAGTAGGGAATCACCATAAGGCCTGTGTCCATTAGAATAAATAAAACTGTTTTGTCGCTAATAAATACATTTTGTCAGCCCCAAAACATGCTTGTCAGCGCCAAAACGTGTTTGTCTATAACAAAACGTGTTTGTCAGCGAAAAATTGTGTTTTTCTGCGACAAAACAGTATTATATATTCTAATGGACACGGGCATATTGGCTCACGATTCGACACAGAATTATCTATCCTCCTCAATCGACGCTCATCCTCTTGTATGTAAATAGGGAATAGAGAACAACAAAACAGAAATATGTAGAGCAATGGTCTACCCATGAGGCCCCTGTCCACTAGGATTTATCAAACACGTTTTGTCGCCAACAAAAAAATTTTTCGGCAGCAAAACAACCTGATATAATATTATATCCTAGTGGACACAGGCCTATTGCTGGAGGACAAACAGGTGAAATCCTTCATTCACCTGGTCCATATCAATAATTGGCCAAGCACCAGCCCAGTGTCCACATGACGACAAGGGTAGTAAATGATTTCACCTGTTTGTCGTCCCATGATCGAAAGTAAATTTGGTTGATATATTCCCCTTAATCGTCCAAATTAATTAGTTAAAGTGTGCTCACTGAAGGTGATTAATTAATACTCGAACAACCCAGAGCATAAGCCCATGTCCACTGGGATATATTTAATACTGTTTTGTGACAGAAAAAAAATTGTTTTGGTGTCGAGAAACCCGTTTTGGTGCCAAAACAGGGTTATACATTCTAGTGGATACGGTCCTATAGACGTTATGGGAATTGGAATATCGGGTATATTGCCCATCTCCTCCACAGGAAATCAAACATGTTAGATACTAATAGTATTATATATTCCAACTTTTGAGGCCCATGTCTTTTTTACACCTTCAAATATTTTTGTACTTGAAAATTTTGTCATCCACCTGTGTCCACAGTGAGACAAAACACATATTTCACCTCAGCCTTTAAATTAACGTATTGACCAAAAGTCCAATCAATCACTATGGATACAGCCCTATTGGTCCGATGTAGCCTTGCTATCTGGGTAGGTATAACCGATACACTGGCGGATGGGATGGGGGGGGGGCAAATATGAGCCAAT
Organism: Harmothoe impar; assembly: GCA_947462335.1. Lineage (NCBI taxonomy): Eukaryota > Metazoa > Annelida > Polychaeta > Phyllodocida > Polynoidae > Harmothoe > Harmothoe impar. The sequence goes on along the minus strand of OX381717.1, from coordinate 42,603,784 downwards.
ATCAAATATCGACTTTTTGACCAAGAGATATCTATCGTGGAGAAAATCGGCTCTTCACTGAAAGCCAATCACAAAGGTCTGTCTTAGTATGTGTATAGCCTGATGATTGATTTTTCCGAATCTTAAAGAAAAATGATGTGATTGTTATCTGTTAAGAACTTCCGCGTGGCAGGAAAGACAGAATACCTCGGGAATTAACAGTTTCCTTTCCTTAAACTGGATAGTCTTAGACCGGTTAAGGGCTACCATCATTCCCGAGTCAAAGAACTCTAACGCACTCCTACAAAGCATGCTCTCACCTAGCGTGTAATGGCACTTACGCAATAATGACCTAAAGGCCAACAGGGCAGCAGCCCAGAAACACATATGACCCAATGACCTAGGTAGAAAAGCAAACATTAATAACAGGTGCTCAGGAAGAATAGCTAATGCCTGAGTAGAACAATCACCTAATACACGACGAGCTCCCCTTAGGGCTCTATGGACCAGCGGGTCATGGTACGGTACCTCTGGCACCCTGTGTGTCTTTAAATAATAGTTCACACCACACAAATAGCCCTTAATGGACACATAACGATGTGTATTAAATAAGTGGGCAATATAAAAGGCTACGCCCTCATGTCCAGGAGCCAACGGCTTAATACCATAAATGGCACAGAACTCCAAGTAATTCTTTATCTGAGATGAACGGGTTTTGTCAGTTTTGTCCGCAATGTCATTGTCCAATAGAAGTTGTAGCCTTGAGGCCAGTCTGGAGCAAGGATCTGGAATTATAAATACTCGTAGCAGCAAAGGGAATCTGGAGACGTAACATACAAAAGTCGCTCCCGTGCATCAGACTCACCCCACCTGCTCAAAGCATCACATATCACATTGTCCTTTGACTTAATATACACAGACTTGAAATAAAAATTACCTCTAACAGCTAACCAAAACATTTCCCTAATCCAAGACATACATCATTTATTTTTGCTACGACCGGTATTCAACATATGCATCACTTGTGTATTATCTGTGACAAAAACTAGTTCACAATCCTCCCATAATTCCCCCCATCTTTTGGCTGCCAATAAGACAGGCCAAAACTCTAACTCATTTATGTTCTCATTATACTCAGGGGGAGGCGGTACATAGTGATGGTCAGCCTCCATGGGAAGGGGGCTGCGGCCCTCATCCTTCCAACCCCCCATTAACCAATCGCTACTATGGTATGCAGCATAGCCTGAAAATGAAGCGTCACTATATACAGACAAATGCTGACCAATAGGTTTAATTATCTTCGCTGAGCCATTGAAAGTTTTAGCAAACTCCAACCACCACACAATATCTTCTCTGGCGGCGCCAGATAGTCTCACTTTATGATATGGTTTCTTAACCACATTGCACAAATCATATATTCTGCGGGTAAAGCAGCGACCCCCCCTCACAACCTTGCTGGCGTGGGCTAAACTCCCCGCCAGCGACTGAACGTCCCTTTTTGACAATTTCAGCTTCCCTTCAGCATTACGCAATTTCTTCAATAAATCACACATTTTTTCCTCGGGTAGGGTTAGTGACATGGTCACACTATTGACCTCTATACCCAGAAACACAACCTTTTGTGATACAGGAGTAATCTTTTTGAAAGATATACTAAAACCCAAATGTCTGATTACATGTATCAGCACATGCTGGGCCTTAATACATTTCCCCTTATCCACATCCATTAAGAGGAAATCGTCGAGGTAATTGACTAGGGAATAATAGCCCCTTCTGTTCATACACCGGACAATGAAGTCAGAAACACAATTAAATATATACAGACCTGACGCCATACCAAAGCATAAGCGCCCATCTTCAAAAAAAAACACCACCACGCCCATCGTCAAAATCCCAGCGTAGGCCTTGATACATTCTGTCGCCATAATAAATATGGACACCCCTATAAGCGTCTGCTACGTCTGTGCTACAAAGCCATGACTCAGCAATAATCATATCACACACGTCATCCAACGATTTATACACAAACTTCTCTGATACCTGCTCACAAAATTCATTTACAGATGGAGAGTCCTTGCCACCCATAGAGCAATCAGTAATGGGTCTAATGTTAACCACCTTTATCCATGCCATCTTTCTTCTTGTCTACTGCGCCCAAAGAGTGTATACATTTTGGTTTATCATCACATTGAAGGATTTTACCATCATTAATCTCCTTTAATAGTCTTTCTGACATGAACTGCTTATTACCTTCACGTAAAATTGATGAATAATTAGCATTATCATATTCACACTCACAGTCGGGATTAATAATCCGAAAACCAAATGCTGCACCTTGAAGCATATAATTCCAATTCACATCAACCTCCCCCCACATAAAGCACTCACAAAATACTCTACATGGTTTCATAGTGTTAGGAGAACCGTCCAACACATAATCACACGCACAGTAGCCATCAAAACAAGATCTATCCACTGAAAACGTCAGAGACCTCGTCCCATTTGATTCACACAAATTCACAGTTAAGTAACTATAACCCGCGGCTTGTGGCCAGCCGTTCACATACACGTCACGTATATCAAATGACTCTGTTGTACACTCAATCACAAGGGACTCATTAGTCACCCCTGTTATGACAACTGGGAACAAATTGGTTACATCATCCCCCTCCTCACCTACATACTCGACACTTTCGGCAGCGGCCACACCATTAAAGTCATTACAGCACTCCTGAATAATATCAACACATACACCAATTGGGTAAATAGATATGCCCGTAGGAAGCTCAGCAATCACAACGTCACACACAGGAGGATTAACAGTGGTAAAGTGTCTTTCTTTAGGTGAGTGTAGGCCCTATCCAGAATACATCCGGACATTGTTACAGCTCATGGACTTATGAGTGAGGTCCCCACACTTTGAACATATGTGTCCAAATATACAGGTCTTAGAGTCACACCCCGACCCATTGTACCTGTTGCAGGCCATAATCCTACCATTCTCATCAACCCTTATACCCTCGGGATTCTTCTGAGGAAAATACTGCCCCTGGTAACTAGGGCCTTGCTGAAAACCCTGCTGGTAGCCCTGGTTGGGAGGGTAACCCTGATTAGAATACCCCCTGCCCCGACCATGGCCCTGACCCCTCCCCCGCCCCCTTGGGGTGTGGGACTGGCTCTCACAATGTAGATCTTTGACCTTTTTGAGGCTGTCTGTGTCGAAATATTGTTTGGTCAGCATCTCGTTACCAAAACCAAATTCATCTATACCTGTACCATGGACACACTCCTCCCTCAGGTCAGCGTCATAACCTGCAAATTGGCTTTTTTCATACAAACCACTACTTGCTTTGAAGGAGATGAAGCCTAAATGCCTCAGAAATTTTTTCATCTCCTCCAGGGAACCAAATGTACCCTCGTCAATTCCGACACACACCCAGTTAAGGGACACATACATCAATTCTTCAAACAACAATGATCTGGGTTCACGACCCCTAGTATAGCGTTTAAGATCAAATTTCTTTTTGACCTTAGTCAGCCGGTCAATGGAATTGTCTCTACCTGCGGGCAAATCAAATCTGGGAGTTGAAGTTCGCGGGCCTTCTCCAGGGCTTGATTCTCGAGAGTCCGGGGGAGTCTTGGGAGTCTTTGTCTTTGTCTTTGTCTCCTCACGTCCGGTGACCTTCAGCCTCGACGCCATGCGACCCCGGATTTTTTCCTCCAGCTTCTCCACCCGATCCTGCTCCTCCTGTGCCACGACCATTTCCTCTAGGTACTCGAGGTATTCCTGCCTCGAGGGGAATCTTTCCTCGGGAAGAATATTAGCAAGGCTGGCGTTTAACTCCTCCTCGGCCGCGGCTGCTACTTCCTCACCGGTCATTTTTGAACCGTCAATCCGCTTGCTCCTCCTGGGCTTATGGGCTCATGGCCCGCCACGGGATCTTTTTTACAGTTCCTGCCCCTTGGAGGGGCATGGTCCTGCCCACACCTGTAACACCAGGCATCCGCCATAGCGATGGCTGTAGTAAATTAATACAAAGAAATTAAAATAATTTTCAAAATCCCAACGGTCAGTTTAGCAGCGTGCCTACACTGTCAGAAGTAACTGTAACTGCACAGCAATTTATACTGTAGATTTACAGTATAAAAGGAGGTATTTTTGGTTTCAAAACTAAAAATACCTCCTTTTATACCGTAGATCTACAGTATAAATCGCTGTGCAGCTACAGTTACTTCTGACAGTGTACACCTGTAGAGCACTCATGAGGAAGCGTCCTCCTGCTGCAGAATTTTAAAACCGTCTGAGATTCAAACAGACGCGCACCGGCTCGGCGCCTGACAGCCCCAAGCGGACCATGTGAGAACTGCCCACCGGTTAACATAGCATACAGCGGCAGAGGAGGTAACTAACATATATACCCATATAAGCGCCGGGTCTTTTATATAGTGAATAAAAATTGATTTTAAGCGTAAAAGTTGTACCTTCTACAAAATCCAAAGACAGAGTCATGAACTCATAAAATAAAACACATGGTTGGTTTTTTACTTGATTCCTATGTGTTGATCTAGTAGCCCCCTCCCCCCCCCCCCCTACTGCATTTTTGCCAAAATTCTAGATCAGTCTCGCGTCCACATGACTTGGGACTGGTGATGTTGGGTCAGCGGCTGCTGTTTTGATGTTTAGCTTAGGTGAGTGGGGCTCCCTATGTCTACCCGCACACATCCTTTCCACTAATCAGTCCTCAGGCCCAGTTGTGTCAACCATCTCTCCATGTTAGTACCAACTGTTATTATGATATCCTGTCAAACTACCAACTCCCTAGAGTAGAGCCCCACACCGCAGGTCATGGAAGCACTATTTTGAGAGCCTTTGTGCTGGACTGAGATAGCTACCATACATTTTTACCAACTGTTAAGTGTATCAATGTCCTTAACTGTTTTGATAAAACTTGATACACTTAGCAGTTTTTTTATACACTTAGCAGTTGGATGGCCAAATGCTAAGTGTAGTTACTACAGTTAGCAGGGTTGATACACTTAGCAGTTGTACAGGTAGGCGTAAAAAGATTTCAGGCCTCCACACAAAATCTCACCACCCTCTCTGTAATTAATGAATTTACATTCCCTAAGGTGGGCTGTTATTATTCACCAATACAACTCCATCGAGGGAGTATGTGAACCCCATAGGGCCAGCATGATGCATCAATGCAGCCCTGGCGAGTCACTCACCTGGGCTGCATTCATGCATCATGACCACAAAGGGCATGATGCACTTATGCATTAATCTTAGCCAGCCTTGTCTAACGGCATGTGCTCCTCTATACCCTGCCTGTATCCGTCATGCACGAGTTACAGCCTTAATCTACCCGGGTAATCTGTGGCTACCTACCCCCTTTCTTGATTTAAAAGAATACAGTGAATACAATTAGTTGGCAGTATCATTAATATAGAGATTATTTAGCTGGTTGGCTGTCAGACTGTATGCTGTGGTCCTTTCACTCTATTTTTGTTACCAATGTATTCAATTTTACTACGTATCTATTATGCCGTGTTCTTTTCCGTCTGTAATAAATTGGACGGGTTTCACTATTGATTTATATGAGATCTTTTGTATCTCTCCTTAATTTTTCATATTGGCCACATCTTAAAGATTAATTTTATAGAAATGAAAATATTTGATAAGCTCAAAACTCTATGAGGTGAGCGAAGGTATAAAGCATGCCCTACACTTTTACCAAAGCAATTGTTCTTTTACTTTCCACACTACTTTCATGACCCCTGGCTAATCACTAAGGCCGATTTACACGCTGAGTGCACTTGCAAATGTTTGCTGATAAGCGTAAGGAGAATCTAGTAATTATAATGTAAGGTTTGTATAGAAATGTGGATAATGTCATCACACCCTATAGATATTAAGGAGTAATAATGAAATCAAAATAAGATCCCAAAGGCCAAAGACCAACAATATAGACCCACTATACAAGGGCATTTTTGCCTGGGACAGATAACTGATTACTCCAGGTCCTGGACGTTCAGACAGTTGTTTGATTCCCTCAATTAGGATAGGAGGCCTTGTGCCAGTCATGTGTAATTGACATATTAGTAGTCACAACAGCTGCTAGACAATAAAAGTATTCTCAAGACCAAATGAACAACCAAATCAGAGGCGTCGTATGAGATGGGCAGGCCTTTATCGATGTGCTGTTTGTTTACCACAGCAGAGAGCAAGTTGTAGATGCACACTAACATCTTCTCTCGTTCCCAAATCCTTCCGAAGGAAGGCTCTGGGGACAGCCAAATGACCTTGAACTTTGGATTTTGCTGGGTCTGGGCAACCCCTGCTGGTAGGCTGGAACCAGCGAACAGGAACAGGAAATGGAACCAGAATGTATGATGGTTGTTTTAGGTAGATTTACCATCAGCCTTTCTGGTTCCATTTCCTGTTCCTGTTTGCTGGTTCCAAGCTACCAGCAGGGGTTGCCCAGACCCAGCAAAATCCCACCATTTGGCAGTTACCAGAGCCTTCCTTTGGAAGGATTTGGGAACGAGAGTAACTAACATCTAGCTACTGTGGTTTTACATCTGCACTGTTGCTTTAGAGTAGAACAGTAAAATTACGGCAGATTTTACTGAACAACACAAGCTGTAAAACTACAGTACATTCAGATAAACACCTACACTAATAGTAACTAAGGCCAAATAAAAAAAATGTTTTGTTTCAGGTAACACGGGAGGAAACTCTAGGGTCGGTAGGTCGGATTTTTTTACTTCCCCTCTAAAATTGACCCAAAAAAGTATCAAAAAGGGGGGGATTTTTTTCTGAAATTTTGTAAACCTAAAATTTACCCCAATAAAGTATAAAAATATAAAAATTTCTTCAAAATTGCATAAAAAAACTTAGGGTCGGCCCTGTTTAGATAGGGTCGGTCGGGTGACCTGAAACACCCTTTTTTTTGCCTAACTTAGTTTACAGAAAAGCCTTATTTTACTTCAAAATAACGTTTCAAAACTTTATATAACGTTATGCCATATTAGGGAGCCTTAGAGAAACGTTTTAACGTTATATGTTGTATAACGTTTTTTTTTGTTTACTGGGAATGCCTTTGAATAAGTTTGATAGTCTTTCACACAGACACCTATTTTGCACAGCCTGTAGGTTTATGCATAGGGCAGCACATACACTAGCCGCCTAATCATAAATGCTTGAAGTGAACATGTTATTAAATTATGGTTGGATCAGTACATTCTATACATTGTGAACCCAAATAAAGTGAGGTTATCATCTTTCAGAGAAGTAGTTATCATTCATTGCAAGTCCCTAAACTTACCTTTTTTAGAACAATTTTTACTTTGAATATTCCACTTTTGTGGAAATATAGATACTGCGACGTCTCATTTTAATCATTCATGTTGTCCCGAAGTATAACTATTGTTGTTTTATAGTTCTAATATGAAGAGGATCTATTGATGGGACCTTGTTTAATTTATAAAATCTGAAAGCAATTAGTTTTTCCCTGTTATCGTAAAACCTTGCAGTTGAAAATGATCTGATGATAGCCTTTTATTATAAAGGTATTTAGATCTAATGCCACATTAAAAGTATTGATATATATTGTTATTTGCGTATATTTCAAGGTTAGAAAAAAGCTGTGTACATTATGAATTATAGCTACAATTAGATTTGACCTATAACTGCTTAATAATTTGACACAATTGACATATATGAGCCACTCCCATACGCAGGTCTTTCTTTTCTTACTTTTTTAAAGAGTAAATACATGAAGAAAAGTACTGCTGTGTTCCTGAAAGACTCGGTAGGTGGGACCAGGGGTAGGCCTATTGTACCCCTTTAGGATAACTGTGTGAAACACAAATGGTGCACCTTTTATCGATCACTAAACATAAAATGACATGCATTTTGAGAACTAGTATAACCGACGGACACAATAGTATCATTTGTGGGGCAAATATATGCATGTATACATCCCCTCCCACATATTTAACTTAAAGAGGAGCTTTCAATTAAATGCAGCATGCGACTTCACTAACCTCAGATATGCACAAATCTCTTCTTGCCCATCATAATCATCAACATCCAATGTAAAAATAATTATATGGGGAGAAACGTATCAGAAATAGACATAACGGCAGTTCTATTCTGGGCATTCTATACTTAACATGCGTACATCGGAGTAGATACTAATTATGGTGATATATAGGGCGTTTCCTGACTCATACTTGGGCAAAAGTACTGATTTGCTACGTAACTATAGTTCTATAGTTAAATATCACACACACGCGTCTACATGTTTCTCCGACAGCATTTATGAATAAACCTATGGACATTATTTGTACATTCCTGGGTGATTTCAACCAAATATAATCTCCAAACTATGACCAAAATAAATGAATAAACTGAAACTGCATCTTTGGATACTTTTCCTCAGTTAATCTGTGGAATATCGATCTCTCAGGATACAGCAATTTCTATTCTCATGGACCGATAACCATCAATCAGTGATAAAAAGCAATTGTAAAGAGATAATATCAATGTATTGATTAGGATGACTGCCTACCTTGCCTGGGTCCCCTGTGGCCACTGCGGGATGCCTTGGTGTGATTATGTGTATCCCCAACTGCACATCTATACCTTCAGCATTGGGTACTTTCAGAAAACCATGATTCTGATATGGTCTGTGGAAAAGGAACTTAATGCACCAGAGGCGTTGGTGGCAACTTTTTTTTTTAATTTCTTTATTTGACATCCACATGGTGATATTCAAGTCAAATACATTCATTCTTTTAGCATGCAAATAGTGTCCATAAAAGGTATAAAGAGTTTTGGAAGGACATATCACAAGCTATGTCAATCTGAATACCAGTTAATCCTTACAACTAATATCATAAAAAAGATAATCTAGCACAGCTGGTCAGGCCTGAAATGAAGTATCATTATATACAAATATGCAGCATTCTTCTTTCTAATGCACAAGTACCAAAGTGTATTAGTACCTAGCCTTGTGACTATGTGAGGTATTTACAAGACTGTGGTATACATACAACTTAAATGAGCCTCACCAAAGCAGTTATTTATAAATTGATCATTTAACTCTTCATTGGAGGGCCCAGGAGGGGGAAGGGGGTTACTCCAACCAGCTTTATGCATCATATACATGATTACATTTGATTATATAGAAAAGGAATATTTGAGCCGCCTATGGTTCTGATTGGGGGACCAAGGCCTCTCCTTCTCCACTTCTTCCTATGCGGGAGAGGTAAGGATTGGAAATTGTGTGTATTATATTACGGGTCTTGACAATTTTATTTTATTTTATTTTATTTTATTTTTTTTTTTTTTGGGGGGGGGGGCTGACCATATATATTCAGCCCCCCCCCCCCCCTTCGATTTCCCCAGTGATTGGGGGAGCCTGAACCCCCCCCCCCTCCGCCCCTTTTCCTATGCCACTTTGCACCCTCCATTAAGTTCCCCTTTTGCAGATTATACCATTCAAGTATTACTTCTTAAATGGTACAATAATCATAACGTTTTAGATGTTGTCCCATTTGTCATTATGATGCATAATGCATCCCGGGTGAGTAATTCGCTAGTGCTGTATTAAAGAGCCTCGAAAAGTAGTTTCGAAGAATTAGAAAAAAAGAGTTCACCCTTCTTTTCCTGGGGAGGGGGGTATACCGCCCTGCCCCCCCCCCCTCCGCTCTCCCCTGCTGAATGCATCATACTGACTGTACTGCACTCAAACATAAGGATTCCGTGAGTCATTATGCTATCCATAGAATGATTTACCTTTACCATTCATGCAATGTCTGGGCGTTATATTATCTAGATCATTACCACTTAACATGGATTACACCTATACGTTTTGTCATAATGATTCATATAACGAACCTACAGCCTTTGCCACACATTCAAAACTTGGAACAGGCTGACACTAATTTACTATCAGGAAACAACTGCACAACATGAGATACTAGAATACGACTCTAAATGCCAGCGAATAACGCACATCTCGCATAAAACCCAAACTCCAACTTTGGAAGAACCCTAGGTATAGCCTGCACTCGGGGTCTGAAAATTGCCATTTCAATACTGTACTTTACTTCCAAAAACCCTCGTATTAATAATTAATTGTTAATTAACCGCACCTATATTAATTTTTAACCCGCACTGAAGGTTATGAGTAAAACCCTATTCAGGCTGGCCCTCACCTATTGGTAATGCATATTTGGGGCTCAATCTCTGAGAGAGCTTTCTGGTGTTTGTATGAAATGACGCACTGTATGCTTCTAGGCGTCGTGCTAGGTGTCAGTACACCACGACATCACATGAGGGTGGTTTCCGAAAGGCCTCAAACGGGATTTGGTGTGGCGGAGTTAGTTGAAGCTACAGAGTCAAATTTCCAACACAGCATCAATATTTTGAGATACTCTAGACCACTATAATGCCATATCCATGGCAGTACACTGTACAAAAGTTGCTTTTTTGTAGGTGCATAGTTCATTGTAGATACACAGTAGAATCTGATATACGCGTTCCGTTTAGCCCATGCAAACAGTAGGCACTATTCACAGTGTAGGAGACATTGCTGGTCTAGTCAGGACTAGATTGATGCAATACTGATAATCTGGTGATATTATTTCCCAAGTAGGGCAAAGACAGGGTGGAGTCATGCAGGGTGGGTCACAGCAGAAAAAGCACCAAAAGGGAGTCGGCATTATGCAACATCATAGCGGGGGTTGGTGGCGAATTCTCACGGGGTATGAAAATTCATCCTATAGTCACTCTATAATATCATAGATAAAGCAGCTGTCAAATAGAGTCAGAATTTCACCTAGAAGGCGCAAATATAATTCACCCCTGCCCCTCCTCTTTTTGGGCTGATGTACCATACATCTAAGAAAAAGCCACTCTTTTCACACACACAACCCCCCCCCTTTTCTTTTTGTGTACCAATCCCTTGGAGGACAGTTCCAAACACCCTTCACCAAACTCACCTGCCCCCCCCCCTTTTATTAATAATGACCATTCCTTAACCACTTAGGACTGCCCTGGCCCATAGGGGCACTATAAACACTGAAAAACTCATGAAAGTTGCAGAGATAAACACACAAGAGGATAGGAGAGAGCAGCATCTCTCATTAAAGGCATTCAAACAATCATTAAAGGCTGAATTAATAGACAGAAGAGCCATTAGGACAAGGGCTCATGATGAGAGGTTAATAAGAGTCAATAGGCCTCTCCAACCACCATACAGGAAAAGCCTTGAGTATAGGCTAGCCATGAGGTGGAACTCATTTGAGAAAGAAACTAGGTCTATCCGTACAGAAGAGCAGTTCAAGCAGTGGAATGATGGAATATATAAAGATAAGCTAAAGTTGCTACCAGATATCCCAGTAAGAGAGAGGTGAGCCACCGTCCCCTCGGTGGGAATGTCCATGTACCCCCCCCCCCGACCTCAATTGAGGTTCTACACACACATACCAATTCTACCCAAATCCCATCTTTTTTTAGGGGAATTTTTAATAATTAAACACTAAAGGCCCTTGCATATATGAACCTATAAAAGGGGGTGTGTTTCTCATGAAACACACCAGCATTTATAGGCCATTATAATATCTAGTACTCTACTAGATAAACCTTGTCATTGTACCACCAAGAATATGACTTTCACCCTGCCCATGCTATGACCTAGCTAGGGCTCTGTCTCTCTTCTTCTTCTTCTTCTTCTCTTCATATGAAGATATTACTGATCTTATGTATACTAACCTACTTATGGCTGTAATGGCCATTAGCCCTTCACAAAATTCTAACACAGATACTTTATAGTGTATAGGTAAGTTACATATAGCAGGAACATGCAATAAATATGTGCATTTTTCTGCTATACAAAGAAAACCAAGAGACTTAATTGTCTCCTATTAACTCCGCTCATCGGAAACGCTGGTGTTGTAATAATACGGTCTACCAGGCCATGCATCCTGCCAGGATAAATAAACGAAATACAAACAACATACAAACAAACCTACAACCAGGCAGGTTTAGGCTGGGAGCACTGCTCTCCCCTGCCTACCCCTCAGGGTGTACACAAACAGGCGTGCCACGCAGAGCAATGAATACCAAGAGTGCACTAGCCAAGATCGAGTCTAAAATTAATACATAAAAACACTACCTTATTAATCTTTACTCAGGCAATTAAATCATCTTACGGCATACACCAGTACTATAAGAGCACATCCCTGCCCTTGCACTTAAAAGGTGTATATCAATGGATTCGATGAGATTGTTCACAGCATGATTCACTCCAATAGACTGCCTAATCATGAGTTGCCTTGGCATGCCCCACACTCAGATTTATACGTCACCCTAACTGTTTAGAACATGTGAGATAATCTTCACCACCTGTCATCAGATACAATTCTACAAAATCTCCCAGTTCATGAATTAGACTCAAAATATCAAGAGGTTAAAATTCAGAAGGATAGAGGATAATGTGGAGATATTGGGGAACATCTCTCGGAGTAAAAAGTGACATTGTAATTTACAATAATATTCTCCTCTGAAGCCTATGTGAGGATTGTCATTTCTTTGGAGTGTTCCCTAAACATACTTATACAGGGTATAATAGACACCAATTTTATTAAAGTCTAATCAGTTGACAATCCCATCCCGTTTTGTTCAAAGTATTTCCTTAGATAGTGATATTTTCTTGGTTTACTCCCATTGGGTAATATGCAGTAGCTTTCTAAAAAAATGCATTGCGAAGTGGAGCAGGGAATCAGAAAGGAGAATATTTGAACACCATGTTGTGGGTTGCTCCTCGTTCTTTGGTGTGAATTATAACTCTTGCTCATTTTATTATAATTATGAATTAGCTCCCAAGGGTCTCATTCATAACAACCGCCTTATCCGTCATATTAAAAAAAACATCAATAGTACAGTAAAATCTCGTTATAAGGAGCACCTTTTGGCAAGGCAAATTTGCTCGTTCTAACTAACCTTCCTTGTAACCGATTTTTGGTAATTGACAAGTCATGACAAAGCCCCTCCCCCTCCCCTTGTGGGGGTGCAGAGGGCACCCCCTCAGGTTGGAAAGTCGCCGAAATTAAGGGCCCCAGATCACAAAGTCACATTTTTAGACCATGTATGCTTTTCCAAAAGTCACCAGGTCGCTTTTATTATTGTACCAGGTCGCCAGGTCGCCTGGAAAACAACCTATTTCGTTAGGTCACTGTTGACCCCTCTGGAGCCACCCTCGTATGGGTGTGGACCACTAAATTCGACATGGTGACATGACTATTTTTGGGCCTAGTGACATTCGACATGAAGAATATCAAGAGATAGTGACATGGGGCATGGGCATCCTTGTAGGCCGCCCACATCACAGGGGAAGTCCTGACAAAGCCCCCCCTCCCCCCCTGCCTCCCCTTACAACATAGATAGTGACATGGGGCATGTGCATTTCTTAAAATCGACAGGGTGACATAGCTATTTCTTAAAATCGACATGGGTACTGGGGACCCCCCATCCAGACCCCCCTTGTCCCAACACCTGTTACAGGACCGTACCTGCAGCCTTGTAGGCCGCCCACATCCCAGAGGAAGTCCTGACAAAGCCCCCGCCTCCCCTTGCCCCCCCCCCTCACAGGTCCGTACCTGGACCCTTGTAGGCCGCCCACATCACAGAGGAAGTCCTGACAAAGCCCCCGCCTCCCCTTGCCCCCCCCTCACAGGACCGTACCTGCACCCTTGTAGGCCACCCACATCACAGAGGAAGTCCTGACAAAGCCCCCGCCTCCCCTTGCCCCCCCCCCTCACAGGACCGTACCTGCACCCTTGTAGGCCACCCACATCACAGAGGAAGTCCTGACAAAGACCCCGCCTCCCCTTGCCCCCCCCCCCTCACAGGACCGTACCTGCACCCTTGTGGGCCACCCACATCACAGAGGAAGTCCTGACAAAGCCCCCGCCTCCCCTTGCCCCCCCCCCTCACAGGACCGTACCTGCACCCTTGTAGGCCGCCCACATCACAGAGGAAGTCCTGACAAAGCCCCCGCCTCCCCTTGCCCCCCCCCTCACAGGACCGTACCTGCACCCTTGTAGGCCACCCACATCACAGAGGAAGTCCTGACAAAGCCCCCGCCTCCCCTTGCCCCCCCCTCACAGGACCGTACCTGCACCCTTGTAGGCCACCCACATCACAGAGGAAGTCCTGACAAAGCCCCCGCCTCCCCTTGCCCCCCCCCCCCTCACAGGTTCGTACCTGGACCCTTGTAGGCCGCCCACATCACAGAGGAAGTCCTGACAAAGCCCCCCGCCTCCCCTTGCCCCCCCCCCCCTCACAGGACCGTACCTGCACCCTTGTAGGCCACCCACATCACAGGGGAAGTCCTGACAAAGCCCCTGCCTTAGCCTGCCTCCCCTTACAATGGAAGTCCTGACAAAGGCTCGTCCACACAGTACCTTTTTTATTTTTTAGACTTGCTATCTTGAAAATATTTGCTCCTTATAAACGATTTTTGGCTAGAAATGCTCGTTCTAATGGTGTTTTTTTACTATAGAAAAGTATAGAGCAGGTTTTGGCAAAGCAAATGTGCTCCTTATAACCGTCCTCCTTATAACGAGATTTCACTGTATCATATTTGCATAATTGACGAGGGTACTCGTCATTGTCAATAGGTAGTGCATTCTATTTATGTTGATGCAATTTTTGTTGAAAGAAAGTCCTTAACTTGATCGTCAAACCCTAAATCACTCGTGATTTTTTTACCCGACGAATACGACAGTTGCTATGATTAAGACCCCAGAAGTCATCCCGCTATTACTCTTTTGTGGAAGGCAACACCATGTAACAAATATAGCCATCAAGTATGTGTCAGCATAGTTACTTTTGGATGAGGTCAAATGGGGTTGTCCATTTCATCGAAGGTTGTGTCTCGTGAGATCGATACAAGTTGATGGTCTTTGACCGGGTGACGTTTTTGACTGGGTGATATTGTTGACCGGGTGACGTCTTTGACCAGCAAGTGTTATAATCACTGACTGAAATGGGCTTATGTATAGAAAGAAACGGGTGGAGAAAGTCAAAGTATATTATAACACTATATATTACAAATTTCAGCCTTTATCGTTCTATCACCCTCAATCCTTCCCCCCTTTCAGGTCCTAATTGTATCACCACTCCCCAAGGGCGTGAATCTACATATCCAAGCACAGTCTTGGTGGTTGGGTGGGTATTATAGAATAAGAGTCTGTCATTAGAAGTCCCCGATCTGCTTTGAGCATCGCATTCTGGTGAAACACATCTTTTTAAATTCATTGAAAGGTCACATAATTATCATTAGGCATAATGAACAGTGTTCCTGGTATCCAGAATACACCAAAAAAAATATAAGCAATGATACAGCCTCTCTTAGCAAGTCCCCCCTCTGCCTTGCACCAACCTTGCTACGAGACTGACCTCCATAGCCACAGCCCAGTCGGGAGAAGCAACATAGTACAGAGAACCATGCATAGGTGACCAGTGTAGGATGCATAGTGATGGACCCTTCTCCTACTAATAAGTAGGTCACAGGAATGCGCAATAAATAGCATCAAATGCGGCCCTTGTCCCCGCCTGACGTGGGTGTCTGCGGGGGGTATTATTATATAAATGGTTAACCCTTTAAGCTGGGGCTCCACTAACCGATTTTTCTCTTAGATCGGGGCTATTCTCACGAATCAGACTCAGTTATGTACCATAACTATTATATACAGCAGACAGGGGTTACTGCAGATCCTGCCATAGGTCTTTGTTTACAAATAGTGTTTTTGTTTATAAATAGGTGGAAAATAGACTTGCTAAGGCTATACAAACAAGATCTTTGTCCCGATTTAGGTCCCGATTTTGATCTGAGGCCGATTTTGGCTCACGATCTCATATCAAACTGGTTAGATTTTATTTCTCTCAACAGTGCGACCTCTAGGCCTGTGTTTATATCAGATCAAACTGTATATACCTATGGTGAAATGTAAATATAAACATATCTCCTCTCCACATCGATTTAATGGGCCGATTTTAACACAGTAAATAAGCATTTGTTTTACCTGAACAAACTGTACAGACCTGTATGATCGGATCGTGAGAATTGCCCAAAAGATCGGGTAGTGGAGCCCCAGCTTTAAAAACAACATGTTCCCTACACATCGGTTGACATGAACACCAATGTAGCACTGACAAGTATCGCACTCGCCAACATTGGTACCAAATACCGAACCTTCAGGAGTGTATCAACCATGTAGAATTGGAATGATGCATGCTGAATAGTAGATAAATAAGGACTGCATTCATGTATCATGCTCACAAATAGCATAGCAAATTTAAGCACGATGCATTATTGAAATGGTTACTTGTCGATGATCATATTTCATGTGCAGATGTAGTTGTCCTTCATGTTCACAGACCGTAGCGTCCCCTAGGTCCCCCCTTGTCACCTGGTGTCAGGTGTTTCCCCAGGTGACAGTGCTAAATTGGTTGTTCGTGTGGCGGGACCGAGTTATTTGTAAATCATGTCATTATTCTTTTATATTTCGATTGAAAATCCTCGCTATAGGATATCAATTTTCAAGTGAAACTGATAAGTACTACAGCCGTCAAGGCCCAGTAAAGTGAGAAAAAAAAATCATTTCATTAAGTCTTTTTTTTGGTGACCCTTGATGGCTTCTGTAGATAAGCGTTTATTCTGCGATCACCGAAAATAAAAGGACAGACATTTATATTGATTGTGTTTCAATCGAATCACAAGAGCGGCTGATACTTACATTGTCCTATTGATAAATTTACACATATTTAGTTTACACCATATATGAAGAGTTTGGATGCAAAACGACATAAGCGCCATTTTCAAAATGGGGACAAAAATCTGACAAAAATATAAATTAGGGATAGTGAAATATAATCCTCAAACTATTTTTCCAAAATTTACTATTTTTCATCTCATACAGACCTACTTAGTATACACTCTGTTACCAAAGTACAATAATTGACCTTAGGGTGTCTATACAAATTCTGGGATGGAGATATGTCGTTTTGCATCCAAACTCTTCATATATACATTTTGTAATCATCAGTGTGAGGACTTCATCTAGATTAAACGGAAATGATCCCAAGACAATAATTTTCTTGATCTGCACTGCATGGTTGAAACACAGACCCCATGGCCATGCGGCTTATAGGAATTACGGATGCGCCTTGTACGAGGATTAAGCTCAAATGCGATGATTTATGGTAAAGCCTTGGTTACCTTAAATCGGTGCAGATGGAATATCTGTGTATCTAAGCCTTATATCAAAACTCTATGCTTTGGCCAAATTTGAGAGAGTATTATATCATGCCAGCATGATTCGATTTTATGTACCAAATTTTTTTAAAGGTTTTTATTGGGTCTAATAATACATTCAAAATACATGGTAAATCTGAGATGTATTAATAACCAGCATATTGGCGCATTGCCTTCCCTCCGCTGGCACCCCTGATGAGAACATTATGTACAGTTATGTCAGAAATTTACACAGTATGACGTGCATTTGTAAATCGAGTCATATATTGTATCTGTGAAGTTTGAACAATCACTTACATAGTATACAGGAGTTTTCTAAATAACAATAATGAGATGAGATGAGTAATGAGATATTATAATTAAGTTATCAGGACATGATTCTTTTTGTATAATAAAAACCTACATAAAGCAATTTGGGTAGTCCTTCTTAATCTCTATCTTGAAGGAGTTAACGTCTTCAATAAGTGTGTAAAATACGATGTAAAGAGTTTCAATGTCTGGATTTCAGGTTGGGCCCAAAAAAGAGGTTTGTTTTAGGTAACCCAACCGATCCTATCAAAACAGGGCCGAACCTACGTTTTGTTATGCAATGTTGAAGACATTTTTGTATTTTTTACCATTTTTTGGTAAATTTTAGGGTTTTCGGAGAGGCCGGCTAGTACTTTCATATTAACAAAAAAAAAGTTTAAAAAAAAAGAAAAATCCGACCTACCGACCCTACATTTTGTTGCCATGTTACCTGAAACAAACCTTCTTTTTTTGGCCTTATTACAAACATTATTTTCCTTGCCTGAAATAATGCTATTGGTGTTGATTTTGATAAATTGTGATCATTACAGCACTAACTGTCAAACAAAAAAGAAAGCTATGTTTCATTATCCTAATTGACCCGATTTCCTTTTTTTCTCGTGAAGTGACTAGAAGATGGTAAAAGGAAAAATGAAAAGCCTTATTGATCCTTTTTTGGCTATGTTCTCATTTAGGCTGTGTCGCCTTGTTGAATTCTAAAAAAGTGCCATGTCGCTATGTTGATTTTTATTTAGTACATTCTGGTCTATTTTTCTGTGCTCATGGGTTTTTAAAGGTGCTGTGACGGACGTGTCGATTTTTACCCATGTATTGTCACATGTTAGATCGTCGAGCTTTGATATTAGGGCCATTTTTCATTAGCCGATTTGGAGGTGATCAGCAGACAATCGGCAGGCAATCGGCAAGCAATTGGGTCCATCGGCCGATAACCCCCTCAAATCGTCTGATGGAAAATAAGCTGAGTTCTGGTGTAGTGTACCTCCTATCTGTCATGCAGGTTGAATACTTTGAGCTTTTTGTTTTGCCAAGAGAGTGGTCAATTTCTATAGGATGTGGTTTATAGCGGGATCAAAATTAGTTGAACCCATTGAGGGCAGAAATATTTCGTTCAAGCAGTTTTAGCGAAAAAGCCTGCCGGTTACTATAGATTCAATGCAATAAATCTGAATTCAGGCTATAATTCTGAAAACTATAGCATACGTATGGACTGTGATCATACCAGGTGTCTTGCTTTGATGTGGAAATTGAAACTTATTTTTTCACACATGGGCTATAATTATGTCATCCATCCGGTTGATGCAGGATTCAGCAGGGTAGAACACTGATTCGGACGAACTTACTGAGGTGCCTGG
Organism: Harmothoe impar; assembly: GCA_947462335.1. Classification (NCBI taxonomy): domain Eukaryota; kingdom Metazoa; phylum Annelida; class Polychaeta; order Phyllodocida; family Polynoidae; genus Harmothoe; species Harmothoe impar. Next base: position 42,584,811 of record OX381717.1, on the reverse strand, counting down.
GCATTGAGATACCAGATTCATGCACACTATAGATGGCCACAAGTGGAACACATTTTTTATCTTTATTTTTTTTAACTGATAATACACCTATCACATAACGGAACCCATTTACCTTTTAATAATGTTGTATCATAGTGTATGTAAAAAGAAGGGGGCTGTACAACTGCTAAGTGTATCAATCTGCTAACTGTACGCAGTAAGTATACTTAGCACTCATCCATCCAACTGCTAATTGTATCAAAGAAAAAGTATATCAAGTTCTAGGAATGTCTGTATTAGGGCATCCATCTGCTATCTGTATCCATAAATGCTACCTGTTTCATAATAGGAATAAATAGACAAAGGTTCACAAGTATTGGTCTGTTGACAGGGTTATTTCACGAGTTGGAGGTGGGGCCGTATTTCACGAGGCCGCAGGCCGAGTGAAATGCGGCCCCCAGCTCCAACAAGTGAAATAACCCTTCAACAGACCAAAACGAGTGTGCCTTTGTGTTTACTTTTTATCTTTTTCGATTCAAAATACTGAAATTATGGTAGGGGGAGCCTAAAAAGGCTTCTTTCTACGCAGTTAAAATGTAAACAAACCGCCATTTTGATGACGTCACAGGGCAGTGTAATACGGGCATGAGTTATTTAACGGGGGGTGTGAAATACGGCACTCTTTGGTTAAATCAATGGGGCTGCAGTATTCCATAAAAAATAAAGTGTCATATGTCAGAAATATGTTTCTTGGGCTGTGGAATTAGTTCATTGGGTCAAAATTGCAATTTAGTGTGTCATAAAATCTAATTTTTAGCGAAAAAGTTGTACCTTCCCCAAAATCTCATAAACTCATAAAATATACACATGGTTAGTTCTATTTGATTCCCAATATATGATCCCTTATTACATTTATAATTACAACGCGGGTTCTACCGGTACTCAACTTTTACAATCAGTGCAAAACAGGTGTCTTAAATACTGTCACAAGCTTCCTATTCTCACCTCCACCAACTTTATACATAACAAAAGCACAACTACCCAAGCTGGTTGATCGTAGAATTTACCATGCCCAGCTCTATGGTTTCGAGTTATCAAAGGAGATTGAGTCTCTGAACATAAGACCCAGAACTACGAGGGAGGCGCAAGCCCCATTACTAAAGTATTCACATATCATATTAACATCTTATGAGAAGTCAGTTGAGGTATTTGTTGCACAGACCTGGAACGAACTTGATAAAAAGTACCGTAACATTGTGGATATATCTTCTTTTAAAATAGAAATGAAGAAGCTTTTAAGTGAAAAAATCGCTCTATACATTGATTGATATTTTAATTTGTCTGGTCATCCTCATATACCGGTAGTTTAAAATTTTGTCAGTCTGTGATATCAGAATTATGAACATGAAATGGTGTAACTATTTTAAAAGCCACCTGCTGTTGAAAAACTTACATTTAAGAGTGTTTTTACACGTCAAGATGTACTATATAATATCGTTTAAATGAAACTGTGATGTCCTGTCTAGTCCATCTTGCTCTTTATAGAACAAGTGTACACACAAGATTACGTGATAAATTAATCAGGTTGGCACCAAAAATCAGCCCTGCTGAGTGCCATTTCCTAATCGTTATTGATATTGTAACACTCCTTATTATATTCCATCTACATATCGTATACATTTATGAATTCAGTTTTACAATGAGACTCTGTGCTACCAAGACCACGATGGAGAAGAATTACTTTGTACATTTATGTGGTCAATAAACGATTAAAACCCTTCCAAAAAAGAAAAACTTCCAAAAAAATTTATACAAATTCAAGATGGCGACCATATGTCTTTACTAGATAGTTGCCTTACCAACTGCTAGTGTATTGATCAATGTCCTCGAACTATATCGAAATAACTTGATACGCTTTTTTTGATACAACTGACTGCAAAGTGTAGTTACTACAGCTAGCAGGATTTATACACTTAGCAGTTGTACAAGGGCCCATATTCTTAGTATAGTATAACGGTCACAATATTTTTGGGAGGGAGTGTTTAAGAATACTCGAGATACATACTTTAAGAATACGCGAGGTATATATAATGTCCAAGCATCTCTGTGAGACCATCCCTTCTTACTTGCATGTTGAACAGGTTGAGAATGTTTACCTACTTGTCAACCTGACAGTTGTATCGTGATGGTAGCTGGGTCGCTTGTTGGCTACATGCTGGGTCTTATACACAGATAATCATACACATCAATCATTCTCACTATGTAGGGCACTCAGGTAGACCAAAGGACCAAAGTACCAAACTTGATGCAAACATTAAGGCTTAATTTCTCTCTTTTCCTAAAGAAAAAAACAGTTCTAGATTAAAACTTTTGGGCTACTTCAAAATGATTAGAAACTATGCAGTACTTCAACGAAGACCACTCCCAAAATGTAAATATTTTTATCACGGTTGCCATTAAAAATACTGCCTTTTGGGAAATTAATTTTTGAATTCAAAATACATTGCTTGACATTAAGAAAAGTTAATGGTGGAATTAATAAGATTTTCGTTATATTTTCGACTGTTTCTCACCACGTTATCTGTTCATAAGCATGTCATTTCACACGGTTGTGTACTCTGAGGAATAGAACAGAGCCTGCTAAACAGGTGCGAATGCATGTTTGAGGGTATCAAGACAGTGGCGACATGAGAAGACTATGAATGATACAGGTGGCAGCGCCTCGCGAGCTTAATTAAAGTGGCATTCTCACCGAGCGTTTCCCACTCACAATACAAGTACTGTTCTAGTCATCTATGTGGTAAATGCGAGTGGTGAGAATGCCCCTTTAACCCCTTAACGGCCGCATAGCGCAATAATGCTTTCCCCCTTATTGCCATCATGCATGAATGCAGCCCTGCCTAATCTACTCGTCAGGGCCACGCCAACCCTTCGGTGGTCTCAACCTATGTGGAGCCCTAAGCATTTGATTCTCCAGACAGTATGTCATGCATTATGATCATAAAGAGCATAATACACTAAAGGCACCATGCTGCCCTTAAAGGGTTAACATCTGTACCGACATGACACAAATCACTGCTTGTGACTCCTGATCAATTGGGGTCCATTACTGCACATTAGCAGAGATTACTAGATAAGTAGAGGGTACCTATATGGTAATCATACCTAAAGCCTAATTACCATAGTATAACCGTACTCTGGTTAATAACGGTAGTTCTGTGCCTCTACATGGGTAAAAAAACGACACATGCGACACGGCGACACAGCCGTTTTAAAAATCGACATGTGCGACACGGCCCTTTTAAAAATCGACGGACACACACAAATAAAGGATAAAAATCGACCTGCAGATATCTTTCTCTAAGTCCTTACATACATAAAAATCGACACAGCGACACAGCCTTTCTTGCTAAAAATCGACAGGGCGACACGGCCAAAAATATGGGTACCCATGTAGAGGCACAGTTCTGGTTATACTCTCGTGTACACCTGTTTGGCCATCTTTTAACAACAGGGAGATTGGATACCAAAACGATCTTAACACCTTCAGAGGAAAGTATAAAAAAGGTTGGACCCCTTTTGAAATGGGACAAAAAAGTAATTCATCCTTTTTTTAGCAAGTCAATACGTTAGGAGTGGTCATTTTTGAACAACAGGGGTTTGATGGATTTCTGGATCTGAAGAAATGTCAACCCCCTGAAAAGGCCAGTGCATTACCATAGCTTAAAAGGGTTGGTCACGCTCAATTTTAACACACCTGGGAGGGGGACTGACAAATTCTAACCCCTCGTGCGGGGACAAAAAAATTACGCACTCACGCTGAAGTACACTCCCCCCTCCCTCCCGTATTATTAAGAACTGACAACCCCTTTGCTAAACGGCATAGCCACCAAAACCTTTAACCGGCTGGATGGGGGATGGAGAAGGGTTGTTGAAAGGCTGTTGCCATGCTCACGTAGAGATCCACCAACCCTCCCTCTTCCAGCTTTACTAAACTAACTTCAATCCTAGTCGGTTTCAAGGAAATCAGTAAGTCAAAGGTTGTTATCATGCATTAAGCCATATCAAATTATATATGTAGTAGTTATAGGACGTGTATAAGGCTCCTTCACTGTATTTCGTGTACAGATTGGTACTCGTCCTATAACTACTTTATGCCACTAGCTGTATAGCAGAGGTTAGAGTTGTAGATTGCACCCAATAATAGAACAGTGGGGGGCAAACAAAAGCCACGTGGATCATACTTTATAGGGTATATGAACCATATCTCAACCATTTATTCACAGTAACACATTGCAAATTATCGATAAGGTTGATAATTTCCCATACATGTACAGTATACATGTACTGTGTATCCTTATGCTGAAAATTGCAGAGTAATACAACCAATGTGCAGTGAATATAATAATTTCGATCTAATGGCTGTTTTGTGGTAAATCTACCCAACCACGTGGAGGCATGTGTTTGCCCCCCAGTCCAGACCCTGTGACGTAGCAACCGAGGAAACTCTAACCTCTGCTATACAGTATACATGAGGTGTGAAATGCTTTGTTCTCCGAGCCCACTGTGGACTATTTCCTTCTATGATACCAGCCTCGAGCACACCAGGCCCATCACTGGGCCTGGACGAATTCATATCTAATAAAAATGATCCGGGATCCTGGATCATTTTTTAATGAGGAGTGGGTTCGAATCCCACCATGGCACAATAAGTATTATGTTTTTTTAAATCTGTATTCAATCCATTTTAGACATAAATATCACCAATACTGGCATATTCATATTACATAGGAAATATGTTACCAGGATATTTAGTTTCAATTCAGGTGTTTTGTGCAGATATCAACAATACTACTAATGTAGCCAGAGTGGGGTTTGAACCCACACTCTCCTGGTTACTGATACTAGTGGGCATGTACAGTATAGCAGGGTATGTGGGCCAGTGTAGGTACATATGTCTAATTACTCTCCCAGACTGTAAACTTACAGTCAGGGCCCGAGACTGCTGTGTTACCTGTTCAATGTCCGCACAGTGCTGCCTCTTAGTGGAGAGCTCATGTATTAGATAATGGCAGCATGAGGTATCATGGAAGTAAACGGTTCTTCTATAAATCCCATTGTACAACGACACACACACGTTCCTATTTAGACCTTTTTGTCCAGGTGGTGTTCTTCACAGGCCTAAGGGGGTAAAAAAGGTGTCCATAGTATAAGGGAGCTTCTCAGCGCATAGAGACCAAATTTACAGGTATATCAAACACATTGTCATCAGGTAATCAATTATTACATGTCATATAGCTCAAGATGCATGTTAATTATTGAAAAACGTCCACATTAAACAATGCGTTGTGTTAACTTCGTGTTTAACTTCATGTTAAACTATGTTGATGAAGTATCTTAGGGAGTGGTCATATTTCAACAACAGGGGGGGGGGGAGGTTGGTGGATTTGGGGGGGATCAAAAAATTTGGACAACCTTGAAGGGGGAGACCAAAAAGATTGCACCCCTTTTTAGCAAAATAGCTTGCGCGTTACTATAGCTTAAAGGGGTCGGCCACGCTCCATTTCAACCTGCCTGGGGGGGTTGACCAGAAAAATGTTGACCCCCATAGGGGGACCAAAAAAATGTCAGCCCGCCGTGCGAAAATCCCCCCTTTTGTTAAAAGAATGACCACTCCCTTAATGTTGTATTGTATGGGTATAATGTTAATTGATAAGAATCTCTTCCAAAATGTAGGTGAATGATGTGATAGGATTATTGGAAGCAGGCTCTTATACAGGTAGTGAAGATAAGGATTTATCCAGCTACATCTAGTAACTCCAGTTTCAATGTAAGCATCATTTGGCCTTATAGACCATACCTTATCACCCATTCTTATCATTTTCATGACTAGATATCATGAGTAGAATCTTCTCAAAAACAATATTCAGTTAGTGCTCACTGCTGAATGAGTAGAAGAGGGGATCTTGACGGGTACACAATTCACATTCATTCTTACCGTCTTACCGACCACCACAATGGTGTTGCACTGGTCAGACTATGTTATATTCGGCTTCAGTCTTTTGGGCTCCCTGGCCATTGGCCTTTACTATTCATGTACTGGCGGGAAGCAGAAAACAACCTCAGAATACCTCACTGGGGACCGGCGGCTGAATTTCTTCTCGACCTCCATCTCCCTTCTTATCACCTACTACTCGGCTATCCTACTGATCGGGGTACCTGCGGAGGGGTATTTCTTTGGCTGGTCATATTGGCTGTATTCAATTGGTAAGATGTTTGCGGTCTTCATCTCTATTGTTTTATTCATCCCTGTGATGTACCCTCTGAAGCTGACAAGTGTCAATACAGTGAGTATGTTTTTCACATAAAAAATTAAAACGTTTTTGCTTTATTCACAGGGTATAGTATGCAGAGTAAACTGCATTTTGAAACCACACAGTACCAACATGAAATTAATGTCTAACCCCTAAAATATTATAGGAAGGCAAACAGTTTAGGACATTAAAATAACTCTTTTTCTGTCACTCTGTGTATATTTCAAATTATTTTTGTAAAAATGGTCACAATATTGGCATAATTTATTTGGTGTCAAATATCCAGTTGGGAGAGGGAGACTTCCTATAACTCTTTGCTTAGGTCATTCCTGCACATTATAGAATAATGTTGATGTCAATATAGATTATGTCTATAAATCTAGTTTCTCACAATAACACCATTTCCTTTTATGTCACAGTATCTTGAGCTGCGATTCAACAAGTTTGTGAAGATCCTTGGTACTCTTGCTGCTATCACAAATATGGTAAGGAGAAATTATAAGATGACAATGCTAAAATATATCCATTATATGTTGATATGCTTCAGTTTTAAAGCAACAGCTGGTCGTCTTTTTAGATTAACTTTTACATTTTAGAAAAAACTCATTTCTTTCAATCCTTCTATGCAAGCTCTAAGTCCAATCAACATCATAAGAAGTTTATATGTACAGGCTTATAATTCTTCAAAAAGAAATGTTATGATGCTTCCACAATAATTGCTTATGCTTTACTTCTACAGTATTTGTCAACAGCGACAGGGTACTATGCCCCAGCTATTGCCATCAATGCTGGTAAGTATAACGTATAGATATAATAAAAGTTATATTTTGAATTAACTACGGGTGTTGGCCCAGAATAGGTGATTCCATTTAGCATTACCCGTCACTACAGTGGCCCAGGAGGGTCAAATCTTTTTGTGAATTTTGAAATTTCAAATTCACTTCAACTTGCAAAAAATCTACTTGAGTTGAAAGTGAAAACTCTAACTTCAACCATTTACTGTCACCTGTCAACTGTCAATTCAAGTAAAGCAACTTGTGACTGCTATCTTTCAACACTACATCTAACCAAAAACAATGCAAATGTCAAAGTTGAAAGTGAAAACTCCAACTTCAGTCACTTACTGTCAACTGTCAACTGTCAATTAAGGAAAAACAGCTTTTGACAGGTATCTTTAAGCACTGAAGTTCACTTCATGTATCCTATGAATGCTATCAAGTCTTAATAAAGTATCAATCAAGTGTTAATCACATCTCAATCAAGTGCAAATCAAGTGTCAATCAAGTGCTAATCAAGTGCCCAGCAAGGTTCAATCAAGTGCCAATCTAGGGCTAATCAAGTTCCAATCAAGGCTCAAACAAGTGTCAATCTAGGGCTCAATCAAGTGTCAATCAAGAACCAATCAAATGCCAATCAAGGTTTCAATCAAGTGGCAATCAAGTGGCAATCAAGTGGCAATCAAGGCTCAATCAAGGGGCAATCAAGTGTCAATCAAGTGTCAATCAAGTGCCAATCAAGTGCCAATCAAGTGCCAATCAATTGCCAATCAATTGCCAATCAAGTGTCAATCAAGTGCCAATTAAGGGCTCAATCAAGTGCCAATCAAGGGCAAAATCAAGTGCCAATCAAGGACTCAATCAAGTGCCAATCAAGGCTCAATCAAGTACCAATCAAGGGCTCAATCAAGTGCCAATCAAGTGTCAACCCAGGCTCAATCAACTGTCAATCAAGTGGCAATCAAGTACCAATCAAGGCTCAATTAAGTGCCAATCAAGTGTCAACCAAGGCTCAATCAAGTGTCAATCAAGGCTCAATCAAGGGCCAATCAAGGGCCAATCAAGTGTCAATCAAGTGTCAATCAAGTGCCAATCAAGTGCCAATCAAGGCTCAATCAAGGGCCAATCAAGTGCCAATCAAGTGTCAATCAAGTGTCAATCAAGTGCCAATCAAGTGCCAACTTGATTGAGCCCTTAATAGGCACATGATTGACACTTGATTGAGACTTGATTCGCACTTGATTGACACCAGATCGCCCCTTGATTGAGCCTTGATTGGCACTTGATTGCCACTTGATAGGTACTTGATTGCCACTTGATTGGCACTTGAGTGAACCCTTAATTGGCACTCGAGACTAGATCATATTCATAGGATACATGGATTGAACTTCAGTGATTAAAGATACCTGTCACAAGCTGTTGTTCCTGAATTGACACTTGACAGTTGACAGTAAGTGAGTGAAGTTGGAGTTTTCACTTTCAACTTTGACATTTGCATTGTTTTTGGTTTGATGTAGTGTTGAAAGATAGCAGTCACGAGTTGCTTTACTTGAATTGACAGTTGACAGGTGACAGTAAATGGTTGAAGTTAGAGTTTTCATCTTCAACTCAAGTTGATTTTTTGCAAGTTAAAGTGAATTTGCAATTTCAAAATTTGCAAAAAGATTTGACCCTCCTGGGCCACTGTACGTCCCAGACAGATTGATGCCATATGATATTAGGCATCATTTTGAAAAATTTAATTTTACGAATTCTTTCGATCACCTCAATGTCTTCATAGATCATAGATGAAAGAGTTCAGTTATATCTCATACATATTTCAACCTCCCAGTGGTAGTTACGGGCCCAGCACAACATCATTAGGATACCCCCCCCCCATTCCGTGAAACTACAATGAATTGAGATACTAACAAATCTTACATTCCTTAAAGTGATAATCAAAAGTATTTCCCACTTAACCTATATCGAAGCCTCTATTAATTCCAGTGACAGGAATGAACACATATGCCCTAATCGTGATAGGATCTGCTATAGGCACATTATACACAACTCTGGTGAGCTATATTTATCCTCTTATAGTTTATGAAAACGTGGAAAAGTATTTTGCTAGAGGATTTCTATTATTTTCACCAGCACTTGATAACAACAGATCTTTAGAGGAATCTATATAATTTTAGATCTGAAAGTCTGTACAACTACTAAGTGGATCAATCCTTTGAACTGAAATAACTTTTTTTTTGTTAGCTCGGACGTCAATAGTGTGTCAAGCATCCAACTGCTATTTTATTATATGTATTAACTCACGCTATCTGTAGTAAAGCCCGGGATGTCCGTAATATGGATCATTTACTGCTATCTGTATCGATGAATGATATCTCCATCATAGGAATTTAGTGTTATCTATGAGAGAAACTATGTTTTTTCAGCCATGTAATGAATTCGAAGTTATGGGGTCAATAGCTACTTATGCAAATTTAAACAGCTCTGTAGACCTTAGTAATTGCAATATCAAAAAAAAAAGGTATCCAGGTACTGACATAAATATTAGTTCCCAATAACTAAATCTAAGAAATTTATCCAGTCACCATCCCATAATGCTGTTCAAGGAACAAGAAGCTAAACATTGAATGTTTTTGTTCCATCTACATTCCATGCCTACTAAAAGGAGAAATAATGAGAATAATTTGCAAACACCCCAAGCTGTTTTATTTGTGTTTTTATGTCCATTGATACGGTTAGCAGTAGTACCACTGCCGTTCAAAAATGTTGTGAATACAGTTCACACACCTTCAACACTGGAAGGATGAGCACTACGTTTTAAAACTGCATCACTAGTGTTCCATAAATCCACTTTCAGGGTGGGATCAAGGGCGTCATATACGTGGACTGCTTCCAGGCTCTCCTCATGATCATTGGAATGATTGCTGTTTGTTTTAGGGTAAGCACCTGTTTTATTTATTATTTCTAAAGCAATTTTATAGTTTTTAACCCTTTATTAAAGGATGTCATAGCTTTACTGTGGTAAAACAGAATTTCTCATGCGGTGCACCAATAAAGCTCTGGGAAAAGGACTAGGCCTATTTTAGTGGTTTAATGTGTTTTACCCTTGGTCGTCATGATGGATGAATGCAGCCTGGTGAGTGACTCACCAGGGCATCATGCCGACCATTCGGGATAACATTGACCCCACAAGGTTGGCATGGTGCTTGAATGAAGTACTGGTGCAGCACTTAAAACGTTAACAGAGACTATAGCAGTAGTATATAGGAGCATATTCAGCGCGTAGTAAACGGGTGCATCTAGGTCAGTTGACACTTGCAGAACGGAAGTGACCTCTGTCAACCAATCAGAAGCTTCTAAATGACAGGAAGTGACGTCATCAGAGGTCATGACATACTTTACAAGCTTCTGATTGGCTAGTACAATGTCAACATGACCTACTTCACTTGTACACGTGTTGAAGACCACGTGCTTATAATAAATGTCAACAATGACACGTGTTTAAGACCACGTGGTTGAAATAAATGTCAACAATGACATTGAGTAATGCCGTCACATGCTAAAGACAAACACAAGGCAAGAAATATTATTTTGGTTACTTTATTCACATTTTATACTTTGTACAGTTCTTGCACACAAACAAGTCATGACCATTCCCTGCAATGTTACACATGATGCAGAAAGAACGATTGGTTGTGAAACCTTTCTGGCCTTTCCAAGAAACACCTCGAGTATTCCAAGTACTCACCCAACCAGTCCCCATCTTCACAATTTTAGATAGTTTCACATCAAACAATGACTGAGCTAGAAAGTATTCGCGATTGTTTCTCACACCTGGAGTCAGGGCATTCAAGTAATCAGTTTTGAAACTGACTTCATACGAGAAATGCTGTAACACGGCTGTGAGAGACAAAGCTTTCAACTCTAGAGTAGCTTGCAGACACGTGAAACACACATTGTAAGCGATATCTGAAGGGTTCATCGGAACATTACACCTACAGAATGCGCCTATAATAGGTGATTCACGTAACACTTCGTTGAACTCCATGAAGCTCTTGAAACTCCCTAGAGTGTATCTAGCATAGTGTCTGGGGCAAGTCAGAGAGTTATGCATTTGATACACAGCAATGGTGAAATCTGCAACGAATATAGGCAGATTCAATGTGGATTGCTCTATACACTGAGTGTATGCATCCCAGAAAGCTTCATGGAAATCTCTGTACACATGTATACTGGAAAAACAGCGCTCAACAACATCAGGTAAGGTTCCTCTAAAATAGCTAATATTATTTACAGGTATGAACTCCCAGAAGAAATGACCTCTACAACCACAAGTCAAAGCTGTGTCGAAGTTACAAGGTGACACTGGTTTTACATGAGTTGTAATGCGTGAGGGTGTATGAACATTTTTCTCACTTTCACGTGGTGAGAGAGTTGGTGCTGAAGCATCAAGTCTAGAACTACAACTACCATATATAGAACTGTACATACTGACAGAGTCAAGGATATCGTCTATTTTTGACGTCAACTTGCTGTCAGCCATTGTATATATTTCTTGACACTAATCAGAAAAAAATAATTTTCTCTGATGAATTTGACGGACAAAGAGAGTTTAGTAAAGTAGTCTGAAATCAGTCAGTGGCGTCTTTGTAACAACTCTCTTTTCACGCCTGCTTTTTATTTTTTGGTGTGATACAGTTCACTTTTTTTTGTTATTTTACGAGTTTTTTTTTAGCGATATAGTTCACTAGGAGAGAAATTGAGGTGAAACATTCGGAGAGAAATTGGATAATTTCCTCGAATGTTCAACTATAATTTCTCTCTCTTTCTCTTTATAGAAGCTGTATTATTTACATTTTTATGAAAATTTTTCATGAAAATTTTTCTCTTTTCTTCTTTTTTTTTTTACTATATAGTTAGTACTACTTAATTTCCAATTATGGAAATTTTTTCTTTTTCTTCACAGAAAATTTTCCTTTACTCCTTCTTTTTTTTACTATATAGTTAGTACTACTTAATTTCCATTTGTAGAAATTTTCTTTTCTTCACAGAAAATTTTCCTTTTTCTCTTTAACTATTTTCTATTTTCTTTTTTTACTGTAGGAAAATACTGTTAGTTTTTTTACTTTTTTTGAGTGATACAACTCACTTGTCTTTATCACACACAAACACAAACACACACACACACACACACACACACACACAAACACACACAGAAAGAGAGAGTCATATATCTAAAGGTTCAGTGCTGACACCATCTTCACATACTATTCTCTTAATGTACTGGTAATTTAGACCTTGCTTGTTCTGAGAGTATGTAGTGACGTGATGGTCTATAACTCTGAAACCTCTGTTTGTCACTACATGAGTCTTTTCTGTTTTCAAAACGTTCTGATAATTTGTCTCAGTAAGATTATTCTGCCTCTGGATAACTCCTTTGCAACTAGTCTTATTCCCTGTCTCACTGACACACATGTAACATTTAGGGTTCAAAGATGTCATAGCGTCTCCTTCCCACTCTATCTTGAACAGACCTGGAGTTCGCTTGTCAAACACCAGGCGGCGATAGCAACACGGTGGTTGTACCCATGGGTAGTTGTGTGTTCTGCATTGAATGTACGTCTCTCTATGTTCGGGATTATCACAAGATTCAGAAGGTAACCACTTGTGGCGCTCTCTGAAGTATTGCTCACGCATATCAGGTTTGACAGCTTCGTCTAAATTCTTTTTAGACAATGCAAAATAAAAACTGTCAGTGTCCATTTCACACATTTCAAAGTCTTTTGAGTCAATGAACTTCAACAAGAAGTCGTAGTAGAACGCTAACATTTTCAGTTTAGCATACTGGTATACCATGAACCCAATCTGAACAGGTAAGTCGTATGTGATACTAGTCGGGAGAGATGACATTTCTACAGTGTTCTCACTGATGTCATGCACTTGTTGTACTGACCAGTGCAGACAATGTCGACTAGCAAAATCTGGACTTACATATTTAGTATTCAAGAAATTCTGCTTGTTACATATAGTCTTACCATATGAACTGTTACCTAACAGTTTATACAAGTCAGACAAGATCTTGCAGTCAACATTCTCATCTCCTTTCCGTCTAGCTGCTGTCACTTCTTGCACAAAAGGTCTGAAAGTTTCTTCAGGTGTGTATTGAACTAACAAGTGCACTTTGCTAACTACTAAACCTTTCTCTAGATACCACTTAAGTAACGGAGTACCTAGTAGAAGACCTGATCCATGGAAACTACCTATCAACTGTCTCTGAGGTTGGCGCAGTTTCCCTACACTTTCTAGATAACTTTTCATATGGTCACCTACATCTTCTTTGCTGACAAGAATGTTCTTGAAAACGGGTGTCATTTCAGCAAAATATGGTTTGAGATGTTCAGGTGTGTGAATATCTACTTGAATCAACCCAAACACTGAACCACTTTTCACACCTTCTATTATCTCAGCTTGACTCATCTTACCAGCTGAAGACGGTCTATTAACACTCCATTCAAGTTTCAGTTTCAAACACTGAGTGTTTTTTCGTAATTTGATCCACTGACATTCATATTGTTCTACTACTGTGTAACCTAAACTTTTCAGATACAGAGTTACAGCAGCTGTTTTAGTAGAACGCTCTTCTATCCATTCCCGACCCTTCGTACTAGTCATCAATGTCTTGTTGATCTGACATGTATGACCATGCCAATAGCAACCGTGGAACTGATATATCAATTTACGATCAGGGACTATCCCATCTACTCTTATACGCTGACTACCTACACTGACTTCACCATAGTTGTATTGATGTAAAATAGGTACTTTGTCTACTATAGCTCTGTAACGGAGCCATTCTACAGGTGAGTAACTGATTTGCTGACTGAGAACAGGTTTGAAATCATCTTCGTGACGTCTCACTACATAGAAACCTGTACAATGAGCTTCACCCATACATTTCAAGTACAAACTATTTGCATCTACTCCTAAAATGTGATCACACTTTTTACTCTCAACTCCATACTTACGCTCTCTTATTCTAGTTATACCACTACGATGGTGTCTGTGGAATATTATAGCAGGTCCACCAACTAAATTCTTTCTCAGTAAGTTGTGGACTTCTTTTTCATGATGTGAAAAGAGAACATAAGGTGTCGCATTCAACTCAGTGTTCTGAAAGAGGAACTTCAAAGTCAAACCTGGAAGTGTCAAACCATCTTTGAACATGTCGACACTCCTTTCTATGAAGAACTTGCTATGTTCATTTATAGCTCTGACAAATGGAGCTACATCTAAATTGTTATAGTACACTAAGTAGTCTTTCATTGTTTTCATTTTTTCTTTCACCCACACTTCTTTACAGCTTCTATACTCAGCTTGAGTTATACCTTTCCCAGTCAGAGAGCTATAGAAACTTCTCCTAGGTGGGAGAGTTGTGTTATCTAATTTTCGGACATTGTCCATCCACTCATAAGGAAAAAAACCTTTCTCTGTGTCTTTCAAAAAAGCTTTCAAATAACTAGCGTAATTATAACCTGGAGCTAGATAGTTCACCATGTCTAAGAAGACTAAGTGCTCAGTGTATACAGCAATGTACTGGTTGCACCTTTTTATAGTCGTCATAAGTTTCTTTTCTCTTTCTGAGAAGAAAGTGTGGAAGCTTCTCTTTATTAGATTTAAGTCATATCGACCTGAGTTAAAACCTACTACAGGTACTCTGTTCATATAAGCTGTCAGAGCTTGTTTAGCTCTGACGACAGGTGATAAATTATACTTACTTTTCTCTAACTTAGCAGCTTTCAAAGCTGCACTCTCTAACCTTTCCTCTTCAGCTTGCAGAGCATCTAGCTGATCTGTCACTACTTTAAAACGCTCTCTGACACATTCACCTATTTCACAAGCTAACATATCTATGTACCCTAATACACGACTGACTAAGTCATCATTTTCCCTGTTACTCTCTCTGACAAAACACACTGGTTCTGTATACCCTGGAAAGTCACTAGCTACACTAGCAGACAGTGGTACATGATCTAACTCAAAAGTTGTGTTACAACTTTTCTCACCGTTCTTTACAAAATAACTTTCAAAGTCGAAAGCAATCTTATATGGGTATATCTTTAAGTGAGCAGGTGTATGTACACCTAGCTCACTCAACTTCTGAAATATAGTTCTACTAGGTTTGTACACACCCCCTTTGTATATAAATCGTACTTTAGTACAGTCTTTTGTTACAGCAGTGTGTCTCTTCAAGTTGTAATTAGAAGAGAATGCTTTGTAACATTTTTCACAACTGTACACGCGCCCATATTTACACATGTCTACTATCAGACTCAAGTGGTTGCGGTACATGTTGAGATTCAAGACTTTCTTGCTACTACAAAGCTTGCTACGCACTACAGTCACTTTATTAGTACTAGACAGCTTGAACACTCGTATGTCTATTTTGAATACTTTCTCTAATCTATCTAAATCACTTAAGAGAATACCTTTGAACTTTTTCTGACAAGTGTCTGGATAAGCTTCTTTGAAAAGCTCTACAGTTCTAGTTAATGTTTTATACAAGTGGTGTGACAAGCATCTAAAGAAACACAAGTTGTCTCTGTACACTCTCTTACTGTAAGAGTCTCGGTGGAAGTGTAACATACCTCTTTTCCTGAAACTAGGAGGGACACTCTCTAACTTACCTAAAAACACATTTGTAGGTCTAATATAAGTCAGATTCACATTCACATTACCTACTACTGTCCACTTTGTGTCAGGTCTACTTGTGTCAACTTTCACTTTACTTTTCAATAGATCTATGCAACTTTCAAAGCTCTCAGAGTTCTTAACTAAGAAGTAAGGGTCTTGATGGTCTTCACTATCATAAAAAACTGAAGAGTTGTTAGCTGAAGCATGAAAATACATGACTCTTTGCTCAGCGTCTTCAGTGCAAGTCAAAATTCGACCAAAAGACACAGCTACTCTATAACTGTATAACTGGTTCTCATGTATAGCTCTGAGAGCTGTCACTATCTCACTCACTCCTTGATCAGATTCAAAAGTAGTTAATCTGACGTTATATATAGCTTGTACACAACCTAACACAACTAAACCTTGACCTATCGATCTGAAATTTGATTTGTAATATTCTAAGAAAAGAGCGTTTTTCTCAATCTCTTCAGGTAAAACTGTTTCACTAGAGAAGACTTCTCTCAAGCAAGTCTCTGAAGTACACAAGTTCTTACTACTGTTATGTATAGTAACTTGTCTAGGAATTCTAGGTGCATTACACCGAATACAACTGATAGTATTCACGTGTCTATGCATTTTAAAAACTCTTCAGATATACACTCTCTCCTTCTTTTTTTTCTTTCCTTTTTTCCACTAAAACATACTGACTAACAAACAAGCAGAGAGACAGACAGACAGACAGACAGACAGATAATGCAAAGAATTTACAGCCCTATCAATACAGTGTTGAGGAACCTTACAACTGATGTAATTTAATTGTTGAGCACTCACCTAATCAGTCTCATCGCAAGTGGTAACACCTCTGTAAAAGTTCTTGTCACTCTCCAGCATCGGCCCAACACGTTCCAGTATGTCTTTGATCGTGTTGACAGTCACCGTGTACCCACAGTGTATTGGGCTTGTTGTTGCTCGACCTGCCGGCAGCGCTTTATCCATTTCTTCCACGTACGACGACGTTCCGATGTGGATCTTAGGTTGTCCCCTGTAGAGGTTGACTAACACACCTGTGTGTTTGACAGGGTTGTCTAAGTAGTTCAGATAGTTCTGGACTGCTGGCGCTCCTTTCTTGGCTTCTTCTTTAATCCTGTCATAGTTCTCTATGATAGATTTGCTCTGGTAGAAGAGCCCTCTGAAGTCGTTTGCCCGTAAGTTGACGCGCCTCTCGTAAGGCTTGTTCAAATATTGCCTTATTGAGACGCCACTGATGAAGGGGAGCTTGTATACTTCAAGCAGCGTGCATGTATCCCCAGGTGGGTAGAAGAGTTGGTCAGGAACAATGCTACTGTAGTGGTTCGGAATCTCAGAAAGAGAACAAGAACGTCAGTTTCCAAGTGCGAAGTAGAAAGCGTGTTTTATTCAACGTATCCCTATTACAATTGAATCTAGTCTTAACCCGAAGGGTAAGACGAAGCAGTCCTGGTTCAATCTAGCGATTGGGGTAGGGTAATGCGGGGAGTCAGCCGGGCCTGCACTGACTGGCGACTATACGAGGAGGGGAGGTTTATATACCCCCTTTGGATGTGAAATGAACATGGTCACGTGTCGGTTGGCTCCCGCCTGAAACGTGGTGCGCAGTACCCGAGAGAGGACAGTCACCCCCTCTGGGATACCGCCCACACTAACGCCAGGCGGGAACAACCCGAACTTAATCCTCCTCGGTCACCTGGATATAAATGATTACCGTAGTAAACCCCTACACTACCCCCCCTAGACAACACTAGGTGTGGTAAAAACCTGAGTAGTAGACTCATAATAAAATAGTTTGACAACCAGAAGTAGTTTGTCTACACATTATACACAAAGGGTTTTACTACCATTAGTCATATGTAATATATGATGAACAATATTAATGGAATTAAGGCATTACACTGTCATAGAAACCTTATGATATGATTTTTACGTTAAGTAGTACCCGAAGTAGTTACTAACAGTTTGTAACTATCTTCTGATAGGAAATATATATATAGTCCTGATAAGGACCTTTAAAAATATAAACGGCAAGTGTACCAATTCCGAAGAATTATTACCAGTCCTAAAAAGGACTCACAAGCCTAAAAAAAAAATAATTACATAGGGATACATGATAACTTTTCTCCGCACCAGAATCAAAATTTTCATCACCTCCGTTTTCCATAACAAAATATATATACAACTAGATATACATACTCTTATTTACACCCACCCGAAGTGGTTAACGTTTGAACACAGTCATGGTTTATACAGATCTTTGGTATTATCCTGAGTATCATAAACTATCGTAGTGTATCAGCACCATAAATATATATTAGTAACATGGACGAGAATGTACGTTTTAATAAATAATCTGGAACTGCAGCGGTATACTGCAGAACCTCACAAAAAGTGCTACGTTGACTTTATAAGAAGTCGGATAATGGGCTGATCTCCGGATCTGCTTCGGGACGAGTACGCGAGGTGCTCTCCTCTTCATCTTGGACGACTGAGTGAGTTGCTCTCCTCTTCATCTTGGACGACTGAGTGAGGTGCTCTCCTCTTCATCTTGGACGACTGAGTGAGGTGCTCTCCTCTTCGGGTCTACCAGCAAATGGTAGACTTCTGTAGGTGCGATGTATGTTAAAACGTTTACATATGTGGAAATATTATTAACACTTGGTATGGATATCATTACCTCAGAACCTAAAGGTTCCTTTAATATGAAGGGATAGTCCCTTCATATTCACCTTCGGCTTCCGTAGCCGAAGAGTTCCTGAAACAACTACAGCTGTATTCAGTTATCCCGAAGGAGCTTTGTTTCAGCCTTCGGGTACCTCCTTCTTTTGGATGGCATCTTTCAGCTGATCCATGCTCCCATCCCAGTCCGAGAATTTCATCCCGAGGCAAATTTTAAATTTGGCCTTCATCTCCCGGATTTCTTCCTGGAGCTCCTTACACTCCTCTCGGACTGTAATCCTCAGCCATCACCCGCTGTTCCTTCTGGAAGTCATCCAGAATCTCCTGTCCTATCTGATTGGACAGCGGAGCATCCTTAGGAAAGTAGGATGCTATCGGTGTTACATTAAGAGTGGCCGCAGGCTTCTCCTTCTTGGGTTTGACCTCCTGTGTTTTAACAGGAGGATCCATGGTTGGTTTCCCAACCTCAGTCGGCTTCCCTGGTGGTGGAGCCGGCTTATGGGGTGGTATTGCCGGAGCTGGTACTGGACCTTTCGGTGGCGGAGGAGGAGGTCTCATAGCCTCCCCATCCGGCCCAGTGATCCGGTGAGCAGGCTTGAATGCCTTGTGTGATGGCGGCTGTTGTTGGTGCCGCGAAGCATCCCTACTGGCATGCTTTAACACCTGCTGGTGTATTCCTGTAGGAGCGGATGGTTCCGTCCGTCCCGAAGCAGATGAAGGTCTGCTTGTCGGGCCTCCTCGGTAACCGGCGTCGGGTAGGACACCTCCCTGGGCAGACGAGGTGGACACCACATGTCGCACCAAGTCGTACCAGGTCCGGGAGGGTTCCTCCCCAGGACTCCTGCGTCCCCGTCGGGCCAGCTCCCTATCAACCTCCCTCTGGCGAGAGAGTTCATTCTCGCGCCTTCGGGTGTCTTGGGGGGTCTGGCCGAGCGTCTGAGACTCCTGTCCAGGCGCCAAGTCCATCTCCGGATAGTCAGTATGTCTATCCGCAGATGCCTCATAGCTACGACCACTATGAGAGGACTCCGTGTAATAACGGGAGTCAATCTCCTCAAGGCTGAGGGTCCCTCCTCTTCTTACGTGAGTAGCCGGGCTGGTGGACCGAGACCGTCCCCGATCACCTTTCGGCTGCTCCCCCCGACCCCGGTAGTAGTCCCTCGGGTCGGGTTCTCTCCCACCTCTCCCCCGGCCTCGATTGGCAGACCGACGGAACATCTCGGCTTGGTATTGGTCCGGATCCAAATCAAACTTCCGTGAACCCGGGACCTTCGCAAACCTAGCTACTGTGAGCTTCGATTTGCTTTCTGCTACCTCGCAGAAATACGCCTTAGAAGAATTAAGGCTCTTCGGATCCTTCTTCAGGACATCTCTGAACGCGTCTATTACGCGTTCATGCAGGGCCATTACCTTGGCTCTGGCCTCACCACCTCCAATATTATGGAGCATGGTCATGTGCTTTATCAATCGTCCACGCCTAGGATGCAGGTGACCCGAACAGGTAGTGGTACCTGCCCCCTCCGGATCGCACTGGTACACCATATAGTGATGGGTGTGGTTTTCCACTAAGTGGCGCAGGTACCTCGCCCTAGTGGTGAAGGACACCTGTAATTCCAGAGATGACTGGCATTTCTGGAATGGACACTGAAGGTGGTCCCTGTCCCAATGTCGGACAGCCAAGCGGATCTTTGCCTTCTGATCCCTGGTATAATAGGTCTCTGGGAAGAAATCTATTTTCTTAAGCCAGTCCTCGTAGAACTCGCTCACGAGAGGATCCCTTTGGGTCGCTCTGCACCAATCCTCATCGTCGGATCTCCCATTTAAATTGATTACGGGCGGGATGGAGAAACGCCCCGATCCTTTTGCGCATTCCCCCCAGTAGGAGGGAATGAATCCCGAAATCCACCTCTGGCGTTATTCCAGATGTGTTTTTCCAGGGCAGTACCCGACTCGCTCCCCGAGCTGGCGTCGGACTGATGTCCAGCAGCCACCTTCGGGTCGGGCGTCGGGTCGGTTTGGGTGACTGTGGTCACTGGGTCCTTCGTCTCGGAAGGAGATTTTGGAGCCGCAATGTCCATATCGTCCTCCCCTGTAGCAGACTTCCCTTGGGAAGTACTGCTCGTATCAGATTTATCCGATACTGACCCATCGGTCACAATCCGCTGGGCATCTGGTACTCTCTTTAACCGGGCTGCCTCATTCCTCAAGGCTTGGCGACCCCGAGGCTGGACAAAAGGGGATTCACCTTTTGTAACTACCACAGTCCGGATATCCTGACCGTGGGGACTGCTAGTGCGGGTTGCAGGGTCACCCCTTCGGATGTCCCTGCTGGCTTTAGCTGCAGCCTTCTCCTCTGCCTGAGTCAAACTCTTAGTCCGAGTCTTGACCATTTCCTCCACCGTCTCGATGATGGCCTCGTGACGGCTGAGGTCCTTCTCCGCCATGATTGTTTTCATGCGGTTATAGTCTATCTGATAGACCTCGTAGGATAAGTTGGACCGTATTAAGTCCCTATATCCTTCAACCGATCTCGGTTCCAACATCCCTACCGGGTTGTATCTGCGGTAGCAACCTACCGCGAGGGTAGTGGCGCCGAATGCCCCACACGAAGTGTCATCCGAGATGGGTGTCATCCGAGGCACACACATCCCGACGTCAGCCATCTCGGCGTCAAACAAGCCCTTCCGAAGTGCTTTACACACTCGGAGGCCTTGCTGTAGATTTTCCCAGGTGGCAAACCACTCTGGGGGCATGATGCGGAGAGCTCCCGCATCAATAAATTCTTGCAACATATCCACTATGTCGTTAGGGATAGGTCTGGCTAGGCCTATCTCCGTGGCGCACATCACGTCTGGATGGAGATTCATCTCCCTTCCATCGTAACAACTTTTATCAGTTGTCTTCACCAGGCTAGCTGGCTTCTCATCCTTCGGGTGGTTATCCGGGTTGATGTTCGGATTACCACACCTATCCCACGTATCCTTCAGATGTTGGGCCTCCTCCTGCTCTATTTTTAGAGCAAGAAGACGATCTTTTTCATGAAGACTCCTTCGTTCAGCCTCAGTGAGTGCTGATTCAGACGTGGATACATCCATGTCTTCCTCTCCGAGGAGCTGCTCCTCGGAGAGAGTAACAGGGCTGGCGGCACCAGCCCTGTCTTCGTGGGGCAAATCGGCCATGTTGTGTGGCCGTTCCCCTCCGCCCAACTCGAGCTGCCGTGAGGCCATGCTGGGTTGGGCGCTCTTATTTATACTAAATAAGAGTCCTAACTATTACTACAGGTCTTTGTGGAGGACCTGTTCTCCTTTTGAAACGTATTCACCTAATTTTGACGCTTGAATTCGGTTCTTATTAGATCCTCCTCGTTGGCCAGCACTCTGTGCCGGCGAAGATTCGAAATCTAATGAACCAAAACGACCTCTTTGCGCAGAGGTCACGCGCATCCACGCGCGTCTCGGGCCCTCCGCGAGACTGCCCTAACTAGGTCACTCATTGACCCAGTTCTTTTCCCGCGCCCGCAGGGCGCCGGTGCTTTTTATTATAAACAGGTGCTTCGGGTAGTAGCCGAACCATTCGCAACCAACAGCTCTGCTGGAGTATTAGTGAGGTTTTTATGGGAAGCATGCCCGCAAACCCACCGGATTATCCGCTCACCACCCACTGGTACCCTGCTGGGGGGTTTACACGCTCCATACCCGGTCACTCGTGTATATTCCAACATTTAACAGATGACAACACAAAACAATTTCTCGGAAAAAGAGGAAATAAATTTATAATTTTTTCGCCAGGAATTTCTTCCCTCCCTCTCCTAACATAGTACAGGACAACACACTCGTTGTGTACTAGCTTAGGTTACCGCAGCCCTTTCTATCAGGCGGGGACTGCGTCGGGTACCTCCCATGGGTATTTTCTTCGACCTAGCTCCCGAAGGCGCCTTTTCAGAGGCAGGGTTAGCCGTCCCCTTTCTCTTCCGCCTAGGTTTGCTTACAGCTAGCGAGACTTTTTCCTTCTTCTGCACCTTCGGATCACTGCCCCCCAACTTCCTAGGCCTTCCTCGGCCACGTTTCGGGGTTATTTGATCCATTTTCCTGCTCTTTACTTCTTGGAGTAATTCATCTACTCCTAACCCATACGTTTCTGTGGTCAGATCCCTCCCCTTCCAGGGACGGAGCCGAGCCACGTTGGATTTATAGATCCGCCCAATTAAGGATCTAATCATGACAGTACAGTCACTTACTACCCTAGTCACTACAAATGGACCATCCCAGTTGCTTGCCAATTTTAAATTGGATAGAGGTTCGTGTAGTCTTACTACTTGATCCCCTACCTTGAACCGACGGACTTTTAGTCCATGGTCATAACCAGTCTTCTGCCATTTCGCGTTCTTTTGTAACTCCGTTCTAACAAGTTCGTATGCAAATTTGAACTGGTCTCTTAGTGATTCCACAAACATCACGTGACAGGGTGCGTCGGGATTCAACCCGACCACTCCAAAAACAAGATCGGCTGGCATGATCATGTCCTCCCCAAACACTAATAAGTTTGGGGTGCAATTGGTGCTTTTATGAACAGTGCTGTTGTATGCATGGCATACATATTCACATTGTTCATCCCAATCAGTCATACTTTCATTCACCAAGGGTTTCAGAACCTGAATCAGCGTTCTGTTGAACCTTTCCACCATCCCATCACTCTGGGGTCGGTAAGGATTGGTTCGGGTCTTACAGATGGCTAACCCATGGCACATTTCCTGCCATAGATCCGACTCAAATTCCCGGCCTTGGTCACTATGCATCATCAGAGGCACTCCTAGGTGTAATACCCAACCTTTCACAAAGGCCTTCGCACAGGTCGCTGCTTTGTGATCGGGTAAGGGGAACACCCGCGTATACTTAGTATAGTAGTCAGTGACTACCATCATACACGTGTTACCATCAGGGGTTGTTTTAAAACCACTGATGATGTCGATTGCTATTCTCGCAAACCTAACTCCGAACAGTTCCTGGGACAAGGGCATTTTACCCATCCCAGGGCCGGGTTTATTTTTACAGCAATCGGGACACGTGGCGATCCAACGTAATAAGTCAGTGCTCATTCCTGGCCAGTAGTATCTTCGGGACAGTCGTTCTAATGAACGTTTCTTCCCAAAGTGACCACTGGTCATATGACCGTGACAATAATACATCAAATCCCTCCTCATACCGGAGGGGATCACTACCTGTCTGATCCTTCTTCCCGAAGGATTGATCTTCCATCTATATAGAACACCTTCGGATACTTCCAGCTCTGTCCATTGGGCTAAAAATCTCCTCATCTCTCTATTTTCTAGCGAGATTTCAGGTTGAACAGGTTTGATCCCTTTAGGAATCAACCCGAGCAACCTCCCCACGTTCGGGTCCTTCTCCTGGAACCTTCGGATAGTCTCCATAGACCATTGAAGGATACCAGTTCCCCTGGATTCCAGTGGCAACCGGACTCCAGCTAGGACTGCCCCGTGGGCTCCACAATCATCACATTTCTCATTTCCACAACTCCTGATGGGTCTGCGGGACAGTGCATCAGCATTTACATGCTTCACACCGGGTCGGTGTTGGATCTGCTTCTGTTCCAACCCGAACTCTGATAAGTGTGCTAACCACCGACCTATCATGCCTTCAGCATCCTTAAAATTAAGTAACCACCTCAAGGAGGAATGGTCAGTCCTCAGCGTGAAATCTGAGCCCCACAAAAAATGTTTATATTTCTTTGTGTAAACAATCACTGCCAAGAGTTCCCTCTTGGTGGTACAGTAATTCCTTTGTGACTTGTTCATGGTGTTGCTAGCAAAAGCAATGGGAACTTCCTTTCCGTCTTGGACCTGACTCAAAGCAGCTCCAATGCTCTCATTGCTGGCATCAGTATCCAGGATGAAATGACCGGCGGCTGTCGGATATTTCAACACTGGTGTTTCAACAAAGAGTCTTTTGATGGATTCAAAAGACTCGTCTTGCTCTTTTCCCCATGGAAAAACTTCCTTACGCCTACCAGGTGTCCAATGAGACAGTGACTGGATAGGATAGCTCACCTGGGCATAGCCTGGTAAGAAATATCGATAATACGAGCAGAACCCGAGGAATGAACGGACATCCTTGGGACACCTGGGTTTTTCCCACTCCGTCACACTTCGGATCTTCTCCGGGTCTGCTTTCACACCCTGTGTGGAAATGATTCTCCCCAGATAATTAATATCTTTCTTAAACAACTGACATTTCTTAGGTTTTAATTTCAACCCATTACTCATTATCCTCTGGAGGACTTCTTCCAGGTTGTCTAGACAACCTTGGAATGTTTTTCCGAAGATAATGACGTCATCTAGGTAAACTAGACATTTCTTCCATAGTAGATCGCTCAGTAATGTCTCCATCATGGCCTCGAAGGTGGCTGGCGCATTGCACAACCCGAAGGGCATGACGTTGTACTGGAACAATCCTACATGGCTAGAGAAGGCCGTCTTCTCCATGTCGGCAGGCTTCATTCCGACCTGCCAGTACCCAGACTGTAAGTCTATGGTACAGTACCATTCATTCCCTCCTAGTGAGTCAATGGTTTCATCAATCCTCGGTAGAGGATATGAGTTCTTCTTTGTCATCCCATTCAGTTTCCTGTAGTCAATACAGAACCGTATGGTCCCATCTTTTTTGGTGACCATACAGACTGGACTGCTCCAGGGGCTGGAACTGGGTACAATAACATGATCCTTAATCATCTTATTGATCTCAGTTTCTGCTACCTCCTTCTTCTTCAGAGGTAGCCGACGGTAAGGAATTTTAAAGGGGGAACTTTCCCCCACGTCAATTCCGTGTAGGACTTTATCAGTTCGTCCTAAGGGTTCTCCTGGGAACGCGAAGGCCCTTCGGCAACGTTTTAACATTACCCGAAGGTCCTTCTGCTCCTTCGGATCTAGTTCCGAAGCATCTAGAATTAGCTTTTCTAATTCCTCTTCAATTACGGCCGTACCCGGCGGCTCTTCGGATGGCAACCCCAGAAGGCTGCTGGTGACCGCCTCCGCGAGTACCACACTGCCTACTTTAGCGCCTTTCTGGAGATATACCATATGAACACCAGGATTGGAAATGGGGACAAGGGTCCATTGGGCATTTCCCACCAACGTATCAGCAGATTCCAACCCGAGGGATTGGAGATAAGCTACGTCGGGTTCCATGACCCCGGCCCTTCCTCTTAGTTCAGAGGAAGCGCTTATTAACACATCACATGTGGTTCCCGGTGGAAGTTTCACCGTCTGTGGGACACTTGCTACACTACTGATAACTCTCAGCACACATTGTGCTTTGATATTATAGGGACTCTGTATGGACAATTCACCTGTCTTCGGGTTCAACATCATCCCGAACAGGTCGGCAAAGTCCATCCCTATAATGCCATCATCCTCGATCTCAGCAATGGTTGGGGAGAATACAAACTCCTTTCCCACCACCGAGATACACAGGAAAGTACGTCCAAACGTCCGCAATCTGCTACCGTCGGCTGTGCACGCATTTACCCTCATTTTAAGGTCATCATTTGTGCCCAGCAGAAGAGTGTAGAACCTCCGAGAGATGATGGAGTGGCTGGCTCCAGTATCTATCAGAAATTCCCCGACTCTACCCTTCACAGAAGCGGCTAAATACCACCTTTTTCCTCCATTCAATGAAGGGTTACTAGTGAACTTCTGTAAGTCACTCTCAGTACCTAGATCTAATCCACGCCCTCTTATGTATTCCAGGCAAGGGTGATCTAGGGGGAGCCTGGTTCCACAAACCATTGCACTATACTCCTCCGCATCAGCACCGGGTTTCCCCGACTCACTTCCCGAATGTATGACTGGAATGCTGATGGCCCCGGCCCCAGGGTTCCCAAGCTGCGCCTGCTTGTCCCCCATATGTCCGGGCGTCACTACTGAGTGTGAACTTACTCCCGTTCCGTCAGGAGTATCATGGCATATTTCCTTCGGGATCTCTGAGTCGCCTTCCTCAGGGATCCCCTTTAATTTTCCGAGTTCTTTCCGGAGAATCGCATCACAGGTTTCTCAGCTGTGCATGAGGAGGCGTAATGCCCCTTCTCCTGACATCTGTAGCATGTTACAGTACTCAGTTCGGGTTTAACCCTCCTTTCCTCTTTCTTATCAAACATCGCCATCATACGCTGCATCATGGCTTCTACCAATCCGAGGGACTGGTCAGGCTCCGATTTCTTCGGAACATTGGGTTCTGGTGGACCCGAGGGAGGTTTGGAAGGGATTTTTGAATTGTCCCCTGGAGGTTTCTCTGGCTTTTTGCTAGAGGATGATTTGTCAAAAGGTTTCCGCCTTTTGTTATCACCGGACTTTTTGTCCCGGCGCTTCCCACTGAAGGCTACCGCCCCAATGGTCTCCTCTCCTTCGGTATCCTCACCCGAGGATCCCCCGCTGCTACTATAGTCAACTACCGCTGACGTTCGGGATTGGTTGGGCACCAATCCGGCAAGAAGAACTTTCTTCTTCTCATAACCATCTATGGCTAAAAATAAATCGGCTAGGGAGGAATCGCTTTTCCAAGCTTTTCTGGTTAGTTCCTGATGATCAGGGTCGCTCAGTCCGCTAATAAACCGGACAAAGAGAGTCTCGATATAGTAATCGGCGTCTCTAGCCCATTCGGGTCTTGCCTGATGCAGAATCCGTTGAAGCTCTAGACCATATATCTTTGGGGACTCTTTTGGTTTCTGGGTTCGTCCCTTGAAGACCAACCAGTGATCCACGGTCACCAGGTTCCCAAAGATATATACAGCAGTACTTTCGAGCTGATCATATGTACCCGAAGGGCCATATGTACTTCTCCATTGGGAGACTGCTGATTTACCTGGCCCATCATTTAGCCAGATCACGAAGGCTCCTAATGAGTCTTCTTTAGACCACCCATTGTATTTGCAGTCATCCACAAATATTTGGTATTCATCTTTCCAGGGTCCCTTCCCTTTGTAGGGTTTAGTGATCCGGGCGGTCCGTCGGGCACCCCTGGTGACCCCTTCTATCAGCTGATCTGATAGATTCCGGCTCCAGTCCATTATTTCAGTGGCATCTTGTCCCCGGCTATAGCTATCTAAGCCAAGGCTCTTGATACAAGGATCAGTATCATAAACCTGTCTCAATCCGGGAGCCATTGAGGTTCTTCGGGTCAATGGTCGGACTGGAGAGACTGGTTCGCACCCGGGAAACCGGGTGGGTCGAGGGCGAGAAGTGGTACCCGGATAAGGGGGAACACTCCCGGTGGTTGTTTGGTCATGGGTCTGGGGTCTAGGCCGACTTCCCTGACCATTTGTGGGTCTATCAGGACTATCAGTACGGGGGTACTGTCGGTTCTGATCCCTAGACCATCCAGCAGAAGGTCCTTCCCCTGCTCTCCTGCCTCGGGTTGCATGCCCCCGGGTTTGATTTCCCGGAGTTCTCCCTTCTCGGGTATCTGCCTCCTGGTTATGATGAAAAATCAGGTCACCCCAATTATCATAACCATACCACCCCCCCTGTTGATCCTCATGGGTGGTGGTGTTCTTGCTCGTACCCGAAGGGGGTGGAACAGCTCCATACTGAGATGGACTATCCCCAGCGAAGGGGTTCAAGGTGTCATAACTATCGACTCCCGGCGCACTTCCCGCGGAATATGCCGTCGGATCGATGGTTACCGAAGGTCCCGTCGGAGCAGGGGGAGCAGATGTATAGTAGACATCTTTCTCTACCTGTCCTCCGGAAGGGTATCGGGTGGCGGGTTTTAGAACTCCTTGGAGTGGAGGGTTCTCCACTCCTTCCCCAGGGGTGAGGGTCACCTCTGGGTCAGGTACCTTCTGGTTACCTAGGTAGAGTTCCAACTCTACTCGTCTAGCTTCCAGTATAGATACCGCCTTCATGCCCTCTAGTTTCTTCTGATCTAACTCTTCGTTTGCTTCTAGGATAGCGGTTCTTACTGCCTCATTGTCTTCCACCTGCTGGTTGCGAGCGTCCTTGGCGGCGTGCCATTCCCTAGAGTATCTTTCTAGGTCCGCCTGATACTGTTGTTGACAGGCATAAGACTTCCGGTTAGCTTGACCTAACTCGGATAATCTTTTCTTTTCCGCTTTCAGGGTTTCCTGATTTTTCTCCATCTGGTCTTTCACCAGTTGGTTGTCACGGGTCAACTGATCCGTTCTCCACTCCATATCCTGATGGACCTGTCTACTCTCTAGGATGTACCTATTCCTTTCAGAGATCAACGAAACCAATTCGTCGTGCAGAGCATCGTACTGCTTGTTCATTTCTTCCTTGTTCCGGTAATCGTTGTCCCGGTCCAAGGTGTCGTCCTGATCAAGATCAGGTTGGGTCCCGACGATGGGACCTCCTTCGGGTACGACCCGAAGGGGTTGTGGCGGTATTTCTAATACCGTCGGGTCCAGAAATGAGCCCTTCTGGTTCGCCCTTTTCTTCCCTCCGGGAAAGAAAACGGAGTCAGTCGTGTTGAACAAAGAACGCCCAGTGTTCAACATGATTTGGCCCTGAGTGGCAATGAAGTTCGGTGTGAACCCCCTCGCTTCCTCCGGTTCCATCTGGTCCACTCGGGTGGACTCCAGTTCTCCTTCTTCCAAAGTCGCTCCTGGATTTAAAGCTCCTTCGGTTTCACGCATGAAACCCTCGAAGCTGGTCGGAACAACTGGGTTGTTCCGCTCCGGGACGTTACCGTCCCCATACTCTCCTACTCCGGCCAGGTTCACCTGACTGCTACTCGAAACTGATCCTGGTCACGGCACCAGTGTAGTGGTTCGGAATCTCAGAAAGAGAACAAGAACGTCAGTTTCCAAGTGCGAAGTAGAAAGCGTGTTTTATTCAACGTATCCCTATTACAATTGAATCTAGTCTTAACCCGAAGGGTAAGACGAAGCAGTCCTGGTTCAATCTAGCGATTGGGGTAGGGTAATGCGGGGAGTCAGCCGGGCCTGCACTGACTGGCGACTATACGAGGAGGGGAGGTTTATATACCCCCTTTGGATGTGAAATGAACATGGTCACGTGTCGGTTGGCTCCCGCCTGAAACGTGGTGCGCAGTACCCGAGAGAGGACAGTCGCCCCCTCTGGGATACCGCCCACACTAACGCCAGGCGGGAACAACCCGAACTTAATCCTCCTCGGTCACCTGGATATAAATGATTACCGTAGTAAACCCCTACACTACCTTCGGCTTGTTGAGATGGGAAACCAAACCGACTAGGCCACTTCTCACCAGTCAAAGGGACTATGCGGAAGTTAGCCAGCTTAGACCCAACTTTCTTGGATCCATTCCTCGGCGGAAGCGGTGTCACAACAGCAGTAGCAACCGTAGATTGGGAAGTAACACTTCCCACACCAGCCTTTGCAGCACGTGCAGCAGCTGCAGCTACAGTAGCCACACTCTTGGTGTACTTTCGCTTCTTTTTTTTTTCAACAACTGCTTCTGGCTGAATCTGTGGAGATGGACCTCTTTTAGTAGCAGTCGTCACGCCCTTGGGAGGATTCACTTCACCACTTGTGTCACCTACTACTCTTGAGTAGTACTCATCCGTGACTACTGTAGCTTCCCCGTTGATGACGACGACAGTGTCGGTCAAGCCAGGAGTGATGACGGCCCCGGCACTATCCCTCACTACAATGTCGGCTGGTACAGCTGTAGTGACAGGTGAGGAAGGTGGCGCACAGCGTCCTTCAGCTTCAGCTTTCTGGAACCACTCATCTAGTACTTCATTCAAGTCGTGCCCGATGATTTCACCTTCTTCTACTTCGTCCTCTGTCAAGTCGATGACGATTGGCGTACTGGGTCGAAGTATCTCATCACCAGTCAAGTCGATGATGACTGGAGGAGTAGCGGCAGTGGGAAGAGCTCCATTGCCTCGGCCCACGGGCATGACGTGTGACAGGGTCTGGTAAGTGAGGACATCTTGGGGTGGTTCAGGGTTGCTGAAGCTTGTAGAGCTCAAAGCTGGTGCTGACGTAGATACATCACGGTCCAGTACGCCAGTGGAAGGAGCCAGCATGCAGTCCAGATCGTGATGTAACCCCAAGATAGCTGCACTCTGCTCTTCAGGTGTACTTGGACGATGAATCCACTGTACTTCATTGCTCACTGTAGGAGGTATCTCCACAGAAACGTCCAGAACTAAGTTCTTGCTCTTAGCTACTTTAGAACTCTTCTTAGAGCTCTTGTTGCCAGCAGACCGCATCCTAAACTAAAACAGTTAGTTTTGTAGAAGTTGAAAAGTAGAGGCAGCGTGTAGAGTGGCAGGTGTAGAGTAGAGTAGTCGTCACAGTTGAGCAGCTCAGGAGCGGTTTGATTTCAACTGAGCAAATCAAGGGGTATATATACTAATTTTACTGAGAACGATTGTCAAACGTTGTCACACGTTTGTTGAACGACAATAGACAAACATTTGACGTCTGACATTTTTTTCATATTTCATCTCTAATTGTTATTGTACGACAATTATACGCACATGTCACTATAGTAAAGCACTAGGCTGAGTTTAGATACAATGTATCTTTATCAACCACACTACATAAATAAGCACGGGATAACCCATAACAGACTGGTGCTTCTGCGGAGAGCAAAACAAAAAGTTGAAAAACAACAGTTGGAAATGTGAACTCTATTCAGATAGCACAGTGGCTGTCAGCTGGATGGGGCGTTGCAACATAAAAGGAACGTTCATGAATGCTGTATCTTATACTACACTTTTCAAGATGAAAAAATATAAATACAGTCTAAATTTTTTTTTAAACTTATTATATGATTGACAAGTTTGAAGGTGAAGTTTATATTTTCTTCTTGACGTTTATTTGAAAGATTTTCGTTCAAGTGAGTTAATTTGTGAACACTACTTTTCTAGAGAGGGTGGGGGAAACGATTAGTGTACGTTGAAAACAACCGGCTGTGATCAGATTCAAACTGAGCAGCTCTGAGACAACATGTCCAGTGCAGCTTGTACACCTCTACCGATTTCACTCAGCACTAAACACAGGCGGTCAGTTTGGGAGTTCATTTCAGACGTCAAGAGTGGAGTAGAGACTGGTGAGGAAAAGCAGTTGTTCAGATATTGTCCTGAAGAGTACATCAGAGATAGTTACATACCTCCAAATTTAGATTTTTCAAATTGTTTTCTGCATAACAACACGACTCCCATAAATGCTAGTAGTCCTTCTCTCAAGAAGTTCATAACTAGTTCTACTGGGAAAGCTACTCAATCTGAAGTAGTGAGTAACGTGTTACTGCTAGTTTCTAAGTTACAACACAGTGTAACTTCTCATAGTGTAGTAGCTTCAGCTATCAACTTTCAAAAATGTAGGACGAAACCCTACTTCAAAATTAATCAGCTCGAATCACACCAGCTGGGAAATTCCGTGTTCATCTCTACGAGTATGGTACATGGCTTAATCAAGCACACAGTATCAGCTCCTGACAAGATAACACGTGCTAAATACTCTTCAGATCGGTTTTTGTATGAAAGAGCATACAAGACTGAGATTGGACACAATGCAAACGGGTGTTGTCACGTTGTAAGAGTAGTTGTACAACGTTGTCAAAACCCTACTCTACTGTGCCAAGGAGTCTTGTATGAACTGGTGACAGCCTTTCCAACTCAATCCTTCTCCCCTAACTGATGAAAAAAAAACCTTGACCAATAGTCTATTAGATGCTTCACAAAAAAATAAAAAAAGTGAAAAAAAAGGTATAGGTGTACTAACAAACTAACTCTAGTCTCTCATATATTGAGAGACCCCCCTTCAAACTGTCACTCTACTTCTTAAAAATGTTACATGCACACTGTGTTTTAAACGGTTAGTTGTCAAGTCATAAATCACTCAGAGTATATAGGGTCGTGTAAGTGCACTCACTCATTCAAACGACCTTTCAACGTCATCATGAAGACAGCTCACGACCTCTACACGCTAGTTAAAGCTAGATACCCTGAAGACGAGTTAGTATTACAGTATGTGTGTGAAAGAAAAGAGTCTGTCACATGCACTGTAAAAACTTTACAGTACATTTTCAATCATTTCAAACAGACTTTAGAGCATAGGAAATGGTTGTATTACACTTGGGTTCTGCTAAGTGATAGCTTCAATGAGAGTGAAGCTAAATGTATAGACAAGTTGATAATGAAGCACGACTTGTCTAAGTTTTCAGCTGTAGAAGCTGTTGGATACGGGTGGAAGTTTGGCCACCTTAAGAGTTCAAAACCTCTCAAGAACTCTGACCACCTTGCAATGTGGGAATCAGCGCTGAAACATCACTACGCAAACAACCCTCATCATCCTCAGTACCACTCTAATCAAGACATGCCGACACATTACTTGTTAGAGAGTATCATAGACATGCTAGGTTGTCGGCTTCAAAGGAACTTAGCAGGTCGTTCAGATTTGAAAGTAGAAGACATTTTCAAAATCCCAGATACGTATCTAGAACGTTACACTGAAGCAGACAGACACAGAGTTAAAACTTATTTAAGTCAGTGGGAGCGTGATATTACAACGTCCCCTCATCGTAGTGGTTTAGCGCTCAGAATGTTATTGTAAACACTCTGATAAAAAAGTGAAACGTTAGTGCATCGTATAGAGTTGGGTGGGGTGGGGGGTGTGTATAGTATTAGCATAGGGTGTATGGGGTGGGGGCACCCCTCTAGTGTGAAATGGATAGGGGGGCGAGGAGTTCGAACTCAGAACGTTTTGCATACTCTTTACACGATTTCCCTACGTATTCTAGTCTAAAGAGCTATATAAAAGCTCTCCCTAACCTACAACACCCCATACAACGCTCTACCTACCTACCTGCCTGTCTACTCCTTCACACACTCACTCATCATGGCAGATTTCAATTTAGTAGTACCTGTATCATCATTCTTCAAAGGAGAGCTGTTAGGATACTTACCAGACGCTATGCTACTGAAAATAAGTAGTAAGTTGCCGACATCAGATTACATACGGTTAGGTTCATACCTCAAAGTGAACTTGAAGGACATGGGATATCTCAGTTGTGAGAGAAGTGTCATAACTCAAGCTAGAGAAATGTTCACTACTTGGTACCAGAAAAGTTGTACTACTAGGTGGAAGGAACTAGCAGACGCCTTGGAAGAATCTTACCGTATGGACCTCATCCAATTCTCACGTGAGTACATGGACAAGCATGACATGTGGGATGGCTTAGAGAGTGGAGACATGGAGTGGAAAGTGCAGAAATATTTCTCTCTTTTAGCTGAGCTCTGCCCTAGAGACTGGAAGACTATAGGGATCTACTTAGGGTTGACTTCTCATGAACTAGCTTTCATCTCTCAACCTGTGCCTTCTGACAGAACTGTCAAGAACCCTGTCTATGAAGTGCTGAGAGCTTGGAAGTACAACGAGACGTCTGAGCCTATGGCTCTGATGAAAGTGTTGCAAGACGACATGGGTCGCAGCGACGTCGCAATGTATGTTCAAGGGTTGTATGCAGCTGTACCCAAAGACATAAAAGTGAGCTGTGTCACTCCAGTGTTGACCACTCTCGTCTGATCACTGCACTAAGATGGACGTCTCTAGCACTGTGGAATCTGTTGAATTCGATCCTAGACTACAGTCACCTTTCACTATGCTAATAGCTGGACCTACATCGTGTGGTAAGAGTCGTCTAGTATTCGAAGTGATAAATAACGTGAAGACTCTCGTCACACCTGAAGTACACGATATAACTTACTGCTACAGCCAGTGGCAAGCAGAGTTTGAAAAGTTGAAAAGTGCAGGTGTGAAATTCAACGAAGGTCTTCTTACAAGAGATGAACTTTTCAACTCTAGTCGACATACTAGTAAACACTCGATGCTCATCATAGACGACTTGTTAGACCCAGAATATGCACCTATAGCTAAAGACCTCTTCATCAAAGGTTCTCATCATATGAACATGAATGTAATATTCATTACTCAGAACTTATTCTTTGCTAACAAAGACTTCAGGACTCTCAGTTTGAACAGTCATTATCTAGTTATTTTTAAAAACCCTCGAGATATGAGTCAGATAAGTTATATATCTAGACAAGCTTTCCCAGCGCAACCATCTTTCTTGACTCAGGTATATAACAAAGAGACTACAGCTAAACACTCATACATAGTGTTGGACTGTAAGCAGAGCACAGCTGACAACTTGCGAGTGAGGAACAGTATAACAACACCTTGGAACAGCGTAGTATTCATTCCTACTGGGAAAAAGCAGAAGAAATGAAGGGCAGTACTAAGAGTAAGCGTGCTGAGAGTCTTAAGCGCCGTCAGAGAAGTGCTTACTACCAAAAGTTAGTTTCTTTACGTCGTCATTACTCTCTGTTGAAACATATAGCTAAATGTAGTACTACAGACTGTCAACATTTAGTGAGAGGTCTCAGTGAAGAAGTGATCAGACTAATGAGTGTCATATGTGTCAATGTAATGAACAAAACCTTGACACCGAACTCAATTCACGCAGTCAAGAAGTTATCGCCGTACAAGAAACAGCTGAGAGCTATAACAAAACCTAAGATTACTGTCATAGCTAAGAGACGAATACTACAGCAGAAAGGTGGCTTCATAGGTGCACTACTGGGTGTAGCACTACCACTTATTACTAGTCTCATAGGATCAGCTGTCAAACGGCAGTCATGTCTTACACACGTATGGCTTTAGTGAGACCTGATTTAGTGGGTAGAAGCGACACCCCCATTTCTTCTACTACTAACACTGACCCGCTACCTAGTGCAACACTCGCGTCTTCTGCTCCAGCTGTGCTACCAGACCCTCAAACTCAGTTCTATGAGAGTCAACTAGTCAGAGAAAAACTATCCCCACACAGTAGTCTAGTGGAGATATTGAGTCACTTACAGAAAGAAGCAACTAGAGTATTGAATGACTCTCAGTTGAACACTAGTGAGAGACTCAGTAGATACAACCAGCTCATGACTAAATCTTCTATACTATACAAAAAAGCTAAAATTGTGAGTCGAGCTGCTTCTTCTATGAACCCTAGAAATATTACTCGACAACGTCACAAAAGAGGTAGGAGAGGGGAAGAAGCAGACGATGAAGCTACTTCAGGCGATGATGACGATATGTTTTCTACTACTAGTCATCAAACTCCAACTCCAAGTTTACCTGGTGCTAGTGGAGACGATGAATATGAGTCTCAAGAAGAAGAAGAAAGAGAAGAAGAAGACACAGGACCTATAGGTAGACAAGGTGTCATGGTGATGGATGCTTTCTGGGTTGGCGCTAGGATGTTTTTTGGATTAGCCAGTCTGGCGAATTCGACCCAAGGTTATTTAGCCAGATTGGTAATGAATTCGCCAGATTTAAATGAGGTAAATAAGGCCACTTAAAATTGATTATCAGCTTTACGGACACCGCGCGTATCCTCTAAAAAGGGCCGCATTAGTTCTTTTTTTTTCACCTTTTAAGGGGGAAAAAAGGCCCAAAAAGGGCGCATCTGAAAAAAATCAGAAGACATGTTGCAAAAATATCAATACCTCAGCTGATAATAGGGGTAGAAACGAAGTTTAAAGGGCATTTTAGACCTTATTTATGTGTCCAGACCATCAATTTATCCAAAAAAAAGAAAAAAGGCCCTCCCGCACCCCCAAGAAAATGTATATTTAAAAAAAAAAAAGCCCTCCCTCATCGATTTTTTCCAATATGTGTCCGCAAAGCTGATAATCAATTTGAAGTGGCCTAATGAGCAAAAAAATGGTATCATAGGTACTTTTCCTAAACACCCTCCATTATGCACAGTGAACGAAAAGTACATCAGATTGACCCGCCTTAAATGTAAAGGATTGAAAAGTGCGCTTGTTTCTGGAGCATTTTTCTGGTTATGTCTCAGGACTATCTAACAATAGATGAACAGTTGTACAATGTTGTACATGACTGTAAAGAGATATTTTTGGATGTTGATTGAAACATGGAGAGAAAGAGAATGACAATTAGAATGACCATAGATCTATATTCAAAGGTTGACTCAAGTTAAATAAAATTTAAAATTTGAGTGTTAATCAATAGGAGAAAAAAAAAGCTGGTACAATTACTATTTTCCTTGAGAAAATTTAGGTTTTGAAAATATCTAAATATGATTTATACGCTTGTTTCTCCCTTGATCTTAGCTTTCCAATGATATATTATACAAGGTATTCCCAGTAGTGACTTTACATTCTGGTGAGTAATTCGCCAGTCTGGCGAATTCAATGGAATATAGGATCGCCAGATTGAATTATAATTCGCCAATGGCGATCTGGCGAGCGGCTAGCGCCAACCCTGGCTTTAATTCAAAGGCGTGTACCTACTACTTATCAGAAGACTGCTATGAATCTGTATAGACACTTAGCAGACTCTGACAAAGGTAGAGGTACTATCAACTGGACTCCTAGTGGTGAACTAGTAGTGCACGGGCGGCGTATACAAGGGAGTAACATCATTGATCTACTAGGTGATGCAGCTCGGAAAAATAGTCTAACTAAGAAGCAACCTCCCATAGGACAAAAGTACTTGATCGCAGCTGTTAAA
This sequence comes from Harmothoe impar, assembly GCA_947462335.1. Taxonomy (NCBI): domain Eukaryota; kingdom Metazoa; phylum Annelida; class Polychaeta; order Phyllodocida; family Polynoidae; genus Harmothoe; species Harmothoe impar. Next base: position 42,547,804 of record OX381717.1, on the reverse strand, counting down.
AGGTTGAACCCAGACCTCAAGTTCGTCAGAAACAAAGAATCTTTCAAGAGTGTTAGTTCTATGACTGGCTCCCCCTTCAGAAGACGTTCATATAGTGTAACACCAAAGCGTAAACGTAAAGCTAATACTGCACAGAGTGGTACTGGTATAACATCTCGTCAACTAGCAAAGTTATGGCGGACAAAGCTTTGAAGAAAGCTGTAGTAGATCGCTATACTTCAGTCAGAGAACCTGGAAGTTTCACTAGCGTGAGTAAATTGCGACACCATCACTTTAAGAAGACTGACTTAAAAAACATTGCTGAAGCTTTAGAAGATGTGGATGCTTACACTAGACACAAACCTTACAAGAGACGGTTCACAAGACACAAGACTCAGACTTGGGGTATAGATAGACAATGGCAGTTAGATCTTATTGACATGAGAGAGTCTTCACGTGAGAACAAAGGGTACCAGTATATTTTAGCTGGTATAGATGTCTTCTCAAGATATGGCTTTGCTCAACCTGTCAAGAGTAAGAAAGCTGTAGATGTATTAGAAGCTTACAAGAAAATGACTGAGAGTAGACAACCTGTTAAAATCCAGACTGACAAAGGAAAAGAATTTTTGAACCAAACTTTCAGAAGTCATCTAGAAGAAAGGGGTGTGGAATTGTTCACTGGAGAGAACGATGACGTGAAATGTGCTATAGCTGAACGATTTAACGCCACACTGCAAGGTAAGCTGTGGCGTTGCTTTGCTTACTTCAACAACTACAAGTGGACAGGCATACTTCAAGATCTAGTCCACTCTTACAATAGTACTGTGCATAAGACACTAGGTGCAGCTCCAGTCGACATCACAGACAAGAACTCTGATGCTCTGTTCTACAGGCTATATGAACAACCACCAGACAAGAGGACTGTGCCCAAGTTACTTTTGAAGAAAGGTTCTAAAGTGCGCATGCTTGCTAAGAAGCGCGCTTTCAACAGAGGTTACGAACCTAACTGGACTGAAGAAGTATACACTATAGATTCTGTCAAACCTAAAGGATACCAACTGAAAGATGAACTAGGAGAAGAGATAAAAGGAACTTTCTACCAGCCTGAAGTTCAAAAGGTCCATGTCCGTCAAGGGAAGAGGTACGACATAGAGGAAGTAGTGAAGTACAGAGACTCAGGTCGTAAGCGTCAAGCATACGTCAAGTGGAAAGGTTACGGGGATAAGTTCAACACGTGGGAACCTGCTAAGAACGTGAAAAAATGGCGTTCACAATGACACTACCTAGCAACTCGTCTATGAAAGTTTTCCCAGACAACACTCTGACAACTTACAACACATTGTTACCTGAGTATGTATCTTCTAGTACTCCAATGGAGTGTGCTCTGCAAGAAATAACGTGTCCTACTAGTTGGTACAACGTAGAATGTGAGACATTGTTGTTCATAGAAGGTGAAACAGACTCAACTATACCCAAGAGCGTCATGAGTGCTAAAAGACTACAAGAAGCACTACATAAGCGAAGCTCAGACTTTTTTCCTTACACAGCGAACGATCCTGTGTTGAATAGGAAAAGTTCAAGTATACACGACAGCGTAGCTAAGAAGTGTCTACAGCGAGGTGTAGAGATCAAACGCTCTAAACAAGTACCAGTACGACAACCTACAGCGAGACTTAGTGTAGAATCAGACCCAAGCTCTGGAGAAGTAGCGCGACCTGCGCCGCCACCTAGTGTCGAATCGGACAGCGAAACCGAAACTGAACCAGACCCTTTAGCAGAAGTGCCGCCATCTGGTGCAGACAGTATCACTTACAGAATAGTACGCGGTTTGAACCCTGAGAACCGTGCGAGTGCAGCAGTCTCAGCTGTGAGAGATTCACTCAACTTAAATTACACAGAAAAAGCAGCATTCATAAACGGGCTTACTACTAGAGAGTCAGAAGTTTTGACTGAGGAAGAACTCAGAGTAGTGAAAATAGAATTAAAGTTGAAGTATTTAGATAAACTAGTCAACACTTTTCAATTCCCAGCAGTCCGGACATATACAGCTTTCTCTCTGCAAGGTGTATATCTACAAGACAACAGTGACTTCATAAATTATCTGAACAAGTGTATAAACAGGAAACACCCTAGTATCATCAAGAAACTGAGGACACACCACAAGAACAATAAATCTAACGTGTTCACATACAACAGGTATACAATGAAGTGTATTGTAGCTCTACCCCCTGATGTTGTGATACAACTACCAGTTAACTTAGGTGTGCAGTTAGGATTCGGAGGTGGAGTCTTCTTGATGAATAAAACTGAAGGTCAAGCTGTAGTAGACTTGAAGTTCAGAGCTCAGACTGTGTATGTATACTCTGATATAGTGAAACATAACATTGTTGGAGACAAGAGAGCACCTCTCTTGAGAGTTGTAAACATTAATCCACTGCTAGGTGACACACAGACTGTCACTTTCCAACCTTTGATGTACCAACCTGTGAGTAAGAGCAGCTTCAGACAGATCGCGATCTACTTAAGAGACAGCACAGGTCGTCCTATACCATTTGAACGTGGAGCAGTGACTGTAGTACTAGCTTTTAAGCCTATAAGCAACCACATATAGTAACAGTATGCTTCAGCGCTTTGGCCCACCTCCATACTTAGCCCCTAGAGGGGAGTATGGTGCTTACTATGCTAAATCTCAGTTTGGTCACGGTGTTCTACCAGCTTTCGGTGGAGTAGCTAGGCAACGTGGTCATGGTATTGGATCTATCATATCAGGATTACTGCGAGGAGCTGTCCCCCTTTTGAGCACTATTGGTCGTAAAGTTGCTAAGACAGCTAGCACAGCACTACTCTCTACAGGTGCAGGAGTACTTTCAGATGTCATGGCTGGAAAACCACTCAAGAAGAGTGTAAACAAACATGTCAGAGGTCAAAGCCAAGCTCTATTGAAGAGAGCTCATTCTTCAGCTCAGAACTACATAAACAGAGTGTCTCAACCGACTCCAGCCAAACGCCGTGCGACAGTCCGACGTGCAGGACGTACTAAGCAGCAGACAGGCAAAGGGCGCAAGAAGAAGAAGCAGAGTCGTGCTAGCAATAAAGCACTACTGTTCTAATCATGAGTCTGTTACATCCTCATGGCCAGACATGTGCTGTAGGAGAGTTAGATCTCCATGCAGTAGGAGTGACTCAAAAAGACATTCTGAAAAGTCAGACAGTCACTAAGACAACTAACAATGCTTTGACTGACCACACTGACTCTTTCGACTTTACTTTTGAGCCAACTACTCTGTACACAGATTTGAGTGAAGCAGAGTTGTACTTGGAAATAGAAGTTGTAGATGCTGCTGGGACACGTCTAGCAGTAGGTGACGAAGCTGCACCTGTGAACAACATAGGCCACTCCCTCTTCTCTTCTGTTCAACTGTTGATCAACGGAGAGAAAGTGACAGGGAACAATGAAGACTATGCACTGAAATCGACATTGTTAGACTTAGTAGGAACTGAAGTGAACGACAAGACTACTCGGTTGAAGGGTCTACAGAAGTGGATGATGGACACAGCTGGCCACATGGAAGGACGAGTTGCTGCTAACACGAGTTTCGTTGCTCGCCGGAAAGAGTTCAGTGCAAGACGGACTCACGGAGTCATCATCAGACCCCACATCGACCTCCTCAAGCAGTGCAAGCTCTTCCCTTCACATTGTGAGTTCAAGTTCATATATGAACGTAGCTCTCCAGCTTTCTACATGATGCAAGCTGCAGACTTGGACTTCAAAGTGAAGATCACTAAAGCTGAGATGAGCGTGCGCCAAATGACTGTGAGAGACGAAGTAGCTGAAGTCCACAATAAAACAGTGATGAACCCTCAGTTCGGGCCATTCAACTACACTCTGACGAGGTGTCGAGTCACTAAACACACTCTAGACGGAGGGTCACAAGAGTACAGTTGGACTCAACCCGACACAAGCCAGATCCCGACCCGTGTCCTACTAGCTTTAGTCAAAGAGACTGCAGCGTCAGGCACTAAAAGCGAGAACCCGTTCAACTTCCAGAACTACTCAGTGAGAGAAGTAGGTCTGAAGTATGATGACCATAAATATGAAGTGAAGACTGACTTTGCTGCAGGGAACTGTGTGAAAGCTTACAGGAACTTGTTCAGAGAGACAGGTCTACTAGCTGTAGGTCAAGATTGTGGTCTCAGTTTAGAACAGTTCCAATCAGGGTACACAGTCTTCGCTTTCGACCTGACTCCAGACAGGACTCCTGAATGCCCACGCATCAACTTAGTGAAGCAAGGGAAGTTGACTGTGTCTCTGAGGTTCAACGCCCCTACAAATCACGCCATCTCAGCTGTCATCTGTGCTTTCTACGACAACAACATCCAACTCACAGCTGACAGACTACCAGTCACAGACTACCACATGGCCTGAGAAGATGAAGACTTCACAACTGAACACTGTTCTTAGCCAACACCCTCACACTCGACGATACTTCCTAGGTACTTTCCCTAGTGATGAGTGCCCTGCTGAAGCAACACCTCTGACTTGCTTTGTCAGTAACACACACCCCCACACACAACCTGGACAACATTGGATAGCTTTCTATGTTCAGAGTGATGGAGTAGTGTACTATTTCGATCCTTATGGTTTACCCCCTATGAGTGTATATCACAGAGCGTTCTTGAAGAAATCGTCAGACAAGCGTGGGACGTTCAACAAGCAACAACTACAAAGTTTATACACTAAGACTTGTGGAGCTCATTGCATCAACTTCTTGATAGAAACATGTCGAACCCAAGACCCTCAACACACTCTACACAACCTTCTCCAACTGCCAACCAACCTGACCGATCGAATGGTCCAGCCATACATGAGTCTATACTAAAGTCTCTAGAGCAAGAAGCTGCAAGTACTAAACACAACTTACTTGCAGACAGCACTCAGAGAGAATTAGACGTGATCGACGGGTTGAAGAGTAACGCTGATGTCATGGATAAAATAATTGATATGATCAGTCAGCTCATGTACAGAGTGAGGCAACTAGAAGAAGTTCAAGACAAGGCAGAAATGGAGAAAACTAAAACTGGAGGAGGGTGTGGGTTGAACTGTGCCAATAACTCATTCACTTTGTAACTGCTTTGCTTTTTGCTTTGTGTGAAATAAAAAAAGAATGAAAAAAACAAATTGTGTCGTGTATCTGTGTATATACCAACGGTATTTATCGAATACTAAAGTTAGTATTCCATCTGCATGTGACGGTATTACTGAAATGTCATTGTTGACATTTGAAAGCCACGTGGTGTATAGCACGTGGTGTATAGCACGTGTATGTGTTTACAAAGTTAGTAGGTCATATTGACATATATTAACCAATCAGAAGCTTGTAAAGTATGTCATGACCTCTAATCTAGGTCAGTGACGTCACTTCCTGTCATATAGAAGCTTCTGATTAGCTCTTAAAGGTCACTTCCGTTCTGCAAGTGTCAACTGACCTACTTGCTACCGTTTCTTACGCGCTGAATATGCTCCTATATACTACTTATAGCCGCTGATCCACTGCTGCGAATTGCTGTGATTCACAATGGTGCGAGTACACACAGACAAAATATTCCACTAGGCCCTAGTGGATCAGCTGCTGCGGGTCCCTGCAACAACATCATCACGACGGGTGTGCGACGTGCGAGTTAATTAGCAGAAATCCAAAAGTTTTGATATTTGCGAGTGTTCTCGCAAAATATCATTAAACGACAACATTCGCAACAAATTTCGCGGCAGTGGATCACCGGCTTATGTGAGCATTTCTGCAAAGATTAGCAATCACAATTGTTATTTATTCTACAAGCTTTATTACAATGAGGTTATATCATTGGTTACTATACACTTATTCTAGCGAGAACCTTTACTTACTATGGCTCTCCTTTATTATTGCAGTCTATTGCACTTATTGGGGGTGTTGATGTTCTTTGGGAAACTTCAAAGGAATGGGGACGACTTGAAATCAGGTGAGCACAAAAAAGAAAAATTACACAGGGTAAGTGAGAAATATTACCCAGTCAATAATGACTATTTGATTTTGTATAACTCTGAAGATTGAGCGATCACTATCTCTAAATATATCCATCCTCAACATAATCCACTGAAAAATTATACACATCTTGAGAAAATAATAGTACTCTTTTTCTAAACAGCCTTGATCCTGACCCGAGAATTCGTTTCACGGTATGGTCGCTGTGTGTCGGTGCCATATTCCACAGCCTCCACAAGTATGGCTGCCACCAGGCCACAGTACAGCGCTACTGCTCCATGCCCACCTACAGAAAGGCACAATTGTGAGTCTTTAGTGGAAGGTGGGGCTCCACTGACTGATTATATTCTCAAATCGGGGCTATTCTCACGAATTTAACTCAGATATATACCATACCAATTATGTAACATACACAGGGAGGTCCCATAGACCCTGCCATGGGTTTGTGTTTATAAATAATGGTTATGTTTGTAAACAAGCGGAAATTAAACTTGCCAATGCAACCCAACACGATCATATCAAACAGGTTTGATTTTTATTGATCTAAATGGTGACCTCTCCAGATCTGTATTTACATAACACATATGATGTAAATATAAACACGCCCTGAAACTTTGTATCTAGTCTGATCGTTTCACTAGTCAATAGGATAACTAGGGGTACCAGAGTATGATCGGATCATGAGAATTACCCAAAAAATCGGCTAGTGGAGTCCCAGCTTGAGGCTCCACTAACCGATTTTTTTCTCAAATCGGTGCCATTTTCACGAATTAGAATCAGTTATTATCAAAACAATGATAAACAGTTTACATGGGGTACTGTAGATCCTGCCATGGGTCTATGTTTACGAATAATATTTTTATTTAGAAACAAGTGGAAAATGGAATCGTCAATGCTATGACACGATTTGGTTCTCCATTCAAGCCCTGATTTAGCATCTTTAGCATCTCAGGCCGATCTGGACTTTCGATCTTATCAGCTTATATCAAACATGTTTGTATTTCGTTTATCTGATGCCCCATCCTACACCAATACACGGCTCTAATCAACTGATTATGCACATTAATAAAAAGAAAATAGGTCTTTGTTGTCACCTAATCAAACTGTATAGAACTGTATGATCAGATTGTGAGAATTACCAAAAAGATCGGGTAGTGCAGCCCCAGCTTTTACCCTGTCTGAAAAAAAAGATTTGTAAGATGGGTCAAAATTTAGCAAACTTTATAGTCAAAGCTATTTACCATCTTAATGATATAATTGGCATCAATTAATTTTGTGTGTTTCCCAACACCAAGCTGTGTCCATGAGTTCAAAATCAGGTTAATTCTAACTTTTCTTCAAGAATATGCTAAGCTTGGTTTCTTGAATAAATTCTAATAACCATGCTTGAGTACCAGTCCTCACTTAATTCTGACTTTTGGTAGATTTATCTTTTTAACCCTTTAAAATGATGCATGAATGCAGCACTGGAAAATAGCTCGCCAGTGCTGTATTCATGCATCATGCCGACCCTACAGGATTGAGATGGTCCCAACGTGTCGGCATGATGCTCCAATGCAGCACAAGTTACTCAGGGCTACATTGGTGCATCACGACGACAAATGTCATAATCATAGTGATATGCGTCCTTAAAAGGTTAAGGATAAACACGTGACATTTTGATGAATGTGTCAATTTGGACTATGTATGCACTCCAGAATCTTGGCTCAATGTTGAACTGAGAGTGAACAACAGTCAATCAACAAACATGTCACTGGCCGCTTAAGTTGACTCTCTTAAGATAAGATAAGAGAACTGTTTATCACCATGTACGCTAACATACATCAGTGTTTACAATGAGTTTATTATATTTTATTTTGTCCATCTGGTTTCCAAGCATCTTTTTACACTGCTACCCTATCATTCACGACAAGAGTATCCTGATATTGGGTTATGCTACTTATCATTTGCGACGAGCGTATGTTGTCATTCTAATATGCAAATAAAATTGGTTATGAATGACTGTCTAATCAGTAATTTATGAATATAATTTTTTTCTCCAATAATTCCTGGAATTGAATTGGATATTGTTTAAAGAGTTCCACTCCAAACATTTCTCAACATTGTATCTAATGTTTGTTGAATCGTTACAGGTCTGTCCTATTTGTGTTTCCTTGGTCGTTCGTTGCCCACTTTCTCGCCATATTCTCCGGACTAGCCATCTTCGCCTTTTACACAAACATTGGGTGTGACCCCCTGAGAGGTGGATTCATCTCCAATGCTAACCAGGTATGACATAAACACACAGGCTTTAACTGGACAGCATGCTTGACTGCCTGGGGTAGATATCTGTATATATATATTTACCACAGTTGGCAGAGAAAACAAAAGAAATGGCCTGACAGTATTTTACATACATGTCTGTATGTTGATAGAGTACATTGGCCTCATTTGAGAGACGTTACTTGTAATTGGATTTGTGCCAAATACAAATTTTGAAAAACTCAAAACTCTTTGAGAACACTCTGTTACTGGGAGTGAAAGTCGAATATGATACATGTGACTAGCTGCATAGGTGTTATAAGCCTTGGGCAATGGTCATTGGTTGCTAACACTTATACGGCAAGTATCATATCTAATATGTATATTTACGATTAGGTACAATAGGGAGAGTCTCCATCATTATTCAACACTAGATGGCCCTACTGTTTACATCATCCTGCTGGCCGTCTTCCACTCTTACTTATACCTTATGATATATAGAGACATCTACTCTAAGCAGTCAATCACGCTGTTCAGTTCAAGCCTGTGCTTATACTTTAAAGGCAGCATAGTACATAGTTTGTATCATACATGAATACACAACACTGACTGCTTTGGTGAATCATTAACTAAGTATTAAGTCCTGGTGACATTATTTATCATTATTATACTGGTTAGGTAAATCTGGATATGATTGCAACTGAATTAATTCACAAAATATTTCAATGCTTTGATGACTTGACATTAAATTTTCTGGTTACAGATCGTTCCTCGCTTTGTCGGAGACGTACTTAACTTCCCAGGCATCCAAGGTTGCCTGATGGCTGCATTAGCATCTGGATCACTAAGGTGTGCATATGTCTTCACATTAAAGGGGCATTTTCACCACTCACACTTAACCATATTATATTAGACTAGAAGTAGAACAGTGCTAGAATTATGAGTGGAATACACTCAGTGATTATGTCACTCTAAGGCTTTATGATTATTTATCGTCACGATAATAAATGAACATGACGCCTTGAGGCAGGATAACCGGACGCCAAAATTTAGGGGAAATACAACCGCAAATAAACGGAACTTTAAACAAAATATGCCGTCAATGACGATTATGTATTTCAAAATCAGCATATTTTCACTTTGCTTCTAGTTCTGCCTCATCGAACCTAAATGCAGCCGCTGCGAACCTCTATGAAGATGTTGTTCGTCAAGTCTGGCCCAATATGCCAGAGAGAAAGAATGTCATCATCACTAAGCTTTTTGGTAAGAATTGCCGATAGTATTCATAGGGACTGGTAATTTCTTGACAAAATGGGTAGGGGTCGATTTTCCTTCATGAGGGGCCAAAACTATTAGTTGCTACTAGTGCTAGGTGTGGATAATACAAGACCTGAAAGGAACTTTCTTGGGGGGTTATTGTCAATTATATTCAACATCCGCTCACTCCAGGTGTAGGAAATAGTCTTTGGTATGGATGTAGACTGTAGTCAATCTCACCATCAATAGGTTAAGGCAGCAGATGAAATGATAGAATCAATATTACAGTGGGACTTGGAGGCATTCTGTGCACGCTGTTAGGCTTCCTGGTAAAAGAGATCGGGGGAACCCTCATACGGCTGACGATCACATTCACCGCCTCCTGCGGCGCACCCAGCACAGCCATGTTCCTCATGGGGATGCTAGTACCATTCGCCAACTGGCAGGTAAGTATTGGAGAGTGGTCATTTTTCAACAAGGACAGTCAGTGGAATTTGACCTGAAATGTTTTTGGTCCCCCAAGAGAGGGGTCTAAATCCTTCTGTTCTGCTCTGGGCTCAAATCTTTTGCGGCCGACTGCTTTGAGCTACAGCATTGAGCTGGCTTTTTTTCTAAAAAGGGTTAAAATTGTTTCGGCACACTCCCTCATGAGATTTCCAATTTTTCTTTCTTCGCCCCCAAATCCACCGTTGTTAAAAATGACTATTCCTTTAGAAAAACTCAAACATATACTGTATTTCTGTAAAGAAAAAGGATATGGAAAAAAGGCACCAACCCTCCAGCTGCTGTTAAATAATGACTACTCCCCTAGACAGTAATATTAACTCCTCCTAAAGAAAAACTTAAATTTGACAACCTTTTTTGAACCATTGTAAGTAACAAAATAATATACATGATCTTATCTCACCTGATAAAAATTCAAGTTGGCATACAATGCAGATGTTTACCCTATGTGACTTGGTTTAGGGTGCTACGGCAGGTGGCGTTGGGGGCTTCCTTTTTGCCCTGTGGATGGGAATTGGCAGCTTTGGGTTGAAAAAGAAACGCTACCTTCCGACCACCATAGCCAACTGTACGGCGTATGGAGAGAAATACCTGGGCATAGAGCCACCACACCTTCTCAACATGACCACTGTGTCCTCCATATTCAACGAGACCACTCCTGCTCCAACACAACTGTGAGTTTTAAAATGACAAACTTTTCCCTACAAGATGGATTTTTCCCAAAGAGAAGGGAGGGGGGGTCTTGAAATGTATTTATGTCTTAGATTTGATTCTCAAACAGTGGTGGGTTACATTAAAGGTGGGAGTCATTTTAAAGTGGGGTTTTATGAAGTGTCTTTGATGAATCTATATAATTTTTGTTTCACATTCCTGGATTCATTCTCTGATGAGTTGTCAAATATTATATAATTACACGTAAACAGTGCATGCTTATTATGGTTTATGAACACATTGACTTCGGACTTGTTGATCATATAAGTATGTCACTATGGAATGCATAAATCACCATCAAATATTTTCTATACTATTTGTAACATTGAAAGAACGAGGTAAGTCGATGTAAGAGTAGGTGTGTGTACAACTTGAACCCATTGATTGATAAAATTGGTTCATGAAGGTACACCCCTTCTTCTTTTGCATTTCCATGGCACTAACTTTCCTCCTCCTAAGTGGCATACATCATGTTACCTAGTATTCCTATACAATAATAGTCATCTTTAGCATTCATTTCATGTTTGTACACATTAATTTACATTATAAAATGTATGCAATATAAAATTACATATATTTTTACCAATTTCTTCTCTTTTTTTATAATCAGGCCCGAGCCAACTGAGCCGTCTGGTATAGTAAACCTCTATCTGGTATCGTACCTGTGGGTGGGCTGTTTCAGTATGATAGTTGCCTTTATAATTGGTTTGTCGGTCAGCCTGCTTACTGGTAAGTACAGAATGACTATAAATTCTACCAAATATAGTGTTTTTCTTATCTAAAATTAACGTTGAAAATAAATCATCAGTTCTGTGCCATTGAAAAGGCGATCTGAGATATTTTATAAGCTCTAGGGACTATTATGACTATTTTTATGCTTGATACATTATCACATAATGAGAGATTTTGTATTTTGAAATGAATTTTATTACAATATATACGCGTCAGCAAATTTAATTTGTGCCGCATTAATTTCTCGCAGTACACGGTCTTCTGCGTTTTAGGGTGATAATTAAACAGGATAATTCACATATAACCCTTTAAGGAGGGCATAGTGCATTAATGCATCTTGCCCTTGGTCATCATGATGGATAAATGCAGCCCTGGTGAGTAACTCACATCATGCATCGTGCTGATCCTACACGGTTGATGAGACACCCTGGAAGCATTAGGCTGTGTCTCATGAGATTGGGTCAATGTAAGCGTCTTTGACTGGATGCCATCTTTGACCCCCTGACAGAAAACGGTTTATTTAGGACAGGTAATGTCATATTTGGAGATACAACCAATGTCATTTTCTTTATTTTATCCCTTCCATATCAAAGAAGAACTTAATTTATCTTAAATCTATTTTTTTTATGGTGGCCAGTCAAAGATGACACCTAGTCAAAGACGGCACCCAGTCAAAGACGATTACATTGGCCCCATCTCATGAGACATAGCCATTACAATGATGGACCAATGCAGCAGCCGTGATGTGCTCACTGGGGCTGTATTGGTGCATCTTTTAGCAATATATCCTTAAAGGGTTAATTAAAGATAAGAAAGGTGTTTCCCCTTTGCTATAGGAGGACTGAAACAGGAGAGAATACCGGGTAACCTGTTGCATCCAATAGTAAAACGGTTTTACGAACCCGGCCCCGATGTTGACGTACATTACATGGACACGCGCCGTAGAGCATTTCTCGACAATCAACATGAGATGAAGGGAGATCATACGGTAAGTGGCCTACTGAACTATTCAGAACTGTTATTATTTTGTGATAATCATATCCTTTGCTATAGATAAACCTCTACATTCAGCAAGTAGATTTCAACCCTTTATGGACAGACTTGTGTGAAGGACCTACCTGAAACCTTAAATTTCGCTATAAATGACCTCATATTGAAAGATACCTAATTGAATCTTTATTCCCAGATATCATACCAGAACCAGTGGAAAACACACCAATTATAACAAAAACTACATCAAACACTCTTAAAAGCAACCCCAAAAAATGCAAAATTCTGTACAGTTTTTATGACCAACGTTCACTCTTTCAGTTGCACCAACAGGCGACGCTGCTACAAGAGAAACCGTTATGCGAGAATAGATAAAACCTGATGGATTATCAACATTTATTGTCGATCAGCATCATCTATCCACTGCACAAAGTGTGGCTACCGACCCACACCTACTGAAGCCCATAGTTGCCACACCAGAGGATAAAACAGCAAAATTAAAATCACCACAGAATAATAAAGAACAATATACATGTAGATGACTTAAGGGAGACCATATCCAGTGTTTTGTTTGTCTGTCTATGTGTTACCCATTCATTGTATATAGCAATATATATAGCTATGGGTCAATTTCCTTCGCCACAGGAATAGTGACATATGGAATATCTGCTCATTGATATCGAAACGTTTTGACGATTCTTATTTCAAAATTGAACTAAGTTTATTAGCATTATCCCTTGAGTTGGCCTTGACCAGGTATAACAACTATGTTACAGTTAGGTGTGCCGCAATCAATGTATAGATTACATGCATAGGTCCATTAAGGACATATCTATCTTAAATATTTCTTAATGCTACACAGTTGGTGTTCATCCTAACATACATCACACTATATCATTATTCAAAATGGATATTTCGACATACATGCATGTATACATTCAAACACCACTCAACATCAGGATTAATATACGATTGAATTCTATGTTTTTGAACAGGTTTATTCACAGACAATTAGCAGACAATTGGCAGGTAGAACCATAAGAATCCACTAGTAAGTACACTCTATGTAGTGTAATTGTTACGGCTTTACTTGCCAATTGTCTGCCGTTTGCCAGCCGATCACCTCCAAATCAGCTAATAGAAATTGGCCCTAAAAGAGTTACTTTTTTAAACTGAGTTTACTATGTTCCCCCTGTCTAGTGTCCCTGTTATCTCAGCGTATTCTGTGTATTCGTCTGTGGCGCGTGGTGCATGCATCCTGCGCTTTTGTTTCCCCTGGGCGCTGGGGTCAGGTTCAAAGTCCAGCTGGCAATAGTTCAACTGTGGCCGCTGCTTCTGCTGCTGCTGCTGCTGCTGCTGCTTCTGCTTCTGCTGCTGTTGCTGTTGCTGCTCCTGTTGCTGCTGTTGTTGCTGCTGCTGCTGCTGAAAAGAACATAATCATAATAGTATGCAAACAATTTATATAGAATCCCAGATTATCCCTCAGTATTTAAGTCATTTCCGTATATAAAGGAAGATTTTAATACGACATCTGATGAATATTGAGAATATTCAGGCAAGTACTTTAATGAAATTGTAAACTACATAGGCCTAACTAAGGCTGTTGCTACTAGAACAACGGAAAGTGAAAATACTCAGTGACCTTTAGGAGGCTAGGTATACATGAGTCCACGTAGCTTTACTCATAATATTGGTATAAATGAGAGCAGGTCAATTTTACTTTTGGACTGCAGCCCAATAAGACGATTTCTGGGTTGGTCAATTTCTTATATCCCTTTCAAGTATGAATCAGTGAGATGCTTTGTGGTCACAGACAAAAATGAATACCTTGGAAATTGGTTTTACAGCTGTGTGAACCACTTGACCTGTATGGAACCTGTGATTGGCCGGTTCATTCTCGTAGATCGGCTCTGCCTGGTCGGATGGCAGCATCTGCAAATACAATCATATCTTTTCTATAACGTATCTATGACCTGACGATGACATTGACCAAGATAGTCCGGATATTTAAGACAAAACCATGTATTAGGTTGTTTAATAATCTGTTAAATGTTGGGAAACTTGGGCCTTGTGATGGCAAGCATTCTTAGATGTTTACAAATATTGTATAACAAGCATTAAGTCTTACCTCATCATCAGTGAGAGAAGTCCTTTTGAACACCACATCTGGGCTATCCTTCTTTTCTTTCATGGACCCTGCTCGATCAAAGTGGTCAAAATTAGCCAAGATATTTCTCGAGCAATGCGATCAGTACTGTAAGACCTGATCTATAAATGTCGATTTTTACATGGAACTGTCATCATTGATACTTTTTATCAGGAGTGTTTTCCCTGTAGAACTTATGTGACACCTCCCCCCTACCAAGAAGGGTGTCGCTTAAAGGCATTTTTCATTTCTGTTTTTTATTTAATATATATAAGACAGTTATCTGTCGAATTACTCCAGCTCATCTTTTCACTTAACATATCCCAAAGTTGGTCAAATGATAGATTTTTCAACTTATAGCTACCTTTATTGAGTCTCCTTCTCCTCTTGTCGTACACCGCTATGGCCACCAACAGAAGTAGTAGCATCATAGCGACCATCGGGTACACATAGACTGGGATACCACCACCACCTTGTGAATCCCCACCAGGCTTACCATTAGTGTCTTTATTGTTCATATCAATGGCATCAATGGCATCAATGGCATCAATGGCTGAAAAGCAGCATTAGCTAATGGTGAAAATCTCCTATTAATAGCTCATTGGCCATTTGCAAAAAACTTTGTCTAAAAAATATCCAAATTGAGTGGGGACAATACAGTTCAGTGAACAAATAAAACATGATAACTTCTCTATCCTTGAGCCTTCAAGGCCCATCATACCTTTCTTGTAATTTAAAGTATTTATATTTGTGTCAAGGACCAGAGTTAGTTCTGATTAACTCCGCCTGGGTCAAAGCAATTATTTCAATATTAATATCAAGGAAATGGTCTTTTAGATCTGCCCATGACGATTATTTGCTTCTGAAAACTTAACCTTTACTGTGATAATGTTAATGCATGTTCTCCTACCTTTATTCTTGTCCTCAGTAAGAGTAATGCTGAAGGTACGACTGCTGGATTGACCTCCTATTGTGTTAGTTGCTGTGCACTGGTAGACACCAAAATCACTCAGACTGACAGTTGTTATTGTTAATGTCCGAGTGGAGATGTTTAATGGGTATAAGTCCAGCCTCCATTCGTACGTCACCTCAGGGTTGGCACATACGCCACACATGATGTGGACATCAGAGTCTCCAATGTATGTAGTTAGGTTTCTGCTGCTCCCACTCCACGTAGCACGATCTGCAACGGTTTGATAATTATGAACAAAATCATATCTTTCAACAGCAGAAAGTGTTAGGTGAATATGTTAAGATCCAAAAGCATAGTATTGAAGTTATCTCTGAAAGCACATACATAATATAATTCAGTTTGCCTGCTAAAACATAGCATAACAGTCCTTACATTGTCTATTACCCTGGTGGTCATTACATGGGTCAGTCTTGTTATGACTAACTCCCACTATAAAGAATTTGAATACAACTTTGCACACTCACAATAGACATCTAGTTGGAATGTATGATTAATCGGGTTATCTGTGAACCAGAAGTGGTAGAGTCCGCTCGGTCTCCTCAACTTGTCACAGGTTGGAGCTGTGTCTGTGTCTTCCTTTACATCATATGTTGGGCTTAGGTAGTAATTTGTTGTAGGAATGCCCTTATATGTTGATTCATGTGAATCAACTATGAGACTCATTCCAGGTGGTGCAGTGAAGTTGTAGGGACCAATATTGTCTCCAGAGACAATGAGGCCAGCTACATACTTAAACTTGTCATCAGGTGGATAGAGCAGGGAGGGTGCATATATTGCTGCATGTTCTAGTTTTGGTGGTGCTAAAATATATAAGTAGGTCGATTAAAAAGGTGAGTCATAAAATTGCAAAGAATTGTGTGATAACCTATCTATTAATCAAGGGAGATTTATTATCTAAGGGTGTATTGGTGGGTCTGAAAATTGATCTGCCCCTACTTACTTTAAATTGTAGGACTGGCAGTGTCTGTTTTTGATAGGTGTGATTTAACTGCTGGGTAGCTTTGTCACAATGATACATCAATGTTGGACCAATGGTCAGACCACCATTACCCAAACAATATGTATAAAATGAGTTGAACAATACCGACCAAATAGACAGGCTTACCTGTGCTTTATATGTAAGATCATACTTTCTTATGCAATGATTCTCACCTTCTACATAGAGGGTATAGGTATTTGTATTAGAACCTCCTCTGAGAGTAGATGTAGCAGTGCATTTGTACTTTCCTGCATCAGCCTTCCTTACCGATGATAGTGGGATAATTTGGGGGTTGTCAGTAGATCCTGATGTCCCATCACCATACTTTGCAAAGTCCATGTTCAGCAGTTCATTTTTGACATTGTATGTGTAACCTGTGACCTGAGCACGGCATACAAGGTCGACACTGGATCCAACATGTACAGGATATGTGGGACCGGTAATGCGAACTTGTACTTCTGAAACAGATTTTATAACTATTTTTGAAAATGTGCCTTATGGAGCCAGATGTACCTCAGGTTGGTACGGGGCAGACGTGAACCCATCATACAATACTTGCGATATATATATAGGCCGTATTTCTGGTCAATCTGTGTGTCGCTTAAAATACAATTGCAACAAATTGACTTTTTGTTTACAAAATTCAATGAAATATGAGTGACGTCCGATTTCCTTGAGCATAATCAGGTGTCCATAAAGCAACATTTGTTTGGATGGTGGGAGTATTTAAAAATATGTATGAGCATGCTGAACCCCCCCCTCCCCCCGCCCCCAGTTGACTTCTTATTGATTTCTCTGTGGGCCCTATTATGCATACAGATTTGTATTCCCCTACCCGATCGCCATTGTTAAAAAGAGAACACATCCTTGCAATAAAAATGTTAGTTAAGAACACATACCTTGTTTGCTAAGCGCAATGAATAATAATAAACAAAATCCCTGCAGTGCTTTCAAAGTGTCCAAGGATGCCTTTGGAATCATGATTCCCCACTTTTCACCTTCAGTGTTTTGAAAGTTAAAGTGTAGGCATCCGAATCATGTATGAGCCGAATGGGCCTACACCTTTAGAGATGTGAAACTTATCTTCGGCGGATATAGGCCACTACTAGTAGCTGGCCCCGGAAATATATGCAATATACACATGCACATCTATTAAATTTCCTGATTTGGTAACATGAATCCAATTGTATATTACTCCAGGCTTACAAGTGGTATAGATATGCTATACTGATTGTGGGACGTATAGTAGGAGACGTCTTGTCCTGACGACTGAGTGACTCCCTATGGGTCACACATACCCGTAAATCCTCATGTCGAAGCTGCAGCTCATATACAACCCCATCGTAAACAAATGTGCCTATATATGGCGGGACTTATATAAGGGCTTTTTATAAGGACACTACAGCACTATATTAGACACTTTCAGGCCCCTAGTTCGGTTTATAAATGTACTTTGTCAAAGTATGGGGCACTGCTCATCCGTGAGCACATTTACGCAAATATCTACGTACATGTATACAGTACTATGATACCATGACCTGCACCATCTCCAAACAGAGTATTGGTAACTAGAATTATGCTCTAATGGTAGAAATATGCGCTTGGTGAGTGGAGGAGCTCACCACAATCAGGATATTTTGAAAGGCAAGCCTATAATATATATACATAGATTTATATATGAGTCAATATTACCACACCAGGATATGTCATGAGGATATTATGTCTAGAGTCGAGGGAATAGGGCCCTCCAAGGGTAAAACTCAATCATTAATTTGAGGTTATCAGTTTTCCAGTGATATATTTCATTAGTAGG
Organism: Harmothoe impar; assembly: GCA_947462335.1. Classification (NCBI taxonomy): domain Eukaryota; kingdom Metazoa; phylum Annelida; class Polychaeta; order Phyllodocida; family Polynoidae; genus Harmothoe; species Harmothoe impar. The sequence continues at coordinate 42,529,459 of OX381717.1, read as the reverse complement.
TACCCTGTTAGTTTTTGAAAACTGGCTCCTTGAATATATGTTGGCACTGTCCAATTTTAAACGCAAATGAGCACTATTTTTCTTTGTTTTAGAGATATAGATCTACACCTTATTAGCATAATTATGCTAATAATCAAATGTGACCCATCTAGCGAAAATACCCCTTCAGGCGGGATTTTCAGCTCTGATTTTGGTCACCAGGAGGCACAGTAGTTGCAAAAGAATGTTAAATACATGAATAAAGTTCTAAAACCATTTTTAATGTAGAATGCAATGATCTTCATGAAATAATTCCATCTTTGATGCCAACATTCTATATTTGGAATGCAAAAATAATGTTTTTGTGAAGAATTAGCACATCTGATACTTTCTGGTTGCCATGGAAACCATCCCAAAAGCCTAAATTAGAGGTAATAATCTGAATTTCTTGATAACTCTCATCAGTTACCCAAAACTGAAAACAGAACGCAAAATATTATGATTTATATCATTTGAAAGTAACTGATGCCTCCTAAATTATGATACCAAACCGTATATCAAAATAATGACACTATATCATAATTTGAAACAGATTTTCTCCTTAAACATACATGTATACATACATTAATGTAAGGATCAATATACATATAATATAGTATGTTTTAGACAGGTTTATTTACATATCTCATGTATTATGTATCAACATTTTGTCTATTTGAGATAACATAACAATGCAGTACCCAACCCAGTTCTTTAAACAGCTGAGCCGCCACCTGGTGAGCTGCACTGTAAAAAGTAATTGAAGGTATGATTTAGAGCCTACTATAGCTTTACAGCATCTATTGTAGCTTTACAGCAGATTCTACCGTTCAATAAACTATCAACGTGGCTTTAGCAGTCCCTACCATAATATCAACTCTGTAAGAGAAACATCGCCCTTTAATGTGTTATGTAATGGTCATCATGATACACAAATACTGCCCTGGCGAGTCTAGTCACCATATTCTCTATCATCAGGCTTGAATGCATTACTGATGAGTCCCTAATCAGGGCTTTATTCATGCATCACAACAACAAAAGGCATATTGCACAAAAATTGCACTGCATTTGAAGTTAAATTATACACTGAGTTTAACACGCTGCATAAAGGTTAAATTTTACACAGAGTTTGAAATGTTTCCTCTATCTAGTGTCCCTGTTATCTCAGCGTATTCTGTGTATTCATCTGCAGCCCATGGTGGGTGCACCCTGCCCTCCTGCCGGACTCTCCCTGAGGCACAAGGATCAGAGTCAAAGTCCAGCTGGCAATATGTCAACTCTGGTCGCTGCTGCTGCTGCTGCTGCTGCTGCTGCTGCTGCTGCTGCTGCTGCTGGAAAGAGCATAGTAATTCACAAAGTGATGCATATAGCTGAATGATAATATTGTCCAAATAGATTCACATTGAATCCTAGATTTTCAGTTAGAATTTTAGTTTTTCTTTTGTTTAAATGAGGGTTCAAATCTTATGATTTTTCAAACTATTGAAGGTAGCTATGCAATGAAGTTATAAACCTTGTAGGCCTAACTGCAGCTGAACAAGGGGGTAATTAACTCAAATTTAACTTTATTTGAGCAGATTTAGGCACTTTAGAGGGAAGAAGGGAAAAAATGGGTCCTGGAAATAGCCTGAGTCTAGGTGTAAATCGTCTAATGTATTATCTATTTGAATGTTATTTATAAGATTAGGCAAATTTTACAATTTAAACTCTGCCTAAATAGAGCGAATCAGTTAGACATTTTGTGTACCTTATGGGCAGAAATCAAATGAATACCTTGTTAGCTGGCATTAGCACTGAGGGAACCACGTGACCCATATGCAGCCTGTGATTGGCCGGTCCATTCTCGTAGATTGGCTCTGCCTGGTCGGTTGGCAGGATCTGCATATAATATGATTAAATGTTTTCTATGACAACTCCCTTAGCTGATAGTAAGGGTGATAAAGGCTATCCGGATACTAAAGACAAATCCATGTACTAAGTTTTTTGCTGTAATATATGATGTGATCTGAATAATTTTAGGGTGCACTTACTTAGTGACTAAGGCCCTTTTTTCCAGGCCATGTCACAATTTTACCATTGCTCAATGGATTTTGAGCTAATAATAGAAAAGAAAGAAAACTATTTATTTGCCCCCAAAAGCAATATTTCTTTTTGTGCATCCTTCTAAGAGTTAAGTCTATCAAACATAAAGTCTCACCTCACTCTCAGCTAGAGAAACTCTTCTGAACACCACTACTTGTCCATCTGTCTTCTCCTGTATGGACCCTGCTGAATCGAAGGTGTCAAATTTAGCTACAATATTTCTCTAACAATGTGTACCTTAAAACCTCACCTAAAAGTTGGTTCTTATTTAGAATAACTTTTTGCCATGACTTCAAGTATTAATTCTTCTTTTCCAATAAAAAAAAACAAGTCAAGTTGTGGGTCCTATTTTGAAACATTTTTATTTGTTTAGGGACCCCAAAAATTGTTACTTTTGATGCCATGAGATACATCCTTTGTCAAGTATTTTTTACCCTGTAAGACTTTATTTTATCCTCTCCTCCCCTACCAAGATTATAATAGGTGAAAATGTCGTCTTCAAGGCAGAATTATCACGAGTATTGCTCACTTTGGCCCAGGGAAAACCTTGTCCAGGAGTGTCTCAAACTCTAATTTGACTTATAGATGAGGTTTTTGCAAAATATCAGACCATTTTGCTATAAGTAATTTTTCCCCCTCAAAGACTGTTTCAACATGGTCCAATCTTATCTCATGGGATCTTTACTGTACATCATCATCAGTATAGTGAGAGGGTTTAGAATTTATCATTTTTTGCTCTTTTTACTATCAAACACGGTTATCCCTTTAATATAGGTACTCTAAAATGTACTAAGATGTACATTTCAATCCTTCTCATCTTTCCACCCAATGCATACCAAATTTGGTCAAATAGTAGATATTTCATCTTATAGTTACCTTTATTGCATGCACTATTTACATGTCCAAATCAGACAAGATTTCATATTTTCAATTTATTGCCAGCCATGTGTATTGGGGTGTTTATTTTTGGTTTATGACCAGAACGGTTATTAGAGCTGTCTGTGGTTTGATACATGTAAATACCCGGTATTTAACAGTCAGAAAGGCTAATAAAGCTGTCTGTGGTTTAATACATGTAAATACCCGGTAGTGACTTTAAATAAAAGGCCATGGTTCTTCAGAAGTTAAAGTTCTTTTTTTGCCATTTTATATGTAAATTCTTATATTTTCCAGTGAACGTGAGAGGTACGAGCGGGAGTCGCACAAACGGGAGCCATGGGAGCGGGAGTCGCAGGAGCGGGAGCCTTGGCCACGTGGACACAGCGTTCAGAACCTTGATCAGGGGCTCTTCAACACGTCTAGGGGCTCCAACCACTCCTCCTTGGGTCAGCATTTTGCATGAATGCTGATTAGGACCCAAATTGTGAGTAGCACAGCTCATGTCGTTTAACCCAGTTAGGCTCCATCCCTCAGTACATCAGAAATGAAATTTCCGAGTACCGCGATGCCCCCGAAAAACCGTGTTCCACTCTGTGTAGGGCTTGGCTGAGGCCAGAAATGAAACCCTGACAAAATTCTGATCGAAATGCACTATTTACATGTCCAAATCAGACAAGATTTCATATTTTCAATTTATTGCCAGTCATGTGTATTGGGTTGAAGCAAAAAAAAATTGACCCCCCCCCCACTCGGAAATCACCCTTAGTCGTTTCTCTTAAAGCCGCGTATGTAGCGACACGGTCCCCAAAGTCATTTCCATGATAGCCGTATGTAGCGACAGGGCCCCGGTAGCTGTTTACCTGATACTAAGCCGCATGTACTTTTATAAGATGTATAGATCTACCAGTGCTGGTCTCTGCACTAATAGTAGATTGGTAACCCGGGGGGGGGGGGTCCCTTTTTCTTAAAGTACATGGTCCGACCCGAGGAGGGATAAAAAAATCGCATGCGCTGGTCTCTTCGCTAATAGCAGATTGTTAAACGGGGGGGGGGGGGGATCCCTTCAACCCGAATAGGGATAAAAAATTGCATGCGCTGGTCTCTTCGCTTATAGTAGATTGTTAACCCTTGGCGGGGGGGGGGGGGGGGGTCCTGGGGTTAAATTTGTCAATCAGAAATGAAATTTCCGAGTACCGCGATGCCCCCGAGAAACCGTGTTCCACTCTGTTTAGGGCTTGGCTGAGGCCAGAAATGAAACCCTGACAAAATTCTGATCGAAATGCACTATTTACATGTCCAAATCAGACAAGATTTCATATTTTCAATTTATTGCCAGCCATGTGTATTGGGGTGTTTATTTTTGGTTTATGACCAGAACGGTTATTAGAGCTGTCTGTGGTTTGATACATGTAAATACCCGGTATTTAACAGTCAGAAAGGCTAATAAAGCTGTCTGTGGTTTAATACATGTAAATACCCGGTAGTGACTTTAAATAAAAGGCCATGGTTCTTCAGAAGTTAAAGTTCTTTTTTTGCCATTTTATATGTAAATTCTTATATTTTCCAGTGAACGTGAGAGGTACGAGCGGGAGTCGCACAAACGGGAGCCATGGGAGCGGGAGTCGCAGGAGCGGGAGCCTTGGCCACGTGGACACAGCGTTCAGAACCTTGATCAGGGGCTCTTCAACACGTCTAGGGGCTCCAACCACTCCTCCTTGGGTCAGCATTTTGCATGAATGCTGATTAGGACCCAAATTGTGAGTAGCACAGCTCATGTCGTTTAACCCAGTTAGGCTCCATCCCTCAGTACATCAGAAATGAAATTTCCGAGTACCGCGATGCCCCCGAAAAACCGTGTTCCACTCTGTGTAGGGCTTGGCTGAGGCCAGAAATGAAACCCTGACAAAATTCTGATCGAAATGCACTATTTACATGTCCAAATCAGACAAGATTTCATATTTTCAATTTATTGCCAGTCATGTGTATTGGGGTGAAGCAAAAAAAAATTGACCCCCCCCCACTCGGAAATCACCCTTAGTCGTTTCTCTTAAAGCCGCGTATGTAGCGACACGGTCCCCAAAGTCATTTCCATGATAGCCGTATGTAGCGACAGGGCCCCGGTAGCTGTTTACCTGATACTAAGCCGCATGTACTTTTATAAGATGTATAGATCTACCAGTGCTGGTCTCTTCACTAATAGTAGATTGGTAACCCGGGGGGGGGGGGGGTCCCTTTTTCTTTAAAGTACATGGTCCGACCCGAGGAGGGATAAAAAAATCGCATGCGCTGGTCTCTTCGCTTATAGCAGATTGTTAAACGGGGGGGGGGATCCCTTCAACCCGAATAGGGATAAAAAATTGCATGCGCTGGTCTCTTCGCTTATAGTAGATTGTTAACCCTTGGCGGGGGGGGGGGGGGGGTCCTGGGGTTAAATTTGTCAACCAGAAAGGAAATTTCCGAGTACCGCGATGCCCCCGAGAAACCGTGTTCCACTCTGTTTAGGGCTTGGCTGAGGCCAGAAATGAAACCCTGACAAAATTCTGATCGAAATGCACTATTTACATGTCCAAATCAGACAAGATCTCTTTTTTCAATATATCGCCAGCCATGTGTATTGGGGTGTTTATTTTTGGTTTATGACCAGAACGGTTATTAGAGCTGTCTGTGGTTTGATACATGTAAATACCCTTTATTCAACACTCAGAAAGGTTAATAAAGCTGTCTGTGGTTTAATACATGTAAATACCCGGTAGTGACTTTAAATAAAAGGCCATGGTTCTTCAGAAGTTAAAGTTCTTTTTCTGCCATTTTATATGTAAATTCTTATATTTTCCAGTGAACGCGAGCGGTACGAGCGGGAGTCGCACGAACGTGAGCCAGAGGAGCGGGAGTCGCCGGAGTCACAGGAGCGGGAGCCTTGGCCAAATGGACACAGCACTCAGAACCTTGATCAGGGGCCCCATACCACGCCTAGGGGCTCCACAACACGTGTAGGGGCTCCATACCATGCCTAGGGGCTCCACAACAGGTGTAGGGGCTCTACAACACGTGTAGGGGCTCCATACCACGCCTAGGGGCTCCACACCATGACTATGGGCTCCACAACACTGTAGGGGCTCCATACCACGCCTAGGGGCTCCACAACACGTGTAGGAGCTCCACAACACGTGTAGGGGCTCCATACCATGCCTAGGGGCTCCCCAACACTCATACTAGCCCTTTAAATATGGACTTCATGAGAGGGAATTTCAGATACAAGTCAGGCATGAAACCCATCTGGAAACTGTTCCACATATCTAGGAAACTCATCCACATGTTTAGGAACTCTTCAACATGTGTATCTAAACTCATCAATGGGTCTAGAAACTCTGTATCTAGGAATTCCACTAGACACTTAGAAAGTCTAGGAACTCTTCAATATATCAATCTTCATCCAAGTCAATTCATTGCTGCCCTTTTAATTATTAATAAAATCAGTTTCCATTATAACAGAAGGAATTCCTTTGTTGCCATTTATAACCTCATCAAGTAAACAAATTTCCTCACTAACTCTGAAATAAATCCCAAACCCCCCTCCAAATGCCTAAACAACCCTGCATAAATATTAAATCCAGTATCTTCTCAAACAAGTGAGGGCTAGCAAACAGATGTAATCTGTTTGCGCCCTCACTTGTTATACAATAATAATTATAAGGGCTTATTCAAATCCTGCTGTAATATTTATGAAACATGGTTTTTCCAGAGTCCATATGAGTATGGCATACGCTCGTTACTTTTAGATGACGATGCAGTTATTAGCCTTTTGAAATAGCAGACACACTGAAATTCAAGCCTCTTCATATGGCCATCTGTCCATACTACTGCTACTGTTGGCTATGTACTTTTAATTTTTGATCATTATAATTCTCCCTTATAGGCCTGTGTCCACTGTACGACAAAGAAAGTGGAATATATGGTCGTTTTGACGTCCAGAAATATGTACATATCTGGGAACATATTTTGTAGATATATTCTACTTTAACTGCATGTATGCTGTGTCCACTAGGCGTTATAAATTGCTGCCCAGACTGCCCAGGGCAAACATGGACAAGGTTTTACAATAGAATAAAGAGCATATATTCCAATTTCTGCACTAAAAATCAAACATGTTAGATATTCAAATGCCCACTTTTGACGTCCATTTTTGACCCCTGCATATTGCTCTCCCACTTTTGTATTTGAGAATTTTGTTGTCCAGCTGTGTCCACAGGGACACAAAACATATATTTCGTATTTGTATTCAAATTCACGTTTTAACGGACGACAAAAGGCCTCATATGTGACGAAACCTGGGAAATTGTAACATTAGGGGGAATAGGCATAAATGCTTTAAACATGATATTTCAGGAGATGGAGCTAAAAATGTGAATACTTAAGAGAAAATGACCTTAAACTAACTTTTCCCAAGGAATCTTTTGAAGCTATTATCAAAATTCTATTTTCATTCTAAATTCGTCCTATTTGGAATGTAAAAAGAACGTTTTTAGCCATTTTTAGCCCATTTGTTGATATTTGGTTGCCATGGCAACCATCAATTCATTCTTTTGGAATAAAAAGTATGCCTATTCAATTGCCCCATCCATGAGGATTTCAGAACTGAAAACAGAATGCCAATATTCCTACTAGATCCAAATCTATGTACAATAATATGCATTTATTGGTTTAATTTCTGATAATTATGATTTATATGGATTATTTGAAAATAGATTGATGTCTGATTGCATTTCAGTCTATTCTGAATTCATACATGTCCCTACCATCCCATGTTTGAGATGTCATATCTCATTAACTATTTCAAATATTTTGATGCTTGAAGCATCAAATTGTAGCTGAAGACATGAACTTAAAAAACGATGTTTTCCCCCAATGTCACGTTTTCCCACGTTTTGTCACATATATGCTAGTGGACACAGGCCTATTATCAATTAATGCGTATTACGCCCATTACTTGTAACTTGATACTGCTTGAATAGAGAGGCCTGTCGAGTAACTCACCAGAGCTGAATTCATGTATGATACGGGCATATCGATTGATATACCCCTAAAGGGTCTACATGATGGACCAATGCAGTGCTAGAAAGTTATTCTATTGGGGATTAAACATACTAGGTTTTTGTATATAGTTTAGCTTTATTGTCACATATCTGGCAGTTCCTCTATCATGGGGACCAGCAAAATGGAATTAGCAACTGTGTCTGCCCAGACCTATATTTATAATAGTTATCTACGTTCGCCACACAAAAGTGCCCCAGCATGCAACGGTTCTACTCGGACCAAAGGAAAGGGGATGCTTCAAGTAAACTAGTCATAAAATGTGAGTAAAGTAAGTTCACAATATTTGTCGTATAGAGGGCAAAATCCTTTCTGGCCAATCTGTGAGTGACTTAAAATCCATTTGCAACAAAAAACAAGACTTCTTGTTTTCAACACTCAAATGGCTAAAACACGTACCTTGTTTGCTAGGCGTGATGGACAATAATAAATAAAGTCCCTGTAGAATGTTCATAATTTCCCAAGATGCTTTTAGAACCATGATTCTCATTATTTCACCTTCACTGTTTTGAAAATTACAGTGTATGCATCCAAACCTGGCAGATATAGGCCACTACTATGTCAAAGAGTGCAGCAGGGCCTTGAAACATAGCTATACACACAGACAATTAATTCCTGATTTGGTAATACAGGCTTGGCGTCGGGTGGTAAATTAGTCCATGTTTGCAAGTGGTTGACGTGCTATAATGATTTTAGACGTACAGGTGCATGATAGGAAATGTCTTGTACCGATGACTGAGTTACACTCTATGGGTCACATAATATAATACCATGACATGCACCGTCTCTAAGCGGTATAATTGTTATCTACAGTTATACTCTACTGGTCACAGTATAAGCTTGGAGAGTGGAACAGCTCACCACAATCCGGATATTTTCAAAGGCAAGCCTGTAGTCTATCTATATATATATATATATATATATATATATATATATATATATATATATATATATATATATATATGTATATATATATATATATATATATATATATATATATATATATATATATATATAATATATATATCTGACGGAAAGAACTAGATGGCTGAGTGACTCACTGAAGCTTCATTTATTATAGGTGTGTCTGTGTGTCGGAGGGGGGGGGGGGTTATAGCCAATATGTAAAGTTCTCGGTCCGATGGAACACCTAATAGGCCAAATACATTTTCAGGGGGGGGGGGTGTTTCAAGCTACCCAACACTAAAATCCCAAAATGGCCGACCCTAGCTTTTTTTCACTCAATTTTGGAGATTTCTTTTCAATCTTAAATTCTTATTTGTCCTTTCTCCGACCTGCCATGGAAACCGTTCCATTTGTTTTTCTCCATGTAGGTCCTTTTTGGGGTAGACCAATGGAGTAGATCCTAGCGTATACTGGCAGAGTACAAATAGCGTACAGTCAGGGTCCTTCAATGTCCTGTAAAGGTAGCTAATAATGATAATATTATTCTAACACAGTCTCAAAAAGTCGCAAATTTCAAATACATCTTGTTAGTGAATATTATTGAAAACAAACAGACAAATTATGCCAACGCTCATTGAAACTGTAGCTGGTCAAGCTATCAGTATAACCAAGAGACAATGTCTACAAGAAAGTGAAATAGGATAGACCATGACTTAATTGTATCTGCATTAGGTAACAGCGTATAATCAACACGTTCAGAACTTGAGCTCTAGCTGAGTATGCCAAGGCATTGTCTAAGCTAAACTAATTTGTTAAGCGAACCAGCCACTCTTATATGGTATGGAGAAGGGCACATGGGCATCCCCACTAGAGACATCTGGTGGTTAGTAGTCATGTACCAGGATATAACCATAATGTTTAACAACATGAACCATCGGTAACATATACTCAGTAATATACCTTAGACTTAACATCCGTACATATAGTAAACACTGTGGGTATACATATAGAGTTGAATAAGCTGCTTACAAAAAACCTTATTAAAAGTGTTACCTTCTAACATCATTAATTACAACAAAGATATACATGAACCATACCAGTAGGAGAGCCCTGGTTGTAGCAAACACTATTAATGGTGTAGCATACTATTATATTAAATATCACTTACATACATATAAGGTAATAACAGTAAAAATAACAAGTAAATTACATCTGATTTTATTGAATTTAAACTGCAGAGAATTGTACATCTCACATGAGGTCAGGATATTATTAATCCCAAATGAATCTAGTCATTTTCTCAGTAGAAAATGACATAAAGACGGTATTTTAACTAAAATGTCATATATAATACAGTGCCAGATGATTTTAAGGGTTCCCACGTTTTTTGACGTTTCGTTTTGGGATCTCTTGAACGTGACCCAAATTGGTGATAGTTTACCAAAATATACATGTTCTAACTCATACTCAAAAAAACATGTAAAAATTCGAATACACATTCTTTTTTCCCCGCTCAATCAGAAATAAGTAAAAAATAACCATAAGCTAATATCAGAACATACTGTATAGATATAATTATAGTCACGAGTTTGACCCCATTACTGATGTTCGCTCTTAAGGAAATCATGTCAACTGTGTTTATCAGAACTGAAAGTAAACCTAATTCCCTGAATCCCTCTATTTATCCATACCAGTGTACATATATATGTGGAAGCAGGCAAGCAGAAAGGGTATGTATGTAAACACGGTCATGGCCTATAATTATGTCAGAATAATTGTGACCTGTAAACTCAACAGCGAGTACCGTAAAACCTCATGTACATGCAGAGACTAGTACGCATGTCTGATCGCCTTATAGGGTCAGGACAGTGTCAGGGTGCGGCTTGTATGTAATCTTTAGATGTACATACTGCAGTACTAAATCTGCAATAATCAGAACCCTTGTGAGGGTAATAGCATATTCCCAAAGTCTAGGTGCAGCCAATACGCTAGTTGGGCTTATACAGGGTTTTACGGTATTCATTATAACAGAGGTGGATAAAGGATTTTGAATTGAGTGGCTCAAAGGGACCGAGAAAACGTCAGGCTGCGGATTGTTTTGGATCAAAATATCATTAGTAAACCCTTATATTAAGGACATGCCCATAATTATGCTCTCATGGATATGGAGAAAATACAAATGTTCAACCTGCAGACATTTTGGTCATGATGAGTAAACCTTCTTGGGCCACAAAGTGCGTTAAAGCATTACACCCTTTGTCTTTATGATGCATTTAGGCTACACTATATAGCAATGCAATACACAGCAATTACTCCAGATGATCTATGGAAAAATACGTATACTTATCTTAATCATAGATGTTTATGAAATGAGGGATATGAAGAGGTTTTTGAATATTTAAGAGTTTCCAGTCATTTGAAAGGAAATCCACTGGAATATCATGGAAAAATCACCAAAAGATGGAGTATGTGTAAACGGAGAAGCTCATAGGCACACAATGCATGTGGGGAGTGGCCACTATTAGATATACCCATTATATAGCCTTATTGGACCTATGATGAGCACTATGAAGTGCTCTCACTTGCATCACACAAGACCATCCTGTGAGCATCACGTGCGGTAGTCTCCCAGGTCACCATTAGTTGTGAACAGTTTAGACCCCAACAGGGTTTTCAGTGTGGTCATGTTTTAACCATAGGCTGTTTTTTCATGCTAGTGCATGGAAAATTTTTCGATCACTTCACCCTTCACCCTAACCTCTCCCCCAAACACACCACACCCCCCCCCCCCTCCTGTTAGAAAACGACCAGTCCCTAATTAAGGCAGTGCCCTATATGACTCTGTCCCAGTTCTACACAAAATGATACACACCATTGGCATCACTGTGGTATGTACCTGGGTACACCTCAGTCAAATCAAAGATGGCTACCACCTGGGCATACCTCTTGGTTAAGATGGCAGAATTTCATCTTTCATAATGGAACATGTGGCAAAGACTGACGTCTTGACATAATACTATGCCAGATTTAAATTTGGCACGTCCAAATTACTCTATTCCAATGCAGAATACAATTCTATTCTAAAATGCCTAGCACTTGCTTTGGGCAGGAAATAGCTTTGTGATACCTTAAAATCGGTCTCTGCAAAGGTCCCCAGTTGCAATGAAAAATCCACCACTTTTCATACTCACACACTGCCACACCGAAGATTGCTGAGTACCCAGTTCCAGGTGGAATTCCCAATAGGAAAATGACTTTGGAACTGGGGACTTGAAATTGAACTGGAGACTTGAGTCGCCACCTAATTGAGACTTCACACACGGCCACACACAGAAGGGTGCTGAGTACCCAGTTCCAGCTGGAATTCCCGTTGCTATACTAGACATACAAGTAATCAATATGACTGCTCATATGAGTGATATTACATTTTTAGAAGTCAAGACAATGTAATCAGTAGCATTGCAGAGGTCCTAAACCCGTCGCAAAGCATGGTCCCCAGTTCCCAGCACAGATCCTGAGTCCCCAGTTCCAAGCGTAAACACGTAGTAGAGTGTGTGTGGGGGGGGGGGGGTGGAGGGGGCGGGGATGAATACAATGGTAAAATAACAACATTTTAACTGAAAGTACACATACCACTCCAGACAAAATATCACACCATGTCATAAATATTCTTAAGATATAAGACCTGCTTAAAATGATTTATTTGTTTACACTCATCGTTTGACATAGATTGGCACCTAAAAAAAGGGTGATATAACAGGGGGAGGGTGTTGGTGGATTCATTGGGAGAGCAAAAAGATGCAGGTCCCATGAGAGAGAGGAACGAAAAGAATTAGGACCCTGCTTGAGGAGGGACCAACAAATCCACCCTTTATAACGAAACAGCTTGGTGTTTACTATAGCTCAAAAAGGGTTGCCGCAATCAATTTGAAACCCGTCTTGGGTGGAACTTGGACCCCTCTCATGGGGAGGATTGGAAAAATGTTCCCAGCGCTTGCGCAAACATTCAATGACTCTCCTGTTAAATGACCACTCCCTAAGGCACTGACCTGTAACACTTTGTCCCAGTTTTTTACACACTTCAAGGACAGACCTGAGACTATGGTAACTGCAGTTACCAGATCCATCATGGCCACCCGGGAGTAAACAATGCTAAGACCTTTACTGTATTTGTAGTATAAATACATGAATTATTTACACCAGAAGCTGCATAATCATAGTTCATATATATATATATATATATATATATATATATATATATATATATATATATATATGTATATATATATATATATATATATATATATATATATATATATATATATATATATATATGTATATATATTGTTTTACGTCTGGATACTTATCACTAGATTAATAAACAAGATTAAAAAAAAGGTCAACACAGTTCAATTTCAGTGTACAGGTTGCAAAATATTTGGCCAAACCTCACAAAGTCAACTAATCACTTCTAACTCGATGCAAGTCCGAACCCAATGGCAGGTAAGTTGGCTCTTAATCTAGCCTTTTAGGTGAGCAGCGCAGTTTAGAACATACACTAACTGTCTGGTCTTCCAGACGTCAGCTTATATAGGCAGCCAGCCTGCGTGCACACATGCAGACCGGAAGCCTGTAGCGACCCTTACCCTTACCCCAAGACTGAGACAAGTGCTTCCACCTGTTGTTGGACTGAAGGTTTTGGACAGGGTTCACAACATGACGTCCAACAGAACCTGTAACGATAATATTCAAGTAAACCCAATCCCTACATAAGTGTGGTTCTGCCGGAAAAGTTGAACCCCTGGTGCAATGTTTTGTCATAGAAATCAGCCTGAAATGACAAGTGAGGCTATGGTTTGTTTAGGTAACTGGTAACTGGTGATTGCAGACCAAAACAGTCACCATAGTCCACCTGATTCTAAAACACCTTTATACTACTGTTCTAGACAAGTCCATTATATATTATATTTAGTGCTCCAAATGCTGAAGTATTGTTCTAACTGTAACTATACAACAATGCAACACCTAAGCTTTTTTAAATACAGGCACAGTGTAATCACCACTTCCAATTTTCGATGCTACAGTGGGGCTCCCTCAAAGAGGATCTTGTAACTGCAGTTACAATAGTCTCAGTTCTGACAGTGGAGTTGGCACCTCTTTTGTATCTATGTGTGCTTACCTTAGTCCCCCAACTGGGAGCAAACAGACAGCATGGATAATATAACAAGGTAAGAAAAAGACATTCTCACTTGACATGATACATGTAGTAGGGTAATCTAGCCAGACAGCATAGTTCAGTGGGCCCCACATGGGTTTTATATGGACAAGCTGGACTTGCTAAAAATCTATGGTTTGGTCATTTTTCTCAATGCAGGGCAGTCAAATAGAACACAGATAGGCTAAGGCCAATAATTCAGTTTTAAATACACTGAAAATATTTCTCCTCATACTCAGATCAAAGATGGTTATAGATGGTGTGTTTTAAGCAATCCCACCCTTGATTTTAAATAGGGCTGACCCCAGCAGTTTTTTTCCCATTTGGGGATTCTTTTATATGAATGTTTTTCTAGATTTTTTGTAAGGAAGAACAAATGCCCACTCATTTCAATGGCCTAAATAATTGTCTGACTTCAGGAAATTGTTTTTTAACAAGTAGATCCAAAATGTTGTGATATATGTATTTACTGGATGATTCAGTGAGGGATCCTTATGACCTGCTAGTAGATGCAGTGATTTGCCACATATTTTGGATACCTTCAACAGTGGAAAAAAAAGGTCTCCAAACTAACTACCCAAATTCTCACAACAAGGATGCCTGAAACACACTTTCTTTTGGTCTAATTACTAATTTTTCTCAGAAAGTACCATTGGTAGAAAACTATGCAATGTGCAATTTTTGAAGGGTAAAAGTGGGTTGAATCTTGGCTTTCCCAATCGAAACTTAGTGATTACATCGCCTTATATAAAATAATATGTGAGCTTTCTTTTTTTTTTCTTTTAGAAAAATGGTAGGTGAGAAAATGACAGGAGCATAGACATTTCTCTTTTATATTACATGTTGATAAGTTTAGGTACATTGGCATCACACCGATAGTGACCTAGGCAGCATAAACATACGTTATGTGTCCCTGCCTAAACCATCAGAAATGGAAACAATCACGGGGGGAGAGGAAAGAAAATATAAGTAATTCTATTATATAGAGGCATAGATGAGCAAACAATAATGTCTGATTCCCAAGATTTTGGAAAGCTGAGGTGGGTCTTGGTGTGAAAGTAGCTAGACTTTCATCAGGTTTTTGCCAGAAGACCATTTAACATACACTTTCCAATGTGGTCACACTCATGGGTAATTTTATACATAGTCCTATATGTTTCGCAAATAGTTAAGCTTTATCTTTGCTAATTCCTGCTTGAGGGTAAGAGAAATTTTAAGAATTTCACATACTTGTTTTGTGGATAGGGCCTTATGTTTTGGTCAGTTCTCACTAATGGCAGTCACTTATGGGGAATCCCAAAACGTCAGAAAATATCTGGGAATCTTATTGTTATCAATTATCCGACACTGAATCCAATGGTATTTTAGTTGAAATACAGACTGTATAATTGTTATGACGCAAGACGCTCTATCCTGACCCCAATATTTTTATGGCTGTTTAAATCTTATAGTTATACTAATTTCCATGTAACCTACATTTCTGTGTGACATGTGCAGTTGCGGTTTTAAAAATGTCATAAATGTCAGCTGAAAACGTAGGTGGGTCCCAAGCTGTTTTCTGAGATATTTAAGCTTTGAGTTAATGTCTCATGCGATAGGAGTATACAGTGTTTGTCCTCCTATCGACATAGAATAGTATTGAAAAGTAGCTAAATTTCCATATACCGTAAAACCTCGCGTATAAGCCTAACTTGCGTATAAGCCACACCCCGAGTTTGGCCCGATCCTATAAGCGACACTGGCATTCTGAATGATAGTGGGAAAAACGCGCGTATAAGCTGCACCCCTTACTTTGGCCTGAGGGTGAGAGTCCTCCTGGTGGCCCTGTGTGGCCTCCTGGCGGACCGTATCGCCCCCCCCATGGCCCATGGGGCCTCTATGAGCCCCCTCCCCCCTACCTGATGTACATTTTGTGTACATTTAACGCACATATAACCGGCACATAACTTTAGTACAGTTATGTGGTGGTCACCCCCCCTCTCCGATTGGCACATTGTCACTGTTACTACATGGTGTTAGGATGCTAGCAGGGATTAGCGGTGGGCTGCATTGTCTTAGGGCTGAGGTGAGTTGGCTTCATTGTCTTAGGGCTTAGGTGCGAATAATTATGAGGCATTGACACCTCCCCCCCCCATTGCAGGCTATGTGACTCTTGCAACTGTATTAAAGCCATTTTAGGGTCATTTTGAAAATCGCAATTTGGAAAAACTCGGGTATTAGCCGCACCCCGAGTTTGGGCCGATCCTATGAGCTGCACCAGTGATCTGATTTGGGTACTAGTCGCGGCTTCTACGCAAGGTTTTACGGTAAATCTCTCAGAATATAGGCTTTAATATTTTGTATCGAGAGAATCTATTTGAATGTATGGTCCCGGGCATATTGAAATAAGAATGTTGAGAAGAAATAGAAATATACTGAGGGATAGTTATGAATGACTTCTGTATGAGAACTGCCTCCACAGACCCATACAGTGGTAGAATACATGCCTTTATATATACAAAGGTTGATGGTTCTCGCCCCAGTCAGGCAACACCTTTCGCCGTTCCTATTTGAGATTACTGGTTCCAGTATGAGACACAGCTAGCTCCCCTGGTGCTCTATGCTCAAACTAGAAAACTAGAAAACGGCTATCTGTGCCAATAACATATGTGGATCAACAAGGGAAAAGGGCCCTCCGTGTGGGATTTTTAGTACCGACTTTGGCCACCAGGGGGCTCCATATAGCCAAAAAGGACCAAAATATAGCAAAAACTTATCTATACTAGATTTTTATGTAGAATACGATAGGCCATGTTAGAAGATTCCATCTTTGGTGAAAACATTCCATATTTGGAATAGAAAGGAACGTTTTTGGGCCTAAATTATGGTGGCCCTGGAGGCTCACGCAAAAAAAAAAATTAAAAGTGAATTTTTGTTTTTCAAAGTGAAGTTGTTTTTTTCAAAGTGAAGTGTTTTTTTTCAAAGTGGAGTTTTTTTTTTCAAAGTGGAGTTTTTTTTTTCAAAGTGAAGTTTTTTTTTTCAAAGTGAAGTTGTTTTTTTCAAAGTGGAGTTTTTTTTTCAAAGTGATGTTTTTTTTCTAAGAAATTGGCCCTTTGGCCCGGTAAAAATGTATGACAGGTATCCTTCAACATTGAGACTCAACATATTATAACATTGTTATATAGGATGCTAGGTGATAGCTGCCTGTTGAGTGGTCAATTTGCCTGTTGAGTGGCCATTTGGCCGCCGTAACTGGCCCCTGTGACTGGCCCCTGTGACTGGCCCCTGTGACTGGCCCCCTGTGACACCTTGTGACAGCTATCTTTTCACAATGGAATGGAGTATGTTTATGTGGGCATTCATTGGATCCTATGAGACCAGGTGATAAGCCTGCATGAGAACTGTAGAATATTGGCCCATTGGCCCATTGGCCCATTTTCAAACATGCCAAAAAACACTAAAAAGTTGATGTTCAGGAAATTGGCCAATTTGGCGAGAAAATAGGTCAGAATCTCAAAAAGTAGATTTTTGGGGAAATTTGTCGATTTGGTGAGAAAATGGGTCAGAATCTCAAAAAAGTCGATTTTCGGGAAATTGGCCAATTTGGCGAGAAAATGGGTCGGATTTTTAAAAAGTCTATTTTTTTCGGGAAATTGATCAATTTGGCGAGAAAATAGGTCAGAATCTCAAAAAGTCGATTTTTTCATGAAATTGATCAATTTGGCCAGAAAATAGGTCAGAATCTCAAAAAGTTGATTTTTCGGCTAATTGGCCAATTTGGCGAGAAAATGGGTCGATTTTTTTGGGAAATGGATCAATTCGGCGTGAAAATAGGTCAGATTTTTTTTGAGATTTTGACCTACATTCTTGCCAAATGGGCATTCATTGGATCCTATGAGACCAGGTGATAAGCCTGCATGAGAACGGTAGAATATTGGCCCATTGGCCCATTGGCCCATTTTCAAACATGCCCAAAAACACTAAAAGGTTGATATTCAGGAAATTGGCCAATTTGGCGAGAAAATTGGTCAGAATCTCAAAAAAGTAGATTTTTCGGGATATTGGCCAATTTGGCGAGAAAATTGGTCAGATCTGAACTTATTTTCTTGCCAAATTGATCAATTTCCCGAAAAAATCGACTTTTTAAAAATCTGACCCATTTTCTCGCCAAATTGGCCAATTTCCCGAAAAATCTATTTTTTTGCGATTCTGACCTATTTTCTCGCCAAATTGATCAATTTCCCGAAAAAATCGACTTTTTTAAAATCTGACCCATTTTCTCGCCAAATTGGCCAATTTCCTGAAAAATCGATTTTTTGCGATTCTGACCTATTTTCTCGCGAAATTGATCAATTTCCCGAAAAAATCGACTTTTTTAAAATCTGACCCATTTTCTCGCCAAATTGGCCAATTTCCTGAAAAATCAATTTTTTGCGATTCTGACCTATTTTCTCGCCAAATTGATCAATTTCCCAAAAAAATCGACTTTTTAAAAATCTGACCCATTTTCTCGCCAAATTGGCCAATTTCCTAAGAATTGACTTTTTGAGATTCAGACCTATTTTCTCGCCAAATTGATCAATTTCCCGAAAAAATCGACTTTTTTAAAATCTGACCCATTTTCTCGCCAAATTGGCCAATTTCCCGAAAAATAGACTATTTTGAGATTCTGACCCATTTTCTCACCAAATCGACAAATTTCCCCAAAAATCTACTGTTTGAGATTCTGACCTATTTTCCCGCCAAATTGGCCAATTTCCTGAATATCAACTTTTTAGTGTTTTTTGGCATGTTTGAAAATGGGCCAATGGGCCAATGGGCCAATATTCTACCGTTCTCATGCAGGCTTATCACCTGGTCTCATAGGATCCAATGAATGCCCACATAAACATACTCCATTCCATTGTGAAAAGATAGCTGTCACAAGGTGTCACAGGAGGCCAGTCACAGGGGCCAGTCACAGGGGCCAGTCACGGGGGCCAGTTACGGCGGCCAAATGGCCACTCAACAGGCAAATTGACCACTCAACAGGCAGCTATCACCTAGAATCCTATATAACAATGCTATTATATGTTGAGTCTCAATGTTGAAGGATACCTGTCATACATTTTTACCGGGCCAAAGGGCCAATTTCTTGGGAAAGGGCCACTTGAAAGGCGCCAATGGGCAAGGATGTCTTTATCCCAAGGCCAGTTATCATGCGGGCCACTTACCCGGTGTAAATTTCCACACATGATCCTATAAATTGCCACATGTAGTGCATCCCAATGCTAAAGGATAGCTGTCACAAGTTGGCATCCATCAGCTTGACAGTGACAGTGAGTTTTTCATTTTGAAAAAAGTTTTTTTTTTTCTGAAGACATAAAAAAAAAAAAAAAATCTTTGAAAAAAAAACATCACTTAGAAAAAAAAACATCACTTTGAAAAAAAAACTCCACTTTGAAAAAAAAAACTTCACTTTGAAAAAAAAAACTCCACTTTGAAAAAAAAAACTCCACTTTGAAAAAAAAAACTTCACTTTGAAAAAAAACACTTCACTTTGAAAAAAAAAAATTCACTTTTAATTTTTTTTTTTACGTGAGCCTCCAGGGCCACCATACTAAATTGGTGTTTTTGCACATGTTGGTTGCCATTGATCTATTCTAAATCGAAAAATTAAAAGAATTGATTGATAGAAGGCCCCACAATGATTTCTATGCTGAAAACAAAATGTAAATACCATTTTTAGATCAAAAGCTGTGGCCAAATGTTTGAAAAAGTTGAGATATTTGGTAATTATCATAATTATGCTAATTAGATAGGAATATCTCTAAAACAAAGTAAGATAGAGCTTATTGGCATTTGAGATTTGACTGTGACCACACATATTCAGAAAGCCAGTACTCAAAAACTAGAGGTGGTACCTGCTAATAAATGATATCACTGGAAAGCTGATGACATCAATTTTTTTTTGAGTTTTTGGCTTAGAGGACCCTTTTCCCTCGACTGTCCACTATAATTATAGGCCTAGAGGTTGACCATCCAACCGCTATCTGTGTCAAAAAAACGCTATCTGTGTCAAATTATGTGTATCAACAAGGTTGTATCTGTATCAAGCATATCTGGTGTTTATCCTTACACTAAATGTGTTAACATTTATAAAAACAGCCAATTTGGCCAGAAAACTAACAAACCTTGAAATTGCCAATTTCCCTGGAAATAACCAATTAATTTTAGTCAGAAAAGCACATAAAAAAAGGGAGAAATTTTGAAAAGGAATTTCCTAAAAATGACCAATTTTGCAAGAAAAGCGTCAAAAAGCCATTTGTTATCGTTGCCAATGCAATTCTTTTGTTATCGAAACTGCCAAAGTGATGCCTTTGACTTATTTTATAGCCTTGTTACAACTAACGGTTCTTTATTAACCCCTATCTGTAGTAACACTGTTATCTGTATCAACCATATCATTAGGGAGGTTTGGATAGCTTGGCAATGCAGGAAAGGTCAAGTAAGATAAAGTCAAATATTTGTACGGCAAAGTATAGTTGCCATAGGACTCCCTTTGATACATCTTAAAGCCTTGATACGGATAGCGGTTGCTCTGCCAACCGCCATCTGTTGTAACACCACCATCTGCATCGACCGTACTGTTGAGTAAGGTAGGTTAGACAGGCAATGCAGGAATAGTTAGGTAAGGTCAAGATACTCTCAGATAATTGATAGCGATTTTAAAACAAATGAAAATTTTATTGAAGAATACTATTGAAAATCACAAAGAAAGAGCCAATTCAGTGAGAAGAATGTAAAAGATTTATGCAAGAACTTCAAAATTTGATGTCATATATTATAATTTTCTCTTCAAATAGTGTTTTTTTTTTCAGAAAAACTGACTTCTCGCAATATTTGACATTTTTCTTGCCATATTGGCCATTTTTTCTTTACTTTGACCTTTTTTTGCATGTCCTACCATTTTTCCTGGTAAACTGGTACTTGTAAGAAAAACTGGCGAATTTTAAATGAAAATTTAATTCAAATTTCCCCAGAATGGCCACTTTGGCGAGAAAAATGTCAAAAGTTTAGGAGTCAAAATCGGTCTGAGCAACAAAATCTTTTTTTTTTGTGTGTGTCAAAGTCGATTTTGGTGTGAAATCGTCGTGGGAATAACAAGTTTCCAATTCTCTCCCTGCACGTAATCGCCATTGTTGCCAGCGTCCCGGATGTTATCCGGATGTGGTCTTGCCAGCAAGTAGAGACACAGGCAAAATTCGGTAACAAGTCAAACATCGCGTTGACTTTGAAAAAGCGATTTTGAAGCTTTTCCACGGCCTATTCTTTCAAAAACGCTATTGACAGTTCGAACTGTCAATAGTGGAAAATATTTCTGTTATTGACAGTTCACACTGTCAACAGTGCAAATTGATCCTGTTATTGACAGTTCCTCGTGCGAACTATCAATAGTGGAATCTTATTGACAGTTCCAACTGACATTGGAGTCAAAAAGTGTTTTTTTTTTTTACAAAAGCGTGGTTTTTTTGGCAAAGGAGTTTTTTTCACCAAAATCGGTTTTGGACCCAAAATCGTTTTTGGACCCAAAATCGTTTTTGTACCCAAAATCGGTTTTAGTAGCAAAATCGGTTTTGTCCCTAAAAGGTGGGGCTCCACTAACCAATTTTGTTCTCAGATCGGGGCAATTCTCACGAATCTGGCTCAGTTATGTACCATGACAATGATGTACAGGTGACAGGATCTATGTTTACAAATGATGTTTTTGTTTATAAACAATGTGGAAAATAGAATCACCAAGGCCAGGTCCCGATTTAGATCCCGATTTTGCATCTCAGGTCGATTTTGACTCCCGATCTCCTATCAAACTGGTTTGATTTTTATTTGTCTGAACAGTACGATCTCTAGGCCTCTGTTTATACCTGACCAAACTGTAGGGCCTACATGTATACCCATAGTCAGATGTAAACATAAGCAAACCCTCAGATTCTCCTGATCGTACTGGGTTTCTCATGTTATCATTTTCTGAAGGGAAAGCTATGGGGTTCTCACATAATTGGATCGTGAGATTTGCCCAAAATATTGTGCAGTGGAGCCCCAGCTAAAATCAGTTTTGCCCTAAAGCTGTCAAAATAGGTTTTGGAGCCAAATGGTTTTTTGGAGCCCAAATCGTTTGTTTTTTTTGGAGCCCAAATCGTTTTTTGGAGCCCAAATCGTTTTTTGGAGCCAAAATTGATTTTGCCCCCAAAATCGGTTCTGCCCCAAAATCTGCTCTGCCCCAACAATCAGTTCTGTCCCCACTTTCCACCGCAATCGACTTTTCCACCGCAATCGACTTTTCCACCAAAATTGACTTTTCCACCAAAATCGACTTTTCCACCAAAATCGACTTTTCCACCAAAATCGACTTTTCCACCAAAATCGACTTTTCCACCAAAATCGACCTTTCCACCAAAATCGACCTTTCCACCAAAATCGACCTTTCCACCAAAATCGACCTTTCCACCAAAATCGACCTTTCCACCAAAATCAACCACCAAAATCGACCTTTACACCAAAATCGACCTTTCCACTAAAATCTACTTTTCCACCAAAATCTACTTCTCCACCAAAAGTAACGTTTTTTTTAGCTGAGGTAGTTTGGTCCCGACGTTCTGTACTACAGGTACCATTGCGTGAATGCCATGGTAACGACAGCGCCACCCTTGTGTGCACGGAGAGAATGGTTATGACAGCTGTCTATAACAATATTATTTATCACTATTAACAGTTTGAATGTCAATAGCAAGATCATGATGCAACAGGGGGCAAACACTTGTGATTTCCTAAATTCATACCACATGATACAGATATTGTTTTTTTACTTGTTTATCGGTTGAATGTCCCTATTCACCCTGTGAGAGAATTTGTTAAGATAGCGTTGTTTACTACAAATAGCGGTTGGATGGGTACTACAGATAACGTTTTTTTTTACACAGATAACATTAGCGGGTATGACACAGATAGTGGTTGTGCGGGGGGTCAGGCAAGAGTTAAGAGCTCGACTCTCCAGCCCAAACCTAGTTTTGGCCATCCCACTATGATAAACTGCAGAGAAATTGCCGGGGGAAATTGACCCTTTGATTTGTCAAACAGGCTTGAATTAAGCTAATTTTCATGGTTCATGGTTCAGCAAATAATGTCCTAATTCCGCTGATAGACACACCAATACCCACACCTACATATTCACTAAATACGTCAGTTCTATGAAAATTTCCCCGAAAATGTTGAAGGATGGGTCTCAGTGGGAGTGTTGAATTTCCAATGGATTGCGCCAATCTGTCGATGGGTTACTTCCTTCCGATGGATTGAACATCAATGGGGGGAGTCCTTTGTTAGTGTATAGTATGCTATATATATATATGATCTTGTTTATAAGAAAAAAAACATTAAATTACATCTGAGATTTATGACATTTTTAAACCACAACTGTACATGTCACATGGAAATGTAGGTTACAAGGGAATTAGTATAACTATAAGATTTTAAAACGGCCATATAAAACTATCGGGGTCAGGATACAGCATCTCGAGTCTTAACATTTATACAGTTTGTATTTCAACCAAAATACCATTGATTCAGTGTCGGATAATCTTCCCACATTTCTTTTGATTTTTGGGATTCCCCATACGTGACCGCCATTGGCAATAACTGACCATAATATTATGGCCTGATCCACAAAAAAAAAGCAAATGAAATTACTCCAATTTCTCTTACCCTCAAGCAGAAATTAGCAAAAATAAAGCTAAGTTATTTACAAAACATATAGGACAATGTATAAAATTACCCATGAGCTTGACCACATCACCCAATTCTTTTTGAATAGGTTTATTTACCAGTAAATCATGTAAAGCTAGAACACGTTCTGCCATTAATTAAGGTCATTTTGGCTATGAAGGAAATCATCCTAGGCTATCTGTGTTTATAGAGACTGAAAGTAAAACGAACTCCCTGAATCTCCTAATAATCCATACCAATGTATAGGGAGCCAAGCAGAAGGGATCTGTACCTAAACAATCATGTCCATGGCATATGATTATGTCAGAAATTATTGTAATCAGTGTCATGAATGGGCTCAACATCATGTACAGTGTATTCATGATCACAGGAATGGACCACGGAACTAAAAAAAAGAATGGGTGGGCCAATAAATACTAAAGCACTGAAGAAAACGCCCGGCCACATGTAAGTTCAGATCAGATCATCATCATTGAAAGCTTTAAAAGCGAATCCAGGTGGGAGGAGGGGGGTCCAGAACCGTATCGTCCACATGCTACAAAAA
This sequence comes from Harmothoe impar, assembly GCA_947462335.1. Lineage (NCBI taxonomy): Eukaryota > Metazoa > Annelida > Polychaeta > Phyllodocida > Polynoidae > Harmothoe > Harmothoe impar. Next base: position 42,504,986 of record OX381717.1, on the reverse strand, counting down.
GCCATCACAATGTGTCCATATAGGACACTTTGTCCTAAAAAAAACATCACCTAGTGTCCACAGAAAAAAACGTTGTGCACATAAAAGAAGAGCTAAGATTAGAGTGGATGTTTACTTGATCATGCAATCGGTACCAGGAGGGGTGGAGCAGAGGGGGTATGCAAGGGTAAAATGACAACAACAGTCTAACTGAAAGTACACACACCACCCGAGGCAAAATATCACACCATTTCAAAGAAATAAAAACAAATAAATCTGTTTACATTAGGTAGGACAACACAGTTTTTTTAAATAGTCGGAATTCATGATATGATATCTCTAAATGACAAGGGGATTAAGTGAAATCGAAATATGTAACTATTATTGATCTGCTGTCGACACATTATTTTCTAAGATTTTCTGAAAAAGGAAAGTTGGCATCATGCACCTAGCTGTAGTAGCTGTCAGATTTTACCACTGTAAAATACTCAAGGGACTGACAGAACCCTCCCAACTTTGAGGGGCCTCAGTATTATGGACAAACTGCTCAGGACAAACGTAATGGTTGCATTGACTAGTAATAACAAAATATGTGGCCTTATTTAAACAGAATGGGAGGTGAGAAAAGGGGAGAAATATAAAAATAGATTTATTTTACATAGCATATTGAGAAAGTCTAGTTTTACAAAAGAATATGTTGATAAACTCTGCCCCTTACACCAACTGGATACCTGCCCCTCAGTATTATGGTAGTGTGATATTATTGAAACCCTTTACTTTACAGTCCACTACTGTCCATCTGCCCCATTCCGTATGTTTTGTGCACAGAGAAAAGAAACAGTGTCAAAAGGGAGTCCAGGTTTCCTCCAGAATGACTCCCTTCACCAGGGGAGTCCAGGTCCCCTCATGGAGCTTCGGTGACTCTGTAGCTGATGGGAATCATCTGGGGGAGTCATGTAGCTCTCTGGGTCATATGACTCCCCCAGGGGACTCCCCTAGGTAAGCCAGAGAGCCACCAAGACTCCCTTAGGTGACCTAGACTTCCCTAAACAGAGGAGTCATTCTGGAGACCACCTGGACTCCTTTTGACGCTGTCTCTTCTCTCTGTGTGGTTTAGATAAATAAATACAAGTTTCACCCCAATTATGGACTATACATGCCCCAGTTCTTTAACATGTGGTAGCTTAACCCTTTAAGCGCTGCTAAGTGCTGGGCCACATAGTGCATTAGGGAGTGTTCATTATTACTTAGTTTTTTTTTGTTTTTTGGGTTGTTGTTGTGGTGTTGTTTGTTTTTTTTTGGGGGGGGGGGTAAAAAGTAAATAAATGAACACTCCCTTTATGCACTATATGATATGTACTCATGATGCATAAATCCAGCCCTGGTGACTAACTCACCGGTGCTACATTCATCCATCATGCCTGCCCAAGGTGGTTGATACTCTCCCAAATGGTCAGTAAAATGCACCCTTGGCAAGTAAACCTGTACGGACAGCATTCATGCATTGTGCCGACAATAGCATATTAAATTGCGGTGTGGTCTTTAAATGGGCTAATAAAACATTTCACCTTTCAGCCCTGCTGATGACTACCTGACCCGCCCCCTCAATGTGTGGGGTCTGGTGGTCCTTATCATCTTCTACCTGGTTATCCTAGTTGTTGGTGTCTGGGCATCCTTCAAGAATAAAACCCTCAAAGGGGGCAGCCTTAACGGCATCATACTGGCTGGGCGCAGTGTTGGACCTATCATTGGAATATTCACAATGACAGGTAACAATAACCATTGGAATATTTTTTTGTTGATGATATCATTAAGAAACTTGAATAATCAAGTTTGATTCAATCTGCTGCTTTTTAAAACATTTTTTACTGAAATATTTTTTTCAGTTTTTTCAAATTTTGGCGGTGATTCCTTGGCTTGATTGGAATTTTGGTGTAGTTAATATATCTTCTACCAAGTATTTTTACATTAATGTTTTAGACGGCTGGGGCAGACTAACATAATTATAATAAAAAATCGTTGACAAAATGATTGTTGTACATTTGTTTGCTGTATCAAGGATGATTAAGAGTGTATTTGGGACGGTGGGGGTGGGAGGGGGATAGATGAGTATTCTACGTCTTCAAACTTCCCTGGTCATGTACGCCCGGCTAGTCAAGACACTCAATTTGTCATTGCTAAATTTTACTTCTATGACATCTATAATCATGGCAAATTACAATTATTACTGGCTGGAACTGTCGACCTCAGTTGGCATAGATTACATGTACAGTATTATTATTGTCAATTCTCGACAAAAATTGTCCTAAATATGAACATTGGACTCAGTTGACCTAGTACAAGTGAATGTTGTACTTTCCGTAAAACCTTGCCCTGACTTTGCAATTCGAGAAGACTTAGTTAGTTTTTTCATGAAAAGATATCATAACAGTTCAAGGTAAATTGACATAATAACCAAAATGTCTGCCTCCCTCATAGAGTTCTCTCTCTGACGACATAGAATATTACTGTAGAAAACATGTAAAAATAATATTCCCCATTTCTTAGATCCTTTCTCATGGGCTACCTGGGGCTACAACGGGATTATACATGAGAAGGGCCTGCACCGAGAATAATGGACAATTGGAGCCGTGGGCCTGTATTATTGTCTACGCCAGCTAGATACCTACCATGTTATCTGTATGTGTTATCTGTATTGGTTGCAGCTACCTGGGTAGGCGGAGGCTACATTAACGGTACGGCAGAATACGTCTTCAGACCCAACTCTGGACTGGCCTGGACACAAGCCATGTGGGGGTTCAGTCTAAGTCTTTTTCTCGGTAGGTAACGCTTATTTTATCCGGTTATTCACTGATTCTCTATTTATTTCGCTTCTTTTTAGAATATGTATTGATGTTGAAATAATATTTCTCAGATTTTATTCTTTTATAATTCCTTTATAAGGGTGTGTATGCAACATCATGTAGAAGCCGTTGCTTAAGATGGGTGGGGTTGGTCCTCCCTTGGCCTTCACCAAGAAGGATTACAATAGCTATCCAGTATACAGTACCCTTAGGGCCCTGTATACATTATAACTAATGTGATGCCCTTTCATTTTCACTTTCCAATGCAAATATGTAGAGTCTACTTCTTGGAGTTTCTATAGGAGAATGATAACATCACTTTACACTTCACAGGTAACAAGAAATGTTGTTTTGACTGCGTACTAAAAGCCTCAGGCTGTCCTTTTATTTCCAGAGTTGCTTTAACCTGAAGCTAATTATTAGATACATGAAGCACAATAATTATATTTAAAAGAACATTAGAAAAGTATCACACCATTTTAACCTATACCAATAACTACCAGTGGATACACAAAAGGGGCAGAGGCAAATATACTGTATCATGGTGATCTGAGGTAGCTACTCCACTGGCAAAGAGTCATGGGAATCTGTCTAGTCACATATTACTTTGCCAACAAGAATGCTAGAAAGAAGAGAAATGGAAAAGCTTGGTCATGCATCTATTAAGATTCAGATCTTACAAATTATATTTTCTAGATGGAACATTCAAAGAATTCGCTCAGGTGTGCTGAAAGGGCTATGGAAAAGTACAGCAAACAGTAGAGTAATCAATTATTCAGTTACTTTTTTGGTATGGGCTGTAAATATGTATACCTTCATATGTTTGTCTGAACCTGCTAGGATTTGGGCTTTAACCCTTTCACCACTGAATCCCTTACTGGTGCCATGAATTAGGGACACACTTGTCCTTATGGTAGTGAAAGGGTATAGCAACTAAGTATCTTTCCTCTTCTAGGTGGTGTGTTCTTTGCTAAGCCCATGCGGGAGGGTGGCTATGTGACCATGCTGGACCCTTTTGCTAAGCGGTACGGTAATGTCATGGCCGGCCTCATGTTCATCCCGGTGGTCATGACGGAACTCTTCTGGTCAGGGGCCATTCTGGGTGCGCTGGGTAAGTGAAAGATGGTTGACCCTTTAACAGCAGCATACTGTTCAAATTTGTTTTTCATATTTAAAATGTTTGTCTTCATGATACATCAATGCAGCCTTGTCAGATTTAACCATACTGAAGTGGGAATAATACCTATTGACCAAACTATCAATAATCATTTCAAAATTGATATAGTTCCTCAGGTTAATTAAAAAAATATTGTAAGAGCCAGATTACATTTTTGGTTTTACCCATAGTCAAAAGAAATCCTGAGGATATTGGTAAATATTATGAATTTACATAACATGATGCTGGAACTGTTCTATTCCTCAATCTTTTAGGGGCCACACTATATGTTATCCTTGGTGTCTCACGTACAACATCCATTATGATTTCTACGGCCATTGCTGTTTCCTACACTATGCTGGGCGGCCTCTACTCTGTAGTATTCACAGACATCGTACAGATTGTGTGCATCTTTGTTGGGCTGGTATATGTTATGATTATACATTATAAGTAAAAATATGACAAAGATGCATGATAAAGTAATATTCCAGTCAACTCAAAGTGGAAACTATAGGCAAATAATCAATGTATCTATAGATTTTGAAATGTCATGAAAATCATATTAAACTAATTTCTCATCATGAAAGTTGTAGAGCCCAGAAGCAAATAGGTACCCAATACATAATGAGTATGCAGCCAATCAAAAGATGGAATATTAATTACTGCTTTAAGTGCAATTTCAAGAGCAAGATTATCTTTTGTTGTCATGATGCAATGATGCATTTATGCATTCATGCATCATTCAGACTCTACAGATTTGACACTACTAAAGAGTCAGCATTATACACCATATCATCCCTAAATGGTTGAATATCACCCTTACAGTGGGTTAGTGTAGCATATGGCCTCATGCACCCGGCAGTCAGTAACATCAGCACTACAGCCTTTGGTAAGGACGGCTGGCTTGGGGTCCTGAAACCTGATGCCTTTGTGGGCAACTGGATAGATAACGCCTTGCTGTTCATTGGTGGAGGCATTCCTGTACAGGTTAGAGACTTGATATAGATACCTGAATGATGGTTGACTGATAATGTTGTATTTCTTAACCGGAATGTGGCTTCAATAATGCAAGTATACCAAGCGGTTCCAGCAAATTCTGCAAAATTAAAAAGTAAAAGTATAGAGAGATACACCTGATCTATGTGTATATACTATATAATTCTCGGAGGCTGAATCCACTTTAATTCATGCAAAGCATATTTTTGGTGATTGGTTCTAGGCAAATCCTAGCAGGAAGAAAAGTGTTATTTTTTGTCAAAATAATGTTTTTACCATCATGAATATAATGTTTTGGCACAATAGCGAGCCATAGAGAAATGTTATATAATGTTGTTTATTTTTTGTTTACTGGAATGAAGTTGTATATTGGTGAAATGATAAAATGTGATGAAACCTGAGAATTGGTAACATTAGGGGGAATAGCCATAAATGCTCTAAACATGATATTTCTGGAGATATAGCTAAAAATGTGAATACTTAAGAGAAAAGGACATTAGACTAACATTTCCCAAGGAATCTTTTGAAGCTGTTATCAACATTCTATTTTCGTTCTAAATTGGTCTTATTTGGAATGTAAAAAGAACGTTTTTAGCTATTTTTAGCCCATTTGTTGACATTTGGTTGCCATAGCAACCATCAATATATTCTTTTGGAATAAAAATTATCACTATCCAATTGCCCCATCCATGAGGATTTCAGAACTGAAAACAGAATGCCAATATTCCTACCAGATCCAAATCTATGTACAATAATATGCATTTATTGGTTTAATTTCTAATAATTATGATTTATATGGATTATTTGAAAATGGATTGATATGTGATCACATTGCAGTCTATTCTGAATTCCTACATGTCCCTACCATCCCATGTTTGAGATGTCATATCTCAGCAACTATTTCAAATATTTTGATGCTTGACACATCAAATTGTAGCTGAAGACATGCACTTGAATAAAGGTGTTTTCCCCTAATGTCACGTTTTCCCACGTTTTGTCACAAATAACATCCGATAAAAGATGCTTGAAACTGTATAATGATCTGAGGCCAGGGACCCTGCTCCAGGGACCCTTCCTCAGAGGGCTCTAATGCCCTTTGCTAAAAAGGAGACAACTGCACCATAAGTAGCTTATGACACAACTGGTTCTGCGTTACAGGCCTACCTACAACGTGTGCTGTCGGCTAACTCTGCACGGTCGGCCCAACTGCTGTCCTACTTTGGTGCCCTTGGCTGCCTCACCATGTCCATTCCTGCCATCCTCATTGGGGCTATAGCCAAATCAACAAGTAGGCCTATAATTTTATCTTTGAGTTATTTTACACAAGTGCATTATCTGTTTTAGTCCCTGAGTTCCATGGAATCCACCTATATGAGCTACTACATGCCCTTGGATTATATAAATTTATAAACCATCTAAAATCATATAAACCATTCTCTAAATATTGCTGTATGACAGTGTTTATAAGCTATAGAAGTTATATTTTAAAAGTTAAATTTTGCGTTCACCGAATTTAATCCATTTTTTCTCAGATTGGAATGGCACAGACTACAGCCTGTACTTCCCACTGCCTGTCCAGGAGGAGAACTATCAGATGATCCTGCCCCTGGTCATGCAGTTCCTCACCCCTCCCGTCGTGTCCATCATCGGGCTGGGTGCCGTGTCCGCTGCCGTTATGTCTTCTGCTGACTCATCACTCCTAGCCTCATCCTCCATCTTCTCATGGAACATCTATAAACCATTCAGGGAGACAAGATTATTCAAAAAAGAGGTAATCACTGCTGGACTTCACCCTATGCATCTCCCTCATCTCTCCTTTTCCCCTCTATGATTCTCCATTTACATTTCTGACAGAAAAGTGAATTTTGAGGTTACAAGGGAAATAATGGACAGGGGTAATACATAAACTAGTGTTTAGCATCACATTTGATTTTATCATTATCTTAACTTCTATAAAGAAATAATGAATGATATTACTTTATTTCCTAATTTACCTGTGTTTCAGGCAAGTGAGTCGGAGGTCCTCTGGGTGATGCGCATAGCTATTGTGTGTCATGGCATCATTGCCTGCGCCCTGTCAATCAAAGTAAACTCCACCTATGGCCTCTTTCTGCTCTGCGGGGACTTCATCTATGTAGTTGGTTTCCCACAGTTTGTCTGTGTCATGTTCATGAAGAGGGCCAACACCTATGGTGCCCTTACTGGGTATGTGGTCAGCTACTTTGTCAGACTCACTGCCGGGGAACCACTGCTGGACTTTACCCCACTGATCAAGTACTGGTACTACGATGAGGCCACTGGGATCCAATGCTTTCCTATAAGGACATTTGCTATGTTATTGGGGCTGATAACCATCATTGTGGTGTCAGAGGTAACACAGAGGTGGCTGCCGAAGAAGTGGGATATCTTAGACGCCATACGAAAGGAGGGTGTGGGAGATAGAGAGGAGCTGGAGGATGAGTATCGGCACCCTCATGCCTACGATAATGTCCAATGTGTAAGTCATCTGTGAGCTATTCTTAAAGGCCCCACAGGTTGACTCAAAATGCAGCGATGACCCATACTTCATTACTAGAATTTGAAAACACTGGAGGGTGTATTGAATATGATTGTAGGGATCATAGCCCTTTACATTTTTTAGCTGCATATTGTTTCCCATATCTAGCAGCTGTTGGCAATTGTCAGATAAGCTCTGTACACAAGCTATCAGAGGTAATGTCATGATCGTTTATATGTTAATTATTTGATGCTAATTAGCCAAACTACAGTTGGACTTATCAACTGATTAAAACTTGCATAATGCACTGGCATTAAATTGTATTTGGGAATATGTTCTTCAAACTATTTATGTGTTAATTGGTTGTTTGGTTATGAGGCATATTTTTACAGAGTGAGACTGATGAGGAGTATACAGTTGATCATTTTTTCCGAGAATATTTGTAACATATCTTATTTTTATAGTACATAATCAACTCACATTAATGAGATACTTTCATGTCTTATACAATGGGTCCATATATTTGATTAGACTATGAGCTCTAATATCAGGGTAATACATATATATATGTGTGATTTATAATATTGTCATATAAGAAAATAGGAATCAAAATCATAAGAAGACAAAATCTGAAAGTGCTGACCGATAACAGTAACAGAATTAGGCAAAGAAAACCCACTAACCGTATTCTGATGTCTGAGTCTAGAGTGAAACCTCAATCTGTAATATTAGGGGTCATTGAAAAAATGAAATTTAAGTTACGGAGCTTAGGTACGTTATGCTTAACATGTTTTTTTAAATTTATGTTAGAGTTTAAAAATTAATGTTAACATCAGCGTATTGTTATATTTCTCAGCCAAAGGTCATGATCAGTTGTTATTATTTTTTAATTTAGTTGTCATAGTAATTTACCACTGATATAATGTATTATTGATATTATTGATGTATTATTACTAAGTAGGCAATAGCACATATTTACATTACAGTGCCTGTAATTATTTGCTTTATTGACTTTTATTACTATAGCTTTTATACATGAGTTCAGTGTTATACATTCACAAAATTGTTTGTATTGATGGTTTATATAGATCTATATTATTTTCATGTTTATCTATAGAACGCTAGTTGATATCCAGATTACTGATAGTGTAATTGTGAATACTTATAAATATTTATCCCCGATGTCCATTGACTTTTTTTTTGTCTGTAAAACGTGTAGTTTTAGAATGGAATAAACACAGTTTGAACTTCAGCTTGACTTGTGGCACAGCTACGATGATACAATTACTTGAGCACCTTAGAGGGTGCCATAAGATATATAGACAAATGCCAATGCCCGTTGATACTGTCTCTGTTGTATTTCACATGTGGGGGCTGGGGGGGGCCATATCCCACGAAGCCGCAGGCTGAGTGCAGTATGCCCCAGCCCCCACGACAGTATCAATGTAGTTGGCATTTGTGTTTATTCTTTATTTGAAGCCATTTAATGAAAAAAAAGAAAATTTATCCCAGCCCATTGAATACGGCCACATTGTAAATCTTGTATTTTCAAAAAATAAATTTGGTAACTCAACACTAAATTCTAATGAGTTTAACCACAGGTTGGGCCTCAATATACAATCCTTGCTTCACAACCTCATCTTAATATCCACTGACTGTGAACTATGTATAACCTATTTGATCTAAATGTCAGAAATGTGCAGTCTGTTACTTTCATAGTGCAAGCAATAATCAATATCATGGGCGTTGAAATTTTCTACGCCTCCCCCTTCCCCTCGAGGGCAGCCAAAAGAAGTTTGCGCCTCCCGTGATGAAATCCTATGGTTTTTTCAGCCCTGCTCTCCTTCAAACTATAGATATATATTATTCTTGTTGATGATAAATTACCACTCTCTTAATAGTCATCCATGTATGTATGTAGCAATAACTTTGTGTAGAACACGTTTAATTAGGATATATATCATGTCATGTAAATTACTGTCTAATCTTATCACGCCGCAAGACATTGGTGGGGATTTTCGACCCCGAACATTTTAACAATAAGACAAATGTGAGATTGACATACATGGACCAGTTAGGTTACAAATAAATAAGCCCAGTTTCTGACATAATTATTACGTCTATGTACACATGAAAGATGAGGTCATTCAACTGGTATGCTTTCATGAAATATTGCGTCATGGTCTGGAGTAGGTTGATACCTCTATAGGCAAAAAAACACATAAAAGGTGTATTTCAGGTTACACGGTCTGAAAATCTAAGGAAGGTAGGTCAGATTTTTCTTCTTGTCTCAAAAGTACTAAGAACTCGCTGACCAACGTCTTGAATTGTGAACCATAAATATGTAAAAAAATAAATAGATGAAAATGTCTTGGATCGGCCCTACAATTTCCTTCACCATTACATCCATTTACAGCAAGATGATTATTACAATTCATAGTATTCTATTCTTGATGATGGTTCACCAAAATACAGGGAAGCAAGCGAATCAGAATATAGAGCTATGACAGTATAATTACACATTGTGCAGTTGATTTATGCCAGCGTAATACATAGAAGCAAGTGGCTCACACTATAGAGCCATTCAGGATAGCCCCCACCGAGCTGTGTCTCATGAGATTGAGCCAATGCCAATGTCTTTGACTGGGCGCTATCTTTGACCGGGTGCTTTGACTGGGTGCCATCTTTGAACGGCTTGATAGGCCAGGCCTTAACCTCCAAAATGACTTCCTTATGTGGCTGGCATCGCACCTGGCGGACAGGAGGCAGCAAACACGAGCAAACAACAAGCTTTCTGACAGTGAACCAGTGGCAAACGGCGTTCCACAAGGATCCGTAGTTGGTCCGCTCCTCTTCGTCCTATATGTGAATGACGTATGCAAAGTACTACAAAACGCCAGTTACCACCTGTATGCAGACGACATTGCTCTAGTTGTCTCGTGCCGTGATGTAGCAAGGGCCAAGGTGCTAATGCAGGCGGACCTCGACAGAGTGAGCACCTGGTGCGCTGAGAATAAACTTACCATAAATGCCACAAAGACCCAGGTGTTATGGTCCTTCTCGCCCCGCTCAGTCCCCGACCTGTCGAAAGCTGTCCCGACAATGAGCAATGTGACTCTAAAAGTCGTCAAACAATTCAACTACCAGGCTGTGATTGTTGACTGTCACCTCAGCATGGCCCCACACCTGAAAAAGGTAATCAACATGGTCATGGCTCACCTACCTCAACTATGCAGGACTAGGACGGGTTCCAACCAGAAGACAGCTGTGGAAGTCTACACCCACATTATAAAAACGGCAATGGAATACTGCAGCTTCTCGTACGAGGGAGGTCCAGTATGGGCCGTACAGAAGCTGCAGACTCTCCAGAACGACGCCCTCCGAATATGTGAAAGAATCAGGGACCCTAGAGGTGTATGACTGGGCTGCACACTTGGAATAGAGTGTCTCGGCTGGACATCAGACGACGTATCCAGCTGCTGTCACATCTGCACAAGACAGCTCCTGAAGGATGAAAACAACGTGGTAGTGCCAACTCGCGAGCTGTGTGGTAACACCCATGTTCAGCTAAAAAGCATGAGACCAAAGAAGGCTGCGTACGAAAAGAGCCCTCTGTATCGTGGCCTTGGCCCCTGGAATGACCTAGACCCCGAAACACAACATTTGGCTGACCACAAGAAGTTCCTGGTGGCCATTAAAAATGACCTATAATGGTGTTTGTGCACGCCTATAATTTATACTGCTATCAGCAAGTGTGCTCCATAATTATGTATTACATGGACATTGATCATTGAACTTGTTTATCTTTTATATCGCACCTTCTCTACCAGTAGGTGCCCTATTGGCTAATTGATGAAAAACTTCCCATGTTCTGTAAAGATTTCTTAGCCAAATAAAAATATCAAAATACAAAATAACATAATTCAGTTTGCAATTAACATAGGGTATAACTGTAATTCATTGGTAGGTATTACCATAATTCTGGGATATAATTTCTCCCTAGTTTCCTGCCTTTATAATGCCATGTTCACTTTCCATATTAACAGAATTTGTTTCTATGATTACAATCATGTCTTTCCCACCTCTTGGTATGAACCATTCACTATCAGGGGGCAAAACACCAACCACTTGGTCATGTATCACTGTAATTCTGACCCTCACTTACATATCATTGTAATTGTAGCCCTCACTAAAGTAGCATGGTATGAATATCTCAATAAGGGTAAAAATTCATTTGCCCCCCCCCCTCCCTTTATTGAAAGATGTCATGAAAATTAAGCTGTTTCAGTTTGAAAGGGCGCTGGAGATGATGAGTTACAGTGTGCCTCACAATGAACTCATAATTATCACTGCTCATCTCACAGTATTAGCATATAAACTTAGGCAAATCTGAAAATAAATAAAAGACAAAATGTAAGTAATTTTAAAGGTATACTAGTCACAATAATTGATGACCATATCCCTCACACTGAGTCCAATAGAACTGTCAATGATGTTTTTTTATGTAGGAGTATTGACAGGGTGTATAATATAAATGTGTGTCAATTATGAACTCTATAAACACCTATTACAGATTAGATAAATGACAAAACATATAATTCTCTACACCTTCAGAATTACAGTTATACCATGGAGTGAATTACAGTAATACACTGTCCACTGAATTGTAGTGATACCTGCCAAAACACAACAACAGAATTATGGTAATACCCTTGAGTGATACCCTTGATATATTGGAATAGGTGCAAAAACTAGAACATGTACACCAAATCCATGCTAAGGTATATTATGTGGCTGGGAAAATCCCTTCCACATCAATGAGGGGCGTAAAGATGAGAGATGAGACGTCAGTTGTAGTACTTAGTATCTTTTATTAATAATAATATTAATATCAGAGTACGAGTCACTAGGGCTCAGTATAGATGTTACTGATGGTAGTAGGATGATAAGTGATTTCCTCTTCCATCTGACCGGGGTATAAGTACAGGTGCCCGGCAGGTGGAGCGGGTGCCCATGTGACCGGAAGTAGATGTAACAGTGGTTTTCATTGGATAATATACATTTGACATTTGATTGGATAATTATATATTCATGGCTTTAACATATGGCATGCGCTGGACCCCGGGTGGGGAAGGCAGTGTCCAGTGCACTATGGGTAATAGATTACATAATAGGTAGCATGTACAAGTGGGAGCTTTGTCGCTCACCTCCAGGTGGCCTCCAGCCAGCTCAAGTGGCCCGGTGGTGCCGTACTGATGAGGGTGTACAGATTATAGCATTGCTTGTGTGTTGACAGTTAATCCTTGGGGTCAACATATAGTTCACTTGTTTGTGTATAGGTGAGTGGTCGGTGCCTCGGCATCTGGGGGGGCCAACCGTTACCTTTGTATAGGGGGATAAGGGTCTGCTTGTGATCTATGGATTAATTATTCATGAGGGAAAGCTTGGCTTGGCTAAATGAGAAATAGGTATGTCTGACGTCTAGGTGTACTTTGATGGACATATGGATTGAAAATATGTATGAAGTATTGTGCATATTACAAATAATAATAAATATTAATATTAATAATCATAAATCATAACTATGACGTAATATGATGTAATATTATGTAATACAATTGATGAAGGTAGAATAAGGGGTTTTGTGGCGTGACAATTAGCTCTAGATCTGCTACTCATAGGACATAATTATTGTCCAAAGAACAGGGTTCAAATACAATGAAATAGAAATGGTCTAAATTCATCTTTGGTAATTTTGGATTACCTAAATTCGAATAAAGGTAATAGGTCTAGACCCTGTGTGTATATATATAGTCATTAATTTTACACACAGGAAAAGAGGATAAGTTTACCATGGATGGATAGATAAAGACCTTATTTTTAGGACTATTCTATGTCTAGGTGAAAGCTAAAGGTGGGGAAGCTCCAGTAGATCATGCAATTTTGCCATTTTGGGGCGTATTCAGCGGATATTGCAGGACCCAGTGAGAGAAGAACCCGTTTTTATCCCATATTTCTACTGTTCCCAACTTTCATATTGTAGTATATCATCAGGATATAGGCCTACCTAAATATTACGCTCATATAGTATAAATTGCTGTTATTACCCCTGTTAAGCTGTTCCGACAGACAGTTGAAAGTGAAGTAAGAAATCCGCACATCCTCCCCTTCGTGTAGCCATGCGTATACCTAAAGTATTTTTTTGATCGGCAGCTCTCACAGTAACCCCTTATCGTTTTAGAAACAAAAACCCTCAATTAATATTAACTACAGATCCACATTTTTCAGCCAGTGGTAAAATTATTTCTAAATTCGCAAGATTACTATTTCAAAATAGCTCATGAAAACGGCATGCTTTAGCACTGTTGCCTATGGGAGCCGGTGCCGACTACACCCTCATCGTATATATAACGCGATTTGAGTAAGTAACTATTTTCACTTATGATTACAAGAGGTAACTTATATACAACTGGAAAGTAAGAAGTAACCTTTTCGGGCGGATTATACATGTGTATGGGCAATATTCCCTCTATAGTTATATCTTTACCACCAGGTGACCTTGTGGTGTAGATGGTGGGAAGTGATTCACGACCGCCGACTGTAACTGACACGAGGTGCACCACTGTTGAATAGTCAGTCTCAGGAGTGTCTCTACCAGGGCAGTTTAAAGATTGACCGTCATGGTTGAAGTGAGGCCAAATGCACTTTTGGATGTCGGTGAGTTTTGATTCACAAGAGGGCTCTTAAGAGCTTGGAGCTCAGCTCTTACAGGCACAAGATAGGCTGAATATGTTGAAGCTGGACAATGTTCATGGTCCCCTGTCCAACCACTGCTGCCCTCTGGTGGAACTGTTATTTTAGTCTAGGTATAGAAAATGCTGAACTTATTCCCTGACGGCCCAGCTTTAATTGCCTAGAACTCTGAGGAAAAACAAACGCTCTGGTTGGCCCAGGTATTTAGGTGGGACTATTTTCTGTGACCCATGCGACACGCCTTCAGGCTTACCTAAGACTGTATGGCACGCTGGCACCAACTTGGACCCGTCCGAGCAACATCGCTGGTATCTGAGGGGCCATGACCACGTCACTTCCCCTGTATATTTGGGGGGGGGGGGGGTTCCTACGCGGTAGCCATCTCCACTTTTAATACCACAGCACCAGGCGCACAGGAACTATTTTAACCAGCAACCTTTGGTACCAGCATGATGCTCGGGAACAGAGGTCGAGGTGGGGCCAGCTTGCTCTTAGAAAAGCAAACGCTCTGGTTGGCCCAGGTATTTAGGTGGGACTATTTTCTGCGACCTATGTGACACGCATGGCCCAAGGCCTCTAGGCTTACCTGAGATTGTATGGCTCCATCTAGCATGTATTGTCTGTACTAAATGTAGAATAGCATTGTCTATTCTAAAAGGAGATATAATGATGATGATAACGTGATAGTTATGGTCATTAAAAGTAATATGACTTTATTTATGATTATGTATATGATTGGATATTAAATTGTATTAATTATAAATGGATGAATATTAGCTAACAGGTATAGCAGGGATAAGAACAGGTGTAGTAGTAAATGGTGGCCTCCCTCTCTAGGTTAAGCTAACCCAGATTGTATAGTGTGCCTTACTGATTATACTGGTACTGTACTTATGAATATTGATGAAGGAGCCTGTACTGGCTTGCCCCACAGCAACTAATAAACAGTTATTAATTTGAAGTCAATCAGAACTGACATGTGTGTAAGTTCCTTCCTACATGAAACTATCTCAACCTCTTAGTTTTATATAAAGACTAAGTGAACGCATGGACACTACTGTCTCTTTCTCCAGCCAGAGGGAGCTATCTACTCTCGTTCCCAAATTCTGCTGAAAGAAGACTCTGGTAACATACACTAGGGCCTATGACCTTGAACTTGGATTTTGCTGTGTTTAGGCAGTCCCTGTGGTTAGCTTCCAACCCAGTGAACAGGAAGTCGAAATTGAACCAGATTTACCATCATACATTCTGGTTCATGTTTACTGGTTCCAAGCTACCAGCAGGGATTGCCCAAACACAGCAAAATCCAAGTTCAAGGTCATAAAGTGGCTGTCACCAGAGAGTTGCTTTGGAAGGGTTTGGGAACAAGAGTAGCGGCTATCCTACCTTGCTTATTATCTCCCCTTTTACACACGAGGTGGCAGTCAGGTGAAAACAATTGCTGATACAACGACTCGAAACTCTGCTTTTTTTCAAATGTGGAACTGCTTTAGATATTACTATAGACTACGTATGTTCCATTCATGTCATCTAATATCCTTAAACAGCGTTTAATATATATAGCTTATAAATTCAAACTTCCATTCTGATACAATAGAGGTTCCAGGCGCTCTTTAAACCCTAAACACATGCAGAATATGTTGTAATAAATATTTACACACTTAATCCAAGTGCTTAAGTGTTTAACATTAAAGATAATCGCTTCTAAACACATGCTGAACATTTAAACACCTAAACATGAAGACTTTAAATGTCTAGCATTTAATTAAACATCTAAACACGTCTATTTCTATAGATTTCATTACAACCATGACATTGTGTCTAACTTCTAAACACAAGCTTGAATACTGCTTTGTATAGTATGGATCCCCAGCCCTGTATGACTAGCATAGCAGGGCAGTATATGTAACACTGAACACTATTTTTAGAGGGAAACATTTCTCCAGCAGGTTCTCCATATATAGACATTGGCAACAGTTGGAGATGCAAGCATCTATAATTGAAGAGCACACCATTAAGGCAATGGAGGAACAATTGATTAACCTCTAGAGTGGCCCTATTTGGCAACAGGTAGCTCTCTGCAAGTACTTAGTGGATTATCAACATACTATAGACCGATGGGCCAAAAACGGGTGACTTTTTCATAATAAAGTTGGATGTGTGTTATCGGTTCAGCAGAATCCTCATAATATTGACTGTATTGGATATTTTTGCGAAATTCTCATATCAGAAGATTCATAAGACAATTCCTGTCTTTTAAAATAAAATAGCATATATTAGAATGCACTATTTTGAGGTGATATCTATGTATTTGTCATGATAAGTGAACTTTAACCTTCAGAATTGTTCAAAAGCTTTATCAACAGCTTTTCTGGGAAGTCACCCGTTCTTGCTGTATTGGTCTATACGACAGCTAACTCTGGTTGGGAGTGGAGAGGGGGAGGAGGCAAGTAAAAGGGCAGGTGCAGAAGAAAAGAGACAAAGGTCCATGGAAAGAGGGTCATTTTGGACCCCCCCCCCCCCACCCCGGAGATTGTACTGATGCCGTACCCCACAAAGCAGAAGTCTATTGGGATATGGCACCAGATATGAGAATTCTAGTACTTAAAGTGGGTATATCCGACCTTTTACTAAATTCTGCATGCATAAGTCAGGATGTGGCTCCTACGTGAGCTTTAAAATGTATGATACTGTACTAAAGTCACCATATTCAACCCCCATCTGGCACTTATAAGATTAATTTTGTCAAAGTTAACTTGGGTGCGGCCTATATACGCAAGTTTGGCTAGTGGTAATATCAAATTTTGAGTTAAATGATATTTTAAGGATCAGAAATCAGACTAACTTAAGACCCACCCCCTGGAGAGTGGTCTCCTGAGCCTGCCTCCTGGTGTATGTATATTTCATGGAGGATCTCATAACGGGAGGAGACTGGGTTAAATCAATATTCTCCATGACAATTGGCGCCGTGCAGATAAACACTGCAAAATAACCCTCGTCTATGGTAACACATGCTGGCATCGATGAAGTAGAAGCAAGCAGAGATTTACTGCATGAACCTTTGGATTTAAGCAACTTTAAGCAATTATTTAGATTGATTTATACCTTCTTTCAGGAGCTTTCAGCAGCTTAAGTTTCCTAAAGTTACTTCAGGTCACTGCATGGATGTTTGTTTTTAGGCAAATTTAAGGTTTTTAAAGTCACACTTCAAACATCTTTAGGGAAAATTACTGCAGTTAAAGCTACTTAAGGAGGGACTTTATGCAACTTTAATTTGCTTAAATGCAACTATTCATTCAGTGTGTGCCGGTTGGTTCGTGATGCATGAACTCATCATGGTGATAAAGGGAATAATGCATTAGAGTAGTATGCAACCCTTGAAGGGTTCAGCATTCATGTTTTGTCTCAGTAAGGGTTAACATATGCTATTCAATACTGCCACATTCACAGCATATACACATACAATCAATGCCTTGGAACCTACACTTTGAATATAAAGTTGACAGGGCATGATAAACTAGATCAAGTGAAGTCAGAATCTAGTTTATCATGCTCAGTTGACTGTCAGTTAACTGTCTTGACGGTATAGGAGAGCAGTTGGTATCCCACCATGGAAATGCCTGATTCCCAGACACCTTAAGGGACCAATGCAGGTCAGTATTATGACACGTCAATTTATCAATAAAAATGAGATTATTGCAGCTGGGAAAGTCTCACTGAGCCACCAATACTCAACAGATACTATAGTTCGGATTTCACTAGGCGACACAGCTACCTAGGCCACACATAAGCCCAGGCTCCACTAGCAGGTGGAAGACTGCCTGGACTTACAGTACAGGCTGCATAACACACCCAGCCTGTTTTCACAGGTCACTCAGCCTGGTATTTAGGCCCGTTCTGTTGAAGCACTGTGTTCTTACCCTGGCTTTTATATAATCATATTTGCGAATTTTATATGATATTTGCTAAATATATGCACCTATTGAGTATATAGATGAATATATAACCTAGCAAGTTATGAATGCATTATGTGCTTGGTCCGCTGCATTTCTGTATTGTTATGAGTTTAAATCAGTACTTTGTTTAATGTGACACACACATAGCAGAGTGTCTGCTTGGAGAGGGTGTGAAAGCCTGATGCCCCAATTGCTACACCAGGCTCCCAGCCTGCAATACAAGCCTGCTCTGCTAGGAGAGTGTATAGGAGCGACCTGAAAGCACAGGTTGGGCGGCCTGAAATTACAGGCTGCCTGTTTATGCAGGCCGTCCTGTTCTGCTATACTAGTGCTCCACCTGCCTAGGGACCTGCGAAACATAGCGATCTTTATAATGTTTACTTCTGATATATTTCGCCTCATTTCGCCTCATTTTGCCCTATTTCACGACAATGTCGCCCTGAGTGTCGCACTGCTCCTGGTCATACGCAGGGCGACACTGCAGTGACTATTAACAGTGAAGTAAAATATTGAATCTTTATTTACAAAGTTTTAGAAATAGAAAAATATACAGTCAAGGCATTCATGTCTGTTTGATTGTCGTTTAATCATCAAAATTAATCATGAGACAGAAAAATGATGTATCGCATATGTTTAAATGAGAGTAATCATACTTAATCATAATACAATGTAAATATCACATAAAATGTCAAATTATTCTATTATACCCGTTTTCTATGGAATATGTCTACAGAAACAACGGCTTTCTGCAGAATTGTACGCGGTAAAGGGTATAAATAATACAGTTGATTATGATAGACATTATTTTCTATTTGCAATCCCGATGGCGCAATATGGCATGGAATAAACTCATGGAAAATAGGTTTTGTCAGACAAAGTACTTGATTAAAGAAAGACAAATGTATGTCTTCATGTTAATTACATATTAAGTTGTAAAGAATTAAACATTTATAAGTATAACAAACATAACTATGTGTGTAACCCTTAGATACAAAACAAGCTATGTTTCAGGTACTGTACTACGGTCAGAAAGTCTAGAAAGGGCAGATCGGATTTTGTATTTCTGAATTGTTTTCTTTAAAGGAACAGTAGCTCCAATAAATAAGAGTAATGCTCCTGGCCGCAATAACTCTTGCTAAATTTAAATTTTCATTTTTGAGTTTACAAATCTTTATTTTGGCAAAGGTTACACTTTAAAATCAAGGAATTGGGCCTGTAAGATAAACGGTATGAGCACAATTTGCTGAATTTCTACGATGATGCTAAAATTGCCAGGAATTACCTAGATGACCTTTTCGACTCTAAAATTCCTGATTTTATTTTTACTTCCTCCGTAGAAGTACCCGGAATTTGACGCACACTTATTAACACCAACCTCAACTTGTGGACCACCGAATCGATCCAAAATAATCCCAAAATGGCCTAAAACACTTTCTTTTTTTCTGAATTAGCAATGTTTTGCTGGAATAGATCGACTGACCTGAGAACACACTATTTCTCTAGATATAGCAGATATTATGCAATGAGATCTGTAGACAAGAAAGTCATACAAACTATAATGGCCAACAACACATGAACAACTAGACAACACAAAGTGCAATGGTATGACAGTGCAGGATGAAACATATTAACACAATAGATGAACTAAGGGTGGACTATATAATTATGACCCATTCTAATTGTTCTCTTAATTCAAATTTTTTAAATTCAAATTTTTAATTCAACAAAACTCAATGCATGTAACATGACCTTAGACTAGGAATTTCCTATGCAAGTATGGTCAATTAAATAAACGAGAAAAGCGAGATTTTTGTTTCTGTAACCTTGGGTTTGACGCATTAACCCAGATACACCTAACCCTAGAGTTTTTAACCCAGATGCATGATATTTTTATTTTGGAGTCAGTTGGCAAAGCTGAAACAATTTTTCAAAAAAGCTAAGCTCTATGTACCCTAGTTCCTGAGATATGGGGCGTCCTTTTTTAAGGACGGTAGGAGAATATGGGGTCAGGATTTCCTACCAGTTACTAAGTGTATGTGTAATTGCTATATTTCATGCTACACATAATATTACTATACATTATTTCTCATGGTACAGTCAAATCATTCATACATCTCAAAAATCATGTATGTATACCTTATGTCCTTGCTCGTTTTAAAATTAATTTCTTCATGTCCAATGTGTTGCCTAGCAACAACATTCCAAAAGAGTCCATGCCTAACAACAAGCATGTGGAATGGCCCTGTCAGATCTTTAGATACAAATAACGGCAGTAAGCAGACCCAAGGATACCCTGTGATACTTTTGTTGTTGTTCTAAATCAATACCTTGCATATCCATGACATTTAAAACATTCTGTGCCTAGCAACAAGCATGTGACATGACCTTAGAAGCCTAGCAACGGCATTCCAAAATATTCCATGGCTAGCAACAATCATGCTGAATTGGCCTAGGAGAGCTTTAAAGGCACCAAACCCAAGAATGCAAACTCAAGGATAGTTTAGATACTTTTTATTGTTGTTTTAAATCAATTTGTTGATTAACCAGGAAATTCAAAAACATTTTCTGCCTAGCAACAAGTGAGTGGCATTGGCTTAACAGCCTAGCAACAACATGCAAAAACACTCCATGCCTAGCAACAAGTGAGTGGCATTGGCTTAACAGCCTAGCAACAACATTCAAAAACATTCCATGCCTAGCAACAAGCATGTGGAATGGCCCTAACAGAGCTTAAGACACAAATAACACCAGTATGCAGACCTAAGGAACTTGTGATAAATGTTTTGTTGTTTTGAAGGGATATCCCTGTAAGCACAGATACGTAGGTCGGACGTAAATCTACGTTCATTTGGAGGGTAAACTACGTAATTTTGCAAGGTTTGTGGACGTCAAAACGTGATGGTTTATTTACGTTCAATGAACGTTTATGTCTAATTTACGTGTTTCTACCTCATTCAGACGTAAATAGACATTAGGAAAGAAAATAAACTGACATAATTCTGGGTAGAACAGGTTATATGGCCATACATATGTGTCACTAAAGTTACTTTACACCTACCGACATGGTTTGTACAGATAACTACTATAATTGTGAACCTGATTTATTTTATATTATTCGATTTGTTAAATGTCTATTACCCTTTTTGAACAGCCTGATATACAGCCTCCCTTCAAGGTGACACATTGTATAAAAATGTCAAGTGTTGACTGCACTGAGCCTTTATATTTATTTTACTACCAGCAATGTGGTGCTAATTAATAAATGACCCTGGTACATATATATCACTTGAACTTTTTCCATCTACTCTCCCATATTTATAAAGATATGATAATATAGGGCTAATTTCCATGATATCATTTTCATAATCATCAATAGTTTATTGGTTTAAATGTAGTAAACGTGCTCAAGTGCAGTATAATTCTCTCTATTCTTGATTGTGCTGCCACCTTATGGGACCCTGAGGAGTTACCTGTGCTATTTAGGTTGAAAAGACACAATTTTTAACGTTGATCTACGTAGATTTTCTACGTTTGTCTACGTCGGAATGACGTAGAAAAACGTAATTCAGTCTAAAACGTTCATTGAACGTAAGTAAACCTTCACGTTTTGACGTTCATAAACCTTATAAAAAAACGTAATTCAGACCTTTGGTTGAAAGCAAACCCAGAGAAACCTCTGACTTACGTTGGGATCAGGTAGTGTGTTTACAGGGATGTTGCCCTTCCACTGACATTCAAAAACATCCTCTGCCTAGCAACAAGTATGTGGAATGTCTTGTTTAGCCTTGCAACACCGTACAACATTTTACAGGTGCCTGGCAATGAGCATATGAAATGGCTCTAACAGAGATTTAATAAAGAAATCCCAATAACTTTCTTATTCATATTTTTATACATGTCCGCTGGCATCCTATTTGCCCAGCTACCATTACCATCCACTGGTGTAAAATGAAATTGGAATAACAGCCTGTGTGGTTTTAGCTCTCTATAGGTGCTTGAATGCAAATTCTTGGATAAGATCAGAAGTTTATTTTTTCTTCAAAATCTGTATTTTTCTGCAGCATTGACATTTTATTGTAAAAATGTGAAACTGATTTCCTGTGGAAAATATTTGTCAACTACTTTAATATTTCTGAAAGCTGGCATTGTCATTTTCCTTTCTGTGGGGAACCTTGCTCTAGTGTCTCTGGTGTCACTGGGAATCACATGTGGTGTACAACAGTGAGGGACCTCTGTCTGACTACGCTAGTCCTGCTACTGGTCTGGTCCCCCCTGCATTTGGAACCCTACAAGAAACCTTTTACATCCTAAGTATGCTATAATATTACATCTAGAGTAATCCCAATTTAAAACAGTATTTCCAACAGCAATGGAAGGGACAATCCAAAAGCGTTTAATTATCATTCAGTGGTAGCCCACTCTACCAATGATGTAAAATACTGACTCTCATCAATTCTGGACCTAAAAGGGCTTAACTGTTCCCATGTCCATGGGTATGCTATGGGAGTTTCTTAGCTACAAAACTTAGGGCATAAAGAGAATATTTGAGAGAGTATTTTGATGGTAGCGATATTTAATTGATTATTAAGTGAGCAGGCAAGCAGAAACGGTAGAAACAGGCTAATATTTGCTTCTGGTACTTTTTTCTGGCGAATTCAGTAATTTTATACAAAACATTCCATTTTTGGTGGAAAGCTTCCTTATTTGTAATGTGAAAAGAACGTTTTAGAGCCTAAATGGGTGTCTTTGTTGATATGTGTTGCCATGGAAACATGATTTTTATTCCAAATACAGAAAATAAAGAAGCCCATTGATAGAATGATTCACAAGGATTACTATGATCAAAACAGAATAAAATTATCATTTCTAGATCCAAAGCTATGGCCTATAGGAGGAAAATGTATGATCATTTTCTAATTATTCTAATTATGCTAATTAGATAAAGATATCTTGGAAACTATGAGACTTAGATCTAATTGGGGGTTTGGACAGGGCCATGACCACCCATATTCATATAGCCATTTCTCAAAAACTAGAAATGATATCCTCTTGTGTAATATATCAATGGAAAGCTTATGATATCAATTTTAAAGTTGACATTTTCATTGGATATCCCTTTCCCCTTGCCTGTACACATAATGATCCTCTACAGTAAACTCACAATAATATGTGTACGGTAAAGGAAGGGTTAAAGGGTAGGTCTATTTTACAGCCATTTAACATGCTTGTTGCTAAGCACAGTATGTTTTCATTGGTTGTTGCTAGGCTCTTTAGGCCATACCATATGCTTGTTGCCTGGCACAGAATGTTTTCGAATGTCATGGATAGGCAGAATATTGATTTAGAATAACAATAAAAAGTATCACACATATCCGTTGGTCTGTATACTGGAGTTTGGTGTATCTAAAGCTCCCTTTAAGCCATTGCACATGCTTGTTGTTAGGCATTGAATGTTTTTGAATGTTATTGCTAGGCTGTTAAGGCTAAACCACATGCTTATTGCTACGCACAGAACATTTTTGAATGTCATATTGATTTAAAAAAACATTAAAAAGTATCTTTGGGTGTTAGGTGAATTGAACACTCTCTAAGGGCCATTTCATTTGCTCGTTGCTAGGCATTGGATGTTCTTTAAAAATGTGGTTGCTAGGCAATTATCACTCATTCCCATTTCAAAAAATAATATTTTTGATTGAAAGTGATACCAATACCATCTTTTGAGAACTGTTCACTAAGGTAGTTATCATCTCATGTCCATTCATCTATTTGTGACATGAAAAATATTGAATAATGACCTTCCCCCTCAAATTGACCCCATATTCTCCTACCGTCCTTTTTTAAGGACGCTTTTAAACAATCATCCCTAACATAGGGGTTGAACTAATTATATTTTTTTGTGTGTGCTAAAATAGCCTCTATACCATTAATTCTACATGTTTTAGGCAAAAATGTTGAAAATTTATGCATTTATTGCACATCCATAAGCCTTGTCAGAGTCACAATTTTGAAAATGGCGATATTTGGTGAGAGACCTCTCTCCAAATGGTTGCCATGGTTACATAAAAAAAGAATCAATATACTTGTGATGTCAGAATAGAATCATATACCCTTGTTCCATTATATGTGGGAGTTTAAAACAATCTAACTTTAATTTAAGTATGATTTTAGAGATCATCAAAGTGCTGTATGTAGGCGTCCTTTATAAAGGACGGTAGGAGTATATGGGTTAATAAAAAGGCCCAATCAACCAAAGCTCAACGGCCGAGGTTCAATCGGTCCATCATTGTAATTTCTTCAAAAATAACTGAAATGGTACTTTTTCTATCAATGGGTTGGCTGAATCTTGGCAATCGTGTTTTTTTAGATTTGACCCTTAAGTAGAAGGTAAAGGACGAATTGGCAGAAACATGGCTTTATGGTTACAGAACACTTGTCTTATCAGCTTATCATTACCAGTATATACCCCATGACTATAACATACTACTGGTAAGATTGAATAGGAAATCTATACTGACATTATTATATAAAGTACACTAGCATTTCTATATTAGGTTTACT
This sequence comes from Harmothoe impar, assembly GCA_947462335.1. Lineage (NCBI taxonomy): Eukaryota > Metazoa > Annelida > Polychaeta > Phyllodocida > Polynoidae > Harmothoe > Harmothoe impar. The sequence continues at coordinate 42,480,248 of OX381717.1, read as the reverse complement.
AGCATTCCAATATAAAGTATACTAGAATTCGTACGCTACCATTCCCATTTGAATTGTGCTGGCATTCCTTTATAAAATATACTAGATTTTCTATATAAGGTATACCAGCATTCTTTTTTAAGTATGCTAAGATTCCTTTTTGAAGTATGCTAGCATCTTATATGAAGTAAAGTAGCATTCCTGTGCTAGAATCTTTATATAGAGTATGCTTGCATTCCTATAGATTTACTAGCAATATTGTATAAAGTAGACTAGGATTCCTATTTAAGTGTTTTACCATTCCTTCATGAAGTATGCTAGCATTCCTATATAGAGTATACTAGCATTCACATATAAAGTACGCTAGAATTCCAATGAAAGTATACCGGCATCCCCATATAAAGCTACATTTATATTCTACTCATCGTGATCCATCATACAAATAGAGAACCAAGTGACACGACACACATGTCTTCGAGGATTTCTGTTAGTTTTCATAAGATACTTTGAAGTAGATGCAATAGCTAACAGAACCTATGAAGTAGAATCCTAAACTCATGTATATTTCTTTATACCCACTTGTTAATTTTCCAAGTTAGCTTTGATCATTGGTAATCGGTATATATTGTGCCATTGTTATTTGATTCGTCAATTGCTTTAGATTGACTGCGGGTACGCATTCGCGCTTTTGGATTGTTTCCCTGGTTTGGTTTCACATTTGCATACCCATTGGCATGCCCATTAGCATGCCCATTTGCATGCCCATTAGCATGCCCATTGGCATGCCCATTTGGCATGGAGCCTCTGATAATAGGTATTTTTGGTGTTAAGCTTGAATCATGGGATACTCCATTTGCCTTTGTTTCTCCTTTCTTCATGGTCGCTAAATCTGATGACAAGTATCCAACGCCATGACCTTCGGGCCCCATACCGGTATCAAAGATGAATTTCCAGAGAACGCGAAGCCATGATGTGTGATGGGGCAGGTTTTCGTAATACTCCGGAGCGATGCGCCTGACCTCTGGGAGTTTCCTCCAGGGTATATAAGGGAAGTCATGATGCTCCACATGATACCCAACATTAAACAGAATCGGGTTAAGCGGCCCGTAGTATGACACAGTTGCCTGGCCCTCAGTGAACATGTAGTGCTCCGATATAAAATGCCCGGCAAGAGGATGCAAGCCTAGCCCGAGAAGCGTGCCTCCGACGCAGTAAAACAGGCTTTTTATTCCAAGGAAATACAGGATGGTTAGATCGAAGGATATTTGTAGGACAAAATTAAGGATCTCCAGTTTCATTGGTGGATAAGGCTGCTTAGCGAAGGGACGGATGCCATGGATGACCGGATGGATGATCAACCAGATAATCCGGGTTATAGGGTAGCGGAAGAGAAAGCATTCGATCCGAGTGGGGACATCCGCATCCAATTCTGGATTCCCGAGGTAGCGATGGTGGTCTGAATGGTACTTCTTGTAAGTTACAGAGAGTGGGATACCCATTGGTAAGTTACAAAGCATGCCCAATGCTCTGTTCCATAGTGGATGCCTATGGCCGTATGCCAGATTGTGGCCGATCTCGTGAATAGCCGAGCCGAGGGAGTGGTTGAGGGTGCCACTTACTACATAGGACACAACAAAGAGTGGGCCCCACGCCATGTCGCGTACAATCCAGAACATGCATAGCTGCAATGACAAAAGATGACGATTATAGTTACAGCCAGAACGATTGCTTTTGAAGTATGATATCAAGAGGGTTTTGCACTGTCAACAAATCGACCGATGAATTTGTCAGCAATTGAATTCCCCTTTGTAAGGACCTTTCAATTGATAGCAGCGTATTTATTCATAGCTATGTGCACAGGTGGAAAGGCAGAAGAATGCTGCAATTTTATCACGTTAATTCAAGGGTTTCAACTTCAACTGATATAATAGACATGGAAGCATGGTAGATAATCAGTCTGGGACCATACACCTTTGTAGGTATGTGAACCTATGGTCTAGATAACCCACAACTACTATGACTTTATCTTTGATAACAACAGTCATGATTTACTTGAGTGTTATCTATCAATGGATAGTGGTACTTGACACAAATATGCCTGCTTGATAAAATCTAATCATATTTGAAAGTATGGAGTAGGGCCACCACACCTATCACTTCGAGTATATTGCTTTGGGTCTCTATAAGCGTCTTTGCGCATTTTCCCAGCTTTAGTAGTGATTCCCATGGTGCTTTAATGCAGCACTGGAGAGTTACTCGCCAATGCTGCATTCATGCATCATGACGACCAAGGGCATGATGTATTAAGGTATCAAGCCGTCCTTCAAGGAGTAAATAGTCAACCCCTGGGTAAGGACTAGGTTCTTTTAATTTTGTTATTTTTTCATTTATTTCATTTTTCTTTAATTTTTTTATTGGAGGAGGGGGGGGGTCTCAGACACTCACCTGTATAAAGATTTCTATGAGGACTATGTAGGTGATGGAGGGGTCATACCCCATCAGGTGTTTGATCTCTGGGTGTTTCTTAAGGATCTCCTTCCTCCTGGAGGTGTGGGGCTCCTCTGTGTACTCCCAGGCCGGGTCCTTAAGCGAGAAGAAGTTCTTAAGGGTGTTGAACTTGAAGAAGATCTCTGATGAAGCCATGTCTGCAAAGGACAAGAAGATGAGGGATAAGAGGTATATTGAAATTGAGAAATATTTTAGTTCAGGCAATGAAAATTGATTATGGGTTAACTGGCTAGACAGGGGCAATCCTTATTTTCCCAATTGCAATACTTTGGGGAGATTTCATCGGTGAATCTACCCCTTTCCATATTCATGAAGCCCCCTTCATATCTCTTTTTTGTTTCTATTCATCTTTCTTTTGTATTTTCATTGAACCTTTTTTCACTGCGTCGCTTGATACATTGCTCCATCCATCATTGCACTTCCTCATTTCTAGTTAGTAGACTAGAACCCTCTATATCAACACAGTCTATATACAAGTGCACACTTAGAGGACATGGTATCAGTACTCAATAGGGCCCATGCCCCACCCCACCCCCATCCCTTTGGTGACCACTTCAATATGATGATGGAGGGGGGGGTGGTGTTCCTTCGTTTAGATAATCTCCTTTACCCTGCTTGTGGAGTATTGAGCATGTCTCATTCCCAGCAGGTACATACATATCCTACCCTCTAACCCCGCCCCTACCTGTCTGCTAGCAATTTTGTGTATTTTTTTCACTCTGTGTTCAAAGAAATGGCATGGAAAATTCTAGTCTGTTAACTTAACGTTAAATTGAGACATTTCTCACCGTTTTCATAGTTATGACTAAATTGTCTTGATCATAGGGTTAATGGGAACCACTGGGCCCTTTATATATATGGGTGAGTAACTCGATACAATGCCTACATAACTTAGATTTCCCTTACATACTTCACATATCAAAGGGAGGATGTCATAAATTGCCTTTCCAATGGATGACCTGGGAGGGGGAAGGGTCCTCTGACCCATTAAAAGTCACATATTTTGTCAATGAACTATATGCCCATTTAAATGGGCTTGGTATGTATACACTCCGGGTTCGGCTTTATCCTGTGAAGGTTATCGTCCAGTTGGCTTTAATCCTCCAAGGTCATAAAGGAAAGCTATGGGTTTGATCAGTTGAAGTTTCCCAGTGGACGATGGCCATCATGATACTGTATTTTGAGTGAATGGCCGGCGCAGCTTTGAAGTAACAAATGCATATTAACTGTTGAGCCAAAAGGGTTAAAGGGTTGAAACACCCAATAGCTATAATCCAACTAAAGTCACATTATAAATCTTCATATGAATACAGTGATTTAAATCACCAGTGTCAAGAAACGGGGGCCTAATGTGCATTTAAGGGCAAGATGTAATTTATGACCTTACACTACTGTAGAAGAAAGGGGGCACCACAGGGGCTTCGAAGGTCATATATACACTACGTAGAGTAGGTTCACTAGAGGGCATCCCTTCCCGCCATAGGGATGCAGCTAACAGAAAAAGGTCAATAACTTAGAAGATCGACTGCATTAAGGCCTATGCTTATTTCTCTTTCTTCATCATCCAATCTTTGGCAAATCCTACCGGACAGTGCCAATGTCCGCCTAAAATGACCCTGATCCGGCAAAATACCTGGTGTTGCCAAACTAGATGTCCTGCATACTCTAGGCTTTTCAAAACTGGAAGAATTTTTCAAATATTCCAAGTAGAACTAAAGTTAGAAGTCAAAAAGGACACACTAATATTCTATGGGGATTTTCTTATAGCATTCATTTAATAAAATATTAAATGACCCTAAATTGTATGCGTTTAGTATCTGGTCCTGCAGAAATATATCCGGTCCTGCAAAATTGGCAAACCACAGGACCAAATGTCCTGCATAGTGAAAAAGTTTTGGCAAAGACTGTAATCTAAATTGTCATTTGTGATACATAAATATATTGCCCCTACCCCCATTTTCTTAATGTTTGATACCTGGTATTAGATAATATGTTACTTCAAATCGACTTAGGATATACTTGATATCCATCGTGACAGCTGGCATTTATAAGTGTTCATCTCTTGCTCCGCCCACTAGACAACTGGTTTAACCGCTATAGAACCCAGTGGACCGTAGAGATAGGTTTACATAAGTTGTGACCTTAAACTTTCAGGAAGGTGGTTCACACATACCCTAAGGCTGATGGAGTGTGAGCAGCCTAGCAAAAAGGATGCTGCCGGCGGGCCAAAAGTGAGCACCCTTTCTGATTGGCTGCCCACGAGTGTTTGATAAAGATCTCCTAGGGGTTAAACATTCCCAAAGCTGAATATAACCCTTTGAGGATGGCATGATACCTCACTGCATTATAACCTTGGTCGTCATGATGCATGAATGCAGCCCTGGCGAGTTACTTACTCATCAGGGTTGCATTCAAGCATCATGCCGATCCTACACAATTGAGACACCCATGAAGGGTCAGCATGAAGCACCAATGCTGCACTTGAAAAGTACTTCCCATGACTAAATAGGTGCATCATGCCGTCCTTAAAGGGGAAATTAGCCGAGGGGAATGTTCCCCAATGTAGAAGATCCCTTTTTGAGACTTCCGGTTATCCATATGATTTATTTCTTTTTTGTGGATCTATCCCTAACGTGAGCCTCATTCATGGTATTGTTTCTCATTGTATTCTTGTGTTGGCACCTACAATGTGCAAATCATAAGTTGGTTATAGCTGATCAGATAACATGTAAACGTTTATAATCAGCCATCGCCATGTTAAGGAGTAGTTGCCATGAAATTGTGAAGTGATAAATGAAATCTGAAAAATGTAATCCAGTTGTTGCTGTTGTGTTTACGTTATGTCTAACTGTGTTTGTTATGTATGAAACCCCTATAATTAGCGTATTACCAAAAGCGCCTGTTTTTTAATTGAGAATAATTAGAGCCATCGCATTGACCCTTTGATACATGACATGTATCAATGTATCTATGACATTATATAGTCCAACAGGGGTAGACCTCAGTCTACGGGCCCAACAAAAGCATTTACTTTTTTCTAAAAGAAAATCATAGATATTATTGATTAGGATACCTCAAAACGTAACAAAATATAAAGATTACTGTAGATTGTCTCTTTCCAACGGTATATTACATGCCTGTTATGATAAGAGGATATTTTCCATGGGTTTCCTCTTCCCATTCTGATTTGGCCACTCGGGCCCATAGGTAGCTAATTCTGTGGAATGCTACGGGCCCGGACCAAGAATTACGGGCCATTGGCTCCCGGGCCAGCGTTAGTGTCTACCCCTGGTCCAATGAAATGAAATTGTTCTCCCCTGACTATATCAGGAACAATTTATGACTGATTATTTTCCGTTACTTTCAAAAGGGATTCCGTAATTACCTCTAGGTGAATATATTGGTCCATATTGTGTGTCCAATCATCTTGTGGCTACTGATGCGTTCATGCAGCCGCTTGAATATAGTCCTTTTACAATAAAATTACATCACGGGGAATAATACACTCTCTTTAGGTCGCTGATTATACATAGATTTTTCCTTCTTTAATCAGGTGAACAGATGGAAATGGACCATGTAAAAAGTTGGTACAGGTTTTTGATTATTAGTCTCTACTGCACAACCTTTTCTTCCTATCTCACTTAAATCTTTTAAAATGCTGAATATGTTTTGTATTAACATAGGGCTCCCCCGTAAATAAGACTCTTCTTGAAATGAGTTTATTTTGGCTTCATACATATAAATAAGATGGCAGCATGTGTACCAATATATAATATACAAAATATACTGATGTTCCTTTTTGTTTCAACGTGAAATAGCCTACATGCTTCAATCTAGGTTGTGCAAGGCTGGATCTGCTTGCACTTCTAACTAAAGGATCCATTTTATGCCTCAAGTGCCTACAACTCATTATGGTCACTTACTGACAGTCCCCACAAACTGACATTGAACCCTGACTCTGCCTCCGGGTACACAGAAAGAAGAAACAGCGTCAAAAGGGAGTCCAGGTTGCCTCCAGAATGACTCCCCTCTTTAGGGGAACCCATGCCTCCTGTGACTCCCCTAGGTGACTCCCTGGCCTACCTAAGGGGGTCACTTGGAGGAGTCCCATAGTTCCCTGGCTCACATAGGGGAGTCTCATAAGGACCTAGGCTCCCCTACAGAGGAGAGCCATTCTCGAGGCACCCTGGACTCCATTTTGACGCTGTTTCTTTTCCCTGTGTTGGGCCGCCATAATAATGCCAAAATAGACCTGCTGAATAGGTACACTGTTAAAAGGAAATGTAGCTGAACAGTAGAGTCTACTTTAGTTTTAAAGCATGCACTGCGATATTAGTGTACATGGGCAGTCAGTGTCATAAATTGTATAAAAGGATGTATCTCATCCTGAAGAAGAGTTATGAATTAACTCGAAACGTCGATATCTATTCAACGCTATACCAACAGCTCCACATTTTTACTTGTACAACATCAGCAATAAACATCCAGCTATAAAGTACTCGACTGTGTCTGTTTTTTTTGTATTTAAAACCCAATGATGTATCTTTTCGTTTCACAATTTACCATGTATGAGAGTCAGCAAATTACCGTAAAACCCCGCCTTTAAGACGGATTTTATTTGGGATTTATTTTTCCTGCAAGAAGTTTTTTTTCAAAAGTAGGGGGGTCGTCTTAAAGGTGGGGTTTTATTACATTAGATTAAAGGGAAATCGATTTTAAAGGCTGCCTCCTACAAGACGAATTTTTTTCTCAAACTAGGGGTTTGTCTTAAAGGCGGGGTTGTCTTAAAGTTTTGGTTTTACGGTAGTCAATAATGTTTTCGAGCTCATGTAGCAGATGTGCGATTATCATCGGAAAATACAGTATCTTCAAAAAAATGCAAATAGATAAATAACGCAGTGATCAATGGGGAACTTGGTATACCCTGCGTACCCAGTATATATATCGTCATGGTTGGAACTACCAGCGTAATTATTCTTGAAAAAAAGGTTCAACTAGAGTAAGGTGACAGTTAAGTTGTATAACCACCTTGTTTACATGAAGTACACTGTAAGAAGTAAGTACTGTACACATACAGCAAAAGTTCCAGTAAATTTTGCTGTACATGTGCAGCAACTGGGTACTGTAACTTCTACTGTAGGTTTCATATTATATTGTTGTCATAATAGTTCGATTTAAGCTAGGATAATACACACTACACAATGTAATGGTCTAATCCTGCATTAATACAGCTGAACTGTATGTGATACCAGCTTTTTCCCAGTCCAGGCACTTCAGCATTTAACTTGTCCTTCCAATGTGGTGTATATTCTATACTTTTGCTGTTTTTTGTATTCTTCAACACAATTATGCAAATATCAATACTCTTTATGATAACTCCATTCAGTCTCTCTCATTCATTTTTATTCTACAATGACTTGAGAGTTTGTGAGGCTTTATTTGACTCGAGTAAGGGTTGGGTGGAATGATTACTACAAAAATTGTATACTGCTGCCACCTAGTGGCAGAAATCTACAGCACAATGTACTGTAAATGTACAGCAACATTGGTGGTGACCCAATTTACAGCACACAATGCTGTAAATATACAGTAAATAGTGCTGTAATACCAACTACAGCAAAAAGTGCTGTAAATGTACAGCACATTGTGCTGGTTAAATACAGTAACTTTTTACAGTGTATGTACCCCTCAGGGTTGATATCCAACCACCTTTTGTTCTAACCTACTTGCATGAAACAACACTTCCCGTGCGATCCCTCACACGTCAAGGCTAATTTCAAGCCCAAAGGGGTAAAATAATTACATGATCATAAACTGCCAATGCCAACCCGACAACAACACTCTTCACAGCTGCCTATCAGGCCTCTGTATTATGGTGGTATATGTTACATTTTGTATATTTTCTGTACCTATACATATCTATCTGCTGGACGCTCGGAACCTCCATATTAAGACGATACGCTTTGTATGTTCTACCTTTTAGCAATAGTGACAGTGAGAGTGTAAAAGAAGTTCTTGATTCTTACCTGTAGATTCTACCTTTTGGTAAGTATATAGGACTATTCAGTGGCAATCTCTATGATATAATATGACCAGAAACCACCTGTTCCAACCCAGCGACACCACGCTTTACAATTGCCTGTCACGCCCCTATATATGCGATGGTACATGTGTTATATAGATATCTGAATCTATGTAATATCTATTACATAGGTGCTCTAAATCTCCATGTTAAACGTTCCGCTTTGTAGCTCTGCCTTTTGGCAATAGTGACAGTGAAAGCAAAAATAGGTGTTCTTGAATCTTACCTGTAGATTCCACCTTTTAGTAAGTAGATAGACGTATTCAGTGGCAATCTCTATAATGGGTCCACGCACAGAAGGCTATGTAAACCATTTAGGTAGCTCCCCCAGCTTACAGATGCCTCCGTGCAGGTAGACTACTGGTTATGTAGTGACGCCTGCTTCACCGCCCAGCATAGTGATATCACATACCCACAACCCGCCCCCCCTCCCCTCCATTTTCCCCCTTAAGGCGTTATGTACTAATGCACTATGCCCCATGCTGCCATGATGCATAAATGCCACCATTGTGAGTCTACTCGCCTCGGGTACATTCATGCATCATGCCGAATGGGATTGATACTTTCACGGCATGATGCATGAATGCAGCCCTGGCGAGTAGATTGGCCAGAGTTGCATTCATCTGTTCGTGCATCATGACAACAAAGGGCATATTGCATTAAAGCGGTATGTGGTTCTTAAAGGGTGACCATTTCTCCCTGTTAGTGCTCTGTTATCATTCATAAATCAGCAAATATTGACAGTACCCTTGGCCTGGTAGCTATGGCGCCCCAAATCAGTTGTATAACGAGGGCGTACTGTACTTTGTTTTTATTTCACTACTTTCAGGTGTCATGACTTGCAAAATGAAGGGAGGTAGTCAATAAGAAAAGGACTTATAGAAGAGAGTGTGGCCTTTGTTTGGGTACATGTATTTTCCAGTTACATTTTCGAGTATCAAAGATAGGGGTAATACACAACTTTTTCACTATATTTTCGCGTCTGTCTTCTGATATGAAACTGTATATTTCAAGTATGTGTAACTGAACCCAAATAGTTATAAGTATATTTGATGGGCCATAAATTATTATCTCTGCATCATTAAGATAGTGAGCAGCAGCACATAGAGAAGATCCTTTCTGGCTACAATTGTTTAATCATGGCGACAAAGAGCATAACAACCTACATTAAAGCACAATGCGGCCCTTACAGGGTTAGATATTACTCAGAATATCCAAATATGTTAAAGATGGGTTAGGAACTAATTTGGGGCCAATTTTTATTTTTCAGTTTTTCAACATATTTGTGTTCATAATGTCCATATAAATGTGTGTGTAAACTTTTAGATACTTAGAAATGCATAGATTAGAGAGAAAACCAGGTCAGGATAGGTCAGGCTACCCCACTCTATTACGAAAACAGTCCCTCTGACTTTGAATTTAAGCATTTCTAAATGCTAGATGGATTCGGAAGTTTACACACACATTGATATATGCATTATGAATACAAATACAATGTATAACAGAAAAGGAAAATTGACCCCAAATTATCTCCTAACCCATCTTTAATGTGTAATAACCATGGTATACCATATCAGCTGAAACCTATGTGACCTAATACACATGTGTCGATGATTCATACCATCATGTGATGGGGCTATGTTTGTAGATTACTCAGGCCACACCTGGGTCCATGCTCACCTGGGATGCTGAGATAGGCAATTTGTCATCCAGGACTTGGTCCCTTTGGGTGTGGCTTATAACACAGCGAAAGCTACGCCCACAATGTGATTTTGAATCACGGTCTAATCTGTGTGGATAATGTGTGGAGAAAAGTCTGATTTTCAAGCCCTCCCACTGACTCATGTTTTAAAGCTTGACTGTCATGGTTGAAGTGAGGCTAAAAGCACATTTGGATAAAGCTCAGTTTTATTCACAAGAGGGCTCTTACGGGCTGGGAGCCCAGCTCTTACAGGCACAATATAGGGTGAATATGTTGTAGCCGGACAATGCCCATGTTCCCCTGTCCGAACACTGCTGCCCTCTGGTGGAACTGCTATTTTAGTCCATGTATGGAAAATGCTGAACTTATTCCCTGACAGCCCAGCTTTAACCTCATAGTGGTACATAGTGTTTTAATGCGTGCTATATGCACTGTGTCGTCATGACACATGAATGGAGATGTAGATAGCGATTCTATGGCCAGGTTGCAGTCATTTATCATGCCAACCTTTTTGGAGTTCATCAAGTACGGTCGGCATGCATGATACTTGAATGTATTCCTGTCGAGTAGACTCGCCAGGGCTGTAATCAGACTCCCATACATGTGGTGACGCTCCAAAAGTAGACTCGCCACGGCTGCATTTATGCATCATGGCGAAAAAGGTTATGATATACATGACAGTATAAGCATTATGCTGTCATTAAAGGGCTAAAAGGACGAGTGTTAATGCATGTACAGGTAAAGCAGGTTGAGCCTTATCTCTCCCTTATCAGCAGTAGCCACTTCTGACTACTACAACGCAAATAAACATGATATAAGAGCACATGTAGGGGATAAAGGTGTGGTCGTTGCTAACCCTTTAAGGACCGCATAGTACGTTAAAGCTGCTACACTACCCTTCAACCGCCGATGAATAATTTTTTGTATCCACATGTTTCCTTGGGTTTAGCAAGTTCACAAATAAATTGAGATATTACAAGTAGATTCCATCAAGGGGGATGGCTGTAAGTATGGAGAGAGTAAAAATCTAATATCCCATGTATTATAGCAGTTCTGATATCCCATGTATTAATGGCAAAGTCTATATATATAAATATATATATACGTTCATCTAAAGCACCATGCGGCCCTTAAAGGGTTAGATGACAGCCTTACGTGTTATCTGACATTATCAGGAGCCCCCTTTGAACGGGAGGGTTTAGTAACGGGTGTGACGCTTGTAAGAAAATAGGTCTGAGTCATAACCTGGGATTAATAGGCCTATGTATATATAGTCTGGAGCTTCTTTTGAGAATATGTGAACGGTTAAAGCATTTTTGGGTATAATTGTGTTCTGAGTTGGATTAGGGTAATTTGGGTGTGCCGAATTCAAATCTGATATATAGAGAGATACAGAAGGAATTGGAGATCATTAAATACTGTATGGAATTCTGCTGCCTGTATACATACATCTACCTTCCTGACCATCGTTATCTAAGACCATATACTCGCCAAACTGCTCCCAAGTGTACCTCAGACTGATGATGTAATAAAGAAGTATCCCTGTTGAAGGGCTCTTAGGAGCCCGAAACTAGTAGGATCTTTATACTTTAAAAAAACTTGTTTGGAGTCATTTAAGTTAAAACATATGATAATTCTTTGGAAAAATCTTAATGGGATCGGAATGGAGTTTTAGGGAATATTCACCCCCCTTTCTCAAATCTGATATATGCTCCAAATACAAGATGGCCGCCAACTGTGCATAATTCTTGATTAAAATGCCAGATGATGCCCTTATGTCTTTCGAGATTTCATTCCTGACTAGTAGGTTGCCTGATGAGAGAGGGAGCCTATGCTTATAATGCTATTCTTGGTGTAACACAGGTGCGTTCTATTATCGTGTGCATGTTTACAATGTGTCACGAGTTGAATTATAGATACTCTTCTGGAACATACTTCTCTGTCCTTCTCTCTGTCTCTTTCACTACCTTTCCTGTCTCTAACCCTCTGTCCCTTTTTCTCTGTAGATCCGTCTCTTTCTATTTCTATCTCTCAGTCTCTGACTGTCTGTCTGCCTCATACTCGTTGTGTCTCTCCGTCGGGCTCTCCGTTCTTATCAATGTGTATGTGTATTTATGTTCTGCATCTCTTCATCTTTGTATCTCACTTACTGCACTCTGCTTCTCCCTTTCTTTTTTTTCTTTTTTTCACTACATCTCTCTCTCTCTCTCTCTCTCTCTCTCTCTCTCTCTCTCTCTCTCTCTCTCTCTCTCTCTCTCTCTCTCTCTCTCTCTCTCCCTTGAGGATTGATACACTCCCACGAAGAGTGGTCAATATGAATACATACATCAGCTCTTGCTCTTTATGTATCATGTGGTACTCAAAGGGCTAAACTTGGTCTTGTAAATCATTTAGTTCTTCGCTAATAGCATTGATGTCACACGGGTGTGTTTTATTATCGAGTGCATGTAATCGTGTCCCTATAGTTAAATTATAAATACTCTACTGGAACCTTCATCATTATTATTTATGCTGATCAATAAGAGTAACTGCATTCTATCTGTCTACCCGGTAGTTGTATTTCTGTATTTCTATAGCTTCCTATATGCCGCTTTCCCCTTTTCTCTGTCCCTTTGACTGCCTCATCCTCTCTCTGTCTCTCTGTGTCTCTGTGTCTCTGTCTGTATAATCATTTCTCTCTCTCTCTCTCTCTCTCTCTCTCTCTCTCTCTCTCTCTCTCTCTCTCTCTCTCTCTCTCCCTTGAGGATTGATACACTCCCACGAAGAGTGGTCAATATGAATACATACAGCAGCTCTTGCTCTTTATGTATCATGTGGTACTCAAAGGGCTAAACTTGGTCTTGTAAATCATTTAGTTCTTCGCTAATAGCATTGATGTTACACGGGTGTGTTTTATTATCGAGTGCATGTAATCGTGTCCCTATAGTTAAATTATAAATACTCTACTGGAACCTTCATCATTATTATTTATGCTGATCAATAAGAGTAACTGCATTCTATCTGTCTACCCGGTAGTTGTATTTCTGTATTTCTGTATTTCTATAGCTTTCTATATGCCGCTTTCCCCTTTTCTCTGTCCCTTCGACTGCCTCATCCTCTCTCTGTCTCTCTGTGTCTCTGTGTCTCTGTCTGTGTCTCTGTCCGTATAATCATTTCTCTCTCTCTCTCTCTCTCTCTCTCTCTCTCTCTCTCTCTCTCTCGCTCATCCTCTCTTCCTGTCTCTGACTCTCTGTTTGTCTCTTTCCTTCTCTCTCTGTATCTTTCTCTGGGTGCTCTCTCTCTCTGTCTCTCTCTCTGTCTCTCTCTGTCTCTGTCTCTCTGTCTCTCTGTCTCTCTGTCTCTCTGTCTCTCGCTCTCTCTCCCTCTCTCCCTCTTTCTTTCTCTCTCTCCCTCTCTCTCTCTCTCTCTCTCTCTCTCTCTACCTGTCTCTCTTACATCCCCCCGGAAAGCGTCTGGCCAACTAGACACTGTGATGGAAAGACAGCAGATCCATAGCAGAAGTCAGCTGGGAGATCAAAAATAACCCATGACTTCTTCAAGAATTCATGACTTCCTTACAATAGCTGCTCGTACACCTGGTGCTCAGCTTCTACCCCTCAGAGAGCAGCTCACTGAACAATGCTGGTCTCCCTGAGCTGCTCCCGGGGGGGGGGGTTACTCAGTATAGAAATGGGTACCAACTGCGGTAGCGACCTCCCGGGGGAGGGGGGTACTCAGTGCAGAAATAGGTAACAACTGCGGTAGCGACCCTGAAGAGAGATGTAGCTGCATCGAAGCAAGAAAAGGGGGGGGGGGCTGATGATTACACAGAAGTAAAAAATTAGGGGCTGTCAATAACTGGAAACTACTGAATCGGGGGCTGTCCCGATTGATATAGAAATAATGAACCCTTACATTTCATACATGACTTGAGTAATCTATATAATTTCAAAACAACTCATGTTAAATAGAAGAGGCCTCTTTACAGTGGCTGGTACACATTTTCAAGGGGCTGTCAAATGACCAATAAGAGGGAGGGGCTGTAGTTTCGAAGGTGGTACCTAACATTAAAGAGTTACTCCCCCTCCCCTCTCAGGGAGCTGCTCCCATCAGGCCGGGCTTGCATTATTGATAGCTTTAACCCTATCAGGGCAGCATGGGGCTTTAATGTACCATGGAAAGCATGGTGAATAAAATGCACCATTGGCGAGTCTACTTGCCAACCATGAAAGCATTTATTTTATCATGCCAATCCTTTGGGAGTGTATCAACCGTGGTGTTGGCATGATGCTTGAATGCAGCCCTGATGCGTTAGGTACCAGTACACCATGCATGTATCATTACGATGAATGGTATAATGCATTAATGCAGTATGCGGTCCGTAAAGGGTTAATTAACCCCTGCACCCACAGGATCAGAGAAAACATCATCACCTGTTTTTATGAGTCTAGGTCATCACATGCCTCAATGCACTATTATACCCTTTTGTCGTCATTATAAATCTTTAAACGCTGCCCAGGGCTGCATCCAGGCACTATATATATCATGTTAATCTATGGGTTATTATACACTCCTTAAGTGCAGACATAATGCACTGATACAACAACGGCTTCATGATAATGAAATTGAAGCCTTGAGGCAAAGTGCCTTCCATAAAGGGTTACGTTCCAGATATTCACGTTCACGATAGAATCGCCATGAGTTGGACAGAGTCATACCCTGAAACGGACGCTAATATTTTTATTATAATTGATTTGTGGGTACTTATACTAAAACGATACTTAAACTTTATCACGGTTTGCAAATAAAGAGATAAGATTGCTTCAATATATATATTTCTTTCATAAGCACAAATTCAAGTATTGGACTCAAGGAATGTGTCAGACTCAGGGTGAATCTACCCTATTGACCCCATCAAGACTGACACTGATATTTCTAATTATCTATGCATAATAAAAAATAAAAAATAAAATTTGGGGGAAATCTACTTAAACTTTACTATTGTACTCAAATAGAGATGAGATTGAATATAGCTTTATAAGCACACATTCAAGTGTCCCTCTCAAGCTACATGTCCGACTCAGGGTGAATCTACCTTATATTGACCCCTTGGCTTTCCCTTCACCTATTGGCACCCATGCCTAGTTCCCAGGATGCAAACAATGGTATCCATGTACATAAAACAACAGCAACACTGTTTTGGTGAAAACAGACAATATCAATTGAAGAAACATCCCCCTGCCAAATGAATTGTACCTGACTCAGTTCATCAATGGAAAGCCATCGATGACTTCTTGAAACATTTGGGCCGCCAGAAATCGATGTTCATGAATAATTCAGCACTTTAGGTTTTAACCCTTTAAGTGCTGCATAGTGGTTCCATATTGTATGCCTTTTAAATGGATAATGCGTGTATGCAGCCCTAGCAAGTCAATCGCTGCATTCATGCATCATGACAACTATAATTATGAAGTTGATACAGCGAGGAAGGCCGAGGGGCTGGAATGATGCATCAAGGCAGCCCTGGCGAGTCTATATGCAGGAATACAAATGTGTATGTGTATATATATATATATATAATATATATATATATATATATATATATATATATATATAGCTATATATATATATATATATATATATAACATATATATATATATATATATATATATATATATATATATATATATATATATATATATATATATATATATATTAATCGCATTCCTGCATTACAACAAAGAGCACAACACCATGGAATATGTGGCCCTTGAAGGGTTAATGCGAGGCTAGTTTACAAGAGGTGTGCACCCTAGATGTGTATACATAATACATCCAAGCTGCCAAGCAGATATGGTGCTCCCCACACGGGGCAGCAAACCACCCTTTCTGCTTGACCTCTCACTTTATTGAGAAAAAAAAACTATGAAATTTACATTCCTTTTCTCTTCTTTTTGAGGACACAAGAATATGAATCATTGAAATATTTTGCCGCCTTGAAAAGGTGTTATCCTACCTTACCAAGTAATGGCCATGTATTCCGTATACAGTAACATAACACTGTAGTTAATATTAACATGCTCAGTGTTACTTCCCCCTTATCCTACTTTATCAATGACCGAGAATGTCTCATGTATACAAAGGCGAAAGACAAACTTTCGATAAAAGAAACAAAAAATAGAAAAGGGCAAATATTAGCTGAATAGGTACGCCGCACTTTATACAACTGGCTTACTTTATGAAGGATCAGCATACACGGCGTTTCATAACTATGACCTAACATTACATGTATACTAGTTAATATCTAGTCATACTAATAACCATGATAACGTCCTTGTCGTTATCTTGTTATTATCAGATTACAGTACCGGTAACTCTTCAAGCGCCGCATAGTGCATTTATGTATCATACCCTTGGTTGTCATGATGCATGGATACAGCCCTGGTGAGCGACTCGCCAGTACTGCATCCGAGCATCATGCCGTGTACAGGGTTGATACACTCTGGTTACTCGCTAGTACTGCATTGGTGCATCATAATCTTTTAGTAATATGCTGTCCTTGAAGATTTAGGTGTGTCTGATTTGAATAATGTGATAGAATGTAGGGTGTTACCCCTTTCAGGACATCATATCGGTTTAATACGCGATGCGCTTTGCCATCCATGCATTAATGCATTCATGCACCCCGCCGACCCTATGGGGTTGAGGCAATTGCAAAGGTTAAAGACATGATGCATGAATGCAGCACTGGTGGGCCTACTTACATCATTATCACTTTGAAGCAGTATGCAGACCACTCTCGGGCTGTCTGTTGGCTGAGATTTAATGACAAAAAGCTGTTCCCCTTACTGAGACCCATAACAGAAGGTCATAAGAAGTCTCCTGTATATAGAGGCAACATGCTCTGGAACGTCCAGCCGTAATGTGTACCTTTCTGTTAATAAACGAGTGTGTTTAGCGCTCATTGAACCGAAAAAAAGGGGTTATGTCCAGACCATGTTAGAACCATTATGTATACGTGAAGATGTCTATCTAGCAGCATCGCTGGGTTTCATAAAGCATCCGCCTTAGAACTTTATTGGGGCGTGAACGTTGTATTATAGGATACTGACTGCGGTGTGGACAGCTGTCACTATTTGTCAACCCCTTTACACAAGAATCACATTTAGAAGCGCGGGTGTACATGTGTGTTGGTTTCAGTTTCCATTTAAAGGTGAAATGCATGTCCAAAAATAAGGGTAAGGACGTTGTAGCTGATGGTAGGAAAGTTTAAAGTAAGTACTAAAATAAATAGTTTAATATAACAAATCTTTGTAGTATAATATAGGGGGGATAGTTTGTTATGACTTAGTTTTCAGCATTTTACAAATCCATGGATGATGGAATCTGTAGTTTATTTTCCAATTTATTCTGGAAAAAGGAGACACCTGTTTCTTATCGGTACTAATAGCCTTGTTTGCCTGTATAGTTGTACCTTTCTGGGCGTAGCCTTGACATACACAACGAGGACACTCTGCAATTTCTATCCATATGGATGCATGCTGGTATTTCTAAACCCTTTGAAGAGCGCATGATGCTTTAATGCATCATGGCATTGGTCGTCATGATGCTTGAATGCACTTCTGGTCAGTAACTCGCCAGTGCTGCATGCACGTATCATGCCAACCCTACGGGTTTAAGACACTCCCAAAGGGTAAGCATCATACACAGATGCAGCAAACAGCAAATTATTTGTCAGGGCTGCATTAGTGCATTATGACTACTTTTAGCGACATTGCGTCCTCAAGGGGTTAATGCAAAACAAGCAGCATCTGTGTGTTTGTGAAGTTTACCAAGGGTTGGTGTTCTGATATAGATGGGACCACAGGTATTAACCCTTTAAGGACGACATAGTGGATCTCATCTATGCATCATGCCAGATGTTATCATGATGCATGGATGCAGCCCTTGTAAGTAACTCGCCAGGGCTGCATTCATGCATCAGGCCGACTCTACAGGGTCAATACACTCCTAAAGGGTCACCATGAGGCATGGATGCAAGTGAGTTACTCGCCAGCACTGCATTTTTGAATCATGACGATAGAGAGCACTGTGCATTAAAGCACTAGGTTCTCAATAAAGGGTTAAAGGGTTTAAAGGGGTGGGCTATTGGTGCTTCGGAGGACGGGGTAAATAATAGCTCAGGGCAGTATGTGGGTCGGTACACATTGGCTCTCCTCCATGACAAGACAAGAATCTAGATCATGACTGCACTTATTTATCCACCTCTTTCCCTTCACATGTCTTCTGGTTAACAAACACCGACGTAAATAACGCTCTGAGTTGAACGAGGACGAGAGGTTTCTACCAGGCCGTTAAAACCGTGTTAAGGCAGTGTCTCACGAACTTGGGCCAATGTTTTCCTCTCTGACCGGGTGCCATCTCTGACTGGGTGCCATCTCTCACCCGGTGCCATCTCTGACAGACCTGAATGGAAATCATTTATTTAGGGCAGAAGTAGATAGAATTTGGCTTAAAAGTTTAAAGAAAATTATAACTCTATTTAAAGTAGTAAATAGTTGCCCATTTTTATCATCATCTGCCCTAAATAAACCGTTTTTCTTCAGGCTGGTCAGAGATGGCACCCAGTCAGAGATGGCACCCGGTCAGAGATGGCGCCTGGTCAGAGACAAAAATATTGGCCCAAGTTCGTGAGGCACAGCCTTAAGCACCATGTTTCAGATACGTGTCAGTCTTTTATTTAAGTATCAGAGCTAGGGGTCTCTAAATACCTCTTGACCCTTTAAGGACGCATGTCACTAAAAGATGACATTTGTCATCATGATGCACCAATGCAGCCCCGGTGAGTAACTTGCCGGTGCTACATTGGTGCATCATACTGACCCTTCGGGAGTGTCATAACCCCATAGGGTCAGCATGATGCTTGAATGCAGCACCGGTACCGGTGAGTTACTCGTCAGGGCTGCAATCATGCATCATGACGACCAAGGACATGATGCATTAAGGCTTTCAAAACTAAAAATGTATCTTGAATAACCGCTATATTGTATAGGCGTGTAGCTGGATGCATCATCAACCAATAAGATAATTCCCTGCATTCCTTGCAGAATTCTTAGGTTGCATTATGTAACAGCTGGTACCCATGTGACCGCTTTTATCAGTACTTATCTCGCCAGTCCAAGCTGAAGTAATGGACGTACCCACAGGACGACCAGCCTGATCCCTATACGTGACGGGGGTTATCATGACTCCATGATAAGCACCCCAGCAGTTATACATATTAATGTCTAAGTGGTGGGGTGCTTATTCAAGTATGGTTTATTCAATAACTTTTATATCGAGTTAATATAGTTAAATCAGCCAAAAGAGCCCATTTTAGATATGGCTATTGACTCTACCTTAACGAAAATATAAGCAGTAATTCGTCACCTCAGTATACAAAGGTCGTAAGTAAAATATCCATGTTTTGAGATATAAGCAAAATAAGAAAAACCACTGTGGTCTATGTGCTATATATTTCTAAATACTTCTTATATGTATGAATCAACAGTGCACAAAGTTTCCTACATGTATACTCTATTAAGTAAAAATGAGTCATACCGAAAATTATCTACTCTTTTACCTAATTTCTTAGTAACTATGGCAATTAAGAGGGGAAAATCTGTTCACTTACGACCTTTGTATACTGAAATTCATGTATTCTTTATTCAGTAAACAAAGGTCGTAAGTGAATTCTTTAGTTCAAAACTATGATTAAGCCCTAAATAGCTATATTAATGCAATATTATGTAACCCCAATGGTCAGTACACAATCCAATTTATTTTTACCTACTGATATTACCTGAAAATATAATAAAGGTAGTGCTGTTGCCTAGCAACAGCCATATTTTCTGCTAAAATGGGCAATTTCAGCCATTTCCCCCACATAATCACCCCCCTAACGCTTCAAAATGATCATACTTTTGTAAAAAGATGTGAATGGCTATATGCAATCACAATTACATTAAATGATTATAATAAAAGGAACAAAATAATATTGTTTTATTGAAAAATATATTTGGGGAAATATTATCACATCACTTACCACCTTTGTATACTGAAAAGAAATGCATCAAATCAGTTACGACCTTTGTATACTGACCTATAACTTCCCAAAAAATGCTCAAATCTGAAAAATTCCAAAAATTGTGGGAAAACCTTTGGATAAAGAAAGATCTCAAAGAATAAAAAAAAAATCGTTTTTTCTCACTTACGACCTTTGTATTCTGAGGCGACGAATTGTAGTGCATTATAGACGCACATGGCCAGGAAAGTCCTCTTTTCAAACTTTATCTTCATGTTTGAGTCTCTGGTCACATATCTCTGTATAATTCTTTCTTAAATGGGCATTCTCACCACTCGCACTTACCACATAGCAGACTAGAACAGTACTAGAATTTTGAGTGGGAAACGCTCGGTGAGAATGCCACTTTAAAGTTAGAATAACATTTTATATTCCTGTCACATTGTATCCGAAAGGGGTGGAGTAGAAAAGGGATGGGGTGAAGAAAACAAAGCTGATAAAAAAAACACGCCAGGTATGCCAAAGGGAGTTCCCCCCGTACGCAGAGAAAGAAAAGGGGGTCAAAAAATAGTCCTGGCCTCCGGAATGACCTTTTTCTGACTCTCTTAGAAAGGGAGTTATGTGGCTCCAATAGGTGAGTCCTATCTTTCTCTCCAAAATGACTCCCTTTTAATAAACTATACCATTTGTCATTATGAATGTTTGACGTGGATCATAGATGGTTGCTTCCATTCTAGGACCACAACTACAAAAGGCATCATGATGCATGAATGCGGCCCTAGTGAGTAACTCGCCAGGGCTGCATTTATGCATCATACTGAGACTAGGCCTATTATGATTGATGCAGGAATGCTGGCTAGTAATTCACAAGCACTGCATTGACACGTTAAGATGACAAATATTGCCTTTAAGCAACATGTCCCCCTCAAAGGGTTAATGCAGTAATAAGCCTAATAAAACATCCACATATGGGATTAGCTGATTTTATTATCAGGAGATAAGATAATAATATAAGGGAATGCTCCCAGGTTATCATAATATGTGACACTGTGTGGATCTATAAGTAAGGGTGTGGGGTAATCCTATACTATAATACTATAAGGCCAAAAAAAGAAGTTTGTTTCAGGTCACCTGACCGACCCTATGAAAACAGGGCCAACCCTACGTTTTTTTATGCAATTTTGAAAACATTTCTGTATTTTTGCCCTTTTTTGGTCAATTTTAGGGTCTTCGGAGAGGCTGGGTACTTTCACAGTGTTTCATGTTTAAAAAATAAGTTAACCTCCTTAACATTTTTATTTTAAATCCGACTACCGACCCTACAATTTCTTCCCATGTTACCTGAAACAAACCTCTTTTTTTGGCCTAAGTGTAATCATCCATTGAGCCAAGCAGAAAGGATGATCCAGATCCCCCTTGTGTCAGGCATCCTTTTTGAATGGCTGATAACAAGTATCAATCCACTCATGGAGAGGGAACAGATAAGATATACTATTACGCTGATTTTGGGTTAGTCTGGTTGTTATCGACGGAAGTGGATTGTGAGGTATTAAATGATATGGTCAAAATGATATCAATATTTTCAGGAATTGATAAAGACTCCACTACGTCCCAATATCTAGATGCTTAACTTGAACTAAAACCAGATGCCCTTTCTCTGTGACCATAGCATATTGGCCAGCTGTGCAAACTCTGTCGGGTGTTTGAACATTTCCCACTGGTCCCATAATAAATCACTCCAGTTATAGATCTGTAGGCCTACATATCTAGAACATGGACTGCAAGGTGTACCATTCTGAAACTCTATTGGTGCGCGGAGGTTGGATTAACACTGGCTCATTATTC
This sequence comes from Harmothoe impar, assembly GCA_947462335.1. Classification (NCBI taxonomy): domain Eukaryota; kingdom Metazoa; phylum Annelida; class Polychaeta; order Phyllodocida; family Polynoidae; genus Harmothoe; species Harmothoe impar. The sequence goes on along the minus strand of OX381717.1, from coordinate 42,458,090 downwards.
ATGTATGTACAGATATATCATGAAGGATATTATTTACTTTAGAAGAGAGAAATAATGTGACGAAACCTGGGAAATCGTAACATTAGGGGGAATAGCCATAAATGCTCTACACATGATATTTTAAGAGATATAGCTAAAAATGTGAATACTTGAGAGAAAATGACCTTAGACTAACTTTTCTCAATGAATCCTTTGAAGCTATCATTAAAATTCTATTTTCATTCTAAATTGGTCTTATTTGGAATGTAAAAAGAACGTTTTTAGCCATTTTTAGCCCATTTGTTGACATTTGGTTGCCATGGCAACCATCAATTCATTCTTTTGGAATAAAAATCATCCCTATCCAATTGCCCCATTCATGAGGATTTCAGAACCGAAAACAGAATGCCAATATTCCTACCAGATCCAAATCTATGTACAATAATATGCATTTATTGGTTTAATTTCTAATAATTATGATTTATATGGATTATTTGAAAAGAGATTGATATGTGATCGCATTGCAGTCTATTTTGAATTCCTACATGTCCCTACCATCCCATGTTTGAGATGTCACATCTCAGCAACTATTTCAAATATTTTGATGCTTGAAGCATCAAATTGTAGCTAAAGGCATGAACTTAAATAAAGGTGTTTTCCGCTAATGTCACGTTTTCCCACGTTTTGTCACAATTATGATTTGTGTATTAGCCACCCCCCCCCCCATCTCCCCCTGTCATCAGGGGTTTGGCATGCGACTTCAAGCTCTAGGGAAACTTTATTCCAGCCCTCATTAGGTACCACCCCACTGCCTAAAACCATGAGAGATGATTCATAAATTATAACTATATTATGCATGCAGCCCTGCCATTCAAGTAACACGCCATGCCTATACATCCATGCATAAGGCGAACCCTATGCAGCACTGTATCCATGCAGCATTACCTGATTACAACAAAGGGAACACTGTAAAAAGTTGGTTGCCATTTTTGTAGGTGTACAGTAGATTCTACTGTAGATATACAGTTTATTGTAGGTAGACAGTAGATTCTACCGTAAATCTACAGTAGATTATACTGTAAGTCCATTTTACAGTAGCATCTACTGTAGATCTACATTAGATTCTACTGTAGATCTACATTAGATTCTACTGTGTACCTACACTAACTATTTACAGTGCATGATGCATTAACGCACCATAGATGCAGGTTTAACTTCATCGATGGCAGCATGTGTTACCATAGATGAGGGTTATTTTGCAGTGTTTATCTGCATGGCGCCAATCGTCATGGGGAATATTGATTTAACCCAGTCTCCTCCCGTCATGAGATCCTCCATTAAATATACATACACCAGGAGGCAGGCTCAGGGACCCAGGGTACAGTTTAATCATGCAAGTGTTGCATCTTAAGTCAGTGTGATTATTGATCTTTGGATCAACCATTTTAAGTTAAGCTCAATATGAAATCAGTGCAAAAACATAGATCTGTGTTAGAACCCAGCAAATTAGGGTGGTACATGGCCATGTTGGGTGACTTGTGCTTCATAACACCGTGAGCTTTATACGGCCATTATGTGATATCAAAACACGATATGCCTTGGTCCAAAAAGAAATTTGTGTTTCAGATAACCTTAACCTACCAAGCAACGCAATGACGACCTTAGCGACTTTCATTCACTTTCCAATAATTTGAGGTTGTTTTGAGGATAATTTATAGAGTTGTTTTGATGGTCCCTATTAGCTTTCAAATATCACTTTCCCCTATTTAATTTCAGTGCTAATTGTAGGTAGATTTCTGTTTAAAAGCTGTACAATGGTTGATAATGTGACTCAACAAAGAGAAATACACTTTATTTATTGTAGGACTAAAATGTCATGTTAAAAACGTTTTTAGCTTTCAAATAGTGTTTCTCCACTCTAACTCCAGTCTCCATCAAACGGTCGTTTATATGGCCTCTATTAGGCCATACTAATCCCAATCAATCCCACAATTTCCTGTAGCTCTGATCATGCGCACTGGGCAAAATCCGGCTATTGATCAAGTTAAATAGTGCTGGATAGGAAAGTGCCGTCAACCACTTAAGGCCACCGTCCAATTGGAGCCTTCAGTCGATAGGGCCCATACATTTTTTGTATTTATACATGGGTTGATTTCCAGCAAATTGGGGCAAGCTGGTAAACTCATATAAGCCAAAAGGTGCCCTGTTGGGTTGACTTGGGTATACACAAAGTTTGCACAAATTCGCCCTATTTTGCTGGGTTAGAGCCCGCTTGGTGGGTGATATCAGAGTTTACATTCCCATGAATAAATTATGCATTATGTAAGTCGACATCAAACAGGCAATTAGCACTTTAATGTTGATAGCGCGCTTAAATGTTTGATGCCCTTTTTTGCAGCACATAATACATGTATGAGTGTATCAACTATGTGGAGTCAGTATGATGCAAATATGCATCACCAGCAAGGCGCTCAGGGGTGCTGCACACATGATCTATGAGCCCAAAATTGCATAGTGCAAGAGCATGCTGCTCTCAAAGGGTTAACAAAGGGGGGATATCACGGTTTACATTCCCACCAGAAATCTATGCATTACGTAAGATCATAACTGACGAGATTATGTATGTATACATACATCATATCGGTCTTCATTATGCATGGATCCCAGAAATACCCCACGGGATCTGTGAATGGGGGTAGGGGATTACATTCTCATGTTAACCATCCACTGGGCTCTGTATGGCCAAATCCATATATGCCTTAATGTCCAGCATCCACTCGGCTCTATGTATTCAGCTGATTGACCCATCTATTTCGGGGCGTGGCAACCAGGAGGGAACAGGGGGGACATGTCCCCCCCCCCTCACTTTTGGACAACCCTGAAAAAGGTCAAACCTAAAAGGTCAAGCCGAAGAAGGTCAAAATAGGCCAAAAACTCCCCTTGTCCCCTCCCCTTACTTTGAAACTGCTTGTCACGCCCCAGAAATTTCCTATATATATTATAAAGTTCTACCGTCCAGTGGACGGTGGGTATAAAAAGAGTTACCAATGACTTTCTTCATTCTCGTTGTGCTACTTCTATCTTTATTTCTCTTTTTCTGTGTTTCTTTTCTTCTTTTTCGACATTATAAATATATTCCTGGCTACCCTTTTTATTCAAAATCGTCTTTCAGTTTCTAGCTCATTTTCCTGTTCACCCACAGACAATAATATTTGACACGATCTGCGAAAGGGGACCTTTACACAGGCCATGTCTCATATACAACATTTACAACAGTAAACTATAGTGTTAGCTATAGTTTTACTATAGTATTTTTCTAGCTGGGCTTCCACGCTCTATTTGCCCTTATATAACGGACATGGTTGATAGGTTCCTTGCCCTTAGTTGACCATTGTGTCTATGTCTAACACAGATGTATGGCCTACCTCTCACCCCCTCCCCATGTGCACTTGGGCTAACAAGTTAATGGTAATTATAACACTTTAAAATTAGTAATTAATAGCCCATTTAAATCTGCATATCCTTTAAATAAACCGCTTTCTATCAAGCCGGTCAACGATGGCACCCAGTCAAAGATGGCACCTGATCAAAGTTGGCACCTGGTCACATTGGCCAGATCTCGTGAGACACAGCCATAAGTTCTACCGTTCAGTGGACGCTAGGCATAAAAAGAGTTACCAATGACTTTCTTCATTCTCGTTGTGCTACTTCTATCTTTCTTTCTCTTTTTCTGTGTTTCTTTTCTTCTTTTTTGACATTATAAATATATTCCTGGCTACCCTTTTTATTCAAAATCGTCTTTCGATTTCTAGCTCATTTTCCTGTTCACCCACAGACAATAATATTTGACACGATCTGCGAAAAGGGACCTTTTCCAAGGCCATGTCTCATATAGGCTTTCACGCTCTATTTGCCCTTATATAACGGACATGGTTGATAGGTTCCCTGCCCTTAGTAGACCATTGTGTCTATGTCTAACACAGATTTATGGTTTACCTCTCACCTCCTCCCCATGGGTATTTGACATCCTGCTTCGGGTGACTTCACAACAGGGACACATGTTGGTATGTGATGGCCATCGTCCACTGAGCTCAAATCGGCCGTTTTATTCACAATAAATATTAGAAATGTATGTACACACATGCAGGGGTAGACACTTACTTTTTCAGCCATGGGCCACCCGGCCAGTAGCCTCAGAAATGTACGGGCCCGGACCCGGACATAAAACTGTGGGCCCAGAATATACATTTAATTTTCTTGAAGAGAAAAACATATTTATCTCTGGTCAAGATAGATTCAGACTGTTCCAGAATGGCTGGCTTCATCGTGAACTTTCCCTTTCCCATCATAACATGACTATATTGATAAAGACATATTCTCCTCGAATTTTCCCCTTGCACTGCTGTGGGCCACCCACGAACATAGGAAGGTAACTCTTCGGGCCCGGACCCAAAACTACAGACCGTTGGCTCCTGGGCCAGTGTTTGTGTCTACCCCTGCACATGTAGCTTCTAAGCCATATAGAGCTCTTGTGGACGGTAGGCATAACGACCAGTGTCCACTGTTGGCTATACTCTCCACTATAGGCATTCAGGAAAGTATTTCTTAAATGAATCATGCAAAGCATACAGTCCGATCCTTTGGTAGTGGACAGTGGTCCTTAGCTTTCTATGGCCAAATAATATAGAAGATGCATGGCAACAATCGGCCATATTGAGCCTGGTCGGTTTTATGTATATGACCTGATTTATATAGGAAATCTATGATACAAATCCGCCGTGTGGACAAAATAATAGACATATACCATTTATAAATCCCCCTATCATAAAAAGGATAAAAACCGTGCCATCGTTATGCTTTAGTGCTTGGTGAGGTAGTTATGGTCGAGGATCCCATTATTGGTTTCAATAACATGATATGTCTGATGCAAATGACTTCCAAGGAAATAATGTATACATGGCTATTACTAATGTGAAGTAGTGTAAGTACACTTGGCATATAATCAAATACATCTATGGGTGGAATGTACTGTTATATTAGGTAGATGCTGTGCTTCCAATTATTTCAAGTTCATGCTTCCCTTTGCACAAAGATGTACATGTAATTAACAGTTTAAATTGTTTTGTATGTCTCAATTGGCCATGTGGAGCCCAGTGGAATGAGACTCATAGTGTAAGTCCCTTATTTAAAAGGGTCTATTTCATATTTTGAGTTGTGAGGAAGGGTGCATTATATTTTCTTGACAGCATGTCACATGAACTTCTGTTGTGTATGAATATGTGGAACTTTTTACTGTGTTCATCTTCAAAGTCCTTTGAAATCTGTTTGGGGCATAACGGCGGGAGGGGAGCGTGGGGTGCTATCAGTATCATTCACTCAAGATTATGAAATATACTTCTAAATGGACACGCCCTAGGGAACGTTCACAAGTGTCTGAGATGCTACCTATATTTGGACCCTGTTTTTCAAGACCCACCTTCAAGTCGCTTTCTTTGTGCAAAGTGGCCAATTCAAATACATGGCCTAGGTTGAACCTCCAGGTTACGTTTAGACACTACACCCAAAGACCACCGACAACCTAGCTGGTGATGTCATTTGTGAATGTTCCCCTTTCTTACAATTATGTGGGGAGATGTGAGGAAAATAGGAAAGGGAGATCCATTAAATTCATTCTCCAAACACAATTTAGATGGACAATTGAGAATTGCCTTTGAGACACAATTCCACCACACACTGGCTCACCGTCCACAGAGTGGGCCAATTCAGCCATACATTATCTATAACTCAGGTTAAAAAAAAAGGTTTGATTCAGGTCACCCGACCGACCCTATATAACTAGGGCCTACCCTACGTTTTCTAATGCGATTTTAAAGCACTTTTGTATTTTTACCCTTTTTTGGTCAATTTTCGGGTAAGCAGAGAGACTGGCCAGTAAATTCATGTTTAAGAAAGAAAAGGATAATAAATCCGACCTACCGACTCTACATTTTCCTCCAATGTTTCTAACAAACCTTTTTATTTGGCCTCCTGTCAAAAACGGCCACTTAGAGCTCAATAAACAGTGGCCATCGAGCCATGCATTTCTTATATATATGAATCATGTATATAAAGGCCGATGCTTCCCCATTTGCCAGGATCATAAATAAATATGGCCAAATTGGCAAATACAACCCTGTAATAAGACCTATATGAAGTTAAATCAAACTGACATCATGCATGTAGAGAAGATGAGGGGATCCTATGAAGTCCAGTAGAGTATTGAACCCAGTTTACATCACTTGTTTTATTCATATATTGTACCTTTTTCTTTTTCTATAAAAACCTCTGTCCTCTCGGCGTCTGGGCCTGGAGACATATAGTCGTTCTGGTCTATTTGTAAGACTGAAAGACCATTGAAAAGGAAGAGGTGAGGAAGTATACGAATTCTGCGAAGGCCTTACAAATATAATTATGTCAACTGTGTACGACCCAGTGGGCGCAAAACTCAGTTCAACATTAAATCAACGTTGAATCAACATTGAATCAAAATTGACAACCATTCATCAATGTTGACTCAATGCTCTGTGCCCACCGGGGAGGGTTTCTATATACAACTGATTAAGACATATATTTCTTACACAAAACTGGAAACCCCACCAATATTAAGTCAATGTAAAATGGAGGTTACCAGACCAAAAATAATTTAACTGTCGCCAAAAGCACCCTCACCTGAAAGTCAGGCACTGGCTGGCTTTCAGGTGAGAGTGCTTTCGGCGACAGTGACGCTCATTTTTCTGAGGATGTAGGCTTCAAATGTACCCAGAAATTGACTCGCAATTGTAGTGGCAACTAACAGCCTTCAGTCCCGATTCCTGGCCAATCAAATTGTCTCTTAAATAGACAAATATGGCCGAAAATAATGTCCTAGTTATAAAATTTACTCCATTCACCATGCCCCAGTGGTCAACAGTGTGGGTATAACCTGTGTTAGTGGAGAATGGTAAAGATTCGGGAGGGGGAGGTGGAGTGGAGGAGGGGGCAGGGGAGAGGGGTTACCTAGGTTACTTGATCCACTATCTCTGTGTACCTAGGTGCATTTGTTTTAAACAAACATGGCCTGTTTTTACCTGAATCAATTCAAAGGTGGAGAGGAAAGGGGATAATTATGTTTGCCGCTATGGATTATCGTAAAGCTAAAAAGGCCTATAGAAGTGCAACCATCACCTAGCACTCATTATTTTTATACTGAATATGGAATGTTGATTTGGGTTGTTTTTCGACTCATTTATGTCTGAAAACACAAAAGGGCTAAATGAACCATATTATGCACATTCTTCTGTATATGTTTCCCAGCCTGCAAAATATAAAACGGACGGACGTTTTTTGAACGTTTCTGGGCGTTTTCAGCTTGTAGTCTGGAAATAAATTCTCCCTCGGTGACTCTGTCACCATGGTAGAGGGTCAGACATTGCGCTGGTTGAGGGTGAGAGAATTTCACCAAGAAAGTGATACCTAGTGTCGTCTGGTAGTATATATCTTTTTCGTCCCAAGGGCGTGTTGGAATCCACAAAAGAGTGTTTCAGGCATGCAGAATTCACTCTTTATAAAGGGTCAATGGGAATGCTATAGCCAGAGGCTATCAGTATCTCTTAAATTCACTGTACACAGTTGTATACTACACATCTACGAAGCTATATAATTTGGAATCATCTCAAATTTAGGAATACACTGCTCCAAAATTTAATATTTTTAAAGTCAATGATTTCCCAAACTCGTCTACCGTGAACAACTCTTCTGACAAAAGTGAGTGATGGCCTTACCCAGTTGGTATAGAAACACGTATAACCGGTCATGAAACTCATACTGCCCACTGAAGACACGCCCTAGAGCTATACTATATACTTGTCTTATTTGTGTCTTGCTTGTGTCTGTTTTGTAATAAATGGTTCTTTTTGGCCGAGTAAGTCATTTATTTCCTATGTAAATCTCATATATATAAGGCGGCCGTATAGAGGCCAGTGGATGGTTTCAATTTAGGCTCTTCAACCCACAAACGCCTGCTCTCCGTCACTTGTACTGAGAACTCTTCAACCTCCCACCCCAACTTCAAATTATAGTGTTATTTGAAGACATAAATGTTACACATATTTGTCAGCAGCTGAGCTACCATACGCACATGAACTGCCTTGTCCATGTAGTACTTGTACCATTGCTATTGCATTGTTTATAGGGCTCAAGCAGCAGGCATCTGACCATACAGCCACAGAAAGAAGAAACAGCGTCAAAAGGGAGTCCAGGTTGCCTCCAAAATGATTCCCCTCTTTAGGGGAACCCAGGCTGCCCGTGACTCCCCTAGGTGACTCCCTAGCCTACCCAAAGGAGTCACCTGGGGGAGTCACATAGTTCCCTGACTCACCTTTAGAAGGGAGTCACATGAGGACCTGGGCTCCCCTAAAGAGGGGAGTCATTCTGGAGGCAGCCTGGACGCGGTTTCTTTTCTCTGTGAGTGCTTCTGATACTTAGTGCATATTATATATGATTGATTATTGAAAACTACTGTAAACCAACTATGCCCATTAAAAGTACAGTCCATTTATTTATTCATTTTATTCTGAATATGATTATTATCCTTAAATTACCCTGCTCACCCATACAAACATACCCCATTGTCTTTGCCCCTCAGTTATACATAGTCTTTACCCTTAACGGCTGCATAGTGCCTTAAATAATACTATATGGTCGCATGGTGGCATTCAAGCATTATATCCTATAGGGTTGATACTTCCCCGAATGGTTGGCATGATGTAAAAATGCAGTCCTTGTGAGTAGACTCGCCAAGGCTGAATTCAGATCGCAACTTCGACAAATTTACGTTTTCAGAACTGACTGGCAATTTGCACCTGGAATGACGAAGGACGTGACAAAACAGTATAACACTATGCGGCCCTTAAAGGGCCAATCTTACCACTCGCACTTAACCACATAGTAGACTAGAACAGTACGAGAATTGTGAGTGGGTGATTATGCCACTTTAACACTGACAGGTGGCCTGTCCACTCAAGTATGGCGACCCTCCTGCAAGAATTTTTAGGACGGCAGGGACACCCATCGCACGAGACAGCGAATGACCTTATTCTCAAGGTAAAGAGGTGCGTGAAGAGTAGGGATCAAATGTATGTTCTCAACATATATGGGTTGAATTTTACATATGTGACACGATCTGCGAAAAGGTACTCTAGTGCAAGGCGCCCTAAGGTCCCTATCTTCAGTACAATTTACATATTATTAGATCATATACACTACATTGCAGAGGACCAAGGTAAACCAGGAATGAGAAAATACCTTTGTAATTCAGCTAAAGTATAATCATTTCAGGCTCCCTGCAGTTGGAACATCGTGGATGCCCCTGAATATTGGAGCACTCTATAGTTTCTTATGTCAACTGTCCACTTTAATACATTTTCTAAATACAATGGTCTGTGTACCGCAGTGGACTGAGGGCAGTATTAGTTCTATTACCCTGCTCTGACATGTTCTATTGGGTCTGTGTATCTATATAAATAAATAAGTTACCAACTAAGGCTACAAGGGAAGCATGATAGCTTTCGTCGTCATCACGCATGCACACAGCCAGAAATAACTTTCTCATTTCAAGAAAATAAACTCGCCTGGCCTAAAATATTTTTTTCTTAAAACTAGTCATCTGTCTTAGTTTCTTGAAATAAGAAAAGAAATGCAGCACCGGCGAGTGACTCATCATAGGGGCACTATGATGCTTTTACTAGCCAGGGCTGCATTGATAAATGTATTTTTGGTGAGGCATGGTATATAAAGCTCTTACCCAATTCTGAACCAGATTATAATCTTGTCCCACTTGATGACTTTAACTGGGACGATATCCACAAAGCCAATTGGGCGGGGCAGGTGTTTTATACTGCCACAATGATAGTGTGCAATGAAGAGTCTTAACCCTTTGATGGCCGCCTAGCGCTGTGCCCTTTGTCGTCAAGGTGCATGAATTCAGCACCTGGCGAGTCTATGGTGGCATCCATGCATCATACCGCCCCATTGGGAGTGAATCAACCCTGTTGGTCGGCATGATGCTTAAATGAATTATTGGCGACTTGTATTACTAGCTAGGGCTACTATGATAGCAATATCAGGCATGATGCATCAAAACATTACAATGCTGCCCAGAAAGAATTAAATAGATCTATACAAAAAGTATACAATCTTACACCCAAAAACGGGGTGTCGATCTTTACAGCAAAGGTGTTACACCGTGGAGATATCTTGAAGTATACTTTAGCCTAGTGTGGTAATTGAAAGAAAACATGGGTAAAAAGGTATATATGGGGAAAAATACTATTGCACCATCTAACGCCTCATAGTGCTTTGAAACACTGTGCCCATCCCAGTGGGTACAGAACATTGCATCAACATTGATCACTGGGGAGTAACTCGCCAGTGCTATTATCGTGGATCATGTTGACCCTACGGAGTTTATACCCTCTCAAAAGCATGCTTGCTGCATGCCAAAGGGCAAAGCACTATGTGGGCCTTAAAGGGTTAACTAAGTGACTTACTGTAGGGTGAGGGTGGGGGCTGTACCCACTGGAGCACGTATACTACAGTGATGTCTGATCCACCTTCTCCAGGCCCTCACTCACTCTCCTTAATTTTCCTTTCCTCCAGAAGGTTCTTCCTCCAGTATATTTCTTCTGAACCCAAAACAGCCAAGAAATATAAAATGGAGTTGTCCAGGATATTTTATATTATTGGCTGTAAAGTATGCTTTATCTTATGATGATGATATTCAACGTACTTTATAAAGCTGGATTTCCTCCAGGGTTGCTTCGCAGATTGCTGCTTAATGGTGTAACTACTCCTGAGGGTGGATTAAGGGTAACTCTGATTCCTCCAGCTCCCCTTAATACTGCATGCCTTGCCTCCATGGGTTGACTGAGCAGGGTAGGGAGGTGGGTGCGGCTAGCCCTACCCTGCTCCGGTCAATCATCTCCTATAAGCCACGCCCCTTATACAGGTGTCTGCTGTTCGACTAAGTGACTCAGTATAGGTTGGTGTGATGCAGGAGAGGCTCCGAGGTTCCTTTATATATATTATGTATGTGATTAGGCAATTGTTAACCTTTAAGTGGTACAATGGTGCTTTAGTGCGTTATCCGCTTGGTTGGCATGATGCATGAAAGCATTGAGTAACTCGCCAGTGCTACATTCAAGCATCATATCAATCCTATATGCGGACGATGATACCGGGTATGTCGTCATGATGCATGAATGCAGCCCTGGTGAGTTACTCGCTATATGGATGCATTCATGTATCGTGACGACAAATGGCATATTCATATGGACATCACAACCCCCCCCCCCCCCCCATACTATTTGGTTCAAGTGTATAGCAATATTCGATAACTGTATTTTATCTCCTTTAATATGCATAGGGTTAATTACGGTGCTTTTGATAATTGTAGCCACCGATTTGGTCCCATCCTTTCTCTCTGTTATTAGCTCTGTGAACTACCACCCGGATATTATCAGCTATTTATCCCCCCCCCCCCTGGAGCACTATGTTCTATTAAACATACAAGCAGAACTGAGTCAGTTAGTCGAACTCAGGTGTGTAAGTTTGCTTATAGAGAGCTGCCATAGTTACCAGGACTGAAAGTCGGTCGGCCTTTGCCCCCGAGCATTTGCCCAACAGCCCCTCCCCTCTCCCCCACCTACCATTCAATCTCCTCCTCTCTCCGTCTTAGGCCACCCCAGGTCACCGACCGGATAACACCTGTTCTCCCTATCTAGACCAGAGAGATAACTGATAACTGCAAAGATAAGAGAATTCCTGATAGGTGGAAGTGGGACTGATATTATACCATTGAGTCGTTGGTCAATACGATATACAAACTGTGTTGCCTTACTATAGGTCTGGTCCCCTCTGACGAGATCGGATCTCCGTCTGCCTTTATATCTTTCTCTGTCTCTCTGTCTGCTTATCTCTGTTTATCTCTGTCTCTCTATCTGTCTCTTTTCTGTCTCTTTCTACTTTCTATACCTGTATCCGTCTATTTTTATGCCAGTCTCTCTTTCTGTATGTCTGTCTGTCTGCCTCTGTCTGTGTCAGTCTGTCTCTGTCTGTCTCTCTGTCTGTCTCTCTGTCTGTCTCTCTCTCTGTCTCTCTCTATCTTTCTGTCTCTGTCTCTGTCTCTGTCTCTCTGTCTCTGTCTCTCTGTCTCTGTCTGTCTGTCTCTCTCTCTCTGTCTCTCTCTCTCTGTCTCTCTCTCTCTCTCCCTTCACACCCAGCTCTCCAGTTTCTGTTCTGCCAGCCCCGAACCTCCTATCCGTGGCTCTAGTACTAATAGTAATATACTGCCTTCATCCGGAGCCCCTCTCTCATACTCTCATATCCAACCAACATCTAAACACATACCCCATCTAGCTGTCAGTATCCACACTATATCACCACGCGCCAGGCAGATGCCGATTTCCCCAGCAGAGGGAATGGTGGTCACGGTAATAGGGGCTGACCCAGGAATTTGAAAAGGGGGGGGGGGGGTCTATCGAACACCAGTGTAGCGAAAAGTGTTGGACCACGAGTTGCGCCATATCAAAATATCATCAGAAAAATCCAAATCTTTTCCCAAAAACGGGACAGCATATTCCATTGAATTCAATGGAATATGCTGTCCCGTTTTTGGGAATGACAATGAGTTTTATAGAATTTAATCGGATTTACTGCACGAATACTGTATCTTTGTGTTACCTTGTGGACATAGTCCTATGACTAAGAAAACAGTTTTTCAAGATTTTCCTAAATTAAGAGACTCTTAGCATAAAGTTGAATTTAAGAAATCAATATATTTAACGACGCTTATCTTTTATTTGCCGTATACATAACTTAACATTTACTGTGGTAATCCAAAATGTGTATCGGATCAAATCGGGAAACACAGTAGTCGATTTGTACATGAATTAAATCCCAAGCCTATTGTGTGTGGTCGATGTTTCTCGGGAGACATCTATTTAATTGAACCAAAACTATTCAAACTTCGTAACAATAATTTGATATATACATAACATAATATTATATAGGGTCAAGTTAATGCTAATGGTACATTGATTGAAGTAATTTTCCATGTCCGTTTTAAAGTAGTGTCACAGGCTGATAAAGAGTAAGGGTGCATTTTAACCCTTTAACTATAGGTGATGCCAATCGGTATCATTCAACCAAACGCCAAAAAAAAACATTTAGAAAAATACAGAAATATCAATTTCTGGGAGAGAAAATATTCCAATTGTCATATCTTTTTTTTTACAGACTATAGATTTTTTGTAGTAACAGCAGTTTGGGATGCCCATAGTCAAGGATGTGGGTAATTTTGGGGCTATAGTAGCCTAAGGGTTCATCACCACCAAAATATTCATCACACTCTCCAGTAAAGCAACTAATTTGGCACGAGCATAAAAAGATTTTCTTGTATTGAACCGTATTTATCTTACCTTACCCTTGTTACATAACATTATTGTGTTAGCTTCTGTTTTGACTATCCTTATGGAATAAGATGATAACCTTGGATATAATGTAAATAGAATAATGATACCTAGTTATACTACCATTTTCATGGCATGGAAATGGACACTTCTCACATTCTTGCCTAATTGTCTACATGAATAACTAATACTTGAAACGCTTAATTCTTGAAAACAGTTCTTTCAGAAAAATCTTCATTCATCAGGTTTCCTATCACAGAATTGCCATTAAAATAGCCTTGCAGCTTTGAGTGGTAGATTCACCTTGAGTCGGACACATGCCATTTGTGGTTATTTAAGTATTCTAAGTTCTATATCTGTAATAAATAGTAAAGTTCAAGTGTCATTCTTTCCAACAAGTAACTACTAGAGGTCTTATTGTACATGGATAATGACAAATTCTAGTGTCCGTCTCAGGGTATGTGTCCGACTGATGGTAAATTTACCCGATATATAAATGTAAGCTGCCCTGTTTCTGGCTGCATATTTTCGTCAGGAAGCATTAATGCTGTGTTGTAGAGGGTGACTCGCTCGTGTCAACATTCTAGTACCTAAGGCCACTCAAAAAAAAAAAAAGTTTCTCATCACCAAGCAATGAAAAATATGACGAGGGCGTTTTTTATTTAATTTTTTTTTTTTTTTACTCGGGGCAATTTACATAGGGAAATTTGGACATTTCGCGATCAATTTTCAAATTTTAGTAATTTGGAGTTTATTGATCAGCAAAAGTTGTAAGAATGCAAGTTATACCTAGCTAATTGCATTGCTGACAGAATAAGCTTTAATTTGATACCAAATTTGCCAATATTTTGGCAATTTTAACATATTTTTCATCAAAAATGTAAAAAAAAAAAAAAAAAAGTTTTCCCCAAATCATGATTTTTATGATGCGCGCGGTGATGAGAAACAACTTCTTTTTTTTGAGTGGCCTAATGTCATATTTTTCAGTGAAAATACCCAGTCAACATTGCTTAGTGGGACCCATATGTGTTTTACCGGAAGATCAATTCAATAAATGGAATGAGGTTCATTTAAAAAAAAAAAAAGAAAAAAAAAGATGATTTGCCCATATCTGGGTTATGGTCCTTCTTGTCCAGGGCTACCAGTGGGAATCCAAATGGGCCAGCCCAGATTCAAAGTGCCCAGCTCGACCCCAGATGAAATATAAACTATAAAAATGTACAATAAATGGTGATTTCTGGAGCAAAATCAGATGTCAGCATGTTTTGAAATATTTACAATGTATTCATGGGAAAAAAAGTTTTCCTGGGCTGGCCCATCTGGGCTCCTACTGGTACGTAATATTTTGAGACAGCATGCCCTCTACTCCTTAAAGGATTTATACTCCCTTGATATAATAAATTTAGCTATACAGTTCTTTACAGTAGGTGTAACCCTTTCATATGGCTTGTCTTGAAGAGCGACCAGGGTTTGAACCGTGGACATACTGCATGTGAGACACATACTTTACCACCAGGACACTGCTTTATGATAATTCCAGAATGGACAACTTGCCTTTGATTAGAGCCTTGAGGGTTGCATAATGCATTAATGCATTGTGTCCTTCGGTCTTTATGATGCAGGGCTGCATTCAAGTATCATGCAGTTCCTACAGCGTTGATACACTCTCATAAGGTCGGCATGATGCATTCCAACCTCATGCAGCACTGGTGCGTAGACGCGCCATGCATGATGACAACAAAGAATATTAAAGCACTATGCTGCCTTTAAAGGGCTACCCCCTTTCCATTGTGTTCTCATCCAGTTCTGTGTACACCTCTAAATCCTCATACACCCCATCCTGACCAACACGCGGCAGGTTCAGCGTATACCCATCCTCAGTCTCACCCGGTATGGCATGCTGGACCATATTCCTATCTGCCATGGGGTCAATATAGTCCTCCTCCCAACGCATAGGGGTCTCCTTTCCCTCAGGAGGGGGGCTGTACTCATTGGATTTAACTGTTGGAGAAGCATGCTTGCTGAGTATCGGATGCGGTGCTGAGGAGACATCTTTGCTGTGTTTTGGAGCACTTGGCGTCTTGAGGGAAGGTAGTGGTCTTAACTGGACATTGTTTCTAGAGGGCTGGGTGGTTGATGTCGATTTTCGACGTTTCTTTATTAGGATGGCAAGGAAAATGGCGAAGAGGTGGACACACACTGTGGCTCCTATTGCTATGCCAGCAATGGTGGCTGAAAGAGAGGAAAAGATAGCTTGTTACCTCCACATATACATTATTTTACGGTGGGTATACGTGTGAGCAATTCTGTTTCCAAAACGCAAATGAATTATCAAAAATTGAAGCTTTCGATTATTTATTTCGGCAATGCTACCTTCACAATAATTATGGCCCTTTGAATATCAGGTAGATACACCACAGAGGACCGGTAGACATGAAGAATTAAATTTCAGGAGAAAAAGAAGAAGGGTTCAAAATTGCATTTACCCATCCCTGCCTTTAGCTAATGAATCATATTTTACATTTCTTTATCTTTATCAACCTGCAGAAGTAGTTCTGTCTATCTCACTGTGTTACTGAACTAAATTAGGTACCTACCGGATGTCTCCGTTTTAATTTTTCATAAAAATGTGCTTTAATATATTTTTTGGTCGGGCGGTGATGAGAACACAGCCTTTTTTGTGATCGGTTTCATTTCAATATACACACTTACCAACACCAATACCACCATCCCCTTCCTCATCCTCATAGTCATAGTCATAGTTGTTATCACAACCTATGCAAGGCCTGGGTGTAATACCTTGACCAATACAAAACAATTTGTTAGATATTTACTTAGCATATTAGGTATTTGTATGGTATCAAAATAGATGTATCTGTCTAGGAGTTAACAGCTACTATTAAACAATGTTTTTTATTATGAAAACACATTAAGTGAGACAAATATTATGCTACATGCATTAACCTTGACCTCCAAAATATAGAAACTCTTGATTTGGTACACATGTATTTTTCGTAAGGAAGATTCCTTTCCTTTCATTGCATCAACATGTATATTGGAGGATTCCTTTCCCTTCATTGAATCAAAATGTATATTTCCTGTTGGCAAATGAAAAAAGAAATATGTGGGAATTAAATAGAATCTAATATAGTACAACCTGCAACTGGTGAAGGGACGGATGGTGCGTTCTCACAGGTCTGTCCATAATATCCAGACCTACACTGGCATATCTCCACTCCTCCATACTTTCTACAAGTACCGCCATTGCGACACACTGTTGATGTACAGAAAGTGTGGTATGGTGGGGTGCCTGCAGGGTTATAAAGCCATATTTTACATACTATATTTTAAAACCTTGGTCTTACAAGCCATTGATGAGGAAAATGGTGCGAAAACAAGCAGAAGATAAATCATTCATATAAAATGTAGAAATATAAAGATATAAAATAAGAATATACATATAAATGTAAATTTAGATTTAGAAATAAAAAGCATATAGATAGATAGAGAGATAGGTAGATAGAGAGATAAATAGATAGATAGATAGATAGGTGGATAGATAGATAGATAGATACATACATACATACATACATACATACATATATATATGTATACATACATACATACATACATACATACATACATAGAAATTATAGATAGGCACCTATCACCAAAGAGCACATCGGGGCAAAAACAAGTATAAGTTGATGCATAACTCATGCATGTACCACCATTAAAACATGGCGAGGATAAACATGCCGAGGAGCCTTGTGGAAGAAAAACAGTTACTTTGTCTGAGTTAAAGAGTTAAAATAAAAATGACATTAATGTTCAAGTATCTCAGAATATGTCGATAGAAATTGGCATTGGGTAGTTTGAGGGAACTCTCAAATAATATTATGAAACAATATAGCCTTCAGGAATCCCTTGCTCCCATTGGTCACTCATGTGGTCAGCTGGTGTTAGAATACCGTCCAGATATATATATTATAATAAAATAACATGAAATCAGTGATAAATCGCATTCTCCTTTTTTTTATTAGAGTGGAAGAGGAAAACAGACCTAGAAGGGGCCTTATTTAGAACTGGACACACAAAATATAGAATTGCCTCTTGTACCACTGTAGTTTTAATTCTAACAATTAAATAGAATGAAATAAATTCAGGATGTTATCTTACTCTGCCAAAATGTCTCTGTCTTCTCGCACCTATCACCAGAAAATCCAAAAGGGCAGAAGCAAACATAAGTTGATCCATAACTTCTACATGAACCACCATTAATACACGGGGATGATAGGCATGCTGGGGAGGCTGTACCTTAGGGAAGAAAAGTAATTATATTTTCTGTTTTGTAAATGATAGTTGATATCTGGGCTCGAACATTTGGCATATCTACGCTGTAAAATGTTGGTTGCCATTTTTGTAGGTGTACAGTAGATTCTACTGTAGGTGTACAGTAGTAGTCATTGTATGTAAACAGTAGAACCTACTGTAAATCTTAAGTAGATTATACTGTAAATCCATTCTACAGTAGATTCTATTGCAGGTCTGCAGTGGATTCTACTGTGTACCTACACTTACTGTTTACAGTGTAGAATGGGGTAAAAACTGAATGTTGGTGTTTGTTCTAATTGTAAATGACATTTACCAAATTGGAATGAAATTCATTGGTATAACCTCAATTAATCGGAAAGCTGAACCAACTGTATACACATATGAGTCGAATTATTAGAATGAGGAACTGCATTAATCAATTTTATTAGAATTTGAGAGTTAGAGCCACATGGCGGGAGTTTGAACGGAAATACAGGGTTGGGCTAGACAAGCCAAATTGATAATCTCTTCCTATATATTTCAAGAACTTTCAGAGATATATGACTTACTTTGGGCAAATGTATTACGATATTCGCAATGGGTACCATAATACCCTGGGAGGCACGTACAAAACTGAGATGTACCATAGCGTGTACACGATGCTCCATTAAGACATGGAGATGAGAGACATGGTATAGGACCTGCAGGGACAAAGAGATAGTTGTCAAAACAGTTAGATATCATGGGAACTGTAATTCATTGAATCAATCAGAAATTCGCGAGAACAAAAAAGAAAAACACCCCCTAGAAAGGTATGAATTTTAAATTTAAAAAAAGGGATTCATTACTCAGATTTGTTGTTGTGTAATTTTGAACGTTGATACCAGAAAAGTCTGTTTAAGTTCTATGCATGTGGATATGTAAATTCCAATCTAGAGTAAAATGATAGGGGTGGAGTAATTTTAAAAGATCATTTAAATTTCAACCATCGTAGATTTAATATAATCGGAAACTACCAATTATATTAATGTACATTCTTCATCTTATGCCATCCTCAGAATGAAGTTGTATCCTGCATGAGATGTGTCCATAAATCTATCTAAAAATTACAATCAATATTCAGAAGTATAATGCAACTCTCACATTAAAAATATCTAGGGAAATTCTTCTGAGAAATAGTATGTCTACCTGAGCATTGTTGTATTAGGTCGGTGAACGGTTTGGTGAAATCCTCCTGGTATATTGGGGAGGTATAAGGACAACCCGAAACACTGTCGCTCTGACAAATGATAAAGTCAGCCTGGTCAAGACTGTAAAATAAAAATGTATTGTAAAACTTGAATTTAGAGTATTCTTTCCAATTTTTTCATATAATATTGATATGTCCACATGTATACATATTTTCGCACACTGTCTGAAATGTTTTTTTTGATTCTCTTCATATGAGACTTGATCTGTATTTAAAAATAACATAACTGTAATTTAAAAAATATATTTGATAAACTGAAATACCTGCATAACATAGCTGTACTCTGTGACATGTCAAGGCCTTGTTCTTCTAGACAAAACTCAAAAATAGCATCCGTTGTACACATAGAACCATCTCGACTCCCCTGCCCAAATACCCCTCTCAGCAGGCTGGCTGTACGAATTGAAGCAATAGCATATAAATTATATTATTAATTAGGTTTATTAATTATTTTGTTGTTTTGTTCTGGTCAGATTTTATATACAATTACAAAAGCTCACCACATCATTGCGTAGTTTACAATCTTGTTGGTGAATTATTAAAAACTAGGCCATCTTTATTAATTTAAAATCTAAGACAACCTTTTTTCTAATATCAAACGTATGGTAGGCCTATTGTGTGGGTTTATATTATATTAAGAGATAAATAGGCTGATGGGAAGACCTCTCTAGACATGCTATTGTCTTATGCAATTATCATGTGCTAACATTTGAAATCATACATGGTCATCATGAGAATGATTTTATGCATGTACGTTCGAATTTGGATACAAAGGAAATATGAAGGCTTTGAACGCAGTGTTAATGTAATTATCTCCAAAATGTGCATTTACATGGACAACATAATACTTTTATAACTAATTTCATAATGATATTGTTTGTTCCCCCAGCTTAATTGATTATTCCTGACAGTCAATAGCCACTATAAAAACGTAATAATAAGGGCAATATATCAATCAGGAATCTAGGCTATTGGAGAGATTCCATGGTCATGGAAGGCTGGGTCTCATCACGTATACTCTCATGACACCCTTCGAGGGCACTCCTTTTGTAACGGGTGACCTGTTTTGTCTAAGGGAGTGCTGTATAAAGTTATGGAAGGAAACAGTATAGTCTCATAACCACCCCTACACATATATATATATATATATATATATATCAACTATTTATACTTTAAGAGGTATGAATGTCATATGCAATTTCATAACACAATAGCTTGTTCGCAAGATTATGTCTAAGATACATACTTACCAATTACGATAATGCCTGACAGTACAGTGTCAACTCTATTCTTCTTATCCATGGCTTGAACAAACAACTAACTCCTAAGGGTATCCAATAAATATAGAATTTAATAATGTGTTCAATTTCAGGTGACAGGTGGGTGGAATTGAATAGAGGAAAACGATATATAGAGGAGAAAATGTTTGTGTTGAAATACCATGCCTAATTATGTAATACAGATATACGGTATCGAGAGACAGTGTGCTTCTCTCCGGTCCTATACTAAGATCTACCCCCTCAGACCGAAACATATAGTTCCTGGTAGGTGAAGCAAATCTAGAAGTAAATATTGATCTATGATTTCTTCTTTCATAAATATCTGTGTGTCAATCGACACCAGTAAAGAGAGAATATTTATCTGTAACACAGGAATGTATGCTGATAATTATCTTCCCTTACCTTAGGCTCACCCTCTGCTCTCCTTCTCTACCAGGATGCCCACTGGGAGATACTACCGACTGCTTGTAGCACACCCCATACTACTGTAAATTCATGCTTATAAGCCTAAGCTTATAAGTATTAGCCGCAACCTTATAACTTTGGCAAATCTTATAAGCATTACAGAGAGCCTGAAAATTGTTGATTTAGTACTGTAGTATACTCATAAAAATTTGTGTATAAGTTGCACTCTGACCGTGATCACATCCTATAAGCCGCACCGTCAATCTCACTCGCATCCTAGCCATGGCTACCGCGGAGAATTTACAGTACTTTCCGCTCTAGTTAGGCCGCCACTTTCATTGTCCTATATTCACTCAACAACTATTATACTCTCATGTATATTATATATCATTTGATCACAGGTGTTCTGTACCTAACTATAAGTTATAAGCGGGTGTATGAATAGTTATAAGAACAATGATGACAATGCGCATTTGATAACACTGGATTTATATGACCACTGTGTGAAGTTGAAGTTGAAGTTGAAGTTGAAAATTCTTTTATTTAACCTGAATTATTACATTTAGCCTAGGGCATGTCTTACTAATAATCCAGCTAATAGTGTTCTTAGAACGTACATTTATATAAGTATAGGTACTTGTTTAGTCCTTATGGACGGGTTATGTTACATTTAATGTAAAGGGCCTAAAGGGGTGTGTCCGATGTTATGACACTTGCCTGATGTAATTGGCAATAGAGAGAGTGGTGATTTTTCCATATAATTTTGAATAAAAAAGGTTATGGCCATATGGCCTACTTTCGCATTAGTTGGGGTTGTTAAGAGAGATGGAATGAGAGGGTTAGTTACATAATGGTATAGTCGTTTGTTGGCACTGAGAGAGGGAG
The DNA here is from genome assembly GCA_947462335.1 of Harmothoe impar. Lineage (NCBI taxonomy): Eukaryota > Metazoa > Annelida > Polychaeta > Phyllodocida > Polynoidae > Harmothoe > Harmothoe impar. Next base: position 42,436,494 of record OX381717.1, on the reverse strand, counting down.
ATAATGCTGGGTCCCCATCATGAAGATGGAGACGTTCTATGTCCAAGACATGAGTGAAATGCTCATGTCGTGGGATCAAGTAAAAGCTTGTTTGTATAGAACTCCTTTCTTTTAGAAATAAATGTACTAAAATTAGTAATTTGACCAGTGTCAGAGTGAAAAGAGTTCCATGTTATGGCTTGTCTGAATCGTAAACTTTTCCTGTAATGGGGATTTTTAGGCCAGGTTGTGTGTAACAATTTTCCATCATGGAGCCTTGTGAAAATTGGCCTGTCATCTATTTGGGAAATATCTTGAGTTAGTTTAAAAGCCGATATCTCAACATGATATTTCCTTCTGTCCTCTAAACTATTTAATTCAGCCAGCTTCGTTAATTTCTTAGCATTAATAGTATCTTCATTTAAATATGTTGTTCTTAGCCCCCTGTCGAAAGCGCTCTGTAGATGCTCCAATTCAGTTTTAATGGCTGACGTATATATTATGTCTCCATAATCTATGGCTGGTAAGACCATTAATTTTAATACGTCTGAGGCAGATTTTTGAGTTAGACTCAATCTTATTTTCCTAAATAAGCTATTTTTAAAATTAACATTTCGTGTGAGATTTTGAACATGCTGTTTGTAACTTAGCTGATTGTCAAGGGTTATGCCCAGATATCTATAGGTGACTGAGGATTGAATTTCTTCATTATTTATTGTAAGAACTGGTTTGGGGGTATGCTTGAGGAGAGATTGAGTTCCAAAATGTACTACTTTAGTTTTCTTGGTATTTAAAGAAAGTTTGTTGCTTTTACACCATATATTTACCTTTTCTAAATCATTATTAATTATATTTTGTACGTTCTGACTTATAGAATTATGGGAGTAGTAAATTACCGTATCATCTGCATAGTGTTGGCATTTTAGGCTGTGGAGGGTGTGATTTAAATCATTTATATATAGGAGAAACAACAGGGGGCCCAGGACACTGCCCTGGGGAACTCCGCATGTGATTGAGGCTGGTTGAGAGGTGTAAGAGTTGGCTTTGGTTTGTTGCGATCTATTTGTTAAGTAGTTATTAATTAAGTTTTTTGCAGAATTTGAAAAGCCAAGTTCAGAAAGTTTATTTGATAATATTGAGTGATTAATTGTATCAAAAGCTTTTTTAAAATCGAGAAATATGGCTGATGTTACTTGTTCATTATTAATGGAGGTATGGATGTAGTTTGTGAATTTTGAGAGGCTATCTAAAGTTGATCTTTTAGGTCTAAAACCGTCTTGGTGTTCTGTGAGAATATCATTAATATTAATATGTGTCATTATTTGTTTGTGTAAAAGTTTTTCCATTAATTTGGCTGGGAGAGGTAGTATAGAGGTGGGTCTTAGATTGTTGACATCTGTTATGTCTCCTCCCTTAGGTAGAGGGGAGACCTTGGCTAGCTTCCATGAGTCTGGAAAAGTCGACTTTTGAATTACAAGGTTAAATATGTGAAGGGCATGGTTTGGTAGACTGGTCAGTGCATCTTTCAGAACCTGAGTTGATATGTTTTCCACACCTGATGATTTGCAGATATTAATTTTCCTTAATAGAGGCTCAAGCTCATCAAGGGTGGCCTTTTGGAACATGAAGTTGGTGTCTACTGTTTTTCCATTATATACCCATGGCGTGTTAAGACTTTGAGCCAATTTATTCCCAATATTAGCAAAATATTCGTTAATAAACGTTGCCGTATTTTCATAAGGTATTGGCTCGTCTGTTTCTTTATCAATTAGAGAAAAGGCAGGGGTTGAGGGTTTAGGATTAACTACTTTATTTATGGCTCGCCAGTAGTCCTTGGGTTTATCCTTGTTTGCCTCTATCTTATCCCTATGATATTTCCTCTCTGCCTCCCGGTTTATACCCTTTGACTTGTTTCTTAGAAATCTGGCAATTTCATAATCATCATCATCTTTAGTATGACAATAGTATCTCCAGGCTTCATCTTTATCCTTCATGAGGTATATCATTTCCTTGTTATCCATGGCTTTTTAGCTTGCTTAAAGTTAAAGTCCTTAATGGGACAGATAATATCTAATTTATAGTGAAGGGCTGCTATAAACATTTCCCATGCATCTTCGGGAGAGTCACAGGTGAAGAAGTTGTTCCAATCTAGTTGCAGTAATTCATTTTTGAAAACTAAAGGATTGTAAAATCTATATGAACGACCTCTAAAAGCCAGTCTCTCTTTAGGGACGCTGACATGTTGTCGGGTTACATATATTAAATCATGATCGCTTAAACTAATTGTTTTGATTCCCTGTGCTGTTATATTGTAAGAGTTAGTTATAATTAGATCTAAAGTAGAGTGGTTACCAGTTATATTGTTCATTCTAGTGTATTCTTTAATCAATTGTTTACAACCTAAATGTCCTATCATATTTTTCAGCAGCTGCAGGTCAGGGTGAGGTCTCTGGCCTGGTTTTAGAGGTGCAATATTTATATTATAATCTCCCATCATGAAAATTTCCTGATACTTCTGTGAGTCTATTTCATTGAAGCTATCCCTAAGGTGATCCAATCCTGGTTTTCCTTTTGCTTCTGGAGGCCTATATATATTGGCTAATACTATGCGTCTAACGTTGGGCTTGTATACAACCATCCATTGAACCTCCAGATCCAAGTCATTTTTATTATATTTACTTAGTTCCGTAAAGGAAACAGTGACCCCATTCTTCACATAAGTTGCCACGCCACCACTAGGTTTAAGCCCTTTTATTGCTCTGTCCTGTCTAACCAATGTGTACCCTTCTATTAATAGTTGATTGCTATCACTATCCTCATCTAGCCAGGTTTCTGATAATGTTACACAGTCTATGTTAGAATCCTCTATATATTCACGTAATGACTTGATACAACCATTTAGGCTCCTACAATTAAAGTGCACAAAATGAATGCCTTTATCCCCAGAAAAATTTAGACTGACTGCCATCAAAATGTTATAAGACATGCCCCTTTGGACAAGTTGAACATTCCCAGCGGTCCCATGCTGTCAGTGCCAACCGACTTACATATAATATATATTTTCCATGTAAACAAACTTACGCAATCAATGCAGTTTGAGTACTTCATGATAAATCTCATATACAACCAAGTAGACTCAAGAATTTGCTGTGGCTTCCGTGCTGTTTCGTGTCTATATATTATTAGTAAATGATATCCATTACCTTATCTAGATGAATGAGTGAATGGTGAGGATGGGAGATGAGGGGACGGTGTTTACTTGTCGCGTCCTGAGGTTGGTAGGTACAGACAGCGGAGTTGAAATGTAGGTCCTATTCTACAATCATGAATGGTTAGGTGCTCTGAGAAAAATAAGAATTGCCACATTAATACATAGTATAAGTGAGTCATGTAGTGGTTTAACAATTTTATGTAACAATATTCTACTACATGTATAAAATGTGTGTAGACAGGTAATTTACTAAATAATTAATTAATTAGACAATTAATTACGTATACTGCACGATGGTTACCACTACAATTTAATGTAATGATATGGCAGTGCTTGCAAAGTATATGTTAGGCATATACGTATCATGTTCTAGAATCAAGGTCCATTAGACGTGAGGCCGGGTAGGTAGGAACAAAGTGTAGGATGATGATATGTTTTCACACCATAGAAAACATACATTTCTTATAGATCCAGGTATATTATGATCATTGGAATAGCTGAAACGACATGTGCATAAAGCAGTATTTTTATACCTCCTATTACAAGTGTTAATTGTGTTTTAGCGCTGGAGCTAATTAATGCAACATTATTATGTAAACGCTGAAGTTGATATTCTACATGTAGTTGGCTTAATATGTGTTTTCTCATTGCAAGAAGAGAAGTTGCCAGCAAGATGGTTGTAGTTTTTAACCTAAATGGACCCTGAATTAAAATTTGTCGCACACAGGCTCAATACTGTTAGGAGCAATAGAACCACGGGCCACCACTGAGCTAAACCTCTGGGTGGAGGTCAGGTGTTTCTGTTTACAGAAACAGGGTAGTCAACTCCAAGTTCCCCCTCTGCTTTGAGCATCACATTCTGGTGAAAATGCATAAATTTGGATGCATTAAAAGGCCATAATCTCATGAATTTGCATAATAAATAATATTACTGGGATGCAGAACACACAATTTTGCATTAAACTGGAGATATGCACACATTTAGCAAAGTCCCCCCTCTGCTTTGTGTCAACATTGCTGCGGTCCTTAAAGCACATGGCCTGCATACCTACAACACTGTGGGGAGCAAGGAAACTACAGGGGTGTATGCACAAGAGGCACAGGTATTCAGTGTATAGTGACCACAGTAGCTTACCCTGTTCCAATGAATTGGAACACTTGATCTCCCCCTGATGTTTAGACCACTGCTTATATTCAGTGGTGGCCCATGATTAGAACCAAGGTCATACAAGAATCTTTATTGATGAAGACACTGCTCTAACCATGTATAAGAGTATGATTTTACCTTCTTTTGATTATGTCGATTATGTGTGGGATAGGGAAAATATTGGAGAAAATAATAAAGTACAATACCTGCAGAACAAAGCTCTTAGGCAAGTTTATAATGTAAAACTTGAAGCTAATCCTAAGTATGATACAATACAGCTCAATGCAATTAGTGGCTGTAGGTGTCTAAAGATAAAGAGAGACATACATTTACTCTTTTATGCTTTTGCACTTAAAAAGCAAGACAAACTTATTGACAAAAGAAACCTTCCTACCAGGGGCAACCAAGGTATTAGATTATTACTTCCTAGAGCACTTAAACCAATTGTGTTAGGAATTGTATTTTAAAGGGCAATTGCTCGATGGAATATGCTTAAAGCAGCCTATACTGAAGTCGAGGACTTTCTATCAAGAAGAACTACGACAATTGTTTCATATAAAACTGTACGAGTTTATTACATAAGCATACATATTTCAAATTACTTACAATGCTCTCATCTCATCTTATCATGTCTCATTATTCCAACCTAAATGCAATGTATGTGAATTTATGCATTTATATCTTTAAATAATTGTTATTGTTCACACGAGATGTATATGTCATAGCCGAGCTAAGAGAATTCATTGTTGATTAAGGCATGAAAGGGGCCCTAGCGCAGGTAATGCGATATGCACATGCTAGGTTGATACGTTTACTTTTGGAACTGTTATCTTTTACCCGAATAAAACACTTTTTAAAAAAAATTAGTCAGGACCTGTTTGTTTACATCCAATCTAAACTGGGTGGGGAATGGGGGATCTAACGTAGGGAGTGGTAGGGTCACATACACAGAATATGTACTATGGCCAGTACGGACCAACCTGACACTATTAACTAACCTAGGTTGGTCCTTTAGGGAGCCAAAAAAAAGACCAACTTGGTTAGGCATTATGGTGATTGAAAGATTAGTCATATAGGGAGCCAAAGAATACCAGTGTACCCCCACCCTCCTTTAACGTTAGACTGGAATTAGCGGTGGGAAGAGAACCACTGGTATGTGACCTCCAGGTAAGTGAACCATGAGTCAGTATGCTGCATATGAAAACTGCTGAATATTGTTTTTTGAGTCTGCTTTTTTTCATGTCTTTATTGACTAACACTCATAGGGTAACACATTCCCCCGAGTTAGCCATTGTAAATGACACAACCTATGGTTGACAAACAAGCAAGCACAGTGAATTAGAAAAATAACATGGGGACATCCCCATTGTGTCATTCCTTTTAACTGTTTTCCTGTAGTTCGTAGTGTTCTAGCTGTCATAAATCGTGTGGCTCATACCCTCCTCTCTTAAAGCTAGACCTTCACCGTCAAAGTCTATAGTTCAGCTGTGATTCACAAGAGGGCTCTTAAGAGCTGGTAGCTCAGCTACTCTCAGAGGCACCGAAAAAAAGAGGTAATGTGAACGTGTTGTAGCTGGGCAAAGCTTATGACAGCCTATCCAGAATAGGGAAGTGGTTAAGACTCTGGGCTCATAATCAATGGACCCCCGGATCTAATCTCATCCAAAGTACTTTTATTATACTCATGTGAGGTGGTACTCGTACTGCTCTACTGCCATAGAAACAAATTCCTGCAGAGAGTGAGAGAGAGAAAGAGAAAGAGACAGACAGACAGACAGACACAAAAAGACTATAATTATTTCCAAACCAAAAAGTGTTAGGTTGCAATATATTACGTGGACAATCAATAACATTCTACAGGGCCTGACTGAGCCTAGAACCCAGGATCTTCTGCATGGCAGTCTAACGCTCTACCCCTGCTCTATTGAGGAGGTGGTGCTGGGAAGCCATAAGCCCACTTGTACAACATGGAGACTGTGTCCCAGCTACCAAAAAAACGTTATCTGACGTTACAATAACGTTTTCTGAAGGTTTGGTAAACGTAATAGAGTAGGGACATTTAGCAAAGCCGACGTAGCTCATTTAACGCAGACGTATCCTATACCTTCAGCACTGCTACGTCTGCGTTTTATGAGCTTTTACGTGGTTGCTAAAGGTCCCTAATGACGGAAATATGACGTTATTCCCCTTTATATAAAACGGCATTAGTTGGGACCAGCGAATCACCCCATTAAATTAGGCTTGAGTGCTTGACAGGAACAGATAAACCAAAAGAGGCTAGCTGAAAGTATGTGTTTTTTTCAAAGCTAACTCGATTTTCTTTCTCATTTCACTTCAATTAATATTTAGATTCCTTTAAATGTCATAACCGTTCTCCCCATTGCACCATTCTTAGATTTCCAATGTAGGCCTATCATAAAGGAAAACAGCATAGAGAATGTAAATACTCTCGTACTGTTGGCCTAACAACAGGAGGCACAGAATCATACAAAATTCCGCCATGTTTTCTTCCATCTAAGATGCACAAAAATAACTTATCAACTGATGAATGGTGATCAAATACAACGAAATTGGTGGTGGAGGGGGGGGCAGAGGGGCTCTAAACCCAGACAGTAGGCCTACATTGGGATGGGTCTTTTTTTTGGGGGGGGGGGATGTCCCGGAATAGGCCTAGAATATACCCCCACTCACAATCCTGGCCCCCGAAGGGGCTGGTCTGACTTTAAAACTTTGACTCAAAATAACGTTATATTAACGTTATATAAAAATGTTAGGATGTATAACGTTATGAAAACGTTATATTACGTTTTTTGGGGTTTTGAATACACCTAAACTAAACCTGTAAAACCTCTGAGGCAAGGTTTTGTGATGGAAAACCTCCACGGAGGTGTAGTATTTGCAGGCGTAGCCGAGGAGGTTTTACTGCAAATACTACACCTCCAAGGAGGTTTTCTAGCTTATACTCCATCTTATATAGACGGGTAGGTTATATATACCAATGTAGTTGATTATACTAATGGATTAGTGATATTTTACTGATGGAAACGATACAGTTTGGTATGGGATTCGAACCGGCTACATCCAGTGTCTCTACTACTGACCAACAACAGGCTGTATATAATTATGTGTGTTTGACAACACACAGCTCCGTGGCCCAATGGCTAGGACACATGACTTACATACAGAAGGTTGTGTGTTCGATTCACATAGGATTTTATATTTTGAAAATATATGCTGTATAAAGGTGTTCTACTAAATACCAGGCTCCCTATCTAGTTATAGTCGGATCACAGTACTCACCATAATATTATAACCCTCAGAAGTAATATCATTGTGTTTTTCATGATGAGAAACGTCATGTGTCTAATCTGGGAAAAGACTTCACCAATTATTTTGATAATTCAAAGGAAGTATAAAAGATGAGCTATACTTTTGTATTGATGTAATGAAACCGAGTAAAATCTCTTTGAAATATCTAAAAAAAAAGAAGAGTTTAAAAGATTAACAACACATTTTTACTGATGGAATGAAGCTGTACTGGAACGTAGAGTTCAGCCGTTTGATTTAGTTCCTCAATCACAACCGTCCTCTTGATCTTACAATAAAAGCTAGGAACTCAATCATGAAATATGAAAAGCCAGTCAAAGTATAATAATCAACACAGCATATTGCATGGATTCTTAGCATAAGAACTTGAATGACATAATGTCTATATCATGAAGTATTTATTTGCATTTCCTCAGCATACAGTAGTAAACAAAAACCAAAGTACCATTTGTATTTTAAACTCAACCCCCAGTACAATGGTTATCATGGTGCCCATGTACTTCACTACGAGTCAGCACACTGCCCCTAACAGCTGAGGCTAGGTGGCGTGGTGGTTAGGGCATTGGTCTCTTGATCTAATGATGTACTGGGCCCTGAGTTCGAGTCTCACTTCGCCCAGCTTTTCTCTGGTCAGAAATCATCACAAAACCTCCGCTCAAAGTCCACAAAACCTCCGCTCAGAGTCCACAAAACCTCCGGACAGCACCCACAAAACCTACGGACAGCACCCACATACCTCCGCTCAGGGTAGCAGAAGAGAAATATGGAAATAAACCTACAGTGAGAACGATAGGGTCGACACCTGAGCGGAGTATAACTAGCTTATAGGCCTACTCGATCCAAAATCAGTCTTTACTGCATCAATTTGATACTTTTATATAACGTATTTAATTCGAGTAATTCGGCTCAAACCTGGTTGAATAGAATATTATTGAGGATGGTATACAGGGGAGGGGGATTAACTAGTAATAATTTGCATGGTGGAGCATGAGCCTCCGTAGCCCAATGGATAAGACTGCTGGACAACTGACATGGGTTCGAATGTCACCAAGTGCAACTACGATTTTACTTTATTTTTATTCATGTTTGAGAGTAGGCTCACATGAATATCCAGACAGAAAAATAACCCACATATTTATGATAGTGTTTCTATAAAACTTATTATCATTATGCCCATTAAGCTAGAAAACCTCCGCAGAGGTTTTCCATCACAAAACCTCCTCCGGAGGTTATTTGAAAAATGAAGAATGGGAGGTTAGATAGAAATGGGATAGAAATGTGCACCTCCACATTTTTGGGGGAAAAAGTCGTTCCTGTTAGCATGAAACGAAAGTGTGTAATACACACAATTTTCAACCTAGCAGGGAAAAGAGAGGGGAAATATTGACCCCCTACAAATGTTTAACTTAATAGGGACCTTTAGCAAACCCGACGTAGCTCATTTAACCCACACGTATCCTATGCTTTCAGCACTGCTACGTCTGGGTTTAATGAGCTTTTACATGGTTACTAAATCTCCCTATTACCATCAGTTTGTTTTCAGTAGGTCTGGTTTTGGTTCCCAATATTTACGTCATAAACCATAGCCGTACGAAACTTTAAATAACGTTAAATAACCTTGTGAATATAAACTTTTTAAGATAAACCATGTAAGAACGTAAAAATACGTTTTAAAGAAAACATAAAATAACAGTACACATTGAAACGTTTCAGAACGCTAAAAAAACGGTTATTGTTCACTGGGGTGCCCCATGTATATACTTTTTAAAATTTCAAACACGAAAACCCTTTAAAATCTGCATGGGACCATTATGATCTGGATGTAGGTGACTATATCCAGAAAATTATAGATAACGTTAATTACTTTAATGGTATTCCACTCTATCACTCAATTAACAGATAATTATTACAGAACCTTCAGCCTTGTGAGAAGTATAAATTAAACACTAGGGACCTTCAGCAACCATGTAAAAGCTCAATAAACGCAGACGTAGCCTATCCCTCTAGCACTACTACGTCTGCGTTTAATGACTTACGTCGGGTTTCTAAAGGTCCCTATTCTTTGGTCAGAGTTTACGCCAGATTTGCTACCTATTCATTCATAGAGTTAATAAGTGTTTTTTTTCCACATTCATATAACATTACAGACAAAAGTTTGGCTGTAACATTATAAAACGTTATAAAAACGTTATAAAAATATTATTTACTGTTTTCATGATAGAAAACCTCCGCGGAGGTTTTCTAGTTTATACTCCATTCCTTTACAACAATTAGTCTATAGGGCATCAATTTGATGTGTTATTTGATCAACTTTAAGGTGATTTTATGTCACATATTTTGGTTCTGGTTGGGGCTCGAACCTGGGTGAGTAGAATGTTAGTGAGGAGGGGATACATGGGAGGGTGATTAAGTAGTAATTAATTGCATGAAGAAGCATGAGCCTCCGTGGCCCAGTGGGTAAGACTGCTGGACAACTCTCACAGCTATATTTTCTACCATGGGTTCGAGTCCCACTAGGTGCAACCATGTTTTTATTTTATTTTATTTATGTTTCAAAGTAGACTCATAAAAATAACCAGACAAAGATATCACATAATTATGATTTTCTAGAAAAAGACATCAGGGACCTTTAGCAAACCAAAAGTAGCTCAATAAACACTGATGTAGGTACTTATACATGCATTGGTGGCAATAGTTAAGACCTGCATTACGTTCACAGTTTGTGAGCTTTGACATGGTTGCTAAAGGTCCCTATTATTATCATTATTATTATGTAAAATAGAGACAACAAGTATAATGACCGCATACTGCAGTAAAGGTTCTATACTATGTCCCATATGGTGTCCGCTGTGGCCCAGTGGTTAGAGTGATGGTCTTGAAATTACATGCTTTACTCATGTTTGGGTTCGAATCCCACTAAGACCAGGCTTTTGAGAAGGAGGGAAGGCCACAAAACCTCCGGAGGAGATTAAGTTTAGTTAAACTCTCAGCGCCCCTATATCTAGGACTGAGTACTTGTCCCGACTGCACTCTGACTGTTACTGGACGTGCAGTAATATATGTGGCTTTAAAAGGTCAATGAGCCATGACATCACAGCTTACCCTGCGTGTGTACTCTAGCTACTGTAGTAGGACTACTAGAAGGTGTGTGTCCCACACTAAAACACAGAGGAATTTTACTCTTATAATGTTAGGGTGTCCCATCAAAATATAAGACATGTACTAATTCGAAGTAAGAAACAGAGTGATGATTCATTCAACGGGAAGTGTGTGAGAAGGTCTGGAAGTTGAAGAACTCCCTATAATTTTACCCCTGCCGGTCTATATATATCCTACCAGCCCAGTGGCACCCATGCAGTGTACAGTGAGGGTCTGTACCATAGTGTGTAATCACCCTGCATGCAGCCACAGACCCAGGGACAGGGAAAAGTGTCCCAACCATCAAAAAACGTTTTTTGTTCACTGTGATACATAATTAAACACCTAGACAGAACATTCTCATGATGTGCATGTAACATTTATTTACATTTATTTATGTTCAATAACTTTATATGATGAACCTTACATTTGAGGGGTATCTAACATAGTGAAATTACATGTGGGCAGCTAGGACCAATGTACAATGCCCACATGTAGATGCCTATTATTGTAATATCTAAAATCACTCTAAAGTTTACTGGGTACTGGGGAGTAAACACCAGCTCTATATAAAGACCCTCTTGCTAAGTGTCTTATATCATGTGGTACAGGTATATCTACGCAGAGTGCTACAGGCAACCAACAGTGTATAGCTCACTATAAAGAAGGCTACATATACTTGATTGTTTCTATTTATATGGGAGGTGCGGTGGGCAAACAAACCACTGGGCTATGACCCCTAGGTATATGCACCATGAACCAGTCAGTTATGTCATTATATAAAGAACTTAATGTGTCCTAAATGAGGCAAATAATTTCACATCCATGTATTATACTTCATAGTGAAATCTCCAAAATGAATACAGCCGACAGGCATTTAGCAGAGATGTCATTGATATCCAATTTATTTCGATTTCGATTATCACTATTTTAGTCTCGATTTTCCAATTATACATGTGTATCGATTATTTCGATACTAGAAGAACATTTGAAAGCTGTTTGGAAAAAGGTATTTCAGCTCTGTAATCTATTCCTGATGCATTCGTTTCCCGTGAAAATAATTTGGCGATCATGTTCATAAACTAGACAGTATTCCTTGATTAGTTTAGTGTTGAGTAAATCTATATATAAAGTCCCATGGTTGTAGTACATGAGGCATACACTTTCCAATATTGTTTAAATTGTGTGAATCGAGTGAGTAGGTCCAAAGATAATTTGTTTTTTGACTAAAAAATAGATTAATCAGATTATTAGTGTATCGATGGCTTTTGTCCATGCGATCATCATGATTCTATAAATAACGATGTATCAATACAGTAGGTGTCGATGACATTCCTAACATTTAGAAAAAAACTTGACAGTAATTATCCTGGTGTGCTGCTATCATGGTGAGGTTACCCAACCACGTGTAGCCTCTGTTTGGCCACACTGTGACGTTGAAGACCTCTATATGTAACCTTCTCTGTACATAGCCACATACTTGAGACACAGCACTCGCAGTGGTCGTTCTGTGTGGCCCCACCATGGGGAAAAGGGGCAGAAAACCAAAATATCTAACAGAGCAGGACAGAAGAGCAGCAAAACTACAAAGAAAACGGATTTATGAAGGCAGAAAGGTCAATCTCGGTTTGTCACTTGAAGATTGGAGAGCACAAAAGGTTGCCTGTGGCATAACCAGTGACAGTGATTTTGCAAGGCATCTACTGTCACTCCATCAATGCACTGGGCCTATAGAACCAAGAAGGTGAGTATTGGCTTTAGTCTCTTTATATAATGGTATGGTATTATTACACAGCTAATTAAAGTTACTAAAGTGGGGCTAATGAGGTGTGAGACAGAGAAGGTGGTAGAAAGATTAGGGCATTGGCCAGTTATATTTTGATGTTTGGAAACATTCCCATATATAAGATTATTTTACATTGTACATAAACCATCATTTTACCCTGCTATACAGTTGTCCGTGCAAACTTTTTTATGCACAACATTTTTCAGTGTTATCTAACATTTCTATAGCATTATCTTGGACATAATAGAGTCCTCTGCCAAACCCAATGTAGCTCATCAAAGGTATACGTGGGAACTTTTACGTGTAATGGTGGTAGTGCTGAAACCTATGTTACATCTATGTTTAATGGGCTACGTCAGGTTTGCTAAAGGTCCCTAATAGAGGTTATTTCATTGCCATCAATGCATGTATATGGGACTAGCATAACCTGGTAACTCAGGTGGTCGGGGGCTTCTCCTTATCATGTGAAACCCCTGTGAGGCCCCTAAGTCTCAAAAGGCCCCTATCCCTCAAATATTTGTGGGATAGGGGCCTTTTGAGACTTAGGGCACACCTGAAGTCCCTAAATGTCAAAAAGCCCCTATCCCACAAATATTTGAGACATAGGGACCACATTCACACAGCCCCTATCTCACAAATATTTGAAAGATAGGGGCCATTTGAGACATAGGGACATGTCAGGCCCCTATCCTACAAAAGGTCCCAAAGTCTCAAAACCCCTATCCAGCAAAAGCATTTTTTATTAGTTTTAAGGACTATTTCATACTTCTGCAGTAAGAAATCATGCCTCACAAGAATACAATCAGTCAAGGTTTGGCCAAAAGAATTAGAAAGAAGGAGGTCCAATGTTAAAAAATGAACCCTGTTGTTATAAAATGGACACATTTTACACCCCTCCTGAACCCACTAAACACCGTGTAATTAATCAATGACCACTCCCTTTCTACTTTGGGAGCAGTAATCTGTTATCAAAATTCTTGACCCCACTTGAGATGGGAGGGGATGTTACTAAGGCTGGGGTGGTAGTGGGAATATTATCCAATATCCTATTTATAAATGATCTATCTATTTCACATATTTAGCCAAGGGGACACGTTTTAGGGATAGTGGCTTTTGAGGGATAAGGATATGCTAAAAATATTTGTAACTTAGGGACTTCACATGGGCCCTATGTCTCAAACCGTTTTGAGAGATAGGGGCCATTTAGCACATAGGGACTTCACCTGGTCCCTATATCTCAAACAAGCCAATTTTGAGGGATAGGGGCCTTTTGAGGGATAGGGGCCTCACAACCCCTCCTCTCATGTGTACCCAAAAGCACCGACTGGTACTGGAAGCATGAATAACCTGACTCTACCCTGAAACCTACAGTAGATTCCATAGTGTGATGGTCAGCACGTCTGACTTGCAATCTGACTATCCAGTGGTCTAGTCCCAGATATGCCAACCCTCCTCGATTTTGACTATGGTTTCTGTGTATACCCAATAAGATGAAAACAAACTTTTGCAAACCCTTTGCAGACGTTTGCAAATGTTTTTTTGCAAATGTTTTGTAAACCTTTTTTTGCAAACAATTTTTGTTAGCTGGATAATGGCCAATGTGCATGTTTAATAAGGTATTTTGGGTTTGGTAAAGGTCCCTATTAAGGAGTGGTCACTTTTTATAAATAGTGTAGGGGCTAGGGTTGAGGGGTAATTATATGGGGGGTTCTGTTGGATGCTGTGTTGCGAACTCCGTCCGAACCCTTCAGCCCGACGATAGGTGGTAGCACCTGTTCCGGGCTTGGGGTATGGACAGAGGTCGCTTTAGGCTTCCGTGTGTGCGGGCAGGCTGGTCGCCTATATATAGCCAGCATCCAATGGGACTCATTGGTCACTCTGGATCCATACTGGACAGAGGCCCTTGAGATTGTATCGGCCGCGAGCCTACTGACCCGCTCCAAACTCTATTTGTAGTTCGCACTGATATAGTTTTGCCTGTCTAGGTTACTGAATAAACCTTTGATTCGCAACCTGTACACTTGATCCGAACTGTCTCGACCTTGTTCTTTACTTAATAACTTACCAATATTATAAGGAACAAAGTCTTGTTTATTACAATAGTTAAGGGGCAGGAAGGCGGGTCGACTCCTTAGGGGGTAAGTAAATTTGGGAACATTAGCAGGAAATTTATGGGCATGCTCATTACGCATGATGCCATTTGTTAGGCCTGAAATACCATTCAAAGGTTCAACTTAACATCTATCCCACATTCTATTACCCTTAGCAAGTGTGTTGGCTCTGTGGCCTCATAGTTAGCATGCCTGGCTTCAGATCCTATGGTAACATTACTGTATGTTCGAATCCTGATGTTGGGTGTTTTGTAAATGGCTGTTTTCTTATTTACCTTTTAAGGTGGATGACATTGTATATCATGGGTCAAACATATTTTGATTGAAGTAAACTCTTTTGCATACACCTATTTTATGATTTGCAATCAAATCTTAAAAGAAAAGTAGGGATTTATTAATTAGGATGAGAATGTAAAGAGGTAGGTCCCAATATGGCCATTTACAACCAAGGTTCTAGGGAGCATCTGTTCAGTTCAGGACTGCCTAACTGGGGTTGAGCGTTTTGTCCTTGGTCAAGCTAACTCCCTCTGTTTCACTACTACCGTAAATTCCTAAGTATAACCCATACCTGTAGTGTGGGTTATACAATATTCTCAAAGTCTAGGGGTGGGTAATACAAAGGTTTTTGAAAGTATAGAATAGTTCTAAAATCACCATTTTCAAAACGCAGGTGCTGGTTATAAGATTCTGACAAAGTCAGGGTGCAGGTTATACCTGAGGTGGGGATTATACGCAGGAATTACAGTGCTAATGATATATAGGCCTAGTCTATATTTCACATACAATCTATTCTGAATTTCTACATGTTCCAGACAATCAGAGCATTAAACTGTAGCTTAAGCCTAGAACCTAATGTCACATTAATCCATCTTTTGTCACAAATTATTTATCTATTCTAAAGTAAACTATAAACACTGCATAAATGAATATCAACTTTGATAAAGTAGCTATTGAAACATCCAATCAAAAATGTAAGGCTTGTGTAACTAGACACCATTACTCAACCAGTGTTATTAAAGACCCCAACTGGATATATCAATAGTTATTTGATCGAGATCAACAGTTGAATTGAGACTATGATAGTGGGAGATGAGTATCATGTTTCATATGTTTTATAAAGTCTCAAAGGGAGAGTTCTACAGTTTGGAGATGAGTGTGTACATCTGATCGTTATGGTACCATAAACATCTTCCTTATGCAACCTTGTGTGTGTAACTGACATGCCTTACTTTCTCTTAAGAAGTCACCAACCACCAGCTGAGACTGGCCATACAAGTGCTCCGAGGAAGAGAAAAATCACAGCATCTGTGTAAGTCCATAAGCCTTCCATAATTGCCATGATAATTTGACAATGTGACTCTCACATTCAGTTTAATTAAAGATAACATTGTGAGAGGAACAGTGAAATGAATCCCTGGGTACTGTAAAAAAGTAATTTGAGGTGAATAGTCGGACATAATTATAATATAGTTAAGGATCATTCAATAGTACATACCCATCCAACCTTGTCCTTACAGTAACTATAGGCTATAT
Source organism: Harmothoe impar (assembly GCA_947462335.1). Taxonomy (NCBI): domain Eukaryota; kingdom Metazoa; phylum Annelida; class Polychaeta; order Phyllodocida; family Polynoidae; genus Harmothoe; species Harmothoe impar. The sequence goes on along the minus strand of OX381717.1, from coordinate 42,420,262 downwards.
TCGTTTGTATAGAATTCAGTTACAATTAAATACAAAAATACACACAAAATGGCTGCTTTAGAGAAGGTGGTCTTTAATTACTGGGAGACCACATTTTAATCACATATGATAATCATCACACCGGGTGCACACTTCAAATAGTTAGCGTAGGTACACAGTAGAATATACTGTAGATCTACAATAGAATCTATAGTAGAATAGGTTTACAGTACAATCTACTGTTAACCGATAAAAACTGTACACCTACAGTAGAACCTACTGTACACCTACAAAAATAGATCTTCCGGTCTTGAAATACACCTTAGACTAGTAACTTGTAGGAGTGTTCTGGGAATGGCAAAAGGCCAAGCTTACTCAGTGAATAGGCTCTGCCAATTGTACTCAGACAGGAACTGCCAGTAGCCCCTTGCTCACAGCCTTATACAGTGGCCGTCTAAGGGGTGGCACTGCGCAAGGTTAAGTTACCTGGGCCAGGGATGTAGACCCAGGACACAGTCACTGGGCAGGATGACTGGGAGGTTGCCCAATGGCTCTTCTTAGAACACAGGTTAAGATGTATTTGTACATCACCACATCTGTGTAACTAACAGGTTTGCTTTTGTTTGTATTTTAAGTGGCAAACCAGGTATTCAAAATACTGACGCAAGTTCCCCAAAGAGGATGAGAGTGACAGAACCGTTGTCCGTGTAAGTCTATTTATGAGATATTCAAGTTAACCATTAAACTACATTTTTGTATCTTTCATTGCTGCTAACATTCTATATTCAGAATGTAAAAAAGAATGTCCTCTATGAGAAATTAGAACATATGACACTTTCTGGTTGCTGTGCAAAACTTTTCATTACTCACAATGGGAGATCATTGTCCTCATTTCTTAGAAATCATATCAGTTACTAAAAGTATACAATGAAACTTCCTTCTGTAACCAAATTTAGACTAAACTTTATATTATATGGATATATCAATGAAACAGATTTTCTATAATTATTAGTATTATGGTATGCAATCAATTTAGAGCTTATTTACCATTTTCATTGCGTGAAATGAACTATTGTTTGACAAAATGATTCACACAAGACTACCAGAAATAGCTCATAATATCTCATTTTAAAGACTATTACACCAATGTTGACTACTTATCCCCCCGATGTTTATTTTTTACTAGTCTGGTTGAGTTATATTGTGAATACTTTATTTCAGAAACCTCTTTGCAGGAATATCATACTCGCCTATAGGTCAGCACTGTTTTTACCAAGCCCTTTCCCGCTCTATTTGAAAATAATTTGATTTAGATGATTGCCACATGTTATATAGTAAAGCCACATCGCTACTGGGGACATTTGAAAACAAACATGATTTGAAGTTGTTTAGAATTCACAGGTGCATGGTATTCAGCAGGGGGTCTAACATAACAACTCCGTCAATTTAAAAAATCATTATGAATAGTAAGGGGTTAACCATTTTTTGGAGAAACAAATTCCATTTCCTGAACCATTGATTATAACCATGTTTGACTTCAAATTGCTTTCTTCAGTGCATTGCTATTGCTATTTTGTAATCTCTAGTGCCATCAACACACTTGACTGCTTTCCCAGAAGCCACAGAAGACCCACTTCATGATCCCTTGCCAGGTATCGTAAAACCTCGCGTATATGTCTAACTCACTTATAATTGAAAATTTCCCTTTACTTGGTCAGATCTGGATGTAGTAGCGGAGTGCACACAACCTCGTCCTTACACACTTGTCTAACTCACTTTTAAGCTGCACTCCTAACTTTGACAACTTTTACAAGCCGCAGAGTGGGCCTTAAAAATAGTTTGATTAGTACAATAGTTAACTTATAAAAACTCTTTTATAAGCCCCACCCTATATACTGTAAACGTATATATTTTCGGGTGTATAAATTTCCGCGCATTTGCTTAAAAATACTATTTCTCGTGTATTTAAATTCGGGCATTTTGGGGGGTGGTAGTAGGATGGTCTACACTGGATAAATTTTCCCTCTGTTCATATTTTCGCGCATTGTAAAATCTGCGAAAGCTAGATCTGACTCATGTAGAAGCCATGGCTTATACGCAAGACCCAATGGTAACTCATAATTCATGATAGCTATCTTTGTAAACTATACTCTGAGAAATGTTTATGTGGTTTCCTTTTCATAGCCATTACTGTTATTCCCCAGTGTAGGAAGCACCTGTCTGTCCTGAGGATGGTATACACTTTATAGTCGAGGTTACTCTCCATGCCGTTATTCAAACCATTCACCTGGTTTAGATATTCTAAATTTTGAATTTTGAATTTCCATGACATTTCAGACTGGCATTCCCAAGATGATACACCACTGATGACATCGACACCAAAGGGCAAGAAGACAACGCAATCAAGGTGGGTACATCTTTTATTCATTTCTATTGTTTCTATATGGCAGGCACTATACCTAAGAACAAGAAAGCCTTGATCCAACACCTCTGTCATTCAATACAAGGTGGCAGTAATTCACACAATTTCGCCTAAAAAATGCAAAGGCATTGACCACATTACATTGCATTACCTTCCGATCATTCCTCACCCATTAGCTCTGTGATTATATCAGCACCAAAGTGGCACTGAGGGGAAATTTTGGAAAGGGGACCCATGATTATTCGCCTTTGCCTATGTATTGCATAAGATAATGCTCATGTAATTGACTACAATTATCTATTTGCATGCTAAAGGTTTGACACCCCTCCACAAAGGACATATGCTAAACCGCAAAGGAAAGAGACTCTGTTTGAAAGGTAAGTCACATATATGTACAGCTAAAGCAATATACATCTACATATGATGCTTGAATAACTAAGTACAGAATTTCTAAATTGCTATACAGTGAACTATTACATAGAAGTCACAACTAGAATGCAAGTCAGATCCTCCAGCTTAAAGGATCGGCCAAAGTTAGAGCCCAGCTTATACAGGAGTCTTTAAATGTATAGTACAGCACTTATTTTGCTTAATCACTTAATCAAATGTCATGTTCAGCTTAAAGGATTCTCCTAAGTTAGGGGTGTGGTACTAACTAATATAAAAATGCTCAATCTACTGTACATTATTCCTTCCATGGTGTAAGCTTTTCTTTTCTTTTTTTCTTTATACTGACTAATCATGAAGGTAAAGCACAGTACAGTTTAGGACACATTATAGTACTACACATGTCATACATCGATTCCAGTGATCCGGTATATATTACTAGACTATTTGGGTAGTGTTCATAACTGTAGCATTAAAAAATCCTTTCCAGCTTGGATGACGCTGCCAATATTGAGACTGAATATATGGACCCAGACTGGTCTTACCGCCATGTACCACCAAAAAGACTGCAACATGATTATAGCAAGGTTCAGGCCATCCGGGAAATGAAGTGCATAGCATTTGCAGGGACAGTGGAAACATTACTGACAGCTGCTGTAGGGAAGTATTGTCACAAATGTCAGGATGAATTGAAGTACAAGCGGGTGTTAGTTGGCACCTGTCTTATCGTTCAATGGGAATGTCCAAATCATGGCAAAGGTTATGGCCATGCAAAAGGCTCCTGGTCATCACAGCCCACTCTGTTTGGAATGCACGCTGGAAACCTCCTGACTAGTGCTGCACTGGTCCTTTCAGGCAACAATTTTGCAAAAGTGGCCCTGATGGCTAAATTTCTCCACCTGAGTTTTGTGTCTGAGTCATCCTTTCATCGGTAAGAACTAAACTATCTACATACATTTACATATTATTTGCTGGGGTTCCATAACTAAGGTTAACATTGTCATTCAATGTAGGTTTTATTGTATGGCTCACAGCTACATCATTTATAGCATATCTCTACTACTTTGAGAAATCGGTTTCCGGTATCAGATAGAGATAATGATATTCATAAGACCAAGCTTAGAAAGAAATATTTTCCAAATGATTGGATAATATTTGCAGGAGATTTTCAAATATTCCATTAAACGATGTTGGCAAAACAAATACTTTGGAAAACAGTTTGTAAAATTTTCAAAATGTTTGGGTGTAACCTTTTGTGGCTTTGGGTAAACATGCCCACATAAAGAGCACAGAATATTCATAAAAATGGAGCTAACAAAGAAACGCTTTCCAAACGGTGATCATGCCCATAGAAAGTTACTCATACATAAAACATATTTTCGAGTCTCCCCGATACAGATGTGCCACATTCATGTAAAGGCTCATGATCAACCCCTACCACCCACAGCCCATAACACTAAAAAAATAAGGACTTAAAACAGTCTGCTCAATGAGGGATTTGAAGCATATACAAACTATATCTGTATATACTTCCAGAGTCCAAGAAAAGTATGTCTGTCCAGTGGTGGATAACACCTGGTATGATATGCAGGCCAAACTTCTAAAAGAGGTGAAGGATCCACTGATTCTTGCTGGCGATGCGAGATGTGATTCCCCTGGTTATAGCGCACAGCACTGCACTTACTCAATGATGGATGCAAAAACGAAAAAAATTCTGGCCATGGCAAACATTGACAAACGGAAGACAGGACTGAACAGTGTCATTATGGAGAAGAGTGGATTTATCGAGGCAATGACCCAAGTGATGCTTGAGTGTGAGGTTAAGGAAGTGGTAACTGATGCCCATGTGATGATCAAATGCCTTATGAGTGAGTATAGAAATGATTCACCAACCAGTTGTATTAGTATGAAGACAATTGCCTTAGTAGCAGGGCTGCATGCAGCTTGGCTAAGGTTGGCTGGTTGAAAGTGGAAAAACCAGTTTGTAGGTTTTAAATTAGTCAGTTTCCAAGTAAGTGGCTATAATTGGGGATATCATGTTTTCTATAAAGGTGATATTGATGATTCATTTTGCAAGTTAGTAAGTAGTGAAAAACATTTTTCTGTATTATAGGCAAAGACAGTCGATTCAAGCAGATCCTTCACCAGTTTGACCTGTGGCATGTCATAAAGTCACTCAGAAAGAAACTGAAAAAGGTATGTGCCATTAGTTTCATTGAATAATTTCATAACTTAGTATAGTCATTCAAGGTTGATGACTGATGTTGATCATTATCATCCAATTCTCCACTGTGACTTCTTGAGAATAGCTAATATCTAAATATGATTTTTGAAAGAGAATTACAACAGTTACATGAAATCAATATGGCTGTATTTCACTTGAGTCTCTGTCATGTTCATATTTAAGTATAAAATCATTATATATTTCATACTTCTTTAGGCTGCAAAGAGAAAAGGGTGTTCCAGCATCTCAAAGTGGATACCAGAGATCACAAACCATCTGTGGTGGGCGGCAAAGGAATGTAACGGTGATGTGGATGTCCTGAAAGTGTGTGATTTTTCCCTTCCTTAGCTGATTGCATGCTACTGGGGATAATTTATCAATTTTGTCAGATTTCTCAAGGAAGCCGTGATTTCATAATACAGTACTTTAAACGTTAGATTACTAGGATTATTTTGTTAACATAATATTTCATTCTATGAATTGGTTTAGGTTCTTTGGCATTCATGCTACCTGCATGTGTGCGATGTGCATGAGTGGATTGATGAGACAAGCAGGACTGTGGGACACTGCATTCATGCAACCCCCCTTCCAGAAAATCCCAAAAGGCCACCATGGGTCGAGAAGAACTCTTGTGCACAGACTGCCCTGTGGGAGGTCATGTTTGAGCAAACGTTCCTCAAGAACATGGTGTACATTGCGAACAGCAGGTTAGTATGAATTATATGGTGTTGTCATTACAAATATACCTAACTTGTAGCTGACATGTAGCAAAAGGCACCATAATTCATACTTCAAGTTGTAGAATACATTGTTGTGATAATTTATAGCTGTGGAGAGATAAGGGGCAACCCAGCTAACAAAAAACGTTATTCTACGTCAAAATTACATTCTAAACTTTATATAACGTTTTGCCATATTAAGGAGCCTTAGAAAAACATTATAAAATGTTGTATAACGTTTTTTGTTTACAAGCCTGTTGCTCTACTGTAGCACCATCCTGATAATGGAGGGATTAGTTATTCATCATTGTCTGATACTTTACAGAAAGAGAACCCAGTACAATATTAGACTGGGTTCTCTTTGTCACAGAACTTTCATGATAAATAACAGTTGAGATCACCATCACCAAATCTCAGCAAAAGCATGATAAATCTTTGAGCAGACATTGCACATTCGCTTGAAAATTAACTGTTCATAAATGAGTTTCATTAAGTACTATTAAAGTATTGTATTTGGTATTGTGTATTTCCTACCATGAAGAATTTGGTTAAAGTAGACTACAACAAGCTAGAACTGTGGGAGTCGAGCAGTTTTATTATAATTGATTTGCATTAGATTGATAATGATGTCATGTTTGTATCATTTACACTTTTATATGAGTAATAATTATATCCATTTAATTACAGATATACAGGGCATCTTGAGCTGTTCCATTCGCTCATCTTGAAATACTGTTCAAAGAGACATGCTTTCACGTAAGTTGAAACCCATCAACTAACCCTAATCCTACCAAGGAATGATAATGCTCATACCATGTCCACACATGTATAAAGATGAATAAACATCAGTGATTGAATACACAGTTGTTATGCAAAACCTAGGTCAATATCATGACTTTCTCAGAAAGTGATATTTTCTATCATGTGTCACATAAAATATTGTATTCTATCAGGCATAAACATGGTGAGTTATCATCATACAGATACCCAGTATATGAGATGCGCATTCAACTGTCAGCAATGGACTGGAACCACCACCTGGAGAGGGAAATTGCAGTGAATCAGAGGACAGGAGAAGACAGGTACAGACATGTTGTCCACTAATAATTATGAAGGATACAGCATTCTACTGAACAAACGCCTTGACAGTATATCTCAAATAGAAGTACAGATGGAGTGTCACCTTGTACCATAGTAACAAAACATGATAATTGCATGAGACCTTTGGATGTTTTTATTAACCTTTTCTGGCCATACAAGAGTAGAGAGGTACTAATATATACCATATTCGACGTAATAAGCGCCCTGGGTGCTTATAAAATAAATTTTATGGTATTTTAACTACTTATGAGTTTAATTGCCTCCAAAAATTGGGATATTTGAGCCTTTGTTCTAGTCTAAAAATGTCCTAAAAAGGGCAGGGGGCGCTTATTAGGGGGAGGGCGCTTATTACGTCGAATAAGGTATCCACAAATAATAACCATGAACCCTCAGTTGATGTGTTGTATCCTAAAAATCTTTATTGGTATTCTATCACTCAGGTATGATACACGCTTCAGCAAAATGTCAAAGCAGCACACTGCAGTTGCTGTCAAGGTTGATAAGGACTATGCTTATATGGAACAAATCTTCATTGATGTTCTGAATGCACGGGAAAATGCCTACAGAGTCGAGCGAATTGATGGTCCTGCAAAGAGGAAAATTACTGACCCGAGGAACATCAACAGAACCATTGCTTCTGTACCAAAACCTCCAAAGTCACAACTCATTGCTGAAAAACTGGCCCGTGATATGCTGAAGTAGCTAACAGTGTTCTGCTTCTCTTTAAGGCAAAGAGGCTTCATTGGCTTTATTTGACAAGTTTTTCTATCAGCGTGCTCTTACCCGGATAAACCCAGTATAAATCCCATCGGTGGATGGATATTTCTCCCTTATCGCCCACACCACGCAGCTAGGGATGACCCTTCGGCGGTTTGCACCTTGATAGCCATGTTTCTGGAGAACATAAAACCGATATGCCATATGCCTTAAGGAATTTACCGCACGCATGTCATCTGTCTGAGCATATAAAGCGTTCCTATTTTGGATGCCTAGCTGCAGCACACGGCGATCAAAAACAGTAGCATTGAGATCGGCCGCTGCAGTAGTCAGCACACAGAGACCTTTTGTGAGTCTGCAGCACCTCTGCTCAGTGGGGGTGGGCATCTCTCTGCACCTGGTGCATTTGCACCAGGGAGCTGCTAGTTGGCCTGGTTGTTGTGGGTCTTGATCAGGGTTGTCCGAGTTCATAAACCTTGTCAGCTCCGGAGCAAAGTGTAATATCTTCTTCAGAATGGTCCTTAGTTGTCCTTTAGATAAACTATCAACCTGTAATGTAAATTGATCACATATATGTGAGAAATTGTCGCAAACCTTACCTGTAGAAGGATTCTTTTTGAAATCAGTTATTAGTGGATCGGATAAGTGTTTGATGATAATTTGTTAGAAGCATAGGAAATAACATGAGTATTGTACTAGGTTATTTCATAGTTATGGAATTACTATATCAGCGATATAATGAAGGAAGCATTGTGAATTTAGATGGATATCGGTTTACACTTAAATGTTTTGTATGCATTGGTTCTGCAGAAAATATTTGTAACACAATTTACCTTGTTTAGATGGTTGTCACTTTGGTCCATATTTGGAAACGAAGACACTACAGTGTTGTCAGGAAGAGCACCCTTAAATGAAGTAAATACATCATTGATTTTTTTTAGGTTTTGAAAATGCTTTATTGAACTTCTCACAATATACGAAATGGGGATGAGTGAAGCCAATAAATGTCAAAAGCTTCGATCAATATCTCATTCTGCAAGAATTTGTATGTAAAAACAATGTTAGATTAATAATACTATGATCAATATAATTATAATAATGATAAAGAGTTTACACAAAACGAGACAAGACTTAAAATGGCTTGTTATGTCAATGATGCGTTCCAAATGAAAATGGCATATTTGATATATG